>OX352732.1:16250000-17500000 GCA_947095525.1 Trisateles emortualis | reverse complement strand
GACGGCAATCCGACACGACCGGAGAGATCAGGCGTAGGACCAACAGCTTTACGTTCTTTCTGAGGCACACTCTTGCTGTGTTTTAAGAAAATGGTCACCATCTATAGACCGACCGCGGCAAGCGTTCTTAACCTAGCAGATCTGTCGATCCGCGTCACTAACTTAGCTACGAGCCCCTCACGCAATTGATATACATAATATTGTCTATTGTAATAAATTGAAATAAATTTATGACTAAACACATCTGGCCACAATAGCAGGGCCGGATCTAGGTTTTCAAAGATGGGTGCCCCCCCTCTTTGAACTGCGAGTTTGCCGCCAAGCTAGGCAAAATTACCTAACAAAAATATCCTTACAAATATTATAAATGTGAAAGTTTGTAAGAATGGATGGATGGATGGATGTTTGTTACTCTTTCACGTAAAAACTACTGACGGATCTGGATGAAACGATTTGTAGCGATAACCGACATCCACGCGGGCTAAGCCGCGGGCAACAACTAGTATCTAATATTTAAGTAAGTACATTGTTGTCATTATATGTTGATTTTTTTTGACAATACCAGATCCCAGATCCGGGCCTGCACAATAGTGAACATTATGATGCACTAGAAGTACTCGGCACGTAATCACGCGCACGCTACATTGACGGTGATTTACATCTGCTTACGATTTATTATTAACATCAATCATGCTTTCAATCATTGACTACGACATTGTAATATTCTTTTGTTTTTACATACATACGTATCATCACGCCCGTCTCCTACTGGGGTAGGCAGAGACTATGGTGCGCATTGGCGCACCTACCCAACGTAACCCAACGCTTTCCCTATCAAAATTATCAAGTTTACTAAAAAAGGGCCAAAATTAAAAGTACCCCAGAATCGACGTTCATACATGAAGAGGTTGTTGAATGTAGAGGAAGCGAAGAAAGTATGTTTGGATCGAAGCAATTGCGCTTCGATCCAAACATACTTCCTTCGCTTGCATGAACGTCGATTCTGGGGTACTTTTAATTTTGGCCCTTTTTTAGTAAACTTGATAATTTTGATAGGGAAAGCGTTTTTAGTGTGGCCGCACACGGACCACACTCGACAGCCACAAAACGCCGCCACCGAAATAATCAATATTAATTAATAAATTAATAATTACTAAAATTAAAATCTAAGACTAGGTACGTTTTATTACGTTATCTGAATATGTTAATATTCATATTATAGCCCTAGACGTAAATATAATAAAATTGCCACTTCTTAGGACACACATGGTAACCCTACAAAAGTTACTTAGTAATAAAATTTATTTATAAAATCATAAAACCATTTAATGAGAGGCTATATACAAAGACAGAAAAAGTACAGTTTTAAAAAAGTTTCACATAAATATTAATAATAGCAGTTCATAATTCATTTATGCAACCTCCAAAAACAGAACCGCACTTGGCCATAGATCTGATAAGCTACCGAAACCGGAGTCCAAATCGGCGCACGCGCAGAGGAAAGTGGTTAATATGCGACACGATGTCCAGCGCAGTCGCGTCTACCTTTTATTATGCAGCCCACGTCACCTGACCCAGTTAAATCGTGATTACGTTCAAAAACGACAAGTTTTTTTTTTCTTAAAGTCCTTAAAATTTATGACCGGAAGAGAGACTGGCACTTGTAATTCAAGATTTGTTTACGGAACATTGTTATATAATCCTTATTTTTTTACACTTACCCTCACTTTCATTTGTACAAGTCACGTGTATCCAATTGTGGAATAATTAATATAACTTGTTTTATGCTAAAATTAAGAAATGATATTTATATATTATCCATATATTTATACTTTATTCTAATTGCATATTTTTATATACCATGCATACCATGTTAAAAATGTTGCTGTGCCGACAGGGTCCATAATAATAATGTACTTAGTTTGGGCAATTTATGCAGAAAGATCTTCATACTGAGCGGTGTTCTATTTTGTTGCCATGTTTTGACGCGTACCTACTTCCTTATAGATTTAAAGTATGAATGAGATAGATAATACGGAACGTAATGGTACAAAAATATAGAAGTATAAGCCCATAATGACAACAATTTGCCACTTTTGTCGGGATTCCGCTAGTGCTATATCTACGTCTTTCATAGTATAATTAGTATATTTACGTCGTAACATCACCTTGTCGAATACAAATAAATGATATACTTAATATGAATATTTGGATGTGATTGCCGCGTTGTTTGCTTATTATTTTTTTAACCAAAAATAAGACGTACTTTTTAATTTGTTTTTTGTTTGGTTTCGTTAGCTAACATACTTAGTAACAGTAGTAAAGTATGGTGTTTTAATACGACAGTTTACATGCTACCATAATTGTAATGAACAAAAGATTGTTACAATCTTGAAATTAAAAAGAGTGCTCTGAGTTTCTTACTAGTTCTTTTGATGGCTCTACACTTGACACCGAACTAGCCGTAGGTAAATTGGCTGGACATAGTTCTAATAATAATCGTTTATTTCATTCATAAAGATTATAGCTCTAATATAAAAATTAAAAAGACTTACCTGACTAGACTATATTGATAATTTATGACTGAATATTTGAATTTGAGTTCGAGTTTGATTCAGATAACCCTGCCAAATTGCACAAGAGAGTTTTAGTTACATTACAGTGTTAAAGTGAAACCTATTCTATACAAAATTACTACACGTCGGACGTCTACAAAACGAAGCCAATTTACCAACAACAAAGGTATGAAGATCATAGCTCAATATGAAAATGAAAATGACTTACCTGACTATATTGATAATTTATGACTGAATAATTGAATTTTGAGTTCGACGAGTTTGATTCTGATAACAATACCAAATTGCACATAAGAGTTTTAGTTACATTACAGTGTTAAAGTGAAACCTTTTCTATACAAAATTACTACACGTCACACGTCTTCAAAACGAAGCCAATTTACCAACAACAAAGGTATGAAGATCATCGCTCTAATATGAAAATAAAAATGACTTACCTGACTATATTGATAATTTATGAATTAATATTTGAATTTCGAGTTCGAGTTTGATTCAGATAACCCTACCGAATTGCCCAAGAGAGTTTTAGTTACATTACAGTGTTAAAGTAAAACCTTTTCTATACATAATTACTACACGTCACACGTCTGCAAAACGAAGCCAATTTACCAACAACAAAGGTAAACATACACTTAGCATAGTGCGAGCGAGTCACTGTGAGCATTTCTTATCGGTTCGCAAAATACAGAGAATGGGTTTTGTCAACAATGTCACAACGTCACTCTTGCCTCGGCTTCGTCTCGGTGACAAGTAATTTGTCTTTGCTGGATAACTAGCAGTCTCTGCTATAACAGAGCCTCTAGACAAGTGGCATAAGCGATAGTCAAATCGAAAAGTCAAAAAAGAAAATGTATGGGATTTGACGTAAGTTTACGACTTTATATCGTAGAGTTACGTCAAATCCCATACATATTATTTTTTGACTTTTCGTTTCGACTATCGCTTATGACATTCTAGAGACTCAGATAGGTAGCAAAAAAATTACACGCTGTTATTTTCTTATAATAAGCAGACCACAACATTAGTTAAAGATACAAAGAAAGCAAATCGTTATCGTACCCATTTAGAGGTGACACCCGACGGTGAATTAAATCGACTGACAATAAAATCTCAGCTTTAAAAAATATTAAAAAAAGAAAAAATATTATAATATCTTATGAGAAAAAGCGGTGGTAACCGACTTGCAAGCAGAAGTGTGAATTCGATGGCAGTACCAAATTTCGCTTTGTGGAATTTATATGTAGGTACTAATCTAATGATTTACTACCATCTGCTAACGGTGAAGGAAAACATCGTAGGGAAGAACTTCTGAAGACATGTCCGATTCACCAACCAGCATTAGGCCAGCGTGTGTGTATTAAGGCCTAAACCGTATCTCTCTCTCTCTTTTCGGATTTTTTCTTGGTTTTGATTCATGAGGCGACACCACAATTACTGTTCACTACACCAGCATAAGTTATAATAGTGGATCACATCCAGACGAGGCAGGTTAATTATCGCATAAGAATGTCACCGTGTGAGCTTACTGCGGAATCCTCGTGACGTACTCATAAAGGGGACATTTTGACACAAATGTTTAAATGTGCCACGATTTACTGGAGATAGTTATATTACAGATTCCAGAGGAATTTCTTACCACGTACGATAAGGTTGTGGAATGAGCTCCCTGCCGAGGTTTTCCCAAGAGACTATAGCATGGGGTTCTTCAAAAAAGGAGTTATAAGGTTTTTAATGGGTCGGCAACGCGTGAGTGACACCCCTGGTGTTGCAAACGTCCTAGGCTACGGTAACTGCTTACCATCAGGCGGGCCGTATGCTTGTTTGCCACCTTGGTAGTATAAAAAAAATTATATAAGTATTACACAAGATTATCAGCTTATACATTTACAGAAAGAGATTTTAAAACATTACATTGCATGTACAATGTGTTCCTAACCGAATTTTGGTCACGGCGTTCAATCTTTGATTGCCTTGGTGGTCCAGTGGTCGCAGTATGTGCCTGCTGTGCACGAGGTTGTGGGTTCGTTTGGGTCACACAAAGTTTTGTCCCACACAGGACAAAACTTTGTGTGACCCATAAAGAATTGTTCTGAGTCTGGGTGTAATATGTGCCCGTTAATTTTATGTTTGTAAAGTTCCCCGCGACACAGAGCTTGTTCTCTAGTGCAGAAGTTGTCTTTTTAACAACGACAAAGAAAGATCTATCGTGAATTTCTTAGCTAAAAAAAGCTTGTTTTAGATGTATTGGCACGCGAAACGGGAGATACAAAGGAATGAAATGAAAGTTGAATGAAACGGAATATGACTACAAAAGATCCCATAGGATTAAAATACTGTGGTCCTAAGAATAGCCCTAATAAGATACTACTACAGCCAATAAACCCTTGAGAACAACAATAAAGTCAAAGAGGTTTTATTTTATTTTATTAATTTTGTTTTATCTTTTTATTTTACTACTTAGGGTAAGGACCTCCTTATAGAAGACCACAGCCAAATAACAACACACAGTTGTGTAGTTGTGTTCCTGTGTGTACAGGTCTCCAGCGCTCATTTAAGGATGCGTTTTTAAAGAAACGTTTTCCTTGCCCAGATATATTAATCTTAATGCCCTGGTGTCAAAAAATTGGTCAACAACACGCCAATGATACCTCTGGTATTGCAAGCGTCCATAGACTACGGCAACTGCTTAATATTAGGCGAGCCATCTGCTGGTTCCCACCCAAATAGTATAAAAAAAGTTATCAATGCTATTGAAATCACGCCTAGTACACTAAACACAAATAACATTCTACGGAAGTTAGGCTTCCTTCTTATAGGATTATTACAGTTGCAATATCAGATTTATAGTTTTTACAATATAGATAACATTATACAAGTACTATAACAATATTATCGACGACAGACGTATCGATCATGGCATTAAGTAAGTTATTGCGTGTACGGTTTTAAGGTTTCACCGTAACATTGTGTTATCTATGTACTTGAAAAGATTGGCCTGAGTTTCTTGCCGGTTCTTGTCTTAGGCTCTACCCCTATCTATTCAGTCAGCGAACTCGGCATTAGGCAAATTAGCTGACGTCTCATTTGACAGTTTTCATTGACCCGCATAAGTGTCACAGTGTGATCTATATGAATAAATTATTTTTAATTTGAATTTGTATATCTATACTAATATTATAAAGCTGAAGAGTTTGTTTGGTTGAAAGCGCTAATCTCAGAAAGTACTGGTTCGATTAGAAAAAAACTTTTTTTGTTAAATAGTGCATTTATCCAGGGAGGCTATAGGCTATATAACATCACGCTATGATCAATACGGGCGGAGCAGTAGTGAGGTATGTTGCAAAGTTGGTAAAAAAATATACGTTCAAAATTACCACGCGGACGAAGTCGCGGGCCACCCGTAGTATACATATAAACTTGTTTGTCCTGGCTGACTTCAACGCACAGCCAAAATATACTAAGTCTAAAAAGCTGAAATTTGAAACATTTGTGTATAATATAGTATAACCCGGGCGAAGTCGGGGCAAGCCGCTAGTCCATATATCCATATACCATTATTATAATCGCAAAAGTAACTCTATTTGTTTGTTTGTTACATTTGCACGACTATAGGCCATCAAGCTACGATCTCTGAAGAGCATGGCATAATAAACAGGGCGAAATCTAAATTCAACGCGAGTAAAACTGCGGGGAATAGATAGTATACAATAGAATTATATTTTAAATTGTTTGGCATAAACAGCAACATACTAAAATCAGATTTAGCTTGTTGAATAAAAAAAAAGGTTTCGAATGCAAGAAGTTTTGATACAAGTCACGTCGAGCAGACCGGTTGGACAAAACAAAATTATTATCCTGCGGCCTGTGGGCCAATGCCTGCCGCCTTCAAGTGAAAGTCGAAACATAAACAAAAAGTACTTTAATAATTCCGTTCGCGTCCACTCGTCTGTTTGTAAATTAGGACATTTACAACATTCCTACAGGTACCATTTAGGGGCTACTGTTTCCTGTGTGTGTGTTGCAAGATATTTTATGAATTCATATATATACTGAAGTTTAATTTTAAAGGAACAACTTTCCGCAATAGATAGGACTAAGAGTATATTTGACAACGAGAAGTCATTGTTACTTAACTTTTTCGTAGAGTAGACAACTCCTCCGCGATACTGGGCTTGTTGCTTAGTGCGAGTACCAACAGTCTACCTAAATGTTGAATTGGAAGAGAGTTTTTGGCCGACAGGTGTAGTGTTCCGTCCCTTCCGTGGACAAGTGCCACATGAACGCACTGCGACATAGTGCAAGCGAAGTGTACTAACATAGTTTTAAGTTTTTAATACTAATACAGGTTTATATTAATATTATGTACGTTAGTCTGTAAGGTATATATCTATGCGTTTATGCGACGCGATAATAAAATGATTTATTATTTATTAGTGCGAGACAAGCCCTATGTCATGGAGGACTTTACAAACATACAATTAACGGACACAAAGTACACCCAGACTCGGGACAACAATTTATGGATCACACAAATTTTTGATCCCCAATCAAACTCACAACACGCCGCGCAGTGGTGAATGACAAACTTAAGCCGCTAAACTAACCGTACAGTCAAATTATATGGAATCTATCTATATATATAAATAGGTAAAAAGAAAACACTTCAAGTTATAGATTGTGGGGCTATAATATGTATCATAGAAATGGATTAAGGTGGACTTTTCCATCCACAGTCGAGATGCGATTCGTACAAAAATTGACATCTTACGAATTTTAAACTAACAAATTCGGCCCCTACGGCTACGGCCCCTTTTTCCTCTTTCTCTGTTTATTAACCGATTCATCATCTCAACCCATAAACGTCTCACTGCTGGGCATGGGTCGTCTCCATACACTTGGAGGGATATTAGCTTACTATACCACGCTGGCCAAACGGGTTGGTATAGGTTTTTGTTGCGAGTTTTCCCTCTCTTGCAGTGGATATTGTCTGCCTGACTTACTCCCTTAGCCGACTCTTACGACACCCTCGGGTCGTTGGTGAGGTCGTTGTCAACCGTGTAATGACCGATGTTGAAAACCGTTTTTTTTTTGTTTAATCTGATCTATTAATATGATACTACTTTCGATTTTATGAATTAGAGTCTAATTTCGACCACCGATTCCTAAATGTCTTTTGCCTGTGTTGTGTGAGTTTCAAATGATAGTAATTTCCTATTTTGGCGGCTCACAAAAAAAGAAAACACATATAAGGATTTTTTTAAAACTTGAGTAGTGACTATAACTACATATTCATAACTTGCTCACTCTTAACAATAAGCCTTCATTAAACCTTTCCTTGGGCATATTATTAAGACTTGACATGAAACGATTAAATCAAATTCCTTTTTTTCCTTTTGTATTTTTTGCAGCATTCACAGCAGGCCGACAACGGTGTGTAATTTACTTTAAAGCAGTACCTATACTGGTTTAAAATAGCCCTGAGTTTAAAGAGCATAAATTGACTGTTTAAGAAGAAAGAATTGTCGACTCTGCAATCATGCACCCCTAGGCTTATAATTTTATGTTTGCCAAGTTCTTAAGTAAATGTAAAAACGCTGCTACACTGCTTTTAACGCTTATCTCTATTCTGTATTCTTTTCAACAACTGTCTCGATAGTCATAAAGTGAAACACCTGATCTCACCCGTATATTCACCCGGTTCGAATTCCAGGCCGGTCCAAAAATAAATTGTCTTTGTCCTAAAACACATCAGGAATAAGTATTTCAAAATTATTACAACATAGTCGAAAACCTCGTCTCTTTCTTTAAGTTTAAAAAATGTTTAATCTGATCTATTAATATGATACTACTTTCGATTTTATGAATTAGAGTCTAATTTCGACCACCGATTCCTAAATGTCTTTTGCCTGTGTTGTGTGAGTTTCAAATGATAGTAATTTCCTATTTTGGCGGCTCACAAAAAAAGAAAACACATATAAGGATTTTTTTAAAACTTGAGTAGTGACTATAACTACATATTCATAACTTGCTCACTCTTAACAATAAGCCTTCATTAAACCTTTCCTTGGGCATATTATTAAGACTTGACATGAAACGATTAAATCAAATTCCTTTTTTTCCTTTTGTATTTTTTGCAGCATTCACAGCAGGCCGACAACGGTGTGTAATTTACTTTAAAGCAGTACCTATACTGGTTTTAAATAGCCCTGACTTTTAAGAGCATAAATTGACTGTTTAAGAAGAAAGAATTGTCGACTCTGCAATCATGCACCCCTAGGCTTATAATTTTATGTTTGCCAAGTTCTTAAGTAAATGTAAAAACGCTGCTACACTGCTTTTAACGCTTATCTCTATTCTGTATTCTTTTCAACAACTGTCTCGATAGTCATAAAGTGAAACACCTGATCTCACCCGTATATTCACCCGGTTCGAATTCCAGGCCGGTCCAAAAATAAATTGTCTTTGTCCTAAAACACATCAGGAATAAGTATTTCAAAATTATTACAACATAGTCGAAAACCTCGTCTCTTTCTTTAAGTTTAAAAAAATATAAATAAGCTCAGTAAACCTAGAAAAGCAAATTATTTTCAAATCATCTTAATTCTTAAAAAATGTACACAAAAAAGATTTTATAACCAAGTTCAATGTCGGTCACGGACTCAGTATTCTGAATCGAAACTAAGTTCAAGACGATTTAACGCTATGCGGTAATAATAATTATAATTAAACATATTTAGCAAGTGCAATTTTAAACCATAATACCTACACCAAAACGCATATTATAGCATCACTTAATATTAGATTACAAAAGAAAATAATCGTCTTTATACGATCGTGGTAGGTACCAGTGTAATTTTTATTTTTACTTAAAAGCTTTTATTTAATTTGCAATGAATGTTAGTTACTTAATTTGTTTGGGTCAAATCTTGCAAACAAGATTTGAACTACTTCCCGATGTATTGCAGAAACAGAAACCAATTTTTGTTTTCACTTTTCGTCATTTTTTTTTCAAGTTATGTTCTATTGTGAAATATAATATTATTTTTCTTTCGGATTTGAAGGGAATTGTAATTCTCACTAGCTGTTTCTAAACATATCACACCAGTGAAGTCGCGGCCACTATGATTTAAAATAACAGCAACTATTCTATTCTTTCCTATCATTCGAGTATAATTAAAAATCACCATAATTCAATAAACGTTAAAATATTAAGTACATTCATTAAAAAAATATTAATATTTTATTATAGGAAGAAAATTTAAGTACTACATTTCAGCGTAAATAATTTATTGATGAATTTATCGATTCTGTTCATTAATAATTAATACTAAAAACAACATCAATTTCCACCAATGATTAACTATTATAATAAACATCTTCAATAAAAAATATAAACGTTTCTAAACGTATCGTTAAAAAGTTATAAATTTCGAATGTTATTTTTATTTAAAAAGAAGAATAAACATGACGTCACATCTCGTTGAAGTCTTTTGTACGTGATGTAATCAATGAAGGACAACATAATAAATTTTATTTCTACTACAAAGTTTAATACGTGTATCATTCATTAGAATCAGCATTTTTATGTACAGACATGTCATAAATACAAAATATAATATTTTAGACGCATTAAGGTTGTAGTCATGATTTTATTCTACGTTACGTTTAGTTGAGTTATTGAGACGCGCTGACCCAAATAATTAACACAACGGTTTTGAAGTGGGGTATCGCCAGGAAAAACACATCCTTAAATGCGCTGGAAACCTGTGTTTATGAAAGTTTTAAATATCGTTTTAATGTAGTAAATAACTATAAACTCATGTGTTGTTTTTCGGTAACAGAGCAATATTAATAATTAAACTGTCTAATTTTTAATTATATTAAGCTTTCTGTCCGAGTCACTTTGGTCTAAGTTGTCATTATGATCAACATTCTTGGCTCTCAGTTGTCTATGTTTTTTATATGAGTAATTCTTCTCTTAATCTTTTTTTGACAGATTTGTCCCTAATTTATTTATGCATTTGTGTTTTCATTACACGGAAATATTTCTGCCAGTTTCATACGTAGAATAAGTACGTGAAGAAAAACCTTTTTACGCGCACGTAGATATTTGGCAAACAATCGAATTTCGACTACCGAGCGACATCTAGTAAATATAAATGTTTGAATGAAATGAAAATGCCAACCACTTTAGAAACAACAACATACGATCCTAATGAATTAGTTCGGTCCGTGTAATGTCAACAAACAATTTGACAGACTGCAAACATTCGCTATTGTGAAAACTATTTATCAATAGTAACAACTAACAACCAAACTTGTTGTACTGTTGTTGAAAGTTGTTGTGAACAAAAATGTTTCAATATTTTGCCGTTTTAGCGTAAATTATAGCTGTCAACACGAAAAATTATAAACACAAAGTGCATAATTCACATTGGACTATTGCATTGCAAAGTTAGTCACGCAAAAAATAGGAATTTATCAACATAACACCTTTATGTTTATTATTACTACTACAAAATTATTAATTATACTGTCTAATTTATAATTTTGATAAGATAGCTTTCTGCCTGAGTACGTCACTTTGGTCTTAGAAGAATATCAACGCTGCTTCGTCATCATTTTTAATTGACTTCCAAAAATGAGGAGGTTCTATTTTCGCCTGTATGTATCTATCTAAAAGCTAATACAATCCGACCCGAGGGTCAAACCCACGACTTGTGACTTTGAGATGATTCAATAAAAATAGTGTCAAAAATATTTTGTAACGCTTTTTTATTTGCCTTCCTATTATTTTATCTGTGCCTTTATACTTCTCTATCATTATTTTTCCCCTTTTTTCTATTAAAAGGTAACTCTTACACCAGTGAAAAAGCCCTGCGCTTTGGGGAGACAGATCAACTAATTTATGAATATTTTTTTGTTCCGTGTGGGATCGACCCCATAATACCATGCCACGCAGTAGTAAATAGAAAGGTAACCCACGCCACTGAACCAACCACGCAGTCAGAAATGTTCTACCGTAATATAAATTAATACACCTGTTAAAAAATTAACACTATGTCGTAAAACAAAATGACATATCACGTTTTAAAGTTGTGTAATCACAAGTATGTCAATTATTTTTTATATAAATTGTTATGATATTTTACGATTTATATAAAACTTTCATATTTCACTTACGTTATAATGTTTACCACATCACACAAAAAGTTTCATAAATGTTTGTTACGAGTCTGGGTTGCAAACGTCCATAGGCTACGGTAACTGCTTACCATCAGGCGGGCCGTATGCCTGTTTGCCACCTTGGTAGTATAAAAAAAAATAAAAATGTATTCGTGGATTGTATTTTTGTAAAGTCGTCGCGACGCGGCTAGATTTTTAGTCTTTAAAATACATATATCAGTATGTATAGACTGCGATAGGCTGATTGATGATGGTATAAGAATGTTTGCGAGTTGTCTGGTTACCATAGTACAGGATCTATCTAGTTTGGGATCAGATTGGCAGTATGTCACTTGTCGCAAGATATTATTGAAGTTCGCATTAGTAGTTGACATTTATCTAACAAATAAACTTAACAGTCCATTTCCTTATTGAGAGAAACTTTAAATTTCTTACGTGTTTCAATACCTGTTTAGTTTTCTTAAAAAGGTGTAACAACTTTGGAGTTGCTATTTTAGTCTGTTTATATTAGGCGAGTGGGACTACCTCCCACTAGATGGACCGATAACCTGCCCCTCTAGATAAGTGACATTAACGGTAATCCAATCGAATAGAATATTAAGCAAAGAATGGAATTTGATGTAAGTTTACGACATTATAATTGTAAACTTATGTTTGTACTTCCATTTATGTAATTTGTCTAGAGGGGCTGTTCAGAGGCAGCTCTGCACAGGCCCTTCTGCATAGAAGTAGTATCTGGGTGTACTTCGTCCGTATCGTAATGATTACGATACGGACACAAAGTACACCAAGATTCGGAAAAACCATTTATGATACCCCTGGGGTTGCAAGCGTCCATAGGCTACGGTAACTGCTTACCATCAGGCGGGCCGTATGCTTGTTTGCCTCTTTGGTAGTATAAAAAAAATGAACCACACAAATTAACGGCGCACTAAACTAACCGTGCAGTCATTATGAGGTTTTCCCAAAAGACTATAGCATGGGGTTCTTCAAGAAAGGAGTTATAAGGTTTTTAAAGGGTCGGCAACGCGTAAGTGACACCCCTGGTGTTGCAAACGTCCATAGGCTACGGTAACTGCTTACCATCAGGCTATGGGTATGCTTGTTTGTCACCTTGGTAGTATAAAAAAAAATTGGTCTTCTGTAAGGTGGAGTCTTTCCAATTGAGCTTGCGTGCTTGTATAGTATTCCTCTCTCTAGATATCACTCAACGTGACCAGTTATATTAAAGACCTGGATAATAATAATATACAAAACATCGTGACAGTTACGTTAACACTTGAGCGCTTATTATTATAAAATAGATTTGAATCGTAAATGATCGTGTCCAACGAAATTATCGTACGAGTGAACATGACGTTTATTATATTGTAACTCATACCAAATTGTAAATTTTATCCGCTGGCGATTAAAAAGAGTGTCCCGATTCTTCTTTTAGTTAGGGAAATGGCCGTAGGAAAAAAGTATGCTGGCATTTGTTTTTATGACGTTCATAAGTATCATTCATTTGATCTAAATGAATAAATGAGTTTGACTTTGATACACTAGTGGCACGTCGCGGCTTTGCACGGGCAAGTATTTATTAAGGGATTTTGTAGGGATTCCTTTTTTTTTTATCGAATAAAATAATAGCTTATGTTACCCGCTGATAATGTAGCTTTTTAATGGCGAAAAAATTTTTAAAATCGGTCGTGTAGTTTTTGAGTAAAATCGTAACAAACAAACAATAAAATTTTTCTCTTTATAATATTATTAAGTATAGACTAGCTGTTGCCTGCGGCTCCGCCCCGAAGGTGTCCATCCAGAGGTTGTCATGATAAAAGTACATTGATAACCTAGATATTAAGAGAGGTATCAGCAAACTAGCTGGACTGGGGAAGGACTTCCACTATACCGAAGACCACATGCCAAATAACTGCAAGAAGTGGCAGTAAAGCCGTTGGTCCTTAACTAAATCGCTATAAGGACACGGTACTACCCTTGAATCGCATTACACTAGGTGTACATCCGGACTTAACTCTTTTAACTCTAGAACAATCTACGGAGGTACCTAATACAGTATCTAAACATTTACAGGCACTTATAACAGGAAACGACAGATAACAATGCTATCTGTTCTCAGTTCTGTTATGAGAGGTTAAGAAATAATTATCTGTGTTATTTAAACAATTATTTCCTTACACTTGAGATACAATGGAACTCCTTACTGTTTTAACTATGTACTGTACTACTCTGCCTACTCCAAAATACTTAAAATAATCCTACTAATATTATAAACACAAATGTTTGTAATGATCTTCTTCTTCTTATCGTTTGGTTAGTGGCCAACCTGGTGACAGAGTTATTGAGATCGCCCATATTTAGGCCTCTGTCGTGATCTAACGACTGATAAGAGTCGGGACCGATTTTTAACGTGCCTTCCGAAGCACGGATAATGACGGTATGGTATGATGGCATGGATGTTTGATACTCTTTCACGTAGAAACTACCTGACGATTTTTTTTAAAAGTCAAACTCATTTATTCATTTAGATCAAATACATGATACTTAATAACGTCATAAAAACAAATGCCAGCATACTTTTTTGCTACGGCCAATTTGCTGACTATGGTAGGGCCACGAGAAGAATTGGCAACCGGCTGATTCTCTAAGAAACAGCGATGGCAAACTGACAGTTGTGATTGCTCGGTGACGGCACAATCTATTGACTAAACGTCAAAAACGCTCGGTTTTTGCTCTTACGGAATACCGATTTTCAATCTGACAGCCAGATTTTGCTCGGTTTTTGCTCTTACGGAATACCGTAGCCGGTCACTCTTTATAAACTCCCGCACTATAAAACAAACACTGTGTCGCGGGGGACTTTATAAACACACAATTGATGGACACAAACTACACAGACTCGAAACAAAAATCTATGAATCACGCACAGATTTGTCCAATTTGGGAATGGGATTTAGCAGTCAGGATCACTTACCACTACACCGGGGATTCCCAAACTATTCTGGGCAAGAGGCCCCTGTTCAAAATAAAATGATACCTCAGACGCCCCAATAGCCAATTACTTTAAAAATCCTATCCCTAGTCTTTCCTATTAATACAAAATACTTGCCAATTTAAATACTTCGCGGTACTTACAAATCTTACTTTTATGTCGCCCCGTGGGAAACCAATTTCGACCCCAAGGGGCCGATGTAAAGTCAAGACCACTTAAGTAATCCCTGCACTAGAACAGGTCAGTCAAAAAAAAATTATAAAATTTTACATTGTTGTATCAAATCGTTTGTCCTGAATGACAATAAACGCACAGCCAAAACTACTAATTCTAGAAAACTGAAATTTGGAACATACGTTTACAAACATAACGTATTTTATAACGTAAGCATTCGTCAAGAAAGGATTTATGGAAATTAAATCCTTTCTAAACGAATCTTTGAACGCCTAAAATTATAGATACGATACCATACGATCGAGCAATATTGACTGGGACCTTGCAGAAGACAACAGTAGTTGTGTTCCAGTCATTAAGGGATGTGTTTTTAACAAAACTTTTTCCTATCCCAGGGATACTCTGTTTTAAAATCCTAGTGTAATTTTTTGGGTCTGCAGACGCTAAAATTTAAAAGCGGTCTGGCAGTTTTTGAGTTTATTCGTTAAAAATACAGATCTTTTCCCTTAGATATAGAGATATATAGATATCAATATCTACTGGATAACTAGTCGCTTGTCGTAAACCAACGATAACATTGTTGCTATGCCACCGGAGTAAATAGACAACAGATGCATATTAGAGATCAATATTGTTTACAAC
Organism: Trisateles emortualis; assembly: GCA_947095525.1. NCBI lineage: Eukaryota > Metazoa > Arthropoda > Insecta > Lepidoptera > Erebidae > Trisateles > Trisateles emortualis. Next base: position 17,484,427 of record OX352732.1, on the reverse strand, counting down.
TTTCTATGGGAACTTAATAACACTATTGTTTGGTTGAGAACGTTTATCGACAATACTTCACGTAAAAGTCACTTGCACAATATTGTATGTGACAAGTTTCATTTTCAATTCAAAAGGCAGTTTATATCAAACAAAAGCCGTACTATAACGCCCTTATCGCGATTTATTTTTGGTCCCAATTATAATTTCGATACTTAAATAACCGTAAACTTCAGTAGGCATGTTGATATTTGACTCATTTTAAGTTATGATCGAAAATGAATCGCTATAAGGACGCCATGAAGCGCCCCAGATCAGATATCACATAAAAAGTATTCAGTCACGAATACAGAATAAAAATATTCTCTCGTTCAACGTAGAAACTCCTTCAAAGCGATTATAACGGTTTTCAAGACTCATTCTAAATTTGAAATCAAGTTATCAAACTTAATTATCTTCCAAATATTTATGTTAGTTGTCTAACGGAGGTACCTAAGTATTACGATTGTGAAATTTCCAAGTAATTTATAAATGCACTTGATTGCAATTAATGTGGATCTCGAACGCATAAAACGACAATTACCTACACACTATTAATTACCGCAACTCATAAGTTAAATGTCTGTTATAATCCAATAGGAATCTCGTGCGATCTAATCGATTGAATGGTAGGTACAAAATAATCCTACTTTCATCAGAAACGGTAAAATATTTAAACGTTTATATACTAATACAAAACTAACAAGACTTTCTTCACATAAAATGTGTAAAGTATATGGTGGTTATTGTCGGAAACGCTAACTCGTTCGATACAGGTGTCATAATTCACGTGTAAACACCGCTACGGGCTACGTGGAAGAAATCCAGCGAGTTCTCGCGTTCCAAATGTAGAACAATGCGCATGCGACTTTATTCTTTTTAATTAATCAACACCCATTAAATCAAATAACATTCAAATTAAGAATATCGTTACACTACCACCTGACTAGTAAACATACAGGTCATATTGTCACGTTTGACGAAATTTACCGTTAAGATCCGCTGCTTAGTGGTGCTCGGTCAAACGCCGGAGCTGGTCCTCGTCATATCACAGACACAAGCACTAGTTGTTGAACTATCACTAGAATATGATCACTTCACACGATCACCGATGGTCCCCGTACATTTCGTCGGTCGCGGTTCGTATGATTGTATGCGAGGGTCGCGTCGTGCGCATAGGACCAGCAAATGCGGCGGACCGTGAATCTTAACCTACCTGTAGCGCTTGCGTGTCGCCTGTCGACGGCCCGCGCCGCCCGCCAGACCGGCCCCCCTTCTAAACCGACATACACCGCCGCCATGTTTATACAACCTCCTTTCAACATCTTTTGTTTGAGCAATCCTTCTAAACTTGTACATATTTTTCAAAAATACTACCTAAAACTGAAATATCGATATATAATAGATTTTTCTGTCATATAATATTGTTAATTGAGTGTAAAGATAAGCGTAAAAGCCTTAATCTGCTTTATCGACTGTTTTTAACGCCATCTGTATGGATTGATGTGAACTTATGTGTTATAAAGTTGACATTAAAGTAAAATTGAAATCACGAGATTAAGCAGGAGGTAAATAAATAAATTTAACAGCCCAATTAGGTCAATCGAAACTAATTTAGGTTCAAAAATGAACTATGCAATGACTGGAAATACGTTAAAGAACAGTACCCTCTCTATTTGTATCAGCTGACCCAGCTACCTACATTGATCAGAATGTATGGTAGTTAGATATAAATTACATAGATGGAGCTACCTGTCCTTAAAAGCCTTCATTCAACTTGTAAGGCTTGCTGATTTGTGTTTGTTTCATGTATATTAGTTTTCATAACTATGAAAAGACGCCTCCGTGGCGTCGTACCTATTACGCCACGGAGGCATACACGGAAGATATAATAAGGCTAAGTACGACTGCTCCTGCGCGGGCAGTCCTAAGTTCAAATCCCCCGACTGCGAGCGACTTCAACAACTGCACTCTTGGCCTTTACATCAAGCGTACATACTCTTCGGTGTCCTCTGCTTTAGCGGTGTTGTGCAGAGAGAAACAGTGGAATGATTAGTGCAGAGGTACGCAGATTTTCGCCGAGCTCCAATTTGCAGTATTTATCCATTGAATCCCATGGGAAAATCTGCGTGTAAATCTGAACAATCATGTCTGCCCGTCTGCCAGGCACTCCAGGCAGGCTTTTAGATCGACCAAACAATAGTATATTGCGTACAATCACAGTCACCATTTACGTCACAGTTCCATCAATTAACACTCCTTGTCAAATACAATCCTCTCTGAAGAGCTTGCAAGAAGAAAGAAGAAACGACAGCCCACTGTGCTAATGTGCTACTACACTGTCCAGAGGTCGCCACATACAGGCGAAGTAACATGGCAACCGAAGCACTCTACGGAAGAATGTCGACAACTCTAAGTACCTGCTAGCATCTTCAATAAGCTGGGGTGGATTGAATAATCCCCTTTATTTTATTTTACTTTACGCAAAATACGCGCTTAGACGTACTTAGAGCTGCTAAAACGAACCCTCTATATCGGGAGTGATATGAAATTTCGAATGAAGTTTTGCGACGCACGCTATTTCGATTTTTTTACGACTGGTAGAAACTAGAAACGTTATTTCGAAAGCACATTAAATCGAAAAATTCTATATCGAACGACATTATTGCGAGGCACGTTATTTCGATTTTTTTACGACTGGTTTTTTCGAAAACATTGATTCGAAAAACTCTATATCGAATGACGTTATTGCATGTTGGTCAGCATCAGCATCCGCGGATAATCAGCATTGTTATTAATATCAGCATCAGCAATGAAGCAAGCAAATGAAGCTAAAACATCAAACAAGGCATTTTAAATGTAATAAATACATTTATTTCATAAGATATTTACATGAATAGTTATTAAAATAAAAGTAACTTAACCTAAACTACTTACATACAATCAGATATTGTATTTAAAGGTATTTATTTACTAATAAATAAAATACCTGACTGAGGTCGCAGTTCTAATGAAATGTCATAGGTGAACACTATAATGTATAAAGAGTTTTCTATGTAAACATATTTTATGGGATGCCCACCTCTTATAAAACTAAATCTTCTACGAATACTATACCGTCAATTAAGATACTATTACAACACGTAAGCCCTTAAACGGCGCAAATACTGTAATTTAGTTGGTAATTACGTTTTTGAGCCGTTTGGGGTCGAAACAATTGGTTCATGGGGTCCGAGCGCTCGCTTCCTTTTTAGGGAAATAGCAAAACGGCTGATCGACGCTTCGCGTGACCAGAAGGCCGGCCTGTTTCTCGCACAGAGAATCAGCATTGCCATTCAACGTGGCAATGCTGCCAGCCTTTTGGGCACTTTTCCAGTTGACAGTGATGCGGAGGAATATTATGACGCCTAAACGTTTTATTTCTTTAATTAGGTTTCCGTATTTAGGTTTAGTTTAGTTACTTTAAATAAGTTTTTAATATTATTCTTGTATATATATGTAGCATATAGTCTTTTACTGGAATACAACACGTTGAATAACAATATAGTAAACAGATTCTAACAACTACTACAAAAGTGATACAGCTACTTTGTGTATTATAGTGTTAATTTTTACGTCATAAGTTTACGTCACATCATGTGTAGGCGGTTTTTTTTTTAATTTGGAACGTCGTAAGCCAGTTGCCAAGCCTAAGATGGACAGAAAGACAAACATACCAACTATGTAAAGTGGAAATAAACCAACTAAATAAGGATTCGTTAACCAAGAATTGGTGGGTTGGTGGTTCTGGTTGCCGAGTGCAAAAGTAAGCGACTTATGAGTACATGATTGGAGGTGTGAGTTCGATCCTAACCATGAAAGTTTTACTATGTAGAATTTATACGTGATTTACCCTCGCTAACGGTAAAGGAAAACATCGTGAGGTATGTCTGATCCATCTATCCGCATTGGAAAAGCATGTTTAAATTAACGCCTAGACAAAGAGAGAGCCGTGTTCAGTAATTGGAATAATATATGACTTGCTTTTATTTTTTTTAAAGACTACTGCACTGCCCTGCTAACGAAGAACGACACAAGTACATAACACAAATTTAGGGAAAAATGCTTCTAAAGATAGACATCTAAGATGCATTCTCCCATATCTTTCGATATGCGGTTGTGCCTTTAATCCTTAGTAGGGCAGTGCACTAGGGACAGAACCTGAACAACTGTCGCGGGACGACCACACAATTCCCGGACACAAATTATACTCAGACTCAGAAAAATCATCACAAAATTTTCTGTCTCGTGTGGAAATCGAACACACTATCTTTGGCTTAGTAGTTAGTCAAGGTCACTGACCACTACACCAACGGACTAGTTACTTATCATCATCATTAGCCTATCGTAGTCCACAGTTGGGTTAGGCTTTTTTTATACTACTTGGGTAATATGACAAAGCATACGGCCCGCAAATGTTAAGCAGTTAGTTGTTAGTTGCCGACCTTTTTTAACACCAGGGCTTTAAAATGGAGTCCCCCTGGAATAGGAATACGTTTCTTTCAAAACGCATCCCTTATTGAGCGCTGGAGACCTGTCCTTGCCTGAGGGCGTCCTACATTACGTTTGCCGACCCATGGTCTCCACTCAAGAACATATCTACTCCAACGGTTATCGGTTCTTCAGCAAATATGGCCATTTAGCCGACTTATTCTTAGTTGCTATTATTATAAACCACAAATTAGGTAATATAGAACCCCGAAATTATTCGCATATTAGGTTAAGTCATAAATATGGCAAAAGACAGACCGCCCGGCGACCGTTATGACTCCAATAACAAGTTTATTATAATAATACGAATATAAAATTAATAAAACTTGGAATTTAAAATGACGCAAATATAAAAGATTGCCATCACAATCAATTTTCTCGAATCATAATCAAATCTACATTCTTTTTTTACAGACAACTCCCGCACTAGGGTACAAGCCTTGTGTTGCGGGGACTTTACAATACATATAACATAACATACAATTTACGGACAGAAATTATACACTCAGACTAGGAACAAACATTTATGATGAATCACACATAAGTAGACAGATGACGTCATCAGAGCTGCAGGAAAGCACTGGATGCAGGCAGCTCAAGATCGGCCATTGTGGAGACATATGAGGGAGGCCTACGTTCAGCAGTGGGCATTGTCAGGCTGAGATGATGATGATGACACATAGTTTTGTCCCGTGTGGGAAAGGAACACATCTACACCGCTGTGTGTAATTATTTGGCTGTGTCCTTCCGCAGTTGGGTTTGCTCGCTTGAATAGAGCCCTACCTCTCTTAGATGTTACATTGTACGAACAATAATAAACTATAGAAGTCACACGGAGCTATCAGTAAAGTTCAAGTTAACAATATATTCATTCATACAACTAGTCTGCACTAAGTTGTTATTGAGCGCTTCAAATTAATTGTTTCAATAAATATTCATGGCTGTCGTAATTCACTTTGTACAACCAATGTCAACTATTATATGCTACTGACGGTAAATGGCTGATTAATTTGTTTTGTAATCAGTTTAGCGACCATTTCCTTTTAAATAGATGAATGTTTTATTTTTCTAAAATCGTTATACCTAATTGTATTTTTTTTTGTCGCTTCCGCGGACAAGTGCCACACGAACGCACTGGGACATAGTGCACGTGAAGTGTACTATGTCCCAGTGTAATGTGTACGTTAGTCTGTAAGGTATATATCTATGCGTTTATGCGACGCAATAGCAGAATGATTTATTATTATAATTACTTATGCTTCAGACAAATAAAATTACAAAAATCTAATAAAAAGCGTGGAAGTAAAACTTTCGGCAAATAATAAACAGGATGTGATTGATGAATAAATTATTTAATATCTATAATATACGACTTATGTAAATATATAATGTTTTGTAAATATTGACTATGATCATTATTATTATAAATTATAATTAGATAATATTTGCTTGTGTGTACACATAAGGGTAAAAAACTGGTACATGTTTAACTTCTTTATCTTAACGTGTCAATGGCATAATAAGTCTAAACTGAACCCAAATTGGCTCAGAACTCGCATAATTCTTGGAATTTAGCGTTATCTATACTAATATTATAAAGCTGAAGATTTTCTTTGTTTGGTTGAACGCGCTAATCTCAGAAAGTTCTGGTTCGATTAGAAAAAATCTTTTTTTGTTGAATAGTGCATTTATACAGGAAGGCTATATGCTATTTAACATCACGCTATGATCAATAGGAGCGGAGCAGTAGTGAGATATGTTGCAAAATCGGGGAAAATATTCCAAATTACCAAGCGGACGAATACGCGGGCGACCCCTAGTTAGTGGCATATACGAGTAGGACATGATTATTTCCTATCGTTTGCTCTCAAACCCCTCTAGATAAGTGACAGACACCGAGAAACGGTATTCGAATCGAATAGAATATAAAGCAAATGTATGGGATTTGACATTAGTTTACTACATAATGTCGTTAACTTATGTCAACTCTTATACATTGTTTTTTTATTCTATTCTATTTTTCAATCGTTTATGCCACTTGTCTTGCAGGTTAGAATCGTTTATGAATTTCCAGCCCCTCTAGACAAGTGGCATAAGCGATTGTCTAATCGAAAAGTCAAAAAAGCAAATGTGGGATTTGACGTAAGTTTACGACATTATATCGTAGACTTACGTCAAATCCCATACATTTGTTTTTTTGACTTTTCGGTTCGACTACCGTTTATGCCACTTGTCTAAAGGCTCAGATGAGTAGATACTTCTTACTTTGACCAACCTGCTTACCATCATGCTTGCTTGTCGCCATTGTCATTAAAAAAAAAAAAAAAAAAAACATGATAAAAACATAATGAGTAAGTATTTAATCATATTGACATATCAAGGCAATATAGTACTCTATTTATTAAATCAATTATGACAGTAAAAGTACAATACTTAGTTACTAGGTCATGTATGTAGTATGTAGTTCCGTTTAGTTACGTGACGAAATGCATTCATACAAACTAATGTTATAAATACGTATGGTATGTTCTTGACATTGTTGTGTGACCTCATACAAGCAAATACTTTTTATAATAAAACTCTTCGATTTACTTTACTTTTTACATACTAATATTACTTATTTATTTAATTTTTTCTCAAAAAAGCGAAAGTAACTGTTTGTTTGAAAGTTAGTTTGTTACCTTTTCACGACTAAACGGCTGAACGGCTCTTAATGAAATTTGGCAAGGAGATACATGTTATCCTGGGGAAGGACATTGGGTACTTTTAACCGTGGACAAGACTTCCACGCGAACGAAGCCGCGGGCATCAGCTAGTATTATAAATGCGAAAGTTTGGATGGATGAATGTATGTATAATATATGTTTCACATCAAAACGGCCCAGCGGATGTTGATGAAATTTAGTATAGACATTGATTATTGCCTGGAATAGCACATAGATATTTTTTCTCGAGAAGCACAGAGACGCTTAGATAAAGTACCACTAAGCGGTCACCCATCTATAGGATAACCGCGCCTTTGGTAAATTAACCCACTAAAAACTGACAAAAAAAAAGTAGACTCAGAAAATTATTGTGCTCATCACACAAATATTTGTCTGGATGGAAATCGAACTCATATAATATAATTAAAGACCATCTAAACCGATTATAATGCATATGATGAACCGATATGCCTGTATACTTATTCAACAACTCGTTTTACGGTCACATAACTGTAAATGAACATTTTTACTACGAATGATTACTAGGTAATCAGAATACCAACCCGTCTAGCCAGCGTAGTATAGTAGGCTAATATCCCTCCAAATATATGGAGGAGACCCGTGCCCAGCAGTGGGACGTTTAGGTATGGGTTGAGATGATGAATCAGAATAACCTTATAATCTCGGTAAGCACACGCTAAGTGGATTATAACAATATAAAGTCACTAGGGACCCGCCCCGAATTTACCCGGATTAAAAATAGATGAAGTAGATTCAAAATACTTGTTCTGACTGACAGATTATATAATTATGTAAAGATATTTATTTATTCACTTAGATCGACAAATTTGGATTTTGTCCCATTTCATGTTTATTATTAGGTACTACCATGCTCCCCTTGGGTCAAAGCGTAATGTTAAGTAACTTAAGTTACTTAAAAACCTTCCTCAAAAACTGGGGTATCAAATGCAAAAAACATTTTTCAAATCCAACCCGTAGTTCCAGAGATAAGTACGATCAAACAAACAAACTCTACCTTGTTATATTTATTAGCATAGATTGGTACACATTATAGTTTAATCATGAAAACGATTATATTTTAAGTACACATCAAGCTTGATTTGATTGCCTAGTAATCATTTGTAGTAAAAATATAAAGATATAATATTGATTGTAAGAACCTATTAACTCTGTGTATAGAGTATGTAGGTAAACATGTACCTGAGCATCAAACATAAAGCATTTTATTGCAATGCATCAATCTCTGTAATATACATACCTACATATATCTACTTACCTATTTATACTTATACGACTTAACTTCCAATCTTTGAATGGCAGCTTCTTAATGAAAATTTACTTAATTTATAATTTACTAGCTGTTGCCCGCGGCTCCGCCCGCTTGGATGTAACAAACATCCATCCATCCATCCATCCATTCTTACAAGCTTTCGCATTTATAATATTAGTAGGATCTAATTATCTATATTAATTTAAGATTTAAGTTATACAAAAATTTGCGTTCGCTCTTTGCTTTGCTGGTCAAGTCGCGCGTATTCATTTAGGGGACTGCGTTATGCCAGAGGACTCTAGTATTCCCTGGGATAGAAGTTGTATCTAAAAAAACATTAAAATATATTATCTACAAATTTTGATAAATAAACTAATGTTACAAATTCGAAAGTTTAGATTTTAGATGGATATTTGTTACTCCATCTAAAGGATCTAGAAAAAAAAATGACACAGAGATAAGTTATAGTCCAGACTTTAACTTACCTCTAATAGCAAAAGCTAGTCGATAATAAAATACCTGCCTAAATACCTAATAAAATGTAACTTTCAGATTGATATTAAATGTAAATTCTTTAATAATTTACCGTGAATGTGCACACACCTTTAACGACTGATCGTCCAAGTTCCGGCTAGCAGTGATCATCTAATTATGTTAAAACGTACAAAATAACACGACGCGAGACGCCACATACTACGTTGATACGTTCCCGCCAAATGTCCGCCATTTTACTTACTTTTTTATCGACACTGACGTCAACGCATCCGGCTCCGTTGCACTACGGAAGCGGGACGTGAGTCAGTTATAATTAAAACTTATTATTATACTTCTCATACTTACATAGAAAATAATTATACATAGATATTTATACCTATACCTACATTTTTTTATAAATATGTTAGATACTAGCTGTTCCCCGTGGTTTCGCCTGCATTATAGATCTAAATTGTTAATGTTACACTCTGACGATTAAAATGAGTGGTCGAGTTTCTTGACAATTCTTCATAAGGGTCTTCCCTAGTCAGCGAATTAGCCTTAGGAAAAAAAAAGCTCACATTTATTTTTTATTACGTTCATAAGTATAGATACACTGGATACACATAATGTATTTGATGACTTAGGTCGTAGCCTGATGTTAAATAGCCTAAAATTCCGTCGGTAGCGCGTCCTAACAAAAAAATAAAATCTTCAGCTTTATTTTAGGAGCAAATAGTATACTTGTAGATTCATTGCAACTATCGTAGCATATGTATAAACGCATGGAATACCTTAAGTCCTTCCTCAGTTGGTTTTACTGCTTGTATATTTCTCTACTCTACCTCTCTGAAATTTTCATGATTTGCCCTCTCTTAAACCAAAAGCTTGGTACGCCTATGCTTGCAATGATACGAGTATTTTTTTAAATTTACCGATATTCAGCGACAAGTTCCTGTTAACCATCATAATGGAAACAATCTTATATATCTAGCTGTTGCCTGCGGTGTTCTTTCTTTCTACCGTATATCCTTTCCCAGGAGAATATATTATTATCTAAATTTCTAAATATCTCCTTGCCAAAATTATTTACGATCAGTTCAGCCGTTTATTCGTGAATGTGTTAAAAACAAACAAAGTAATTATTGTCGACTTTATAATATTAGTATGGAAATATGAGTGTCCAATTGCCTAACGATAACTCCGCCACTTCGACGACAGGTGCACGCTATTATCGCCTTTATGCTATTCGACCAGAACTGTTACTTACTGTACATACAAAGTTCACTAATTTAAACGATGCGTTAAGGAATTCATTGCCTAGAGATAGTCTATTCTTAGTATCAATTGTTACATTATTTGAAGCGCCTTTGTACATGGTATATCCTTTTTAAACAGGACCAATAGATAAATAGCATGATATTTAAAAGACCTTGAACGCTTTTACTAGTTTTAACCCGGATAAATGTTGTCAGATTTTGTTAAGTTAGGCACTTAACACGGGGCCTCGTTAGGCAAACTGATTGTAACCGATTAATATACGCCTGTAATAATTTGTTCTGTGTCTATTTCATTTATAGTTTGAACTAAGTAAATATGAACATGTTTTACCGTATCAGAAATAAAAGAACGTGAAAACAGAGATTAAGGACCTCTACATTATAGAAGACCACGGTCAAAAAGGTGTGTATGAATAGTTACTAATTTCAAGGCATCCAGTGCTCAATTTGAGATGAGTTTTTAAACCAATGTTTTCCTATCTTACGTATACGCAATCACAAAATCCCTTTGATTAAGCAAAAACCTGATGTTACAAAATTATGATTTGACAATAAAAGCCTACATATTTGCAAGCGTTCATAGGCAACAGCACATGCATTATCATCAGGCGGGCCGTATGCTTCTTTGCCACTTACCTACTTAAGTTTCAAAAAACCAGCAATTGTTACGTCTGTTTACGTTTTTATTTCGCTTCGTCATCGTCATCAAAATCATCTTATCAACCTATAATCGTCTCATTGCTGGGCAAGGGTCTCCTTGCTTCAATTCTTGCAACAGCTTTATAAACTACTTTTACTTAACCGACTAGGTATTATAAAACTTTGCACACATAATGAGATCCCATGACAATACAATATAATGATAGGTTCACGACCGTCTGATGATGTAGCCAGGAGGTCAGCAATGGAAGAATTAAAATGAAACCGTTAAATTTAAAAATGGCTTTAACCTTTTTTATATTTTCTTATAACACCGAAGAAGCAGTGAATGGTATCTACTTCTCGTAACGCAGAGTTAAGTGAAGTCGGCGAAATTTTAGCTATGATTCGAAGGTAGATTTTTTTTAAATATCTGAATATGCACAACGCTTGCCTATGCCTAAGGGATATCGCTTAGGCATAGGTATCGGGAACGTATCCACGATGTGAATGTCTGCAAGCGATCTTCTGCCTCCAACGATACGTGACCCTAGTTCGGGAATCATTTGACAGGGTTGAACCCTGACGTCTTTATAGCGATTTATTTCCAATCCTAATATGAATTTCGTTGCACACTTAAAGCTATGTTACAAAATTAATATCTTCAAATTTAATTCAAACATAAATCTTTATAAGGACAAAAGGACATTATGGTATGGCATCTGGTCTTCTACAATGATCACACTGTTTTTAAGCCCAAACGAAATGGCCAGCCAATCAACAGTCATCAGCAAACCCTTTGCCACGGTGCGCGCGCAAAACCGCGGACAACGCGTTAATTATGCGTTAGGAATGCGCACAAAACACAAGATCCGCAATAGTTCGACCATCTTGAACGGTTAATTATATGTTTTAATATTAAGTAAGGATCACGCATGCGCACTCGGCCGTGCGCTTTGATACAAACTAACATCTATATAATTAAAGTTATATTGTGGTAGGTATATTAGACATTATTGTGCTTTTTTTTAAAGATAACTCCCGCATTAGAAAACAAGCTCTGTGTCGCGGGGGACTTTACAAATATACAATTAACGGTCACAAGGTATACCTTTAGATGTGTTGTGGGTTCGATCCCACACGGAACAAAAAAATGTGTGATCTATAAATGATTGTGGGATCGAACCCACAACACATCTAAATGGCGAAGTAACCACTGAAACAAGCGTGTAGTCAATTCTATTATTATTATCTCAGCCTCATAACGTTTATTGCTGTACGTAGGCTTCATCCTATGCTTCCCTGCAGTCCTAATTAAGTCGTCTGTCCACCTAGTGGGAGATGGATCCACGGTGCGTTTATTTACGTGTACCTACTTGAAAACCTTTTTTCCCCATCGGTACTTAATCGGTTCGTTTATCAATGTGGCCTGCCCACTGCTGCTTTAACTTGCTTACTATTAGAGTACTACGTAATAATCAGGTACCTTCAAGTACGTTTATCTCAGTTTTAGTAGCTGTCTGAACGGAAAAGGCAAGTATACTTACGGATTAAATAACATCATTGTATATTTTCATCGGACGCAGAAATTTAAAGAACTTATTATGACGTCTGATGTTCATATACCGACTCATTTTCATATTATGGTTTTTTATTTTTTATACTAGGTACTTGAGTGGCGAACAAGCCTACGGCCCGCCTGATGTTAAGCAGTTACCGCAGCCACCAGGGTATCACCCATTTTTTACACTACTTTCTTTCAAAACGTATACCTAAATAAGCGCTGGAGACCTGTACTCACACACAGGAACACAACTACACCACTGTGTTTAGTTATTTGGCTGTGGTCTTCTGTAAGGTGGAGGTACTTCCCCAGTCAGGCTGGCTCGCTAGTATGGTGCCCAACCTCTCTTAGATTATTATTATTCTTAAATTCTACGTCTAAACTAATATTATAAGGAGGAAAGATTTGATTTTTTGTTTGTTAGATTTAACTCAAAAACTACTCGAGCCATTTTAAAAATTCCTTTACCATTAGAAAGCTACATTATCAGCGAGTAACATAGACTATATTTTATTGAAAAATTGTCCACCCGTGCAAAACCGGGACGTGGCGCTAGTAGTAGTAGATAGATGTCTTTTCTATGCCCCTCTAGACAAATGGCACAAGCGATAGTCGAATCGAAAAGTCAAAAAAGTAAATGTATGGGATTTGACGTAAGTTAACGACATTATATCGTAGACTTACGTCAAATCCCATACATTTGTTTTTTTGACTTTTCGATTCGACTATCGTTCATGCCACTTGTCTAAAGGCTATGGTAACGTTTAGAAAAGGTAGCGGTAGCCGAGTCACAGACATTGATGGCGTCTCTGTCGTTTATGTATCTAATTGCATACCAATAAACAATTACATTTATAGGTATATAATTCAACACGTGTCTGTATATTTACCCACAAGTAAATAAAGCGATCTATGTATTAAATTGCATAATAAACAGATTATTGTTGTTAATCATTGACTACAATAATAAGGTAGGTAGTAAGGTAAGATTTTATAAATTGGTATATTATTTTACGTCGCGTCGGATATTAAAAGACTTGAAACTTATAATGTACATCTCTCTCTCTCTCTCTGTGTGTGTCTCTTCCAGCCGTAAGACATCCACAACTAGACATAGGGCTCAACTCTTCGATTTCCACGGCTTCAATTCGGTTCTTCAGTTCGGGCAAAAAGGTTTTGATGTGGCGACCATGAACAAGAAGATGCAGCGTGGGTAGGCCTAAAACCAGTTTCTTACAATGAATGGTCATTGTTGCTACAACTTACTACAATAGAGAATAAAAACATGCGGGGAAGTCTTTGGGGACTGCCAATAGAAGTGCTGTACTAGTCCAACGGCTGACTGCAAACTACACGAAGTCTAACTTGTTATGGTCACTACATCAATACCTTTTTGCTCCGACAGGCATTGGTTCTGCGAGCTTTGTGTCCTTATGATGGGACTAGTGTTTTACCTGCGAGTACCTACATATAAATGGATAGAGTGATCGTTTTAGTCACTAACACTGCTACTAGGTCCTAATGTTTTTTTTTTTTTTTTTGCTCTAGATATATAGGTACCTACTTTCCAAACGTTTCTTATCTATTTCACTTTGTTGAATTGTTTTTTTTTGATAAATACCTACCTAGGCAAATAGGCAGGTAGGTAATAACCCAATAAATTGGTTAGGTTAGGAAGCCTAAAGTTTGAGGATTGAAATACCGTGGGCGGAAACTAATTAAATTTTATTAAAATTGTAGTTTTGATAAGTTATATTAACATCCGCTTGTTGCGTCTACACTCACCTTTATAAGCCATTTCGCATACCATAGAGTCATAGACAAAATATTTTGAACATAAAATTATACATTATAATAATCAACGACCAAAAATTCTTTAATTTAAATATATAAGAATTTATAATCATACGTCGCATCAAATTATTTCTCTCGAAATAGTTTTTACTCCTTCTTAGATACTATTAGACCTAAAGGTACCTTAATGGGTAGAATCTTCGCAGCAGCTGGAAGCAGCTGAATGCCCAGGATCGTGCAAGGTGGCGTGCACTTGGAGAGGTCCATGTCCAACAGGCTGTGACTACTGCTAACAATGACTATAATAAAAAGAAGAAATCTCACAGTGCCCTACCACTGTGAGATTTCTGTCTCTTTTCTGGAGCAACCAGACTGGCAACGACCCTTTTGTCGTGGGGGACTTTACAAAAAAACAGTTCACGTACACAGAGTACCCTGATTCATAACAATTTATTTATGGATCACATATATTTTTGTTCAGTGTAGGGATCGAATCCATAACAGTCCAGTGGTAAATGGGGAGGTAACCACTAAAGTCACGGCAGTAACCGTGCAGTAGGTAAATATAGTACCTATATGACTACCTTTTACGTATATGCTTGTGCTCTGCGGCCAGGGCACTTTGACCCTTCCGCTAAATTTTCCTACGGCTACCAGGTTGGCCCCTTACTGCTCAACGATAACAAAATTAATAGATGCCCAATGATGCCTATGATATTTTCGAAGAAAACGTAGATAGATAATACGACCAAATGCGAATAACAAAATCCTAGAAAGCTATAATTTGGCACGAATATACATATTAGTCATGCCGACAACGTCATAAAAAATAAAATCTTATATCTTCTTTTTTTTAGAGTATTTCCTGTAAATGTAAAGTGGGGATGTTTATTTTTTTTTCTTAACTACCAGATATACATATAGATACTTAATTTTTTTTCTAAGGCGTGTGGGTTTTCTCACGATGTTTTCCTTCACCGTTAGCAGATGGCGAATCATTTGATTAGTACCTACATATAAATTCCACAAACTGAAATTTACATTGGCACTTACTGCCGCCCGGGAACTCGCACCTCTTGCGTGCAAGTCGGTTACTTTTCCACTCGGCCACCACCGCTTTTTACAGAGCATACTTATCAATAACTTAATACCTACTCGTACCTACCTCAAACGTAAGCAAGTATCGTACTGTCTAGTTTTTATAGCTTATTAATTCGCTTATCAATGTTGGGTAATTTCAAGTGGGTATTCTTGTTGACCTATCGTAATATAGTATTTAAATACGACCAAAAAATATCAAAGAAAACATGAGTCGACAAATAGGATTTCCCGGGCAATTACCCTTGTGGTAACGATGCTCTGTAAAATGGAAACTGTGAACTTTTTTTGTTAAATTGCGTGATAGCAACCAGTGCCGGCTTTAGCACTAGTAGCGCCCTTGGGCGAATATCTATGGTACGTATTACGTATACGTACACCCGGCATAGAAATTGGTAGGCTGCAGTTAGTTTCTCTTGATCGTTTTTTCTTCTTAGTCTTGACCAAACTTAAAAAGGCCCCAGGCATAAAGAAGAGCCCCTTCATGCCTTGCGCCCTAGGGCCGTCACCCTACCGCGCCCTCCCCCTAAAGCCGGCACTGATAGCAGCCCACTAGTTTTATTTAAAACTCGCTGTTGTCCGCGTCTCCACCCGCTTGGATATTATTTACCGCGATAAGAATGTCCCTAAGTCTTTTATACATACCACTTTTATACACCCTATGTCATCAACATCATGTCCTTCCCCAGGATACCATCTATCTCGTTACCAAATTTAATTAAGATGCTTCCAGTCATTTATCTTTTCACGACTGGACGGATCTTATTTCTTTGTATATTATTTACAGTGCCGGTTTTAGGACGGCGTGCTAGGGCCAAGGACGTAAGGCTTGAAGGGGCGTCGTCGGCGCCCTTGCCTGGCGCCTCTTTAAGTTTAGTCAAGACCAAGAACAAAAAACGATCAAGACCAACTATATCTACCAACTAAGCCTACCGAACCTATGCCTTTAATTTCGGGGTGGCATAGATTTTCGCCCAAGGGCGCCGGTAGAGCTAAAACCGGCACTGGTTCGAAGTACCTAGCTACGATTGGTTAGATCGCACTGGAAACTTATGTGCATTTGTGACATCCCAATATATAGATAATCTTGGTGAAATTCATGATCCCTACAGAAGCTGGACAGACACACCTAACGCCTGATATCCCTATCTAGCAGCGACAGGAAAGTGGTTAGGATATTGTCGTGTTAAAACACAATCGCAAACAAGTCATCATAGGTAGGTACTCGAGGAGCTTTACGGAACTAAACTCGAGGTTATGAATGTACATAATATATATTGTAATTGATGCTCGAAGCAAGATAATGATTGAAAGCTAATTGATTATATATAGACTTCATACACATTGAATAAATGGATAGGTAAGTACTTACCGAGTCTAGGCGTACTTTGTGTCCGTGATTAAAGTTATATCCACTATGACACAGAGCTTCTTACCTAGTACAGAAATTGTCTTCAAAAATATAGTTTTCGTATAAGTACCCAAAGATGACTATGAATCAATATGCAACGGCACGTTTTAAGAGAGGTAGGGCGCCATACAAGTGAGCAAGACCGACTGGGGAAAGACCTTAACTTTAAAATAGAGCACAGCCAGTGAGTAAGTACAGGCTTCCAGCGCTCTTTTTAACAAAACATTTTTCAAAAAAGAAGTCCGAGTATTATTCAAGTTAAGTTATTTCCTTTAAAATGACAACGTT
This sequence comes from Trisateles emortualis, assembly GCA_947095525.1. Taxonomy (NCBI): domain Eukaryota; kingdom Metazoa; phylum Arthropoda; class Insecta; order Lepidoptera; family Erebidae; genus Trisateles; species Trisateles emortualis. The sequence continues at coordinate 17,467,335 of OX352732.1, read as the reverse complement.
CGTGTCGCCGGGGACTTTACTAACATAACTACAATTCACAGACACAAAGTACTAGACTCCAACCAAACATTTATGGATCACACAATTTTTGTCCTTATGGGAATCGAACTCCCAACTCTTGGCGCGGTGTACACCTTCACCAGTACACCATATGTACAGTCAGTAATTGTAGAAGTTATCCAATATGACGCAATAACATGACATTATGTAGTAACTTAAGCAAAATGTGCGACAAGAACAATTATTTACACGAACAAGAAATTTAATAAACCATCATAACATGTTCCGCGTTCATACATTTATAATGACAACAAGGTTCAAGTAATTTTGGTTAATTATAAACCACTACACTACTTACCATAATCACAAAAAACTAAACCGGAGATGGTGTTTAGATTTGAGGCCGAAATAAAATAAATAAATATATCTACTTACAGGCGCGGATCCAGGTTTTGGTTTATGGGGGCAATCTTAGCTCATTTCACTGACTTAATCTTTTATAAAATTGACAAGTAAAAGTTTAGAAGAATAAGTCGCAAGCCAGCGGGGGCAATCGCACCCATTGCCCCTTCCACCTAGATCCGTGCCTGTCTACTTAAGAAAATGAGTGGAAACTGAGTGTGGGTAAGTGGCCTATATTTTTTTATAAATTAGGACAACTGTCCCCTCCCTATCAGTTGGACAGATTCGCAACTAGACAGATTCTCAGCTGGACAGATATGCAACTAGACTAATATGCTGCTGTGCAAATTAAAGTTTAATTAGGTACCTATTCGTTTTAGTGGTGACTGTACTTTTGACGAAATAAGCTAAGAGATAAAAAAAAACTATGAAGAAATCAATCGGAGATGTGGGAAAAAATAATCCCGCTTCCCCTATCAATGGGAGTTTCGATCGGATCGGATCCGGCAAGCAGGCGAGGCGGCCCCCGCAGGTACCGTAGCCTATGGATGCTTGCAATATAAATCTGATCGAAACTTCAAACAATCTGAAAATGCATGAGGAGGTATTATTATCCTTACTAATATTATAAATGTGAAAGTTTGTGAGTATCGATGGATGGATGGATGTTTGTTACTCTTTCACGTAAAAACTACTGAACGGATCTGGATGAAATTTGGCACAGAGGTAGATTATGGTCTGGAATAACACATAGGCGACATCCACGCGGGCGGAGACGCGGGCAACAGCTAGTAATATCATATATCAATACTTAATTGAAATCCTTCACGTACGATTACATATCGACATTAGTTTGTTAGGTAGATGCTTTAGTGGAATGTGGACTGCCCCCCGCTGGGGACGACCCGCTGCGTATCACACTACACACTCATAGATCGCATTCCTCACATACCTATCCGACATAGCCTTAACTAGTATCATATTACCGTGGATCACAAAAACGAACACTCGTAGTAGCCATTTTATTTCGCAACATTACAAATAGATAGATTTTGCCTGCGGTTGCGCCCGCTTAGACTTAGTTATTTAATGTAAAATATAGCTTAAATCCTGTTATGATGTATAAGCTATAACGTTGTAAAGCTTCATCAAAATCCGTCCCGTAGTTTATGCGTGAAGGAGTAACAATCATTCAACAATTCTCACAAAGCATTCCCATTATTATTAAATTGTAGATTTATATTACTATCAAAGTCCTATTAAGATCAAAAATTGCCTTTATGAAGTACAAATACGGACAACAAAAGAATTTAATATAATAATTTATATTACATCGGTGGTTTCTTCGTAAAAACGTAGGTAACTAGGCAAACGACGTTCAAGCTGACATAGAGACAGAGCGATCATCCAATCACTTACTATAATATGTTTACTTACCTATAATATAATAACGTAATGCAAATATTAGTGATGCCTCGTCATACCGCCATTGCAAGTCAATAGCAACTCATTTCGTATGCCTATGCGGATTCTCAGAGATTCCGGCTCACTACCGAGTATTTATTACGTCGCGACACGATCTATGTTATTTTTTCTAACGTATTTTTTATTACAAATTCCCACGGGTACAACGGCATAATGGCGATCCATCTACTGATTATACATGGCAGACATGATTTAAGACCTTGTGAACAAATCATTATGATGAGGTCAAATAAACAGTCCTTTAACAATTAGTGATTTTTATTTTTGCATCATGTGATACTTTTTTTTGTTTTTGATATCACGTCATAAACAATCAAATTTTAAAAATCCTCAATCACACTTAGAGATTCAAAACAATATGCGCTAATAAGATCTTTACTGTGGTTTGGTTCATTCATCCAATATTTCTCTTTGTCGTTACATAAGAAGACAAAGTTCATGGTCAACGAGCTTCATCGTCGGTCATTTTCACTCGAGCATCAGGCACTAGATAAACAAGGCGTGTCTAGATTCTTAACTCGGAGGCTGCATCCGGGCCACCGCAGGGATCAAGTTACGACGGGGGCGTGCGAATGTCAAGGAACCCTAGCGAGTAGCGCCTCACTGAGCGAGGGCCCGCAGCGCCGCGACTGCCGCCAGTCGCAGCCGACATGTCTGCGCGAACGCCTGCCTCGCGCACGGCCACTATCGCGCTCTGCGCGTTTATCATCGTCAAACAAATCGCCAGTGAGTACTACACTAGTCGCTAGGTTTATAAATAGCTTCAACCGGTTAAGTCCAGGATTTATTTTGGACCAACACTTATTTGCAATATTGGAAAAACACTATCTAAATATTTTACAGGATACTTATTTTTTACTGAATAATAATGATGAGGAAGTAGTACAATAAATTATTTGAATAAATAATAATTTGGAACCTTTGTTGTTTCAGGTACACAAACTTTAGAGTGCCGCAGGGATGGCCTTCATACAGACTATGATCGAGACTGCCGGGAGTACTTACGGTGCAGCAGTGGCTCTATTATCGGGCGCTATTCGTGTCCGGCAGAAAGAGTGTTTAGTGAAGCTGAAGGAGCGTGTGTGCCTCGCGGACGTCGCCCGTGCATCCGACGGGAATGTGGACCGACTGATACATTGTCATACGCATCTCCTGGAACCGCGTGCCGCCACTACTATCGCTGCGATAATGGCACAGCGGTAGAGCGTGCCTGTCCACCGGGTGCGTGGTTCGACCTAGAGAGACAAGCGTGCACTCGAGGTGCCGGTACCTGCTTTGAGCCTGTTTGTGCCGGTTTGCCTGACGGCGACTATCCAGACGCGTCTCAAGAATGCAGACGTGTGCTAAAGTGTCGCAGCGGAGAACTTCGTAGTGTCGCATCGTGTGGTCATGTCTGTGCTTTACCGTGTCCACCACCGAGAGCTGCTGCTGTACCGCTACCTGCTGGCGATGCTGACTTCTGTTCGGACGAGGCATGTTCCTCACTGTGCCGCGATGCTCCCGATGGAGCCTATGCGGATCGCACCACTGGTTGTCGCGAATTTTTCGTCTGCGAGGCACACCGGGTAATACGGCGAGGGGTGTGTGAACCGGGATTGCTATTTTCTAACGGTATGTGTGAACTAGCAACACGTGCACTATGCCCACCACCCGCGCTGAGCCCGTGCTTCAACAGACACGACGGAATTCATCGCGACTGGCGGGACTGTGCGTCTTGGTTCGAGTGTCGCCGCGAACGCGTTGTGTCGCGTGGTTCATGTGCTCCGGGCCTGACGTTCGACGGCACCAATTGTGTACCAGCATCTCAGTTCCTATGTGATGGACCGGCAATCGCCGTCGAGTGTGAGGGTCTCCCGAGTGGTATGTACCAGGACCTGGCATCAAATTGTACACGTTACTACCACTGCGACGGCGCTCTCCGCACGACGTTGGCCTGTCCACCGGGACGGATATTTGACGGAGTCCGATGCACGCCGGCGTCCTACTACCTGTGCCCGAGTCTAGATCGCGAATCATGTTATGGACGCCCGGATGGTCGATACCGAGCAGCAGACACTGGTTGTCGAGGATACTACGAGTGTGCCCGCGGTGTTAAGGCGATCTACGCATGCTCAGTGGGACGAGTTTTCGACGGCAAGGCATGTGTAGCGGCGCGACCTGGCCTCTGTCTGCGGGAAGACTACTCCTGCGAAGGTCTTTCTGATGGCTATCACCCTGAAATAGAGTCTGGATGTCGAAGGTATGAATATTTCTCTTAGTCTATCGAACCGGCAAAATAAATTTATTGTATTGAGTGCAGAAATAACATACCTAAGAGCTATATCATATCGAATTGATTGAATTGAATTCAATATGAATTTAGCATAATGGTGTATCCGAAATAAGAATCAATATTTTTGATATTATTTTCATCAAGCGTATGTTCTACCCACTTTGCAAACTTTTAAGTAAGTTATCATTTATTTACAGATATTTTTATTGCGAACGCGGTGATCGGCTAACTACGCTATCGTGTAAAGGCGGGAAAATATTCGACGGTCGCACTTGCATGAAGGCCTCTCAATACGAGTGCGGGGCACCACCCCCGGACACGGTGGAAAACGATGGCAAGCGATGTGAACGAGACGGTTTTTACGTACAGCAAGGCACTGAGTGCCAACGATACTATTTCTGTGTGAGTGGGACCCGGACTTACCTTACTTGTCCCACTGATCAGATGTTTAATGGCCAAGTGTGTGTGTCGAGAACTCAATACACATGCCCGGGCTGAACTGGCAAATAATGTGGAGAATGAACTAACTCCCGCGAGTCATTATCACACTGCCAGAGAGCTGGAGACACACGATGTACCTGATTAATACATTTATGAGGCTGTGAAATTATATTTAACTAGAACTATGTTCTATAGTGGCATTGTGTTGAACTATCCCACTTCATCTACCTCCTATATCATAATAATACACGTATACTTCTTACATTTTATTGGCATAGAAACTTCCAAGCGACCTAAATACTTCTAATAGTAATTATACACATTGACTATATCTTACAGTATAACTTTACAAATGAATAATAAGCTCCATGAATAGAAAAATAAAATCTCTTTTAACGACATAAAAGAATAGTTAATTTATTTATTTATATTAATATAGATAATATATTTCTCGACCTTAAATTAATACAAATAATAAGCAAAACAGTTCGACAAAACTGAATCTATGATAATACTTGTCACATTAAAGTTAACTTTGTCGTGTATAGCCGTCAAAACAAAAAAAGGATATTCGTCGCTTGCCGACTTACTTATTTGTACTAGTCGGCTATACTCGTCAGCGGATTCAAAAGGTTAAACAATAACATGACCAATATTATCACCATATAAACACTTTCTCGTGATAAAGTTTAATTTATAACAAAAATAAATAAACTATAGCCCACTGTAATTAGTTAATAACATGCATGTATACTTAAATATCGACAATACAAACTTCTAAACAATTTTGGCATTACATATTCATAACTAGTAAAGCATGACGATATCTAAATAATTTACATACATTTACGTATATAATAAACGCTCCAAGTATTTAAATATCCGTGTATTTTTATTTATAAGTCGACCCTTGACTTAACGAGATAGCAGGTTTGGTTTAACTGGAGGTTTGGTTAAACAAGATGTTTGGTTTGGTTAAACCAGATGTTGTGTTTGGTTTAACCAAATGTTTGGCTTGGATGAGATAATGAAATGGATAGCATTTTTATATAACATATGGGCCGCCAAATGGTAAGCATTTACCTCTAAGGACGCTTGAGGTACCTTGGGTACCACTTTAGTATTGCTGACCCAAAAAGGACCTGCCCTGAGATACGAAAAAGCTTGTTTAAAAATGTATCTCTGAATGAGCAATGGGTACTTGTTACTACAAAAGATGATATAATATAGTGTAATATGAAATAGTATAAATAAATCTCTATTTTTTTTTACATAGTAATTCCACTACTATCTCTTTACACATAGGTCGATAAATACCACTAATTTTGGTTTATACAATTTATACAATATCTGATTACAGAATTACAAACAATTAGACCTACACGGACACACATTACGACAGATTAACTACATTTTATACAAGGATTTATAAATATTAATTCTCATTGGTCCACGCCGAAATGTCACGTTATAAGTTTTATCGATAAAAAGTAATTATAATGACAAATAACGACTCTGCAATGTTAAGGGCGCGGCCAATCAGAGCTCATTGCAACAAGCTGGCAAAGGTACAGATTTATTTGATCGATAAAACACATGTATAGAATGAATTGGCGATTGGTTGCAGCACCTTTTAAAATAACAGAAAGTTTCTAATCGATAAAAATACTATGTAGTGATGACGATGGACAACGCTATTATGTTAGAAAACATATAATAAAGAATATTATTATTGTCAGATTCAATACGTAATTTAATGAAGATGACGTAAAATGATTTAAATAAGTATTTTGTTTTAACTCAGTTTGCATACTACCACAATTATTGTAATTTACAAAAGATTGTAACTATCTGACAATTAAAAATATTGGTGTAAGTTTCTTACTAGTTCGTCCCATAGCTCTAATACTTGTCAGCGAAATAACCATAGGTCACTTATTACATACATAGTTTATGACTTTCATAAGTGTTACTTTGTAACCTAAATGAATTTTGAGTAAATAATAATTTTAGTACTTTATTAAAACTCTTAGTTGTACATACATCGAATTAACCAAACATTTTTCAGATTAATTTAAGTATATTAAAAATCTTTTTTTAAGTAAATAATATTAATATATCCAATAATTCAAAAATAACAATATAAATATTAGTTTTTCGATAGACATACAATTGCCCTGGAAGCAAACGTTTTGGCCTAACCAATAGACTACATAAAACCAATAGACATAATGCAGCTACATATCACGCCCAGCAATTCTGAGCTTTATGCAAATTTACATAAGATGAAAATTGCTAAATAGACGGTTCTCATTTTACGCTTTTTTCGAGGTGCGATATTAATATATTTAATAATTTAACACAATACTTATAACAAATTCAGATATTTCACCAAAGGTATAAAACCTATTTATTTTTTTATATTGACAATAAAATATTTTTAAATTAAAAATCTCTACAGGTGAAATATACCTTTGGTGTAATCTGAGTTCCGTCGTTTCACGTTGAACCATTTCAAAATACCGACTTAACCTTTATAATTATATAATATCGACTCTCAATATGAAAATGGCCTAAGATTGATAAATTAGTATTTAACAATTTTAAACTGTATGACAACGAAAACAGGGTGAAAATTACTGAACCGACAAAACTATTTTAAAGTATAACAACGCGGGTGATAAACGCTTATAATAATTTCAGTATTATTTATTTAATAAATACTCAATTACGACTGAACCAAAAATGATGAGTTAACACTCAACATGAGGTAGCTATGAATGTATTTCAAACAGAGTGTATAACAAAATATAATTATAATCAATTTGACATAAGTTCAATATGGCATTTACTAGACGTCAAACTGACGTGAGATCGTTCGTTCAATAATGTATTTTATTTGAGGTTTTATTTTATTAATTAAGACCAGGCTTGGTTTATACAAACACATGTTTTTTTTAAATATTATTATGGTTCAACGTGTTACAAATTTGGAATATATAAATATAGTTATATCACTCTCAGAATATCATTCCATGAACACAATGATCAACCTATTCCTCAGTCATTCACCACTCATCAAATGACTACAGTTCCATTTCATACTAGATACATTTCAAGTAATATAGTATATGATAATCTACGAATTCAAAAATGTTATACATTGACCAGCGATTAAGTGACATATAAATATGTATCTTAATCTGTAGCTACTAAGAAGTGTATTGCATTTTACCGTATAGGTAGATATAACTTTTAAGTTCAGTAGATATAATTTAATCCTTATGCTTTTGAGTTACGTACTATATTTAACAATAACGTTGCTATGATAACCCATCTTTGACGATATATCGCGTACATATAATATATATTTGTAGCTAATGTAAAATCACGAGGCTACTTGCCAATGTATAATATCCTTCATATAATCAAAAAGTAATAGTTTTTAAAGTACCATGCTTTTCAAACAATAAACAGATTTGTAACCAAAAGGTGCTTGATGACTATAGATCACATATATGTATTAAATATATCAGAGATCCTTATCTCAGTACATATTTTTTATTTAATTATCATGACACAAAAATCAGCACAAAAGAACCCTACTACAGCGAACTACGGCGAAAAATGGAACTACACTTTTTAGAACAAAATCATTACATTTCCATAGACGCTAGCGCCATTTCAAATGGAACTTCTATTATAGTACGGTACTCTACTATACATTCATATACATGCGCTCATATTTTATGAAAAGAAAAGTCTCAGTCTTACCTCACAATTGGTGACAGAAAGCAAAACTTTCGTTGGACTATCAACAACAAATATATTAGATACATTAAATAATAATATTATAACGATTATAACATTAATACAAACAGCCCTAAGATGTGCATCAATCATCTTTTGAATATCTTATACGGTTAGATGGATAATAGGAAGCTGTCTCCTATTGACAAAAGTTACAAAAGTTTGGCTTGTATTTTTTCTTTTTTAAATAAACAGAGTGCACGAGCTCAAGTATATAAGGCCAGTTTAATTAATTTATTAAAGAATAAAAAGATAATAATGTGGATATAAGTTATCATTGTAGTTTTACTTATAAACATATCTTCATTATTATATAGTTAGCTCGAGGTTTTTAAGAATCCTACCCTACTCCTCAGTAACAGTTGACCGTGCTGGTAATTATAGACATACATAAACAAGTATTAATAAACGCCAAAAGAAATCAACTCGATATTCTAAGACAGTATTTTTTTCGATTTTAACACAAATTTTAATAAGTATTAGTGTTTTTATCACATCTTCAGTGGCAAAAAGTCTTAAGATAAAATACGTATGTTCCGCAATTTTTATCTTTCGTTAATAGACTTACGGGTAAAAATTGCTAATAAGTATTTTTTACCTCAAGCCTTTTACATTTAGGACTGATTTCATCGAACTTAATATAAAGCCTTAAAGTGGGATTATATTTATATTTCAAAATACTAAAGCAAAAGCAACCTATATACGTCCTACTGCTGTATGGCTCTTCCTCTCTCTACCAAGAGATCTGAGAGGAATTCAATCCTATCTAGCCAAATACGGGTTGGTGGATAGTTACTACAGAGTAAAATAAATATAATCTCAAATAAAGGCTTATTGTTGAAATCCACCGAATGCGATGTATTGTGTAACAGTAGTATTAGTAAAGTACGAAAATAAGTACCGACAGCTTCCGTGCGTCCGCTCCTTGTCAGCGTGTCCCACTACTGGTCAGTGGGCGTGGGCTGGGGCTGCGGCGCTAGCAACATGCCCACGTCCCACACCTTGATGACACGGTCCTTGCCGGCGGTACACATGCGTCCTGTCGCCTCGTCCATGTACAATGACACTACTGCATGCTTCATATCGTGGAATGACGCGAGGGATTCACGACTGGAAATACATAGTGAATTTTTTTTATATTAAGGTTCAAAAAGCAAGCCCGGTTATGAAAGGACCTCCACTTTACAGTAAATACAACTAATAGATGGATAATAGGACTCACAACACACGGTGCTGTAAATATAAAAAAATGCTTATTATTATTAAGAAATTATTATGTACCGAGACGCTATGGCTAATATACCACTGCTAAACCTTTGACGACTATTGTGGTATTTTTGTAAGAAAACATTAAATGAAACAAGAAATTTTTTTGTATTTTAGCTATAAAAATAATTTCCTATCCTAGGGTTATCCAATTTTGATATTGAAAGACTTTTTTTACTGCATCCCTATTTTTTTTTTTATACTTCTTAGGTGGCAAAAAAGGCATACGGCCCGCCTGATATTAAGCAGTTACCGTAGCCTATGGACGCTTGCAATACTAGAAGTATCACTTGCGTGTTGCCAACCCATTTTTTTACACCAGGGCTTTATGAGAGTTCCCTTGGGATAGGAATACGTTTCTTTCAAAACGCATCCGTAAATGAGCGCTGGAGACCTGTACTCACACACAGGAACACAACTACACCACTGTGTGTAGTTGTTTTGTTGTGGTCTTCTGTAAGGTGAAGGTCCTTCCCCAGTCGGGCTTGCTCGCTAGTATGGTGCCCTACCTCTCTAAATATCGTAAATTGCACACCGGATCGTCACTTGTACTCGCGCACAGGAACGCAACTACAACACTCTGTGTAGTTATTTGTCTGTGGTCATCGGGCTTGCTCGCTTGTATGCTTCGTACCTCTCTCGAGAGAGCGAGCTAGAGAGCGGATATGTTTGACAACCGACGATTCATGCATTATCTATACTATACTCAAAAACTACTTAAACATATATACTATATTTTATTTATTTTAAATAAGAGAACCTTGTAAATAAATGTCCACCCTGGCGAAGTCGGTATAGGTACTTACGGTTCATGCCTAAGTGTGTCGTAGCAGGCGGTACACACACGCTGCGGGAACTCGAACCCCATGACGGGCAGCGGCAGGCGGTGCGGGGAGCACGCCGCGCACACCGCAGCGCCACACCACCTGCAGTGGTGCTGTCTCAGACCTGCAACACAACACACTTCATCAAACAACAGTCATCTTCAGCAAGGAAAATATGAAAATACTAGCTATTATATTATATAGAGGTTATAGCTGTAAAAATGTGTTATTCCAGACCATAATCTATCTCTGTGCCAAATTTCATCCAGATCCGTTCAGTAGTTTTTACGTCCATCCATCCATCCATCCATACTTACAAACTTTCACGTTTATAATATTAGTAGTATTTTATACTACAACAAGCATATGGTCCACAAGTTGCCGAATAGGCATCATACATCATTAAATACATACATAATTAAATGAGTAAAAACAGCCCTATTCTTAGTATAGGCGAAACCTGAAAGATACTTTCATCAATAATATATTCGAGTACAATAATTAAATTGTAAATTAAATCATGTTATATTTTGTCTCAATAATGTATGAAAATTTATACCCACATTTTTATTTTAGAAATGCACTATACACCGAAATGGTTTGTGCTCTGGTACGCGCAACCCTAGTGGCACTTTCCGCTAGGTGAACATATTTTTTAGGAAAAACTACACAATGAAATCAGCTTATAACATCGTGAATTTTATTTTTATTCTTGATCTTCTGATAAAAGCAAATGTTTCGGTCAAAGCCAAACTCATTTATTCATTTAGATCAAATACATGATACTTATGAACGTCATGAAAACAAATGCTAGCATACTTTTTTCCTACGGCCAATTCGCTGATTAGGGTTGGGCCTCGAGAAGAATTGGCAAGAAACTCAGGCCATTCTTTTTAATCGCCAGAGTATAACATTTACAATTAGATATGAGTGACAATAATAGTGTTAACAAAAAGAGACAGAAACCAATATACCTACCACACTAAATTAAATTAAGGTAAAAATATTTAATTAATAAGGAAACAATTAAAATATTAATGAATTTAGCTTTCCACTGTGTGGCAATGAGGGATCTTTTCCTTTTCTTTTTAAACCAATTACCAAGGTATTTTACTATACCAAGAATAGCATTGTATGTGTAGTGTCATACGACAAGAAGCGCATATGCCTGACTTTAGCTATAGCTTGCCACTTAGAAGTCAGGTATACGCCATTTTCACCTTATGATAATCAACCGGAACTTTTGCTGATTGTACCTAAATTGACAGTTATTGTTTCTCTGAAAGTCAATAACATAATTTTTATGTTTTTCATGTATGGACAAAAGAAGTCATAAAATGGCGACTATAGAATATCTCACGATACTTATTGGTGATAAAGGATAAGTTTAAAATTCCATTGCTTGCACGAAATACGCGATGTGGAGCTGCGGAATACAGCCCGCGAAACCAAACCAACTACATTGCTTTCATATATAATTTTAAGGAAAAAAGGGACTTTGCAAGATATCGGTAGATTTTATAAAAATATATGTTATAAAATCAATACTAATAATATAACTGATTCCATATGTTTGTGACCGCAACATTCTTAAATTATGTTGTTGGATTGACTTATTTACAGTTTACAGGACGTTACATTTTTATGAGTATAGGAGTTTTTATATGCTTTTAACCAAGTAGGAAACGGGGGACTGAGTCACATCGGAGCGTTAAATAATAAACGCTCGATTGCCTCATAATTTAACGTCTTACCTAATTGTTTCTTCTCCATCATAGCTCGCACGTTCCATATGAACGGCGCGCGACATAATTGGCAGAGGTCGGACTCCTTCCACGCGGGAGTCTCCCTGCGCCGCACGCCCATCTCCCACACGCCGAGCGCGCCGTCCTCGCCCGCCGAGATCAGGCGCTCACAACTACCCACGTACCAGAGACCAGTCACTTTGTTACTGAAATACAAGAAAAATCTTTGTACTCTATTTTAAGCACAATGCGTGCACGGAGACGTGTGATATATGGCATAGTTAAAGTTCCTATGGAGAAGGTCTGTAGAAAGCAATTACGATCGAATTTTGACCACTGAGCAACCTCTACTCTATATAACTTTTTTTTTGTTTATTTAAAAAGACAACTCCCGCACTACAGAACAAGCTCTGTGTCGCGGGGGACTTTACAAACATACAATTAACGGACACAAATTACACCCAGACTCAGAACAACTCTTTGTGGGTCACACAAAGTTCCTATGTGGGTATTGAACCCACAATCTCGTGCACAGCAGGCGCATACTGCGGCCACTGGACCACCAAGGCAATCAAAATACTATGCGGTCCCAAAAACTTTCTCTAGACCAGTGTTCCACTAAAGGTAAGCTGAGGCACACCGGTGTGTCATTAGTTGGTGTGCCTCGGAAAAATAGGATTATCCCTTAAAGTTAGATAGATAGACGAAAGAAAAACATAAAGATTTGGGTTGTTAAAATAATAAATATTGGTCTATTAAATGTAGAATATTAATATTTAAAAATTAATTCTACATTTATGGTGTTTCTCCAAATAATTTCGATTTTCTTGATGTACTTTGACGACTAAAAATTTGTGAAACACTGTTCTCTATGCCAAATTTCCTCCAAATTTGTTTAGCTTGAGTAACAAACATCAATATATCAATCTATCCATCCAAAGATTAGTATTTATATTATTAGTATAGTAACTATTTTAAAATATAAATTTACCTGTGTCCTTGTAGTTCGTATGCTGTGCCTTTTTGTCCACCTATGTCCCAAACTATGATTGTTTGATCAAAGGATCCGCTGAATAACAGCTGAGGTAAAGGCGCCCAATTAAGTACTCTCACGGAACTAGAAAAGTAAAATGTAAACATGTACCCTAGATTTATTCGAAATACATATCTATACTTCTAATATTATTAAGAGAAAAGAATTTTAGTTTTCTTTTTTATTACTCAAAATGGTATGGCTGGTATTTTTTTCCGAAATAAAAGTTTGTTATTATTTTTATAAAAACGACGGACCAGTTTTTTTTTTTTTTCGTTTTATAGAAAGCTACATAATCTGCCAGTAACATAGGCTTTTTTTTTTAATTAAGGGAAAACTAAATAAATGCCTAGCCGTGCAAAGCCGGGACGTGACGTTAGTTATAAATAAAACCGACTACTACAACTGTTAATATTCCATACACTGCTTTAAAAAGAGATAGATATATACATATAATTAAAATGTCTTCCTAAGCAAATATCGGTCCCGTCGGCGGCGGCAAATTCGTCATTTGAGAGAGAGAGATATAGTGCGCCAATTTGTGCCACAAACTCAGGTGCAGTCTTTATTCCTTCACTCAAACCCGGAAATCGAACCCAGAACCTCGTAATCAGCAGACACACTCAACGACCTCTCCACAGATAAGGCAGTTTTAAAAAAAAGGTTATATTCAAGGTAAAACGGTAAGTAATGTTGACATCCTCTGTTTAGTATGCACTATTGATAGTCATTTATATCAAGGTAAGAGATAGCAGACTATAAGGATAATGTATTGCAAGAAAACTATTTTCGATTTATTTTACTATTTGTACTGCTTTTTTTTTGTGGATGTAAATTGGAATAGATAGACAGACTCGTTAGACCAGGGATTCCCAAAGTGTTAAATATTTTTTTCTTTGCTTAAATATTTAAAGCAATGTGAAAAAACACGAGCCATTCTACATTTTTTAGAGTATTCTTTTTTTGTTGTATCATCTAGGTATATTCAAGAAGGTATTATAAGAAGGTGTTATAAGGTTTTTAAAAGGTCGGAACGCGTGATTGACACCCCTGGTGTTGCATAGGCTATGGTAACTGCTTACCATCAGGAGGGCCGTATGCTTGTTTGCCACCTTGGTAGTATAAAAAAAAAAAAAAAAAAAAAAAAAAAAAAGGGACAGGATTCGGAAATTTGTAAGTAGGTATTTTGTATCAATAGGAATAAAACTAGAGATAGGATTTTAAAAGTAATTTAGGTTAAGGCTATGGGGGTCTGAGGTATGAGTTGATTTTGCAATAGGGGTCTCTTTCCCAAAATAGTTTGGGAATTTTTGCCTTAGACCATTAAATTTCCTAAAGTTATAACGGTAATTGTTGCTCTTGCTGACCCTAACTAAAATTACTACAATGTATATTATAGTTGCTATACTATTATTACATAGATATTAAGCAGTTTGTGCAGCTGACACTCGTCCTTGACCGTTGACCCCGCGCGTCGGGTCATTCTCTATTATCAGTTATGTAATGTTATCAAAAAGTAAAGAAAATTTTGATGACTAGTAATTGTCGTTTTATATACGAGCGACCGTCAGCAAAAACCTTTAACAAGCTGGAATGGATCAAATAATGCCCTTTCAAAATCAAAATACGGGCATAGACGTGGGAGTTGCGGAAAAAGGCCCGCCATACCCATACCATATAGTTTTATATCACCGCTTAAATATAGCAGGGCATGAGAAAAAGGAACAAGAAATAGTTTTATAGCGGGAACATTTCCCCTTCATCCCCTAGATAATACAAAACTTGCGCTGCACTAAGTCAGCATATATATATACTTAAACAGTGGCGTAGCCAAAATAGATGTCACCCCATTGGCATAAAAGGTAGTAGACTTCTCAAGTTGGGTGGATGTATATTTTTTTTTTTTTACCAATGCTACTGCTTTTTTTTTATACTACCAGGGAGGCAAACAAGCATACGGCCCGCCTGATGGTAAGCAGTTACCGTAGCCTATGGACGCTTGCAACACCAGGGGTATCACTCGCGCGTTGCCGACCCTTTAGAAACCTTATAACTTCTTTCATGAAGAACCCCATGCTATAGTCAACTACTACTTACCCAGTATGTCCCTTTAGCGTAGTGACTAATGTAGCGCCGTTATTATCTAGCTTAAGCATGGTTATCTGCCCGCTGTAGTCACCAACAAACGCATACTTTGATTGTGAGTCGAATCTGTAGCAATTTGTTCAGGAAATTCGTTCAAGTGATAATGTCCTGCTTAACTAAATAATTTTCTGCTATCTGATGCCGGCGACAATTTTTTTGAGTTATTCTTTTTTTTGTTGTAGCATCTAGGTATATTTAATCTATTAATCCTTATCATTACTATTTAATATAACAAAAATGGCTATACAAATATTTTTAAAGACTTTCTCTACATTTACCATGTAATAACCTGTAGATAAGCTCTTTGATTGCAAATAAAGAAACTAAGAAAATAATTGTTTTTAATTCTTGCAAGAGTTCCAAAAAATATAGTTAAATCGTAACAGCACTTTAGTATAAATCAGATTTTTAATAAAGGATACTGTAATGAGGTACACCATGCTTCAAATGAATACCCGCCGATCCTGCGGCCGGTTTCACTGCAATGGTACGCAAAGAACTTGTCTCGACTCACAGATAATACCCACTCGCAGCTCAATGAAAAGCACACCGCGGTGACCCGAGCTGTGTGTGCTAGGTACTCCCGAGCCTAAAACATAATAACACAGGCTAGTTCTCATCATCTATATATTAATACGTGAAGAAAACACTTCGTACCCCTTTTGAGGCACATCTCGTGCATGGAGGAGTGTGAGGTTTGGCATAGTTAAAATTCATAGGGAGAAGGACAGTCGAAATCGACCTTTATTGCTTTTTGTAGAAATTTCGACCTCAAGTTTATATATATTAATACATTTTGAAATCATTTTTTTCGCAGTGGCTGATGCTTCGGTTAATTTAGTAACGTAGTTGTATCTATCTATTGCGACTGTATAGCAGAGATTATGCTGGTTACCACACTCTCACTTCAGTGTTGCAATTTTTCATATGGTACAAATATTTTTGTGGGTGAATTGTTTCTATATTTCCCTACAATACCATAGGTTTCACTTGCGTGTAGCTGACCCATTTTTTACACCAGGGCTTTAATATAGAGTATCCCTGGGACAGGAAAACGTTTCTTACAAAACGCTTGCCTAAATGAGTGCTGGAAACCTGTATTCACACATAGGAACATTATATTATATTTGGTTGTGGTGTTCTGTAAGGACCTTCCCCAGTCCAGTCGGGCTTGCTCACTTGCATGGTGCCCTACCTCTCTTAAATATAAATATATATATTATAAAAATACAACAATTACCCAAACTATTATTATCATAAGAATTTTGTGTGTAAGAAATTATCAGTCTTAGTATGCCACTTCATATGAGTATGACTGTGTTTGACGTATTCTAGGAACTAATTAATACATGTTTAGATCCTTAAGTAGTGTTCAATATCATAACAGCATTGTATTTCAACTGTATGGTTGGTTCATTGGCCTAAAGTCATTACCTCGCCATTTAACACTGAGCAACATGTTATAGAGATCCTTACACGGAACAAAAATGTGTGCGATCCAAAAATAATTCTACTGATTCTAGGGGTACTTTGTGTTCATGAATTCTATGTTTATAAAGCAATTTTTTTTTCTTATGGCAAATTTTCTGATTAGGGTAGGGTCTCGAGAAGAATTGGCAAGAAAGTCGGCTCAATCTTTTTATTCGCCAGAGTATAACATTTGGTATGAGTTATAATATTAATAATAACAAAAAGGGACGGAAACTAATATACCATATTAACAAAATTAAATTTAGGTAAGGAAATAAAAAGTATTTAATTTAAAAGGAAACAAACAATATAAACATTTTTTTTTTTAAATTAGCTTTGTACATACAGTACACAGTAAGTAATACACAGTAAATTAGCCACTGTATAGTAATGATGTTGTCTCTTTTTATTAGTGTGAGTGCCAAGACGGAGACTTTAATTTGGTATAACTTTCCGACTCTCATTTACGGATACGTTTATTAGGTAACGTTTCCCTATGCCATGACCCTATCACAAAACTCTGGTATCAAATGTTTTTACTTCTGCAACACGCAATTTATACCTCTAGGATTACAAGCGTCCATTGGCTCTAATAAATGTTTACCATTACGCAGATTTAAAAAAACATCAGCTTCTAGATATCCCTAACACTGTAACAATATGTGTGGTTACACTCAGATTTACTCACAGGATTTATTCTATTACAGTCTGGTGCCAATGTGAATTCAGAGACTGTGCCATTTTCTTGACCAATAAATAACTGCCTTGTCTCCGGTGTGTAGAACATTGAGGTGCAGCCAGAAGGCATGTACTGGCAGATGGAAGGCCAGTATTGACCTGAGTCGCGCTTCAACCATACTCGCACTGTCCTGAAAATCAATGACTTTGATAAGAACACTATCTATACTTATATAAGAGAGGTAGGGCACCATACTAGCGAGCAAGCCCGACTGGGGAAGGACCTCCACCTTACAGAAGACCACAGCCAAATGACTACACACAGCGGTGTAGTCTCCAGCGCTCATTTAGGAATGCGTTTTGAAACAAACGTATTCCTATCCCAGGGTTACTTCCATCTTAAAGCCCTGGTGTAAAAAAAATGGGTTGGCAACACGCAAGTGATGCCTCTGGTAATGCAAGCGTCTATAGGCTACGGATACTGCTTAACATCAGGCGCGCCGTATGCTTGTTTGCCACCCAAGTAGTATAAAAAAAAAAAAAAAAAAATTATAAATGCAAAAGCATTTATAATATAAGTATTTCGCTGGTGCGGCGAGTGCGGGGGAGCACCAACAGCATGCTGGCTACACTTGCAGAAAGGCTGGATTGTCATATTATTAGGCACTGTTGTGGGCTACATATTGCATGCAGTGATTAAAGCAACTAGTTTTAATATTATTTCCAAAATTAATTAATTTATTGACAAATTTTATAGTTTTATCAATGTAAATGTAATGTGAATGTAACTATTAATATTATATTGAATGTACCTATGACTCTATGTTACTTGTGAATAAATGATTATTATTATTATAGGCCACATTGCATCCTGAAAAAAATATTCCTACGAGATTGTACGTGCCAGCAAAGCCATAGATGGAAACAAGTTTATAATAAATATGTTTACCTACCTACAGCAAAGTAGGTATACACATTATCCAATGATAGAGTCAAAGAGATAAAAACTTTCTTTATAAAAGATGAGCAAATATTTTGAATAATGTATTGCTTTGTTCTTTTTTTAAAACATTTAAACAGATATGAATATTCATTTCATCATCTTAGCTGAATGTTGTCCACTACCAGACATTCAATTATTATTGCATAATTAAATCATTATTTACACTATTTTATATATTAATAGAACAAAATACACAGGTGAGGAATAGCGTAAAACAAAGTAAACATGCACCTGATGTTTTATAAAACTAAAAACTTTAAAATAAACATGTAAAACAGTTATAGTAGGAAAGGTAAACAATTATCGCACTTATACACAATAGGCTAATGAAATGTGTTTAAACTTCGTACATCATTGAGGCAACAATTAGAATATGCCTTATAAGAATAATCTATTCAATATGTATTTGAAACCCACGTAGGAGGGGTTGATTTCGAACATGTTGACAGTTCGATGACGGTTTATTACAGATTTTATATATTGTTCAGATAATATGATAAATAATAAGATGATAATAATAAACAATGGCCGAATTATGATTCAGAAGCCTTACTTATCATCACAAACGCTAATTACACCGTCCTCGCCAGGTATAACAACCGCTGCATTTACATCGTCCGTGCAACCTTCCAGTTTACTCAATAACGCAGGTTTTTTCGTAGTAGAAAACCTATCGTTTGGTGTTCTCGGAGCAGGTTTGATTTCAGCAGCCATATTCCAATTATTTTATACGAGTAATTCTAAATAAACACGATTATTCGACACTAATTCTTTCAGCGAAAAGAAAAACGTCATAATAATTTTGACATTTCGGTTTGGGATGCTATTACAAAAAAATCTAAATGTTTAAAAATATGACGTGATATTTACAAAGAAGTTATAAAATGTATTATAATATGTTTTTAAAGTGAAAAAGCGAATTCTTTATGAATACTTTGAAGTCACAATATAAAGTTAATGTTAATTTATGATACATGTAATTTTTTATTAGGAAAAAAATATTTACAAAAAAAAGAAACTAGGTAATACAAATTCGTTATTCGTTTTACGCGTGCACCTTAGTCTTATTTGTGCTTGAGCTTATTATGTTGTATTATTTTATTAGTAAAAAATTTTGTTTGCTTAAAAACGCATAGCTTAGGATCTACCAAAGTGCTATCTAACATCACGCTATAGCTTTTAGGTTTCACCTGCGTAGAATTTGAATTTTACTTTGTTTAAGTAAAATCCAAATTCGCCGTGGGTGAAACTTTGTAATAAGGGTGAAACCATGAAGAACACCTACCTATCCAATGCAACGCAAGAAAAAAGAACTGGCATAGCATGTTCTGTGACAATTGTTTTTATAAAAATAAACTATAACAAGTACATGTGTGTTGATTTATGACAGAAAATAAAGTCAAGTCAAAATAATTAGTCTCTCTTTTATAATAAGCGTTTTATCTAAGTATAAATAAAGTGAAAGTAAGCACTGTAACTGTAAAAATTACACGATACATTTAATATGTTAGTAATTGACATATTGCTATAGTAATTAAAAATATTCCGTGGATCACTTTAAATCTTTGACGTTATGTGGGAATAGCTTTGAAAACCGACGCCGTCGTTGAAACGCGATGGCTACCACACCACGCACGCTGTCCGGAAGTTCCGTTGATTCCTTTCAGCACACTTAATTCTTTAGATCTTTCGTTGACATCTCATGTTTAGCAGTGGCTTTGATTTTTAATACGCAAAGCCAGCAGCCTGCAGCAAAGATTGTACTAGGGTTTCATATAATATTAAAATTAGCCAATAGCCAACACTATGAGCAGGAAACAGCAACAGCATGAAATCAGGAGTTTTCTAATAATATCAAAAGTTCAGTGCAGCAGCAGACTCTTCTATTTACGCTCTATTTATGTTGGCCATGGGCTTACGCCATAGCCCATAGTTAGTGTTTATAAAGTCCAGTGGCACGTAATTTTTAATTAAACCCACTTCTGAATATCAGAAGCGGCCAACGGCCAACTGTTATTTCAAAATCTGAAATGACAATATTCGGACTTGGATAATTTATAAAACTGTACTAATGTAATGCTGGTGTATTGGTATATGTGGCCACCTCGCCGTACAACTGTGCGTCGAGGTGTGGGGACGATCCCTATAAACAACGATCCAACTCTTGTACCAACCGAGGGAATAATTTGTTACGGACATTTCAATGTTTATAAAAACCCCTCGATTTCTTAATTGGAAGTAGTCTAAACTTTAATTAGGACTATTTCTATTAAGAAACTTATTCTCTTATGAATGGCCAGGTTAAATACTTACAGGCTGATAACAAGGTATCAAGAAGGTTTGAAGGATGATCGAACACTGTAAATAGATCCTAGACAAATTTGTATGATAAGAGGCGGCCTCAGAAGTAAACATTTAGGTTGCAATAGTAAAAGCTAAAATAAAAGGAACTAGGCACCATGCTTTTGTGCTTGGATCAAGGAACTTTCCTTGATCCAAGCACAAAAGCATGGTGCCTCCTAAGTAATTTTTGAATTTATTTTGGTAAAGAAAAGTCTATGCGAGTTTCAAGCAGCCGCTAGCCGTCGCGTTGTTGGGTTTATTTGACCTTTCTTGACATTGCCAAACCGTCATGACACTCATGACGCCAGTCGCAAATATGACGTTTACGTGTAGTGTTACAACACTAAACTGATTACCCATTATCTGTGTAATTTAAATGAATAAAATATTCGAGGAATGTTCTTAATTAAAAGTTTTTTGTCTTTCATAAAAATGTCCTCTACAAAATTTAAGTTAATATTCCAAATTTTATTTGTAAGTCATAATAATGAAAATATATAAAGAGGTTTTCACTTTGATTTTTTAAATAAAAGGTAAGTTGGTGGAGTTTTTAATTTAGATGTATAATCAACAGATAATTTCAGATAAATTTATCGGCAGCGTTGTGCAGCTGTTGCCGTGGAGTAGTTCGATTTTATAGTTAATTGTTCGTTGCCAGTGTCTGACGCCAATAAAATGGCTCATACATTGAAAAACCTTAGTCTACAAGTGCTTAAAAACAATAATGCAGAAGTTATCGGCAAGACCGTAGTCAGAGCTAGCAGGTAAACCGGCCTATTGTACTTTACGTAATAAAGTATTTTTGTAATAGTTTTATGAATTACTTAATCGGCATTATAACCTTGCTGACACCGTAATTTTAACTACTAACTAAATATATTTACCTCATTACACAGTTTTAGTCCATCTAGAATTCTAGAGTCTACCAATTCTATCAAATTATCATCTAATATATACCAAATTAAAGAATTATCTATAAAATGTACCTTCATTCATAAATGTGTCTTCATTCATTATAAAAAAATCCTGTTTTTTAACAAGATGTTAGCTCTATGTTTATTATAGTATAGTTGATTAGATTTGTATGAAAATAGATTGTATTTTTGTAGATAATTATTATTTTTCTTATACAGGGTGGTAATTTTAAAAAACTTATCCATCAAAGCTACAAGAAAATGATCTAAAATATTTGTCCAATTATTTGAGGGAAATATTAAATGCAATAAATAGATTTAAATATATACAGCTTATAACAAAATTGTAATTTCTTCAAGCCAGTGGTAACCACCACTAATGGACTTGACACCCAATATCTTAAGTGTCAGAAAGTCTCCACGGCTCATTTAAGAAAGGAAAGAGGTATTTGGGCACAGCTGTCCCCACCCTTTAGTCCTAAACACAGTCAATCAGATTTTGAGTTGTAGTACCAACCCACTCATGCACATCATTGATTGCAATCCCTCAACCTCTAATAGTGTATTGAGGAATTATGTAGTCACAAAAGAAGGAGACAGGAGACAGAGTGCATCAGTACTGCAGATATAATTTGGTGTGCAGTTTTGATGGGTTGGATGCCATTTAGAGAACTGTAAAATTTCATTGGTTCCACTGAGGATACATTACTACAAACAAAAACAATCTTTTCCCAAATCTGAAATGAATGAATACAATATGAGAGATCTAGGATACAGTCCTAAAATTGTTTTCCAGTAGCAAGTTAGAATGTGGGGGTACTGGCTGCCCTTAACTATTTAAAATTACTGTCCTGTAGTTATAGATTAAATCTTATTCTTTCTTTTTCTTTTAGATATCTGAGTCTTTGTTTCGAAAAGGAAAGGCAAAGTGGGAGGTTAACATCTTTTTAAAATGCATATTTATTTATTTCTAGTGAACAGTTATTTAAATAATTTACATAAAGGTATTTACTTAACATCATAAGAATATTTTTTTATTTTAAATCTAAAATAATTAATTTATGGGACTGATTCTCCGTTATTTGTTTAAAGCAGCAAGTCAGGTGCAAGAGTAAAGCGTGTTGGTTCTGCGTCTGATCTCTTTCTCTGGTCCGTTTACCATTCCATCGGACTATGAGAGTGAAGGTGCATATGCGCACACACATTTGAGCACTATAATATTTGCCACTCTGTTGACTAATATTCATTGAGATTGGCCTCCATAACGGCAATGTATCTAAACAACTATTATTACTGTGGAAACGTCTTTCAGTTGATGAAATGTTCATCTAGTTCCTATTAAACATGTTTAATTTTCTGATGTTTATATCCATTATCCATATAACCATTGTGAGGAAACCCACATGTGTGGGAAGAAATTCTAAAAGCATGTCGGACCCACCATCTTGCATTCTTGCAGTGTGGGTGTATTAAGGCCCAAAACCTCGCCAGCTCTTTGTCCATTGTTGATTTTCAAATTGTGTTGGTCAAACCAAAATATGTTATAGTCTGTATTCAAATTGTCTATAAACAGATTTCAAATTTAGAGATTTCTAATGGCGTAATAAGCATAAACATAATATATACAAGAACCAGTGGGCTAGATTTTTTGTGTCAAGTAAAAGTCAAGTGTAGTAGCTGGTTGTTTAAATCAGTTCTATAAATAAATTATTTTGTTAATTTTAGATAAGAAATTTGTTTGTTTTTTCAAATATTTGGTGAACCAATGACAATAATGGTTTTATCTTATATAGCACATTTTGGGACAATGTGAAAATGGGCCCCCCTGATGTGATCCTCGGGATTACTGAGGCTTTCAAAAGGGATGCAGACCCGAAGAAAGTTAACCTTGGTGTTGGTGCCTACAGAGATGATGATGGCAAACCTTTCATACTGCCCTGTGTCAAGCAGGTAAATATCTCTATTATTAGGATCATACTAATTTATGTTTAAAAGATTCTCTGTGGAATGTGCCAGTAAAGTACCTTATACCACAGATTAATAAATAGTTACTATGCTTATACTTCAAACATCTATAAACATAGATCACTGCTCACTATACAATAGCAACCCAATAGCAACCCATCTGCTCACTATGCGTTAGCATTTTTATAAAACAACCATTACCAGTTAATACTATGAAATATCAAGAGTTTTATTTGAATTATTAGACGAGTGCTTTGTTTAGCGTCTATTTATAACATACTTTAAATCGATGATATAAACTGTGTGACAGGCTTTGGAATATCTATACAGTGCCATAGTAGAATCTGATTGATTGGCTCCTAAAATGAGGGTCTTTTGATGACTCAAGGTGATAAATTGACAATGTCCCTCCTCACGTTTCATAATTGCATTATTGTAATATTTTTTTTAATTACTAGGCGGAGCGGATTCTTCATTGTGCCAATTTGAATCACGAGTACGCACCTATTTCTGGCGAAGCTGAATTTACCAAAGCAGTCGCTGAGTTGGCATTTGGGGAAAATAGTGATGTTATCAAAAACAAAACCAACTGTACTGTGCAGGTGAGTTTTTTTTTAACTTCTTATAATATGTGACAGATGGGTATTTTAGTAATTTTCACAGAGCAAATCACAGACTCTTAAATGGGAAAGAATGCGGGCAAGGGAAAGGGTAGCACATAAGTTTCCTGTAGCTTATTTTGAGGTATCCATCTGCAAATTTTTTCAAGCAACTTGTTCTTTTTAGCGTGTCAATAGCAATCAAAATTGTGTTGGCCCAGAACTTAGCTACGAGTTTAGCGTTATCAGTAGCATCCATAAGGTCCCCCAGCGTGCAGGCGCCAGGGCATGCAGGTCACAACATTAAGACAGTGTCCCATAGTTTGCGAAACAGCACCACACATATACTACAGGTTGTTATCGACTATGAACCTGTTTTTCTTGTTGGACCTCTTCAACGACAAACTTTTAAAAGCAAAATATGTGATTGAGAAAATCATCCTTTTATGTTTATTGGCAGACCTAGATACATCCGCCCCCGGAGATCTCCAATTCTCTGGTCAGGAAGCCCTGTTTTAAAGTAACAAAGCGCGTAAAATATATCAGACGGACATATTTATGATTATCTGTAACTTATTCTTGTTCATCATATCGATCTTGATTCTTGTTCAAGCTGTTGGTCTTTCATAAACAAATAAATATGTGAATGTCGACCAAAATTACGAATATTGCCCGAGGCTCATTACCCCGCGCATCACATTTCGATACCCAATATTATTAAATTGTGACGCTCTTCGGTTTCAGTCAGTACTAACCAAGTTTTTTAACATTCTGCGACATAGGTCTAGTCTTAAAACTTCTACTGTAATTAAGCCCTAACACACCAACGCCGGTCGTGAATGGCGTGGGTATTAAGTCGGAAAACAAGAAATGCATTACGTCCGCGCCGTGTGTATTTTTATCTTAACGTAGCTACTTCTCCCTGATTCAGTTTTTTTTCGTGACAACACTATGTAAACGAATAGAAATTTAATTAAAATTAATTATTAATAGTAATTGTGCAACGCTACACACTCTTCGCTCCACTGACATCGTAGCATCATAGAGGTTCTGATTCTCGTATTCTGCAGAATGCTGTATTACAATCTTGATGAACACGTAAAGTTAGCATGATGATTATGGTTTATAATCCAATTTAATGGTCAATAGGTAATTGTATATACGGGTAATTGGAAACGAGCATTGTTATTCTGATTTTTAAAACATCGTAATTTTCATCGTCAAGGTTGTTTAAAAAACACGTTATCAATGACAGGGGGTTTAAACAGTCAGAAATAAGTAATCCCTGATGTTCCCCTGGTGAAATTCATACTTAACTTCCAGGGGAGTGAAATATAAATTTCACCAGAAAACCAAAATGAGCTTAGAGCAAATTTGGAATATTGAAGGTCAATCGGGATTTTAAATTATAATTGTGAAATATCGGACAGGGGAATGGTCCCAAGGGTATGCTGCATTTTCAGTTCGTCCTTGGTCCATGTTTAAGTAGACTATTGTGTTGCGTGCTAAAGTAGGCACATTCGTAATAAATGTACCAATAAGCATGTTTCCAATTACCTATTACTTAAGTTGACCTAACACTTCCCATACTGAAAACCGGAACAAAATCCGTTTTAATGTATCTCTTAAAATAGCTCAACAAGATGAACATATAAGAGTAATGTGGTTTTAAGTAGTCATGTAGTTCATAACAGTTATGAGCAATTTCAGACAGACTAACAACGATGACTTTTGCTAGCGGTGCTAGAGCACCCCGAGCGAGAGAGAGGCGATGTTAATTACTTTTCAGCGGAAACATGAAATTACGTAGCTTGCTCTTTGAGTTATACATACAAAACAAAGATTCAAATTCAAATTAATTTATTGTGGACCACAGGTTACACATAAGATCACAGTTATAATAAAAGCTCAGCTATGTCCCGCCATTAAGGCATACAATATTGATAGACAAATGTCAAAAATTAACAACAATAATTATATTATTTAAAACACCATTACCATGCAGTCAACGATTCAAATATAATTAGAGTAATAATAGCAAACAAACATACATAAAAAAAACCATGTCAAAGATAATTAATTATACAGATATGTCAATAAATTCACCCTTGTAGCGCCTTAAGATTTGTCTTCTAAGAAGTCTTTAATACTGTAGTAACATTTCTCTATTAAAAATTTATATAGTCTCTTTTTGAAAATGTTTGGTTCTGATATAGATCTGATTTCTGAAGGAATTTTATTATATATACGCGTACCTGTACAGAACACACTGCCATGCAACAACTGTGTCTTACTGACCACCACCCTCAATTTATCAGTATGACGAGCTCGAGTGCGGAATTCAAAAAACCTAAATGTGCTTTTACGAATAGTGAAGTTTCGTAAATATATAGAGAGGGTAGGGGTAGTATTTTTAAATTAATAAAGAAAGGCCTACATGAATCAGTCTGTTGTAGATTGCACATACTCCGAACACAACGCTTTTGAGCAATAAATGCACGTTCTTTTTCCGATGAATTAATAGTAGTAGTAATAGAATGGACTATTCTTCGTCTTCATTATTGTGTGTATCATCATCATTAGTGTGTGTATAAAGTCTCGTTTATATTACGTCTAATACATGCCATGACTCTTCTGTGTGCTAAGCCTCTGACTCCGAAACCATAGGTCGTGGGTTCGATTACCACCCAGGATATTTTTTTATGTGATGACCTCGATTTTTTGTTCTGTGACTGGGCTATCTAAAATATGTTTTTAGAAATATGTTTATCAGTTGTCTGGTTCCTATAGTACAGGCTCTGTCTATTTGGGGATCAGATGGCGGTGTGTAAGTTGTCCCAAAATATTATTTTATTATTAGTCTGTAGAAGCTTTTTTCATGTAACCAAATAATACATTGTTGATTTTTTTCCAGTCGTTGTCTGGCACCGGAGCCCTACGCCTCGGCTTGGAGTTCATCACTAAGCACTACGCCAAACCCAAGGAGTTGTGGCTTCCCAACCCAACATGGGGCAACCACCCTCAAATCTGCAACTTGATCTCATTGCCATTCAAGAAGTACCGCTACTTCGACCCCAAAACTAATGGCTTCGACCTCAATGGTGCTATTGAAGATATCTGTGTAAGTATATTATAATACTCACATAAACGTGTTTGGTTTGATAAAAAAAAATCTTATCTTTATATAATAGATATGTCTAACACAAATATTTGTCCCTAATGCATGAAAGCAAACATTTTTAAACATTTTAACATTAATTTTAGGGTTCAGGATGTAACATCACTTACTTCAATTATGTATACTATAATGGCAACCCATATCCCATATCCTCTCCTCTGTCAAGAGGTAGAGAGGGTGTATACTGCTTTTTTAAAATCTGTTTGGTCCCGAGGGTCGTAACTTGTAGCTGAGATCGGGACCCTTTCTGACATCACACAGGATATTTTTGTTGTTATTATGTGTCGCTTTCTTTTGTTTACCATCTGTTATTCTGTGTATGTTCGAATAAATGCTTTTCTTTCTTTCTTTCTAACAATGCCGACAGTTTAATAAGGTGCATCCTAAAGTTAAAGGCTGACAAGATTACTTTAAGTACTCGCTTTTCGCATTAATAGTCTGGGTGTACAATCCGCCTTTTAGTTCCATAGATAAGTGCGTTCAAACAAACTCTTTCAATACTACTACAATATATAGAAGATAGGTATAGAACCTATCTTCTATACCTATACCTATTAATAGAAAATTATAAATTAAAAAAATCGGATTCTTGTATTCTTGTTTATAATGAACCAACTCAAAACTACTGGACTGGTTTAAAACAAAATGTTACCTATAGAAACCTATATTATCAGCGAGTAACATAGGCTATATATTTTTTTAAAGGGATCTCTACGAAAACTAAAAAAAACCGTGCGAAGTAGGAACGGGCCGCTAGAATAAAGATATTTTGACCGAGAATCTGCCAAAGCAAACTTATTTATTTATTTATTATACACTTTATTGTACACCATTTACAATAATTTTACAAAAACTTTTTATAAATAAGTCTGTACAATGGGCGGCCTTATCGCTAACAGCGATTTCTACCAGGCAACCTTTGGATGGATATGTGAGTAGAATTTAGCGGTGGTTGATGGCGTTCTCAATATTTATAAATAATAATTTCTATATATAAAGTATAAATTATATATATAAAATACATATTTATTACATACATATAATACACTAGCTGTTGCCCGCGGCTCCGCCCGCGTGGATATCGGTTATCGCTGTAAAAAGTAGCCTATGTGTTATTCCAAACCATAATCTATCTCTGTGCCAAATTTCATCCAGATCCGTTCAGTAGTTTTTACGTGAAAGAGTAACAAACATCCATTCTTACAAACTTTCACCTTTATAATATCATATAGTAAGGATAATATTATACACGATGTATACTAAGGAAAGAGTAACATTAAAATATTAAAGTGTAAGGTAAAAAACTTTTTTATTTAACTAACCATCATGGGTACAAAATAAATTATCACATTGTTTCTAATACAGTTAACATGTTGCAAGGTGTTATTTACTTTCAATTGAACATTTACTTCTTATATGTATAGCTGTTAAATGTATTTCTATCACATTGTTATTATATTTACTGTAATGAGAAATGTGAATACATTATTATATTGTGTTACGATAAGTGAGTAGTATATAATATTAATATCTACTATATACGTAAATAGTATTATCGATAATATAAAAATGAATTGGATGTGTGGCTAAGCGCGAATCTCGAAAACAGCTGAACCGATTTCGCTAATTCTTTTTTTTTTTGCTATGTTCGTTGTTGTCAGAAGAAGGTTCTTATGTAAAGGAAAATAAGAAAGCTGAGCTGAAAATAGTTTAACCCGGACGAAGTCGGGGCGGCCTGCTAGTAAGAAATAATAATAAGCATTTGTTTGTAAAAATATGGGTATACAAAGTTGGAGATGTTTCAAGCCATACTCTACCACTGGGTGGCGTACAAAAGTGTTTTAATTATAATCCATTTATTTGATGACAAAACAACGTGAAGTAAGAAATGTAGTGATAGCGATTAAGAACGGAATTAATGAATGAAGGTTGACTAAACAAGTATAGGCATAAGGTAAGTGAATGGTTAGACCATATGAATAGAAATCTAGTGGCTGGTCCCAACTTCGGTCGGGTGCACATTTATTTTGTTTTCAAAGGAACACCTATAAAAAAATTGCACTCCGGGAGTGCCGACAGAAGTGAAAATACTAGGCAAAACAGTTGTTATAAATTTTATAGCAATGTTTTTTTTTTATTTATCTAGACGCGTTTGCGGTCTGCTATATGTACTAGATAATAGCGCCTCTTTGCTTTAATAACGTCACAGTTGAAAAAGAATTTTCGGATATGTCAAGCTGCGTCTCGTAACGGTGTCGCGAATCCAGAGATTTTATCTCATCTAAAAATATGCGTACCGTGCTTAAAGAAGTTTTCACTTCAAAAATGTCCTATGTTACTTAGTGATAATGCATTCTATTAATGAAATAATTATGTAAATCGGTAGGTACCGTAATTTTGGAGTTTATTTATACAAACAAATATACGAATATTTTTCTATTTATAATATTAGTTTACATTACTAAGACCACGTCGAAGTTCGCGGACCAAATATTTGCCGTTCTAGCGAAAGCCAGGGGAAAAGTAATTACCCTAACTACACACAGGTACAGTTCCAGTGTGAATTCAAGGGGAATTTTATTAAAAAATAACCTTTTTTATCCCTATATCTTGGTGTTTCGAAATGTAGAATTAGCAAGTTAGAGTGATTGATGCCCCTGGTATATTTTGCACGCGCCTATAGGTAGGTAACTGCTTACCACCAAGGCTGGCAGTACGCACTGTAGTTTAAAAAGGCGGTAAAATATTAAATTATTTTCCTTCATATCACAACTTACATCAATAACATGAACATATTTTTTTTCAAACTCGATCCGATAACGCAGTATCGAAATGAGAAAAATAATTGTTTCATCAAAACATGCTAGATTACAATCTCACACAGTTATCGCCATTATTGCATACTGGATACAACCAGATTATGTATGTTGTGGTAAAATATAATATCTTATTGATAAAGCGATCGATAGCTGTATATAATAATAAATTCACGAACAGAACACATGGTCACTGAATGATTTTCTGTAATAATATCAAAATGCGAAAGTTTGGTCGGATGAGTGTTACTCAATCACGCCAAAACGGCTGAACAAATCTGGATGAAATTTGGCACAGAGATATAGTAGGTACATAGGCAAATTTTTATGTACAAAATAAAACTCTGGCCGTGGGATTGGGCGATTTTTGCGCGGGCAAAGCCGCGGGCGGAACTAGTAATAATATAAAACTGGCTTAAAAACTTGAATGTCTGTCACGGTGGCTAATCTCGACGGAGACTAGCCATTTGCGCGTGAGATAATATAGTGCCACAAATGTGTGGAGAAACACAGGTGCAACTCTGTATTCTTCTCATAGTTTCTCAGATTCATACTTTGACAGTCACTCTGATACACTCGTACACAACTCTATAAACATGAATCGCTGAATGTGTTGCTAAGCTCAAATTTCGAGAACAGCTGAACCGATTTCGCTAATAAAATTTTTGCTATGCTCGTTATTGACAGGAGAAGGTTCTTATGTAAATAAAAACGTTGAGCTGAAAATAGTTTATTCCGGGCAAAGTCGGGGCAGGCCACTGTTTTTTATACAAAATTGTATGCAATTTTTTTTATATAAGTATATTAGGGGGGCTGGAGATTTGTAACACAGGCTTTAAGCCAAGTACAGACTCCAGCTCTCATTAAGGATTAATATAACTTTAAGATGTCATACTTTTACTATTGTGACCCATTCTACCTTAAGAGAGATACGACGCGACTTAAGAGAGATCAGGTGTACCCACCAACGAGGCCTTACATGCTTTTCGAGGCACGGGGACACACCGCTAACTTATTTTATCCATTGAAAATTTATTGACAGAAAACACCAATATCTATTTCTGTTCGACTCACACTCAAGAACCGCTAGATCAACGAGAAGCTTAACAAGTACCTAGTATATAATAATAATATGGTCACGAACAAAACACATGCTCAATGAATGATAATACTATAAAACTGGCTTTAATTTTTTTTGATAAACAATAGTAAATGTTATTTTTATCAGATTACTTATCTACTTACGCGCTGCGTGTGTCATTTCTTGCGATAATAAAAGATGTCTACCATACGTATAACAGCCTAAAATTCGCGGGGGACAAAAATACGTATCACGGACAAAAAGTGCACCCAGAGTTGGAATAATTACCTGTGGGTTACTCAACACATAATGGTGCTCCACCACTAGTAGGTATGTCAACCTTCAGGATGACCGCGCAGGTTAGCTAAGGGAGATGCCTCATTATTGCGTCGCGTTGCGTCGTCGTATCGCAACATCGACGCTGCGTCGTTTTTCGTATATTTTTTGTATGATGCCACAGTACAGCGTCATCGCCGCGCAAGTGTAGCGTATACAAATGTATGAGGATTTCCTGCGACGAAGCAACGCAACGACGACTAAAAAAGGTCGCTGGGGCGCACTGGTGTGCTATGGCGCGTGTTAGGAGAGGCCTATGTCCAGTAGTGGACTGCGATAGGCTGATTGATTGATTGATTGAAGCAACGCACTAATGTGGCATCTCCCTAAGCCTTGTAGATCTATCGATTGCGGTTGCTGCTTACCTACAATAAAAACATTTATTTGCATGCCAATTGCCAGAATGACATTGCAAACGAATGCAAACAACAAGATATATCTAGTACCGTTATCGTAGACTCATTCAGTACCTACCGATTGTCAACATCTTTGATTCGACATTGGCCGACTTTAATTAATATACTTACCTATTTATTTGAGTATTCATAAGATATTTACAAGAATAGTTACTTATTAAAATTAAAATAACTTAACCTAAACAATAAAATATATAATATATACAATATTTACACTTATTAAAGAAAAAGAAAATAATATTAATGGTAGAAAATATTCAACAAAAAGGAGGGACTGCTTAATAGGTGTCATAAAATTCCTACGCATCGACGTCTACTGGAAACTTACCACATTTTATAAAAAAATAAGAAAAGACAAAAGAAAGATTAGCACATGTTTATTATAAAATAGCAGCAAGTCCCGGCTTCGCAGAAGTGGACCTTTATTTAGTTTTCATGGAGATCCCGTATGTTTTTTCAATAAAATATAACCTATGTTACCCGCTGATAATGTAGCTTTCTAATGGTGAAAGAATTTTAAAAAATCGGCTGAGTAGTTTTTGATTCAAATCAAAAACAAAAAATAAAATCTTTCCACTTATTAATATTACGTTTACACATCTCAACCCATAAACGTCCCACTGCTGGGCACGGGTCTCCTCCAAACATTTGGAGGGATATTAGCCTACTATACCACGCTGGCCAGACGGATTGCTATAGGGTTTTGTCTCGAGTTTTCCCTCTCTTGCTGTGGATATTGTCTGCTAGACTTACTCCCTTAGTCGACTCTTACGACACCCTCGGGATGGAAGGGGTGGTGACATTTGTATTCTTAATCCGTCACCACACGGACAATATTACGTTTAGATGAAAATAATTTCTACTAGGTATATAGGAATTGCATAAAGTAAAATTCGCATTGACTCATACTACTACTCGCACTTAACCTGTGATAGTCCTTACTAAAACCTTAATCCAAATCTAAGTCTGATAATATATTGTTACAGAAAATACCTGAGGAATCCATTATTCTGCTTCATGCGTGCGCTCACAACCCCACTGGAGTTGATCCTAATATCGAAGAATGGAAACAACTATCTGAAGTAAGTACCTAGACAACAATACAAATTAAAATGTCCTTTATTCTAGATAGGTATTTATGTAGATGTATAGTCTAGCAGAAGAAGTACTTTCTTTTAATTAATATCTATCAATGCTGCCGAAAGACGTCCACTACCAGGTATAGGCCTCCCCTAAAGATTCCTACAGCATTTACTGCCCTCATTCATCAGCAACCTCCCTTCACCAGATCGTCGCTAAATTATTAAACCCAAAAGAGGTCATTCATAACAGTATAAATAAGTATTTATCATTATAGTTTTAACCCCGTTCACAATATAACCACTATAATTAGAATATGGATAAGCGGACATTAGCGTTAAAAACACATGAAACGCCAGCTTTGTTTCTATGGCCGCTTTTAAGTAAGAACAAGGCGCGCGATACATAACATTAAAATAACTTAACGGGTAGGTATTTGTTGACAATTCTAATTTTAGATTTTGAATTTAGAAAGTAGCTGTTAAATTGTAAATAAAATGATACTGGCGAATACATAAGGTAGACTTTCATCAATGAATCAACCTCTGCCAATCCATACATACATAAATGGCCCGCAAAGATCTTGAACAATAGTCGGCGTGGTTCGCGCATGTCTTCTACTTGGTCCAAATTGCAAGTTGCATAGTTCGACAGTATTAACCAATGCCGCGAATCCTTCAGTCCTGTGATTGGTTCATTGCTGCGCCCCACCCCCTCGGCCCGCCCATACCACCAAAGAGACCTAATAACACTTTCTGCGCATTTGTCCAAGATTTTTGCCGGGCATAATACCTGACTAGGCTCAAGCTTCATCAAGCTTGTTTCCCAGGTACAGTATGTCATTGTTGGCCATATGATATAAGATAAATAGGTTTATTCAGAAATACCTTTGTAAAACAAAAATGATAATTTATTCATATCTTGCAATATCCTAGCCAGATACGGGCTTAGGGTTAGGTAAGAGCTCAGTTGGAGTGCTCCCTGACCAAAAAGTCAGTCTAAGAACAGTTTTGACTCTTGTTTTTTCTTTCCGCAAATGAACTCCTGGCTAAGCCCATTGCTGTAAAAACATGTTTATTTTACCTTACTTAACGGCATTTAAACATTTCTTTTAGGTGATTAAATCTAGGAAGCTGTTGCCTTTCTTCGACATGGCATACCAAGGCTTCGCAACCGGCAGTGTCGACAACGACGCGGCTGCCGTACGTCTGTTTGTTAAGGACGGACATCAAGTCATGCTGGCGCAGAGTTTCGCTAAAAATATGGGTATGTTGACTTTATATTTATACTAGCTGTTGCCCGCGGCTCCACCCGCGTGTATGTTGGTTATCGCTACAAAAAGTAGACTATGTGTTATTTCAGACCACAATCTATCTCTGTGCCAAATTTCATCCAGATCCGTTCAGTAGTTTTTACGTGAAAGAGTAACAAACATCCATCCATTCTTACAAACTTTCACATTTATAATATTAGTAAGGATTTTTCCTCTATGACTGCCTCACTATACATTTGCTAGCCGTCAAACTACGGCTTTAGGCATCGATTCAAACGTCTTGATGTTCTTCTTTTTATCGTTTGGTTAGTGGCCTTGACATTGAATGAGTATCCATCCAGCAGCATGTTTGAAACGATTGCATCGATGCAAAAAGACTATTTCTTTTTTCCAAAATTTTTACAAACTGTAATGTTTTTACCTGAGGTCAAAATTAGACCGAAAGCATTAGGAAAATAAATCGTTTTTTCTTTTAATTGATTACACCAAAGCTTAGTTACTAAACGCAATTATATTGAACGAGAGGATAAAATATTTGAACTGTTTTGTATACTGAGATGTGTGTAAAAAGCCCGGTGGTCGAAATTCAACCTTAATTGCGTTCTGCAGTCCTTTTCCCTAACAACTTTAATTACACTAAATCTCACACTCATCCGTGAGCGCCATGTGCTTAAAAAGGGATATGAAGTTTTTCTCAACGTATTAATATATAATATAGATAGATATAGATAAATATCTTCCATTGATACATTTTATTATTTATGAGTACTTACTATTATCGCACATGGAAACAAACTATTGTTTATATACGTATTGTTGCAAAAGTAAGGTCGTTATCTGCTTATTATATGAAATCGGACGGAAAACTACTTGATATTATGTATTATCGGCATTTTGCGTAAATATTAGTAGTTGTTTTGTATATTTCTGACGTATACGAGATTTTTTGACCCTTACGTACAAAAAACCGGTTATATTAACGCAATCCTACACAATTAATATGTAAATAATTGTCATTTTGTTTACATATATTTATCTCTAGTAATATTTTAATAAATAGCAGCCCATATGACCTACTGCTGGGCACGAGTCTTTTCTACAAGAAAATTTTATGCTTTAATCAAAATTATATTATAGGCTTTAATTAGAATGTCTTCTAACATTCTGTCATGCCTTTAGAATGACGATGCTAGCAGATATAGAAACAATTTGATTATACTCAACCCATACCTAAACGTCCCACTGCTGGGCACGGGTCTCCTCCATATATTCCTTAATTTGAATATCTTATGTATAAAAAATAATTCTTATTTCCCTTTTCACGGCATCACGCGAGAACGGCTGGACCGATTTCGGTTATTCTTTTTTTGTTGTGTTTGTTATCAGGAGAAGGTTCTTATGTAACAAAAAAAGTAACAAAAAAAATTAAATTCACATTGATACTGCCAGTAGTTTGCACTCACTCATGTCTCAGTCAGTCAACATACCCACGCGGCTACCACCATATCTATAGTTTATTCGGGTTCAGAAAATACTTTTTTTTTATACTACTTCGATGGCAAACAAGCATACGGCCCACCTCATGTTAAGCAGTTACCGTAGAAGCGGGGGTAACGCTGTTGCCGACCCATTTTTCTTACACCAGGGCTTTATATAAGGGGCCATCCATAAAGTACGTCACACGAATTTCATAATTTTTAGACCCGGGGGGGTGACAAGGAGGGGAGGGGGTCCCCTTGTCACATCATGTCACACTTAACCCCCTCACCGCCCTTTACGTGTGACGTACTTTATGGATGACCCCTAACTCCTATCCATTGTCACATTAATTTTGAAGCCAGTCTATGTAATATAATAGCTTATAAAATGGTCTCGGCTTCAAATGGGTGAACATATATTTAATTTTCGTAGGTAACAAACAAGGGTATGAAAAGAGCTGGCAAACTCAGACCACACTTTTCGATTGCGGTATAATTTGTAGCACAAAAAGTGACGCAAGCAGTATAAAAATAATGTATTTTTTATTATTATTAAGTTAATACAGTCAATTTGTTGATGAGTTCATTTTATCTGTTTACATGTCTGACCCTTTTATCTTATCCAGTTTCTATTTGCTTACGTCAATGAGGGGTTATTAGACTTATGTTGTATTTCTGTAAATAAATTACGCGATGTGAGTATTGAGTATTAAATGTTATCTGGTTGGTTTGCCTTGACTACTAAGTAAGATTTTTTTCTTTATTTTGTATTTCGTATCAAAATTAAAGACGACGAAAGACGGAGCTGGACCTAGAATTTCTATGAGTTTTATTCTATTTTCAAGAAAAGATTTAATTTCACGACAAAAATAGAAATATGCAATGTTTTATATTAGATTTGTATTGTAAGCATTTATTATTTTATTTTGTATACAATGTAGTTTCATAATTTAAAGCCGATAACAATATTGCTAACCGTACCATATTCGACAGGGCTGACCAAATAGTATGTAACTTAGCAACGCCTACTCAGGGATAATTAAGCATGCTAATAATAAAAGAATTATCAGAATCAGATCAGTAGTTCAAGAGATTACCCAGTATATTCATACTTACAAAATTTACTCACAAAAGTACCTAACGAAAACCAACTAACTGGATATGAGCAAGTAAATATATGCACTATGCGGGTGGCATAAGACCGAAAACTAAGTAACTTGCATTCTGTTAGTATTCGTTCTAATACGGCGCTAGACATAAAATAAACGATGGTAGTAGTAGTTATTGCTTAAACTATGGTATAGATATAAATTTACACTGCTTGGATGAAGCCGATGCGTTATTTACGTTCTTGCGTTTAATAGGTTAACTAATTAAGCTAATTTTAGAAGAAATTTTGTATGGAAATCGCTTGTATAGTGCAGCCTTATAGGCTAACTAGCTGTTGCCCGCGGCTCCGCCCGCGTGGATGTCGGTTATCGCTGCAAAAAGTAGCCTATGCTATGTGTTATTCCAGACCATAATCTATCTCTGTGCCAAATTTCGTCCGGATCCATTCAGTAGTTTTCACGTGAAAGAGTAACAAACAGCCATCCATCCCTCCATCCATTCTTACAAACTTTCACATTTATAATATTAGTAAGGATTTAACGTCTACGCCATATTCGCAGACGAATCCTATTATTCCGGATGTGTTCCTTTTTGTACCCTAGTACGAATAATTTCGTTTCATTTCCATACATTAACAACTAGCGCTTCTAATGGAAAGTAAAATCATCTGAACCTCCTTTTTGATTTCGTAACCATATCTTGAGTTATATTTGACATGTAGTATAAGTTGTCACTTTGACCAGATAATCGTAACAAACGACAAAAAAATAAACACAAACCTAGGTACTAGGAACTCTGCTTACCTCGTGGCAACGGTTCTAACATTGTTACTTTTACAATTCCAGGATTATACGGCGAACGTGTTGGAGCCTTGACTTTCCTTTGCGGTGATCCACAAGTCGCTGCCAATATGATGTCCCAGGTGAAGATAATGATCAGAACGAAGTACTCCAACCCCCCCTTGTTTGGAGCCCGCCTTGTGAAGACCATCCTCAGTACACCGGAGCTTAAAACACAGTGGTAGGTATACCCATCAGCTAGCAGACGGGATATAATTAAATGATATTTTTTTGCCAGAAGTAGTAGGTACTTATAATTTTTTTTAGTAGGTAGGTATTAGTTAATAAAAATAAATATCTTAATGATGATAATTAATGTGTGATCATTGTATGAAAAGACTACAGTAGACAAGGTGTTATGGCAACAGCCAATTTATAGTTTTTTTTTATACTACTTGGGTGGCAAACATGTGCCTTATTGTAAAGTAACCTTATACCTTATGCCGACCTAAAACCTTAACAGCAGGGTTTTGAAATAGTACTCCCATCTCAAAATCCTGCTGTTAAAAGATTTTAGTTCGGCAAGTGATTTTTTCCACGTTTTTTTTTAAAGTCATACCTAGTAAAATGAGAACAGTACTGTATGTCAAGCTATTAGGCTGTGGTGTTAAATTATTTTTTTTATTTTTTCGACTCTACGAACATAAGTTAATGGATGAGGAGGATGCTTACTTTTATTTCTGACTTCCTAAATAGAAACAAATTTATTATTCGTAAATTCATCCCAAAGGTCCTATCCATATTATTATATTAAAAAGACAAGTTTGGGTAATTACAATCATTAATTTCCAACCTGTACTTATTATATACTTAAGCTTTAAAATATAATTTCAGGTTGAAAGACGTGAAGCTTATGGCTGACCGCATTATCTCCATGCGACAGAAGTTGCGTGAGAACATCGAGGGTAGGGGAAACAAACAATCCTGGAAACATATCACCGACCAGATCGGCATGTTCTGTTACACAGGCTTGAAGCCCGACCAGGTAAATAAACACATAATATACATACATGTATAACCTCATTTTTGTAACCGTGCAATGCTGTCAATGTCAAAATATTGCCATGTTGGCTGCATTGGAACAAAATTTTAATGATAATAATTTTGATTGAACAGTAATGTGAATAAAAGCCATTTTTATTACAACAAAGAGCGATATGGATACTCAAATACCGCAGACGATACGAAAGTGCTTACCGTACTGACAGGAACGTGAGGTAGGGAGGGAAATGGGCGGGCGAATTCAATTATACCAACCTAACGATTTTGACAGCTCCGAGTGCACAGTTATAAAAATGTCTAATGCCGCGGATTATCGTGAGTTTGATCCTCGGAACAAAATGTATTATTACCTAGTATGGTAATCGTATTCGGCGAGTCGTTTCAAAAAAAAGTTCTTTATGCATTGGGTTTGGTTTAGTTTCAATGTGATCAAACTGGTATTGGTCTCCGATGACACCAGAAAACTCCTCAAATCAAATAGGAAATAAATAATGATTGAGATATTAGAATGTTTATGACAATCCAAAAACAAAAAAGGTACATACCTAACATGACCGGCCGGCTGATTCTCTAAGAAACAGCGATGGCAAAATGACAGTTGTGATTGCTCGGTGACGGCACAATCTATTGACTAAACGTCAAAAAGGCTCGGTTTTTGCTCTTACGGAATACCGATTGTCAATCTGACAGCCAGATTTTGCTCGGTTTTTACTCTTACGGAATACCCCTGCGGATTTGTGAAGCCAGTTTAATATATTTTTAATACTTTTCAGTGACCTGGCCCATATTACTTAAGATACCCTTTTTGTTTTTAGATTTTATCGATCCAGACATACTCGTCTCTTCCTCTACATTCATCAACTTCATTCATGAACATCCATTCCCGTTAATTTGGCTCTATTTTTTAGCACCTCGCCCTTATCATATTTACATAATAATAATATTTTATATATTGTTAACAGGTGGCACGCCTAACAAAGGAGTTCCACGTATATCTGACAAAGGACGGTCGTATCTCAGTAGCTGGTGTTACTTCAAAGAACGTCGACCACGTCGCTGAAGGCATACACAAGGTCACTTCGTAAACTTTACGCACAATTTATATTAACATCGTTATAAGTTATTGGTATGCAATATCTTAAAATGAAACTATGTACCGAAAGAACACAGTATTTATCATAACTTTTAATTGTTTTAAGTTATAAACTGTATTTACTGGCAAATTATGAGATTGTGATTTTATGTTATCTTTTTTTGTATGTATAACGTACAGATATATGTTTGTTTTTTTAATATTAAAAGTAAATAGTAATTTTTACATGATTTTTTTATAATTTTCACTTTTATCGGCACGCCGACCTCTGGTATGGGGTGTTGTTTTCCACGACTCCACGTCTAAGCGCATATTTTGCGGGCGTGGCGACCCCTGTTATTAACTTATAAAAAAAATGCGGTACTAGCCTGTGTATTCGGTCCTGGGCTGACCTCATCCTTTACTTTGTAGTCTGTCTATTTTGTTGAAGGCCTGTCCCTCTAAGTAAGTGCCATAAACGGAACATAAAAGAATGTAAATGTATGGGATTTCACGTAAGTTTACGACATTATATCGTAAGCCTATGTCCAATCACATACATTTGCTTTTTATTCTATTCGACTACCGTTTATGCCACTAGTCTAGAGAGGCAACTCACGATACGTCTTTCAGTTTGTGCTTCCATCGGTTTTGCGACCTACACATGTGGTCCACCCATTGCCACATGGCAATTCTTTGGTTATATCGGTCACTTTAGTTCCCCAACGGATCTCCTCGTGTTATTGAAAACAAACAACTCAGTTATGATTTTAAAGTTTATTCGTTAAAATAAGTAGATAAAATAAACTTGCGAAAAACACAGAAAATTGTATCAACATGTTTTTGATTCTACCACGGGTACTATGTATTTCTACGCGAAATATGTACAGCTGACAAAACAAATGTCTTATTCTATGTTTAAAAAAAATCTGATGCAGGTCAATCGTTAACATTGCCTTAATATTTAAACACGAATTTATATAATACAATAGATGAATCCTTTAAGGAAACACATCTTATATATATGGAACACATTTTACCCACAATAATATTGCCATGTGGTATCTAACAATCTTTAACACATTCACCTGCAATCATTTAAAATAGTCCTAAACCTAATAACATTCCACTAAACTAAATCAGTTATTGTAGGACATACATAAGATATCCAAAAATGCTTTTTCCATACATTATTATGATACAAAATATACTAATACATTCTTAAAGTTGACTGTTGTCAATGATATTTTCAATAAAAATATTAATGTTTTATCATTATATGTACAAATTTTTGTTTAAGAACTAATGGCTACCCATGGCACATTTCTTTAGAATGTATAAACATTCTGTTTAAAGCAAGAAATATGTACCATTTTAAATATACACAAGTTTGTGGAGACTTGAATTTCGTTACGTTAGAATATTACTAACTTTTTTACGCCACTGACGACCGTGCTCTTTACGCCATTGACGTGTATATTCGTCAAACGCAACCGTGCTCTTTACGAAATTGACGTTTATAGTCAAATGCAACCGTGCTCGTTATGCTATTGACGTGTATACTCATCAAACGTAACCGTGCTCTTTACGCCACTGACTTGCATACTCGTCAAACGCGACCGTGCTCTTTACGACATTGACGTGTATACTCGTCAAACGCAACCGTGCTCTTTATGCCACCGACTTATATACTCGTCAAACACAACCGTGCTCTTTACGCCACCGACTTGTATATTCGTCAAACGCAACCGTGCTTTTTACACCACTTGTACTCTCCAATAAACTAAATACAGAAAAATATGAAAATAAATAAATTATTAACATGCTTTTATTATATGCGTATTTTTAACTTATTTGAGGCGTACAGGACAAGGCGCGTTTAAGGCGTGGCGTTCAAAAGGTTTAACGAGGTTTTTCAATCTGTGATATATTAATAAACCAACAAGTACAAAAGTAACATGAAAGTTTTCTAAACATTTTTTTTAAATGTCTGCTTCTCTTATTCGTTATTGGCCAAGAAGACCAATTCAACTTGCAGAACGAAGCATGCATTGCGTTTACAATAAGCAAGTTTTGTTCCGAGAAATTTCGTGCTGTGTGGAGAAAAATAAAACTTGCAAAACGGAACTTACATTTTGTAAGTGCGCTTTATGACTCATCTTGGGATCGTCCTATTTTAGTTTTCCTCGCGGTAAAAAAATTGCACTTAATTCTGCGAAAATTGCAGCATGCATTGTATACTGTATTGTTAACTTAACAATACAGTAAAAAAAATACAATTCAATAAATATATATATTGTAATCACATGTAAGTACTATTAACGAGACATTGTGAATCATTTTTTTTGTGTAAGTAGTTTTAATAGCGCCTATAATAGAAGGGCAAAACATATTGCAGCAACAACATAACATTTTCATACAACCAACACATACACGCTACACATACATGCAACTTTTTGTATCATGTAGCACCAACTTATTAAAAACAACCTATATTTTAAGGCTACATTTTATACACAAGATCTTTACTAACTTTAATCATACTAAAACTTCAAGTATTGCTTATGTAAAGTGCATAAAAAATAAACTGAAAGAAAATCTGGTAATAGCGTGTCCTCCCGTCATTTTTAGTTTGTCAAAAAACCTGTGAAAATAATTGGGGGCGCCACTTGGCAACATAAAACCACAAATACAAACAATTTTATAGCAATATACAAGGTGGACCGACGACCTGGTAAAGGTTGCAGGCAACCGATGGACAAAGTCGGCTCAGGATCAAGAGTTGTGGAAATCCTTGGGGGAGGCCTATGTCCAGCAGTGGACGTCTTTTGGCTGAGATGATGATGATATATCTAATTGATATTATAAGGAATAAGACTAGTTTGTGATGCAACCAATACGCGGCGAACATAGGTTCACATTCGTGAATCTTGATCGTTATTCTAATAATATCAATAAACCATGTGAGATTTGAATGTCGGAATGAAGAATACGTTTCTTTTATATACGTGTGTAGGTAGCAAACAAGCTTACGGCGGCCCGTCTAATGATAAGCAGTTATCGTTAGAATATGGACGCTTGCGTAATCACTGTGTTGCCGATCCAAAAATAATAACACCATGGTTAAAAACTTATCCCTAATGGACGTATACTGCATCTTTTTGTGTGTTTTTGTCCCACAAAAGAGACCGTAGCTACAGACACCGGGCAACCAATCTTTATCAGCTTTCTTTTTCCACCCTGACGTTGGCAGAATCATCGGTATAACAAAACGGATGGAGCCATAACTACACTAAAAAAAACGAAATTCACTTTCAGGAGTATTTTGACAAACTTGGCGCGAAATGAACAGCTTAGCTTATAGTTGTCACTGGGAATAAATATAGCAATCTATAGAAGCGGAGAGCTCTTTATTAATCGACTTGCAAAAAGAAGAAGGTTCTATGTTCGTCGTCGTATCTATTTTTTATTTTAAAAGTTAATACTCGATGCGCGTTCGCCAGTAGATAGGTATTTTATGCACTTCACATAATTAACTCTATATATGTTTTGGAACAACACCTAGTTAAATTTAATCTTTGTCTACCTGCCACTGTTCCCAAAATTCTGTCAATCGATCGAAAAATCTAATGCGAATCAAAAAATATAATTCGATATAATTCAATAACATGAACTTTTAAAAATCTATATTGATATTAGGCCTATTACTTATGTTTAAAATTATTAACTGGTTTTTTATAAATATATTTTATATCTATAATATAAATAT
The DNA here is from genome assembly GCA_947095525.1 of Trisateles emortualis. NCBI lineage: Eukaryota > Metazoa > Arthropoda > Insecta > Lepidoptera > Erebidae > Trisateles > Trisateles emortualis. Next base: position 17,423,490 of record OX352732.1, on the reverse strand, counting down.
TATTATAAATACCTACGTTTTCATGTCTCACTCAATGGGTTAAAATAGGCTGTATGCCCAAATCCTAGTTTCCAATTAGTGTTTGATAAAATCTAGTTCTAAATAGTTGAAATATTATGCATAAAAATCTATTTAAATATAATATATATAGGTATATATAATTATACTACTAAAATTAGCTAATAGAATTCAAGACTAAGCATCTGCTTTGGCGGCACAGTAGAGGGCTGCCATGAGCTCCTGGGTTTTGATCCCAGGGCGGGACACAATTACTAATATACCTAGCAAGCTAAACGTCTCCTAAAAAATTCGGGAAAAGGGCTTAATGCGACTACATAATTACTTATATTGGAGGAGTTTCTGAACGAACGAAAAATTTTAAGAGCTTTCAATGGGAAGCCATTTATTGGCAAGAAGTATACAGCTATGAGAGAGCGCATAGTGTATTTATTCGAGCTATGTTTAATATTATAAGAATTACGAAGTATAATTTGCATCATCCACTATGACAAGGGTGGTCTTAAAGGGATGGCAAGCAGGGCAACCGTCTCTCGTTACGTTTATTTATTTCAACTGCTCACTGCCCTTACAATTCCGCACTCTTTCGTGATAGCTATCACGCGAAGTATAATTATATACTTTCAATTGATATAAATTTCTAAAAAGGATAAAGGCTTTGCAATGTCTATGGCTGTCCTTATCATCCACTCCTGCGCACGCGCACGTTTCGCAAGTGCTACGTAATAACTGTCATATGCGACTCCGAAATATAAACCTCGGAAATCATATTTTGGCTGAATGACAACATAGCCTTTCATTAAAATAGCTAGAATCCTAGCTATTCTAATATATCCCAATTTGCCGTTCTATACACATTACCATAGGTTTACCAAGTTTTCAGCGTGAAGGGAGGTTAAGTAAAATAACTTTAGCTCGTTAATTAACCCGGTAAAAAGGCTTAGTAAAATTTGCGCATGGTTGGGCCCGCCCATAGGTGAGTAGGTTACGCTTGACAAGCCTGCCGCGCACCTATCAATCAGCCCACCCCCTCTCCCCTAGGTACATAAATACACAGGCACTCTAAATTATTATTATACATATAAGTATAAATTTAATAGTTCTTATTGATCTATTTATTGCAAATATATAAATATGAATTACCTAATAATAATCCAACATTGTGAAAATCTACTTTAAGGTGCATTAACATTAAATATGGGCGGATTAATATCAATGAGTTACGATTATAGTCTATAGGTGTAAATAAAATAACAATCAAAATTAGATTACATCAAACACTCACATCACAACCCCAATGGAAAAAAGCGCGGTATAACCTAGATGTCAAAATATTGCATTGGAAGTCGCTTTTCAATCATGCTAACTAACGATTTTGACAGCTCCAAGTGCACAGTTATAAAAAAATGACCATGAGAATTATCACTTGCAATTTTTAACCTTATTTTAATAGTCATAAGATTGAATTTATCAAATGTTATCTACACCTTTTTCCACCAAGGATGTGACAGGTTCTTCCTTCTATATCCACTACCAGCTAGTGTTAAGTAACTCGAGCTTATAAGGCTTTAGTTGGAACTTGGGATTTACCCAAGGCGTTACCCGATAAGTTAAGCTTTGACTCAAGATCTAAATCACAGTCAGTATTGAACACGTTGAACGCCATAACGGACACCGTGTGTCCGACAGAATACAATCCCATGAGGCCGCACTGTTTTAACACGAGTCGTCCAAAAATCGTTGGGGTGTTTTTTTGTAAATATCGTCAGGAAATAACTCAAAAGTAATAAGCGACTTACGGAAAAAGTGAAGATATACCAAACGACTTGTCAGGGCCAGGCCTACAAGGTTGCCATAGAAAATGTTCAGTGCGATGTATATTCACCAATACACTGGCCTCTGAAGTTGAGTACTCAGGGTGTATAACTAGATATACACCAGCCTGTGAGCATTCCACTAGGGTGTATATCATCGTATACACGTGGCGCTTAACGTGTTAAAAAATATCGAGTAGACAGCTTAGAATCGAAGCTCCAAATGATTAAGCCCTAAAACTATACCCTAAAATAACAATGATAATTTACATAGCAATTTAAATGTACTGTTTGTACTGTATTGGCGTAAATTGAGTACTGACACTCAATTAGTGCCAGTCCATGTCCAGCAGTGGACTCCGATGGACTGATGTTAATAATGCTAAAGTGTCAGTATAATAGCAACCTAATTTTAAACCCTCAAATACAGGTTACAAGTGGAAAATAAGTTAGTATTGCAGGTTCAAATAAGAGGTTTTGGAGCAAAAAACTGACACATGAATTTAACTTGTAAAGACACAAATTAAACTAACTTAAGGCTCATTTAGGCATAGCTTTTACAGTTTCTTATATTGTTAATTGCGAGTTGATGTGAATGCCTCCCTATGTCTCCTTCACTCGCAATGTACTTATCATGCATCATTAACGTTTAAATGGGCTCTTTCTCGACAAAGGTCCTGATAGGTTGATATACTGCCAAGTAAATTTTATATTAACGAATCGAAATTACAAGTATAAGCAATTATCTAATATGCTGGGTCTCCGTCATTGTAATGCCCTCACACCCCCTTTCAGCCCGTCAAAAATACCTGATATATTTTGCCGGTTACCAGATGCGTGAAGGCTAGGACTGTGCCTAGAGGCGTATATTTGGATAGGCCTATGTCCAGCAGTGAGCTGCGATAGGCTAATGACAACGATAATATGCGCGGTAACCGTTTTATCTAAGCCTCTCTCTCTCTTGATAGAGGAGAGAAGACCCGTGCCCAGCAGTAGGGCATATATTATCAGAATTTTATAAGGAAACACGAATACAAAACTAGCCTTGCAGAACTCTTAGTAGTGTTATCTAGACTACTTATATACTTTACACTGCAATAATGCAATAAATATAAATATATAATACACATACACAGCGCTATTTACAAATCTATTGATTACTGAGTCTATTAACAAAATATAATAATTCGTTTGTAAAATATTTTATATCTTAAAATGTAGTAGAAAAAAATAGTTTTTAATTATGTATTATATGGTTGAAATAAATAATGACGTGTTTCTAAACGTCGGATAACTTTGAGTATGATAAAACTGAACGGTAAAAGTAGCTGGTTATATAAGTAAAGATTTATCAACGATTATATTACACATAAGAAAATATTATACATACTACTGTATATTTAAACAATGTTGCTTGGTGCAAGTCGTGACGTCATATCATATACATGGGTTATATTTACTAGTAGGATTCAGTAAACGTTGCATTTATAACCTGTGACGCAAAATTGGGAGTATTATAAGTTTTGCGTGTGTACGTCTGTCATCAAAGCTCCTAAACGGATGAACCGATTGTTTTTTTTTAGTGACTTGAATTAAAGTCACGTATTGGCTTACTATAGTCTCTGCCTATCCCAATGGGAGACAGGCGTGATGATATGTATGTATGTTGATTTAAAGTTTGACGTCCAAATGATGGCGATGTCTCATAAGTTTGACCTTGTTGCCTACGCCTGGCTGTGTCATGTCTACGGCTAAACAGATGGTTTAATTTTAATTCGTTTTTTTGTTTAAATTCCTATTTCATCGGGATGGTTCTGTTTATGTTTCATGGATATCGATTCAGCATTTTTTTTAAATCACATTTTTCCTGACGTTATTTATTACTTATGGTTTAAAGAAATCATTGATAAGCATTATTAAGCTTAATGTGTTCTTTTTATTTCTTTTTATGTTGCATTTCTTAAGAATGGAACCTTTTTTTTTCTCTACTCTCTCTCTCTCTCTATTGTACTTATTATTTCTTTCCAATATGCATCGACGTCTAGTCTGTGATTGCGCACACGCTTATTATTCAAAATATTATCTATGTACCGCGCAGTTGGCTAATCGCTAAGAGTGGCCAATGTGACCGAAATCGATCTGAAGGACTTTTATTGATAAATAACCCATGTATATTAATATGATACCCAATTTTTTTTGCAAATAATAGCTCTTTTCATCTTTAACTATTGCAGGATAAAGAATCCTAATTGACAACAATTTTAACATCTACATAGAAACTGCTTACGATATTTGCATTTTTATCCAATATGACCTCTCTGCTTAGAGACCGTACCATGACGTCCTTTCGCTTCGTTTTTGATCTAGCGATTCATTTTGGATCTGAATTTGAATTTCTAACAATGACAACCTTTAAGCTCTAGGTTTTATTAAGTGGACATCTTAGAACTTACAAATTTTAAAGTAAGGTAATGGCTGCCTTCGACAATACAGTCAATGTGGCTGTACTTTTAGCCGCAAATACGAAAGACAAAGAACGTTATGGTACGGCCTCTGCACTCAAGCTATAGAAATAACGCATCTTAAGTTTATAGGCGTTGTTCCCGAAGCTTATTTTATGATATTGCATTATTTAGCAGTGCAAACGTTTCTGTTACTATCGCTATAAAAATAAAATTCATAATAACGTAACTTAGAATCTAAAAAAAATATTTGTGCGTTATAGTGCGAGTAGGTACTTCATGGAGTTGCCTTAACAAACTAATTCTATGAGAATTTTGTATTATTATACATGTAACTTAACTTCTGGGACCATACAGGAACACCAAAATTCATATTGACGCAGAAGTAACACTGGTGGCCCCATAATTCCGCTAAAAACTTAAAACCAGAATTCACACAAACTTAAAAATCCTAATGTATGCATTGTTGTTACGTAAATATTATAATACATGCACATTTTTGACTGCAGGCGATTAACCTGTAGGCGTTGTACACAAAAACAATTCATTACTAAGTATTCATATAGTTACCTTGATATTGCTCGTGTCTAACGAAGCAATGGTACTTTTACATGAATATATTTATTATTCATGATGCCTACATTATTCCAAAATCTCTTGCTTGAGCATCATTCATTTATATATCGAACTTTCTAGATATAGAATACACATAGTATAGTTATATAACAGGCCTTGTACACATTTATCATCTCTAAAAATGAACACTGAATGAACCGAATTATTTGATAAAATGACAATTAAATGGCCCCAAATTACTAAGCTGTTAAAAATCGGTTAGCCTCTTTATTATGAAGGGAAATATGTAACACATATATAGGATACAAACACCTTACAAAACTGTATATTTAAGAGAACAAAACGAAACAGCACTATGAACAAGTCTCACTCGAGACAACTGTCACCACTTTACACTTCACATTATATGTCCGCGCTTAATCTAACTTCATTTACCTTTTATTTAATCTTCCACAGGCTGTCACTAAAACTATTTTATTGCTCATTATTTATTTAAAGGCATACTGTCACTTACAGTTTGTGAGTCAGTCGAGTTGGCCGAGTCCTCGCCTAATAGTCGGCTGAGCTGGTCGTCGAGCGTGTCAGGGCGGCGCGACTCGCGCTTCGCCTCTTCCGCCGCGAACACGTCGTCCCCCACCATCATGCCCTCGTCCAGGTACGAGAACGAGTCCAAGTTTATGTCGGAGGTTGTGATCGCTGTACTGTAAATATCTATTCTCTTCTGTTGTGATTTGGCTTCGGCCACTTTCTCAGAGAGCTTCTCTTTCGCTTTCGTCAGCGCCTCCGACTCGGACTTATCCAGTTTAGGATCGTTCTCTTTTAGCTTTTCGCTAATTTTAGTTTTGAGGGCGAAAGAAGAATCGTTGCTCGATGACCCATCGTCCTGTAGCTGACTGAGCAAGGTTCGCGTCGCGAGGGACATGGCGCTCGAACTGGTGTACATTTCGCTGGCCTCACCTGAACAAATATTTAGTTTTTCTTACAAATTAACCGGAAGAAACAAAATAAAATAAATGTTGTATCAAAAGCAAAGTTTACCACTTGGCGTCGCCCGCTGCATGCTTTCCTGTGAAGGATGTTTGTTTTTCGACTTGTGACTGGTCGACATGTATTCACTGTCGCTGTCACTCGACATACCTAAGTCTAGATGTAACGAATTCAACTTGTCCTCATCTTTTCCTTTCCTCGATACGGTGTCCAGTTCCATTTCCCAATCCGTGACACTCGACGAGTCTTTGATACCTTCAGTTTCTTTCGTAAAATTAGATTTGCTGTCATCTTTGTCGATTAATGATAAACTAGCATCTACCATAGGTACTATTTCTCCTATGCTCTCAGCCGTAGAATCTAAGCTGCTGGCGTTACAAGTTTCTGGAGTTATTTGATTGTCGAATAATACTGGTGTGTCTGGTGTGATTTGAGATATTTTTTTGGTTTCATCGGGTACGCGAGGTATGTTGGTCACGCGACTATCTAATATCTCTGACATAGTTGTGGTGCGACCTGTCTGTTCATTATTGAGCTCCAACACTATAACATTGCCTGCACATTTGGCTGGGTCGACTTGCTCAGATTTCGATGCTTGTAAAAGTTGATTAACATTTTTACCCATTATTACTTTAGACATATCGTTACCGTTTTTTGTAAATGTTAAAGCTTTCCCTATCGTTGTACCTTTCTGTACAACTATAACGCTGCCTTTAGCACTAGACGGTCGAACGATAGGATTAGTGATCTTAGGTGTAGTGACAGGCGCTAGACCTTTCACAGGCACAATGTCAGCTAAATTCGCTGTTTTTATTTGCTCCAAGCCAACTATTTTTGCGCTGGATGGAATTGAACTAACTGTCGTTGGTTTGGACATGACAGTCATGGCAGGTGATTTTGTAACATGCGTCATGGGCTGGGAACTAACCGGCACTAATTTCATTGCTGTGGGTATACCCTTAAAATGTATTAGCGGTATCTGTCCCTCGTTACCCGCTTTCGTTCTAGCTTTAGCTGGTAAAACGACCATTTTTTGTCCCGATTTAGGATTTAAAACTACTGCTTTTGCTGAAACTTTTAAGTCTGTGGCCGGAATACCCTTAGGTGTGAGGGTTTCCGTTAATTTATTTGATATGCTGTTTGTACTAATGGGTGTGCCGTCTTTAATTGGTGTGTTAACGGCAGATGTGAATATTACTTTAGAATTAGACAAATTTTTGTTTTCCGAGGACGGTTTCGAGACAACGATCATTTTGTCACTCATTAACGGCGTGGTGGGATTACGTGTCTTCGGTATTGAGCCGATTACTTTGGTCGTTACCAGTTTGCCGGGAGTGTTCAACACTTTCTGTGCAGAACTTGGTGCGACGACCAACTGTCTATTTGACAATAGTTTTATACCCTCCGAGGGCTTTTGTAATATTTTAATTTCAGACATTTGTACTTTTTTATCTGTGCTTAAATCGCCGCGGTTCTTTATTATTAGTTGACACGGTTTGCCAGATAGTGTTTGTTTAGTGACCGGCGTGCTTTGTGCCTGTAATGACGCGTGGTCGTCAGGGTGCGCGTTCTCAGACACCTCGAGTTCGTGAGGAACCGTGGCTGGCTGGCTCAGCAGCGTCATCGTCGGCGAGTCTGTCACCATGCCAGGTGACGATAACACTTTAGGTTTTATCTCATCCAAGTAATCCGGCTTTGATTTATTACCTAATATTGATTGAGCATAACTAGCTTGAAAAGTATTAGGAGGGCCAGAATACTCCAATTGTAATGTTGTTGGATTGTAATGTTTATTAGGAGATGAGAGAGGTATATCTTGTTGCTTTTTCATTTGTGATTTGGACAGAACGATTTGTTGTGAACTGTGTGAGCCCTTAGAGCCTTTGTGTGATCGGCTCTTGTGCGATGTGGGCCGTGCATGACTTTGACTCGGTTTACTAGTTGATACTTTGCTTACTTGATTATATGAATGTTTTGATTGTCCTGAAGTTTTACCTGTACAAAAATATATAATTAAAACTGACAATATAAATGAAGATCTACAGACTTGAAATAAAGGTCAACTAATTATAATTGTTGATTTATGAAAATAAAGGTATAGTAACATTGAAAAATTATTTTATATATTTTGAAGCAGTCAGGCTACTCACAAGGAAGGGCTTGCTCCAGTGGCCATACTCTATATAGCGAGTAAAGACAAGAACTATTTATAGTCTATTAGCAAAATCTAATTTAAAAAAATATATTAGTATGTATTGGTACTAACTTGTGGCTGGTTGTGAAAATTTAGAATAGATCTGTGATAGGTTCAGATGTTTTTGGTTAGTGTTTGCAGGTATATTACGCATGTTTTTCACTGGTATGGACGCATCATCTGGTATTGTACATCCTTCTGGAACTTTCCGCTTTCGACTTACTAGTTCAGCCTCCCATAACTAGAAAAAAGTTGATCGTAGTTTGAAGAATATTAATGTTATTAAAAGTTTATTTTCAACCTTATTTTTTTATTTTTAACCTTATTCATATTGTTTTGTTAGTGACCAACCTGGTGATAGATCGCCCACATTTAGGACTCTGTCGTGATCTAACGGCGACTTTTAATCTTACGTGTTATAGTTGTACTGTGTACATTATATAGAATAAAACTCATGAACATAGAAAATGAATGAGGAAGAAATATCTTTCTTTTCTTTCTGGACATAGGCCAGCAGCATATTCTCCATATAATATCTTATATGGAGAGTATGCTGCTGGCCTATGTCCAGCAGTCGACGTCTTTTGGCTGAGATGATGATGATGATGATGCTATTGGCTTCCGGGCACTAACCCAATGTCATCACATACTGCGGTTAAAGCTGTCAATTATAACTTTCAACAGGCTATAGGAGCTGTATTGCATCAGTGATGCTTCAGCAATAGTCAACAAAAGTCCGCAGACTATTGTACTAAATGCATAGACAAAAAATATTAAAACTTTAATTAGTTGTATCTTCTATTTGCTATGGCAATATAGTTTATATATAAAAATAGTAATGGAGGTTGCCCGCAACCAATGGACAAGGTTTTTATTTTCTGATCAAGTTGGCTCAGGAACAAGTGTTGTGGAAATCCTAGGGGGAGGCCTATATCCAGCAGTGAACATATTCTGGCTGAGATGATGATATGAACTATATAAATAATAGTTGTGAGTTCACACACAACTTTATATGATGTAGATATGTTTGTTCCCAGTTTGGGTGTACTTTATGTCTGTGAATAGTATGATTATAAAGTATCCTAGTGGTTTATAAAATATTTAAAAAAATAACTTACCTTGGCAGTCTGATCCTCCATTGCCACAGGTGGGTACATGATCTCATCCATGGACTCAGTGGTATTGAGAGCACTTTCAGCCGTCTGCCCTTCAGCATCAGGCATTTCTTCCTCGTTAGATTTAGGTACTATAAGTTTCTCAGCTTCAAGCCTTCTCTGAAGTTCTTTATTCTCCGTTGCAGCTGCCTCTGCTGCTTTATCCGCAATCTCGGTATACATAGTTTGCGCAATACCTCGAGGCATCAGTGGAACCTTCCTCCGACCTTCGCTGATCCATCCTAGCCCTGTGTTTGGACCTGACAACCTATTATATAAAAGAGCATGCATAATTTTACTTACAAGTGTTAAATTATTATCTATTATGTACTTTTTTTTAAAATTATTAATATTAATAAAAGTTTTTAAAAAGTGGCCATTAAATGGCATTGTAATAATATTAGAAACAATTCTTTAAATATTTGGATTTGTCATCATTAAAAAAATACAGTGCATAAAAGAACCAAAAACATAAATTACGGAACATAAATATATCACATAAAAATAACAAGTTTAACCATCAAAACTTTTTAATGAGTTTGATAAAGAAATTATTTAAAAAATCATTTGACATTACAAAAATGTTTAGGTTATCTGTCAAATTTTAATATACCTAAAATTACTTTCTAATGCACAAATCTGCAGAAAATCAGGTAATTATGGTTACTACTTAGCAGTACTCAAATCACATTGTCAAATCAAACACATATCTACAAGGCTAAGACTGGCTATATAACAATAGAATTCTCCAAAAGAAGTTAAAAAACATCAACTTTTATATCAATCTTGTAAGATGATATTGCATACAATCAATTATAAATGCTAATTTACAAATCAAATATGATAATACCTTTGACTTTCAGTTACTCTCAGCCATCTTTGACTTTGTGCAATAGTGTTTAAAAATAAATCAACAACCCTACTCAAATATATTTAAATATTCACTTACTGGTCTGCAATTGTTGCTAATAGCTCGTCATTGGACACGCGGCGCGCTTCGGCGCTATGCCGATCATTGCTTATATGCAAAACGGCGCGCAGTTCCTCCAATAGCTTTTTTCTGTTGTCTTCCAATGCTCCTTGTGCTCTAAACACACTGATCATATTCGAGTAGGCTTCTAATTCTACAAACAAACGAATAATCTATGAAATACTATGCATATTTAGAACTCGATTGAAGTCAAATTAGCTTCGATGCGTCGGGTATAATTTAAGAAAACCATAGGAGGGAAAATGAAAGCCATTTATAGGACTAAATATATACCGAGTCTACGGAGTGTTAGGCGACATTCGTCGCGTGTCATGTTAAGGAGCATCGGCCACATTTTACACGTTTTTATTTAACACTAAAAGTTAACTCTTGATTATATGATTTTTAACATATTTCATAAAATAGTCAATTGGCAAATATCCATACTGTTTACTTCAAACGACAATTCGTTCATTTTGACACTTCAAATACGAGAAGCGAAAATATACAGCGTCTTGTCTATGCTTATTAGAGATACCAGAACATAATATTGAAATATCCCATAATAACAATTCTGCATCGCTCAATGTGGTGCATTGTACCTGAATTAATGAAATATAAAATGAAAGTACTGCAATATTTATTATATTATGGTTTTTTTAATAAATAAAATAATTTTAATTCAGTTTTAGAAAGGATCACAAATCCAGATTAAAACATAATTATCAAGCGAAACAATAACAGGTTTATCTTGCTTGTATGGTATTAGCTACATCTCGTTTTACAATATTTGGTAATTTAAATGTGCGGAACGAAATATTCGGCAAAAGTTCGTTGTATGAAGTCAAAAATATCATTTAAGTTTAAAATAAATTACAAGTATCAAACTCAAACTCCATATTTTAAACGATAAAGTTTGTTAGGATACATTATTATTTATGTTTGCAACTCCTTTATGCAAAAGTTGCTGCATTACATTTTATCCATATTAATATTAATATATGAATAAGAATGCGAAAGTAATTCTGTTTGTATGTTAGTTAGTTTATTACCTTTTCTCTACCAAGAGGCTGAGTTACTAGGACTATTAGTGATATTTGGCTAGGACATAGATGGTATCCTGAAGAAGGACATAGAGGACTTTTTACCGCGATAACCAACATCCACGCGGGCATATCCATATATATGTTTGTTACTCTTTTACGCGAAAACTACTGAACGGATCTAGGTGAAATTTGACACAGAGATATATTATAGTCTGGAATAGCATATAGATTTTTATCGCGATAACCGACATCTACGCGAGTGGAGCCGCGGGCAACAACTAGTATTTAAATAATCCTATCCTACTAATATTATAAACGCGAAAGTTTGTAAGATGTCTGTTTGTTACTTTTTATATATTATTATAGTCTAGAATAACAGATAAGCTACTTTTTATCCCGAAAAAAAAACTCTGTTCCCGAGGGATTGTACGTGCGTGCGAAGCCGCGGGCGGAAGTTAGTTATCATAATTTCCCTTTAATTTGGGATTTACTATTACTGTGCAACATTGACTATTTCCATCATAGACAAAAATGCTTTCAGTTCGTGTTTATAGAGTTAGCTAAAAATACTTTATGAAATATACTCTGGAAATTGTTATATTGAGTCATTAGAATGAATATGTCTATAACATACGCCGTGAATGCAAGTTCTGAACTAACTTTTTTTTTTTCAATAATTGGATATAAATAGCACTGACTATTTTCAGTAACTTACTTTCGAATATTATGGAAGCAATTACTTTTTTAAATTCATAATTATAAAGAAAATATATTTAACGAGCGGTGATAATTTTTGAACGTTTAAAATTGTTGAGAATGTATTTTTGGGATTTAAACAGAATGTAAACATACGTTCAGAAATGGTAACTACCACGCGGTTTTCTAAAACGTATATTTCCTGTTACATGTACAATCTTTAGATTTAGAAGTAACCGCACTATTTTAAACAAAACCACAGGATTTTCGCATCGTTACAATAATAATTTATTAATGACCTCCATATTGTGCAAAGTTTGCAATATATGTATTATGCAGCTTGGTTATTTTTTATTTAAATCACCGAATCCACTAAATACATGGAAGCTTTATTTAATATTATGAATTCTCTAAATACACTTATGCGGGCATATATGTTCGAGTTTGTGCGTGTGTACGAAACATTTTGTACGAGAGTCAATAGCCTCCACCGTCTTGACAGATGAAAAAAAAACAAAAATGAACATTACCTTAGTGAAAGGTTTTTTTAAGGTTTTATTTGTGCCTAGGTGTTGGTAACCCTGGATTTAGCGTCTGTCATCAAAACAAATTGTAATCTTCGTCAACCGTCAACGTTCTTTGAGTTTGAATTTCTTTGGAAGTTTTTTAGTTTATTTCTCTGATATAATATTTAAAATGTCGGACGTAGACGAGATAATTGATTACATAAAATCATTGAAGAAGGGTTTTGATAAGGATTTATTTCAGAATAAAATTGACGAATTAGGATACGCAGTTGATACCACCGGGATACAATACAATGATTTCCATATTTTATTCAAAGTTTGGCTGAATTTATCTATTCGTAAGTATTTTAAATCATGTGAAACATTATTTCTACTGACTACATAAATGTTATGTGTTTTTGTAATATTTTAGCGATAACTAAATGGGTGGCATTGGGTTCTTGTTTGGTGCCCCAAGACACTGTCGAAGAACGTACTGTGGAGTACGCACTAAGTTGGTTACTCACAAATTATGAAAACCAGTCTGCGTTCTCGAGATTATGCTTTTTGCTTGACTGGCTAACAGGTAACAAGAATGAATTACTAATTTAAGTAGGCATTCACATTAAGCTTAAATTTTGGTTATATGCAGAAAATATACATAGGTAAATAGACAGATAGAAAACTCTTTATTGTACACCAATTACATTTGTAATACAGATATTATATTACATATTTATGTATAATATACTCAATTACAATTAGGACACTGAAGTGGATTGGTTGGAGCAGCCCTGGGGCCAGCAGTGCACTGTTATTAATTAATTTTTTAGGTTTTTTTTAATGTAATTCCTTTCTTATTACATCTCACCTGTACTATTAATGTGTGTAAAGTAAATTTAATGTAACATTTTAAATTTCAGCTGCAATGGAATGTGAATGTGTTGACTTGGACAAATTAGATATTGGCTATGATGTGTTCTATGTTAGCCTGACATATGAAGCACTGGTAAGTACCGCAATCATTTAGTATTGTTGTTTTTAACATACAAGTGAGCACATCCAACTGGGCAAAGATCACCTCCTTTCAAACAACCACAGCCAAATGTGTACACAAAGCGGTGTAGTTGTGTTTCTGTTGAGTACAGGTTGCCGGCGCTCATTTAGGAATGTTTTCATCTATATACTTTCCTATCCCAGGAATACACTGACTGCCTTGGTGGTCCGGTGGTCTCAGTATGTGCCTGCTGTGCACGAGGTTGTGGCTTTGATTCCCACACAGGACAACATTTCGTGTGACCCACAAAAAGTTGTTCTGAGTGTGGGTGTAATTTGTGTCCATTAATTGTATGTTTGTAAAGTCTCCCGCGACACAGAGCTTGTTCTTTAGTGCAGGAGTTCGTCATTTTTAAAAGAAAAAAAATACCATCCATCATGAAACCATGCTTTAATTTGGTTTGCAACACACAAGTGATACCTCTAGTATTCCAGGTGAATAGGTTATGAAAAATGCTTACGATCAGGCAGTCCTGCTGCAGCATGCTCTGGTCTCAAGGACCTGTTTCACTTGCTCTAGACAAACTGAGTTTGAAGATGAGCTCAATAAGTACAAATAGATGTGGTACAGAAGTTATTCATTTTTCATTTACAGACTCCACATGCAATGAAGCTTGTGTATACTTTGACAAAACCCAGTGATGTGACCAGAAGAAGAGTTCTTGAATTGCTTGATTATGCTAAAAAGAGGGAGGCCAAAAAGGTATGTTTTTTTTTTACAATATTTCTGTAGCTAATGCATTGCATGCAAATAGCAGTTGCTGTATTGTCTCGTCTTCCTCCCGACAGGTCCTACATGTAAACCTATTTGACATTCCCATTTCAAAATAAAATCAAACAATGTTTTAAGCTTGGCTGTGTCACTAGCATTGGTGAAGTCCATGACCAGTGACCACATGCAATCAGATTGCCTAATGGCTTCTATTTACCACCTTAGGCAATAATAAATAATAAAAAAAAAATTATAAGTAGGCTATTTTACTCATAGCATTCGCCTGGTGAATGAATAAATAGAAAATCGGTTCATTAGTTTTTGAGTTCATCAATTACATGGTTCTTCAGGAAAGGAGTTATAAGGTTTTTAAAGGATTGGCAATGTGTGAGTGACACCCTTGGTGTTGCAAACATCCATATGCTACGGTAACTGCTTACCATCAGACGGGCCGTATGCTTGTTGGCCACGTTGGTAGTATAAAAAAAAAACAAGCTAACATACAATCGCTAGAATATTCATTTTTATATGTTTCCAGAGCATGTTCAGACAACTCCAAGTGTTGTTGGGACTGTTCAAGTCATACAAACCGGAGTGTGTGCCTGAGGATGTACCTGCTATATCAATACACACAGCTTTCAAGAAGATTAATAACAATCTCCTTGCTCGATTTAAGAAGAATCAGGTATGGACTGTTTGCATATTTGTTTTTTCTTTTTTGACTTAGAAGGATCAGGTTGGAATGCTGATGTTCTGGCCACCTTAATATGCAACATTCTCCATGCTAACTATCGTGAGTTTGAGTCCTATACAAGACAAAACTATTAATTAAGATCTTATTGGGTTGAAATTTTTATATTAAAAAATAGTTAATTTGTATTAAGCAAATTTACAGTAAATTTTAAATGAAATGATTTTTTTAGGAACGCAGGAATATTCAGAGTAGAGAGAGACTTCACTTAACCTGGATTAATCCAATCAATACTGTGAGTATTATGTATTATCAATAAATAATGTAAATATTATATCCAACCAAAGTGGCCATCTTTAACCAACAAAAACATGTTATTGACTTCAATGTAATAGAAATAATAATCAAAGCCTCAGAATGGGTGTTGGTATGGACTTCTTTGCAGATGTACAGTGTTGCCAATGTGAGGAAACTTAATAAAATGCTAATTAATATATAAATTAATCTTTGATTGTAATTATAATATAAGATGATACATTGCAGAAGCGCGGCAGGAGTGCTAAGGCAGACCCATTAGTGCCAAATATGAAGTTCTTTAACATGGGCTCCAGACAGAATGCTGATACTGAACCACCAAAAACCTTATTGGATTTCACTGAGTAAGTAGTTTTAAATACAATATTTATGTGAATAGATTGTGGGTAGTTATTAATACTTTCATTCTATTATATATAATGTCATGACCGCAATCTGTGATTATACCTGAACCAAGACTATTCGTGCATACCTTACAGTTGAGCAAGTTCGACTGGGAAAGGAGTTCCAAATTACCCAAGATGACAGTCAAGTAACTACACGCAATATTCAAATTGAGTTTCTGTCTGTACAGGTCTTTAGTGCTCATTTGAAATTTGTTTAAAAAAATGATTTCCTGTTCTGAGGATACCCACTACAGACTCGTACCCTAAAAATTGTTTTGTCAGCAACATACCAAATATATGCCTTTATTTCAGACATCATACCGTAATTTTATCTAATTTCACTTAAATTTTAATTTTCTTTTAATGATGTTCTTATATTATACGCTTAACCTATGCAACATTAACCTTGTCTGTATGCCACTGATTGGCATTTATACCATTAATTTAACAGTATAAAAATTGCATGTCTAGCTTTTGTGAGTTTATTTGTAAAATATTTTTAATTATATATTATTTAACATTTCCTTTAGACAGTCTAGGGAGACTTTTCCCTGAGACAAAGATTGACCCGCTATTGACTGCTACTGTTACTATTAGTAGTAGTAATATAGTGGTAGTAATTCTCCTATAATATGTATGTATTGTTTGTTCGCAGCCCAGTATCGGTGATGCAGTACGGCGCACAGAAGTGTTCGTCCCGGCCGGCTCGGCTCCGTGCCCTGCTGTGTAACGGTCCGGGCGTGGCGTTGTTGGCCGCCGCGTCACACGTCGACCAGGCCTTCCTCTCGCATGACTTGCATCATCTGCTCAATAATTGTAAGCACTTACTATTTGGCAATATATATGCTTATTAAAAACTTTCTGCAAACACATTGCATAAGTTGGACTGAATACGGACAGCGTCATCAGAGCTAACAAGAAACTTAGGTCACTCTTTTAAATAGGTTTTTTTGTTGTTTTTTCAATACTCTATGTGATCGCAACTTGAATGTCAAGTCCCTCGCATACATACATATCATCACACCCATCTCCCATTTGGATAGGCAGAGAATTACTTCGATACAGACATTTTCGCTTTCTTCACATTCATTTAATTCATTCTTTCTTGTTTTGCACCTACATAAATTGCTATCTTAATGAAAATATAATTATTATTTTGCTTGTCACTTGCAGGCTTCTTGGAAATATCACCCCACAGCTACATTGAGAAGCAGGACCTCCTCAGTCGCTTGGCTGTGTTGCAACACACTCTACTGCAGGGTATACCTGTCATCACTAGATTCCTTGCGCAGTACTTGCCGCTGTGGAACGAGAAGGATTATTTTCCTGAAGTAAGCTCAACTAATTGACTTACTGTTTAATAAGGTAACTATACTTAACGCAAAGACTCGTGGCAGGCGGAGCAATAAAAAGTGCAAAAGAGACAGCGCACATCATTTTCTCTCTCACACTTGCACTGTTTATGGATGACGTCACACAGACTCAGAGATGCGCGTTGTTTGTGTACGTGCGTTTATCGATATATCGATTATGACGTACCAGCAACTTGGTGATTTATACAAAACAATTACTCAACTCGAGGGTTACCTAATATCTAAATACCCTCTAATCACCCTCAGATTACATGATGAGTAAATATAAGTATAGAAATTCTCAATAACGATCATCACTTTAATGAGCCCATGTTTGTCCAGCACATGCATTCCGTATTATCGATAGTCCAGTAATTTGCGCGTGCACATCCCTGTTACAAAAATGATTTATGGCACCGACTGCCACGAGTCTTTGCGTATAGTATAGGTAACGTCCTCCCAACCGAATTTTGGCGGCTAATCTCGAAAAAGAATAGCTAACTGTGCTTTATATTATATAGTGCACAAGTGTGTGCGCAAACACAGGTGCACCTCTTTATTCCCTCACTCTTCCGACCTTAAAACAATTTTATGTGCTGCCTGGGCTGTAAATACCGCTAATGCCTCAATGCCAGCCTTTTATTGTCATTTTTTTGACAGGAAAACCTAATATCTATTTTCAAACCGGAATCGAACCCGGGACCTTAATGATCATAAGTCATACTCAACGACTACTCGGCCAACAAGGCAGCTAATAACAAATAATAATGAATTATATACTTCTTTCAGATAATGGAGCTAGTACAATGGGTGAGCGTAGACTCGCCGGAACACGCCATGTTCGTGGTAGAACCACTGACGAGGATTTATCACAGAGCTCAGCCGATGGAACAGTGCGCTATACTCAAGAGTTTAACTAACATGTATTGTAATCTTGTAAGTTTATTTTTTGTATACTCTACGTAAAATACCGTCGACAACCTGTAAAGGTACTGTCGACAAAGTTTAAGCTATGCAATTTTGACCTATTGATTTTTGAAAACTCGAAACAAAACTCTATACCAACCCGTCTGGCCAGCGTGGTATAGTAGGCTAATATCCCTCCAAATGTATGGAGGAGACCCGTGTCCAGTTGTGGGACGTTTATGGATTGAAGTGATGATGATGATGATACTGCTGTATATCTGGTATCCGTAGCTTATACATAGACGTTTGTAACCTATTCTATATCTCTCGGTAACTCGGCAGAAAGCACAGCCACAACTTAATCGAAGGTTAAAGGAATTGATAGTTCCTAGCATTCCTAAAGCCCATAAGTGTCAGTTACTAGTAACCATCAGATAGGTGCACTCATAGCTAGGTGCACTCGCTGTTCGGTAAACGATCAGCGGGTTAAGCTACCAAAGGCGCGGTAACCCTATAGATCATCTATACATCTGAGCGTCTCCGTGCTTCGGAGGGCACGTTAAAAGTCGGTCACGACTGTTAACAGTCGTTAGATCACGACAGAGGCCTAAATATGGGCGAACTAAATAACTCTTGTCACCAGGTTGGCCACTAACCAAACGATATAAAGAAGATCAGTACCCTTATCACGAACATTCCACACTATCGTAAAGTATTCGTATCGAGTTTACTACACGAAAACGGATTCGATACTATTACTTTAATCATCCGTAGCACGAACGCTTAAATTTTGCTCTCGTGAACTCGATACTATAGTAAAATAATGCCAAGTATACAATATCAATTTGAACGAATGAAAACGAATGACACGTTTAAAAATTGCTATTATTAAATTCATCAAAACATTAACTGTGCTTAAAAAGTAACAAAATGTAAATATAATGTTACAAACTTGTGTAATATGTAAAGTTGAATTATTATTTACTTTAAATTACAATATTATAATTAAATACATTAATTTTCAAAAAAGCTTTAAGCTAATCAATTTCTAAACGTCGCCATTTTGTTCAAATTTGAAGTTTTGTTTGACTGTTGAATGTGACTTTTTACGCGCGGAATTCGTCGTATTTCCAAATATGTTAAAATATTGTTATAATTGTTAACAAAACAACTAAATAGTGAATAAAAGTAATAAAACGTCGTCTGAAACAATCAAGGAATGCAGAATTTATCTTACCTTTAACTGAATTTAACAAATGGATACCACTGGGCTTCTAAAAAGTGGAAGGAATTTACCAACAGCCAAGAAGAATCTTGGAGTGAATAAAAGTGGCGGGAAGTAAGTTACATTTTTATATAAATTGATTCACACTAAAAGGTACACTACACTGCACGTCTATTTTCACTTGTTCGAATGTTGTGTGCATAATTACTTCATTTGCTTTGCAAGGTGTCGTGTAATAGTGATAACCCAACATAATGATAGAGGAAAGACTAAAACTAATAAAATAAATAAAACAGTTGGAATAGCTGTGCCTGAATTTGGTTTTAGCATGCTTTGTGCAATTTTATAACAGCAAAATGGATATAGATAGGTATAACTATAATATATTATTTGCTGTTTTGCTTATGTATACAAATTGCCATAAATTTTTGGAAATAATATTACCTAATAATATGATAGTTCATTTTCACATTGTTCAAGAACTTATAACAGACACACTACCTCTAAAGGGGACTCTAATCAATATTTTATTTGTAATACCACCTGCAAAAGAGGGTCTTAGGGAGTATGCAACATTGATTAGTAAGTTGATATATTATATTTTACCTACTCACTGTATAATATAGTCCTGAGACACACACGTCTGACCTTATTGTATATGCACAAGAAATTCAGAAATTGCATAAAATATGCACAATATTTTCACCACTACTAAGTGATACAATAATATAATTATGTTACTAAGATAATACCCATTCATGTGTGTGTTGTTATACCAACCTTGACAACTCTTGCATATAATGGCCTACCTATAGATTACTATAGAATATAATTTATGCAACTAATTTTTTTTTTCTTGTTCTTTCAGGCGATGAATACCCCATGATACTCCAGGTTACAGCAAGAATTAAGGACTGCCAATGATGAGTCCCATCATACCACCAAAGCCCAAATCAGTACTGAGACAGTAGGCTGTCTTAACAAAAGCTTCATAGAGTCACTACCACTGTGAAAGGTCATGGTTCTTTACATTACTACTCTGAGTTGTGAAAAGCGGGGTGGAATACTAT
Organism: Trisateles emortualis; assembly: GCA_947095525.1. Classification (NCBI taxonomy): domain Eukaryota; kingdom Metazoa; phylum Arthropoda; class Insecta; order Lepidoptera; family Erebidae; genus Trisateles; species Trisateles emortualis. Next base: position 17,403,354 of record OX352732.1, on the reverse strand, counting down.
CATTATTGTTGGTTGAAATGTTAATTATTGTTATTTAGTACCTATCCTATATGTATACTTTTATAATAAATATTTTTAATTGTCATGTGGTTGCAACTTATTTATTACCTTACAATAATAAAATTAGATAGTTAGAAAACTTTATATGTTGGTAGGTATATGAGATTAACATTTTTGTTACAATATTCATTAAGTAGGTGCCTATATTAAATTACACTATTAACAGTGGGCTACAAGCAATAAAAATATTAATAACTAGTGGCCTGTCCCAACATTGCATCGGTAAACAATTGGGTATTTACCACAGATATAGATACACATAGATAACGCAAGTATCACAGTTTGTATTGAAATCAAGCGTGCCGACTTTTTAACACCTACTGTGACGTCACAGCCGAAATTTAGTGACGAGAAATCCAAACCGATTCAAAGACACTGATGCCGCCAATGCTCCTCCGGCCGCTACGATTCAATCGATTCAACTGGAGCCGCCGCACTGATTATCTCACTCTTACTCATATTTTTAATGTCGTTACTACTTGTTCTGAGTCTGGGTGTAATTTGTGTCCGTTAATTGTATGTTTGTAAAGTCCCCCGCGACACAGAGTTTGTTCTCTAGTGCGGGAGTTGTCTTTTTAAAATATATACAATATACATATACCTAGATTGTTGTGATTTTGCATATACCTATATATCACTTATAATTTTTATTTTTATTTAATTTATAATTATTATATATTTCTCATAATAATTACTTCTTTCTAGACCTCACACTAATATGCACACACTATGTTTCATCTCTGCATTACCCTATACCTAGGTTGACTGGCAGAGAGAATGCCTTTGGCATTTAGTCCGCCTTTATACATGTTCTGTATATTAAGTTCTAAATAAATAAGATCGTTTGTCACTGCCGCCACTAGATTTAATCAATTCACGTTCTTCTTCTTCTCTAATATTTACTTCGAGTACTCCCTTATACTGTTTTATTTGCGGTAATACGCTCTCGAATTTTCACACCATTTTTGTATTTGTTTTTGCTGTTCATTTGTACTTTTATCTTGTATAGATACAACGTGATTTATTTTTTCTTGTGCATTATTTATTTTAGTTAATAATTTCTTTTTCATTTCACTTTTTCCTTTTGATATGGGTAGTTCATGGACATCCTGTAAAGTAAAATAAGTTATAGTTGTTTATAGTAGCTGATTCCTAGTCTCTCTCAATCCCTGTTTCCGCTGCCATTTCCACTTTAGTTCCGTTACTTACACGCTTTCGCTCAAGTCTTCCACTTTTGCTTCTAGCTTACATTATACCGTTAGTCTTTTCTTATATTTGTAGGTACACATTTACACGAAAAATATATTTTAACTATACCTTTTCTAGTTTTCTCTTCCTTGGCAATGATGAAGGATTTTGCGATATATCTTTATTCTGTAAAGCACAAATAGGTGTATGTCATATATTTTATACTTTATTAAATAAAAATATGTTACACATTTAATCTATTCACTAACCTCATTTTCATTGTCAATGAGTTTTAGTATATCAATAGTGGGGCATGCCGTTTTTTTCAATAATCTCAACTTTTTCCCTTCAATGAAACTGGTGTTTTCAAAATGTTCGGAACAAATAGTACTGTGTTTCGTCGGGAACCAGTCTTTTCGTCCGGTGGCCGCAATATCTAAATTAAATTTCTTTTATTTTATATTCGTCTGTCCGATATCGATTAAAATCGATTATTGATATATGTTGTAGAACGAACAACACTAGTCGCTAGATTTGACAGACGAATGATAAATTGCCTGTATCACGAAGTCGAAGCGATGCGCGACAGTATCGCTTGTTGTAATATTCATCGTCTTTTAACACACAACGTCAGTTCCAACGCTCAAACCAAACACGTCAACGTAATGTGAATATTGTTTTACTTAACGTTAATCTATAGTTACTTAGGTATATCCTTGAAATCACAGCTCTAAATACATAAAAAATAGTTTTAAAATGAATTTACGCATAATATAATGTTAAAATAACTTACCTGTGATAAGAAATATGTTCCTGTCTTTGGGTGCTCGAAATTTTTGGGATATTGCAGTTAATTATCACGCAACGAGGCATTTTTTTTAGTTTTTGCGGACGACCGGCAGCGACAACAGACGCGCGCGGACTGTAAGTTGCGGCGACCAACCTCGACGCTTTGTCGGGGTTCGGACACGCGAAGTACGTGCATTTGCGTTATCTATGTGTATCTATATCTGTGGTATTTACCTAGTTCTCTAAGGGGTTCCTATTTTTTTCTAATACAATTTCTCAGTGATAATGTAGCATTAATTAGTGAAAAAAAACATTACATTCGGTCGCATAGTTATTAAATTAAGGAATTCATTACAAACCTATAAATTTATTTTTTCTTTTTATAATATTAGTATAAACATGGTAAAAAGAGGTAAATAAGTACTATAACACAACATAGGTACCTATTAATATTTAAATAACAACACTAGCTAGGTACAATGATAACATAATATTTGATGTCTTTACAATACTTTACAACAAATATAATAATACTAGCTGTTGCCCGCGGCTCCGCCCGCGTGGATGTCGGTTATCGCTGCAAAAAGTAGCCTATGTGTTATTCCAGATCATAATCTATCTGTGTGTCAAATTTCATCCAGATCCGTTCAGTAGTTTTTACGTGAAAGAGTAACAAACACCCATCCATCCATCCATTCTTACAAACTTTCACATTTATAATATTATTAAGGATTATGTTATTATTGTACTTAACTAGTGTTATTTAATTATTAAGAGGTATGTTGTGTACAAAATAAAATACCTTTGTAAAGTTAAAGTTATATATTTAGCCTAACTTTGTTTGCTTTGCATAAAGCAAAGTAAGGCTAAAAATATATCTTTAAAAAAGTATTTTATTTTGTAGTTGTAGTAAATAATAGTATCTATGCCACAGAACAATTTTTGTTTGGTCATAATAACAATATTATAATTAATTCACTAATATAATGCACGACTAACTACCTTTCGATAGCATTGTCACCTCAAAAATGTCCGTGAGAGCACTTGCGAGTTTCTCGATAGCCAGCTATCGAGAAATTCGATACTATACGTCAAAAAAAATGTTCGTGCTACCGTTTTCCAGAGTTTCATTCAATTTTACTACTCGATAACTATACGATTACTATACGAAATGTCACTTTAGTGTTCGTGCTACCATTTTTTAGTTCCAAATACGCCCACGGAGCGCTGATCAAGTTTCCATACAAAAGTTTACTATTACTATTCGAATACGTTACTATAACGATACTTCAAAAATGTTCGTGATAAGGGTACAGATAGGTCGCTGGCACACCTGCCGCCTTTGTAAATGAAACAAATATCAAACTTACCAACTCCTTTATTAACTTGTCTAGTAATATTAACGTTCATTTAAAAACAAGAAAAATAATATTTTCATTTGTTTGTATTCATTTTCAATTTAAACATTGTTTCGAATTTCTGACGTTATTTTTATTTATATTATAAGACTAGAGGACCGCCCTGACTTCGCTTGGGCTAATAAAGCTGCGCAATTTTTTTTTTGTCCTTATAAAACTTCTACAAAGTATTAGAAGAAATTAAAAAAAAAAGGTGAATTCTTAAGTTATGGCCAAGGGAAATTCTGTATATATATAATATTTTTTTAAACAATTCCCGCACTAGAGAAACATCTCTGTGTCGCAGGGGACTTTACACGCATACAAGTAACGGACATAAATTACAATCGAACCCACAACATCGTGCATAGCAGGCGCATACTGCGGCCACTGGACCAAGGTAGTCAAATTTGACATTTAAAATATATATGTATTGTACAGATGTATGGTAGTACGCGAACTCGTCAGCACTTCATGGGCGCGCCTCCGTCACACAACTACGAGATTGTGTTGCCTCAGGTGTCCGCCGCTATCACTGACATGTGTAACAAGGCCTTGCAAGTAACTCCTGGTATGTATTGTACATTATTATCTTTATATACATAATATATTGACGTGTTTTTATAGAGGAATAACGTTTGTCCACGGCTTTTGCTTGTGTGTTAAGTAGATTATTAATTAAAGCTATTAGGAATATAACAAAAGGGCATTGGCTACTTTTTAAAATTATAATAAATAGCTGTTGCCCGCAGCTCCGCCCGCGTGGATGTCGGTTATCGCTGTAAAAGCCTATGTGTTATTCCAGATCATAATCTATCTCTGTGCCAAATTTCAGCCAGATCCGTTCAGTAGTTTTTACGTGAAAGAGTAACAAACATCTATCCATCCATCCATCCATACTCACAAACTTTCACATTTATAATATTAGTAAGGATAAACAATCGACTGTTACGTCGTTTGAAGAGCGCGTGTAAGTTTGAAGAAAAAAGTGCTTTTGGTCTTGTCTGTACTTGCCATATCTTGTTCAAAAGTTGTGCATATATTAACCTTATAGGGTAGTAACAAGTGTAGGTTCTATGATTACAGTGTCCATGTTTGATCTCCTTCTGGTGATCTACCGTGTTTTTTGATACGTTAAATGGGTATATTTTTTATTTCTTCTATTTTTCAACTCCTGCACTAGGAACAAGCTTTACAACAACACAATAAGTTAATAAAGTTAATATTTAATAAATGTACTAACTTTTTTAAAGTATTCGGCTACCAAGTGACCTCTAGTAGCAATAAATAGGTATCTACGCAAATAATTTCAAGAAGTTTCTAAAATTTTCTCAAAATATTGTTGACCTCTTATTAAATATTAACTTTATTAACTTATTTTATTTGAATTTTTCACATACAATTTGAGGTTATGTGAAAAAAGTGTTAATACAAAAGTTGTAGATCTTTTTATTACCTACAACTTTGCTATTTAACTTTTTTCCGTAGGACTTGTAGTTTTGCCGGAAATCGAGATAAACCGTTTTTTACCCTTAAAACTCACCCCCTTCCACTTCCCGACCTCAGATCGCCCGTAATTTATTTTTCCTTTAATTTTTGTTATATTCTCTACCATTTCCAATGGGTTTCATCCTACTACGATTTTTTTTCACTTTTAACCATTTTCATAGGTTTCGGCACTGGTCTAATGGTGGTAGCGCAGTATGTACACGTCAGTATGTTTCCAGACGACATGGTGGTGCTGCACAGCACGGTGCTGTGCGCCCAGCGGCGCGCCCGCTCGTGCGCGGCGCACGGCGCAGCTCGCGGGCTGCGCGGGCCGGCGCCGGCGCCGCTGTGCCTGGCGCTGCCGCTGCTGTCCGTGTCCGCCGCGCTACTGGACAGCGTCGCCGACCTCATGATACTGTGAGTACTACCATAGTTTTATTTAATACGAGTATATTAAAATTCTCGTGTCACGGTGTTTGTAATTAAACTTCTCCGAAATTGCTCGACCGATTTTCGTGAAATTTTGTGTGCATATCGGTTAGTTTTGCGAATCAGACAACATCTGTTTTTCATCCCCCTAAATGTTAAGGGTGGTCCACCCCAACATTTATTTTTTTATTTTTTAGACAACATTTTTCACCCCTCTACCATTAACCCCTATTTTTTATTTTAGTAGCAAAACAACGTTTGCTGGGTCAGCTATTTATCATTATATAAACATCGTGCACTTGCAATGATAGCACGCAATAATCATTAGTCTTGACTGCCTTAGTGGTCCCGTGGCCGCAGTATACGCCTGCTGTGCACGAAGTTGTGGGTTCGATTCCCACACAGGACAAATCTTTGTGTGACCCGCAAAGAGTTGTTCTGTCCGTTAATTGTATGACTATCTGTAAAGTCCCCCGTGATACAGAGCTTTTTATCTAGTGCGTGGGTTGTCTTTTTATAAATAACTAAAAAAATATATTTACAGACTTGCCTACACGAATACACAGTGATTTCTATATATTTTTTTAGTGTTGCCATTTAATTATTACACTTAACTAATGATCCGCCTTCGGTTCTCATATTAGTGTTTAATTAACTTTATTTTACAGATACAGAAAAATATTTTCAATAATGAAAACATCGAACAAACTTCAAAAGGACGACAGCACATATACGGATCAAATGCAAATCCTACAAGCCTACACTTCAGATTTAATCAATTGTTTATACAGTGAAGAGGTACTCAGTGCGAGAAAAACAGGATTCGTCTTCGAGAAGTTACACCCACAGCTTGTAGACAAACTTACCTCCTTGATGCCCGATGTCAATTCTAAGCTAAGTATAAGAAATAGTATAGCGTTCTCACCATACACTTATATACAGTTGGACACCATAGATCATAGGGACACAGACAATAAACTCTGGTTTAACGCAGTTATTGACCAAGAGTTTCCCAATCTCAGCAGATTTTTGAAGAAAGCATTACCTGAATTAAGGTTTTAAGATATTTTGTTGTTTAGGATGACCGCATATTGGTGATTAATAGATAGAGCGATTAGATGATTTATTACATTATGTATGTGGCTACACATGAACTATAAACCGCTCGGTGGCTCGAGTGAATCTCATCCTAATTAGAGCCAAATGTTTGTTGGTGAACTCCAACTTGTAGTATGATTCAAGTGGCTATGTTATTAAAAATCTAGCATGAGATGAACGATCGCGTATAATAAGCCAATGTACGGCCAGGTTTATTTGTAAGAATTATGTTAAGAAATTATCACCAATTTAATTCTAATCTGTCTAATTATGCCGGCACACGGATAATATTTTTAAATTTTTTGTTTATATGTTTATCTGTAAGGTAATTTTAAGGCAAGACAATTTATATAGAAATGCCCCATAAAAAATAATGTTGAAGAAACTAAGTACTGGTGTAAAACAATTCTAACTAAAAAGATAAGTGCCTAATTGAATGTCATATATTGTTCGCTATATTTATAAAATAATGTGATTGCTTTAATTGAAAAAAATATTTTTTATAATTTTACATTGTTTTAACACAATTGACAAAATCCGTGCAAGCGTTAGGATTAATAATATGTTTGGGCTTGTCGCCTAATAAGAATATGTAGTTAAATAATAATCCAGTTACAAAATCCCACCTTTTTGTATTTTAATAAAATAAGTGATGATAAATTTTTGAGTTTTATTTAAAAATATTACCTACTTTTTATTTATCTACCAAAATAATCTAACTGAAAAAAAGTCATGAGTACGTTATTGATTCGGCGGTCGTGTGTTTGTTTTGTTGGAAAATAATAGAGAATTTTTAATTATCTACCAAAACAACGGCGGTTTGGCGGCATTTTTCACTTTTTACCCCGCCTAAAAAAATTGAAGGTCCGGGGCTGACGTAATGATACAGAAAGAGATAGTGATAGATGAAATCAATCTACCGTTGACGGTAACAGTTTCTGCGCCCTAGTACGGTATCTACGTCTTTTTACTATAAGATATGAACTAAATGTATTAAAAAAATCTGACCTAAGTGGCAGCCAACGTAAGTGGGATAAGTCATATAATTGACCACAATCCATAAAGAAAACCCTACGCCTTTGACGTTTGATGTTTACCTTGTGAACTAAATGGACGATGAAATGAAACGGGCAGAAGTAACATTTGTTTACTGATACTCCTTGTTATAATCAACAGAGGGGAAAAAGGGTTCCCTTAACGGTTTTTGTGACCAGTGGTCAAATGTTTTACAACTTGCCGTGACACAGGAGTTAGAATACAGTTGTAAGAGGTAGGATCGAGCACGGACATAATTGGCTGCAAAATGTAATTTTGTTTTTGTCGGAATAAATGCTGCAAATAAATGCAAAAGTCGGTCTTTTTTATACTACTTGGGTGGCAAACAAGCATACGGACCGCCTGCAGTTATCGCAGCCTATGGATGTTTGCAATACCAGAGGTATAACTTGCATGTTCCCGACCCATTTTTTGCACAAGGGATATATGCCCGGGAAAACAAAACGTTTCTTTCAATACGCATCCCTAATGTTCCTAGCGCTGGAGACCTGTAGTCACACACATGAACGCAACTACACCGCTGTGTGTAGTTATTTGGCTATGGTCTTCTGTAAGGTGGAGGTCCTTCCCCAATCGGGCTTGCTCGCTAGTACGGTCCCCTACCTCTCTTGCCTCTCTTATTTTTCTTGTCTGTTTGTTTATAGAAATTTGACAAGGAAAGAGATGGTAACCTGGTGAAAGGCATTAGGAGGTTGCGGTGTAGTTGCGAGCAATAACTTGTAATTATAATCGTATCCCTTTTGCGTAATATGTGTAGGCTTGAGGAGGGACATTAGGAACTTTGCTAGATGCTTCCTTACGTCATGACAGAAGCCTTAATATGGGTGAGCTTAATAAGTCTGTGACCAGGTTGGCCACTTAACAAATAATAATAAGAAGAAGGAATTTTGTTTGGCTAGAAAGGGGCGGTGGGGCAAATCAGGACAAGCACAAGATAAAAATTGTTGAGACATGCTGGGCATTTTCGAGAAAACATAGACCGTGTAGATACAGCGTGAAAGTCATATCGTTATACTTATTGACTTATGTGGTTTAGTCTGCAGACTCTTGAATTTTATTAGTAGGTATTACATAATATAATATAACCCAATGCCGGGTCTAGGTTTTCAAAAAGGGGGGACAGACTGCGAGTTTGCCGCCCCTTAGGCAAAATTACCTGACAAATAATAGATATTAAAGTACATTGTTGACATTATTTGTAAAAAACAGCTACAATAGCTGAGTCTAGTGACTGCCGCCCCTTAGTCTTTGCCGCCCGGGGCGACTGCCCCCTGCCAGTAGATCCAGAGATCCCTACAAGATCACAAAAACGCAAACTTTACCTCTAGGAATAGAGTATAGATATATAATACGTGCATAAGTAGGTATGTAGGTAGGTAATACGTCGTCTACTTTGAATTATATGACGTTAAATTGTATTTGCACTATTTAATATTTACTTACACTCTATTTTTAATTCTCATACATAGTCCAATGTGACATGATTCTATATGGCCGGAGAATGATGAGAAGCAGGCCCAACCGCTTTATGAAAGGTGTCAATGTGTTCTTTAAAAAATGGCCACCTATGACCTGACCCCAGCAAGCTTTGGAAATCTATCGTTCGGCTATTAGGTACCTACTTAGCTACGAGGTATAAACAGTGGCTCGTTATTTAAATAATAAGCGCTCAAAGGTGTGAATTGTAAATTTGTACCAGTAAATACTATTGAATTTTATCATTACGGCCTTCTCCATAAGATACCTGATCGCAGTATGTACCTATATAATATCTATAAGTACATATTTGCGTCGCTACCCATTCCCTTTCCTGACAGCGGGGATGTTTCTATAGTTACCTACTCGAACATCTCCGTCACGCACGTCTCGTCGCCGACGGCTAATTAATAGACTGATTTACCTATGTTTGTGTAGGTACATGTAAGATTATTGCCCATGATTCTATGGAAATAATATTTCGCTTACATTTTTTTAAAGGCATAAACCTATACCTATACTTTCTCAACCCATAAACGTCCCACTGCTGGGCACGGGCGGGTCTCCTCCATATATATGGAGGGATATTAGCCTACTATACAACGCTGGCCAGACGGGTTGATATAGGGTTTTGTTTCGAGTTTTCCCTCTCTTGCAGTGGATATTGTCTGCCTGACTCCTTTAGTCGACTCTTACGACACCCTCGGGATAGAAAGGGGTGGTGACATTTGTATTCTTAATCCGTCACCACACGGACATATACCTATAAGTACCTATTTATTGAAATAAATTATGTTTATGCTGCATAAAGTGCTAAAGTTACGGAAATCTACTTTTACATCTATGCCTCACTGTAACATAGACAATGAAGAAAATATGTAGCTTAAACCTTCCTTGTTTCGATAGAAGTATAATATCAACTAATGTCTTGCCGTTTTAGATATTCATGTCACAAAATGTTGGCAAAAATAAACTCTGAACAGAACTAAGTCGCATGCGCTCTGCATTCCCGAATAAACCATTGCCTATTTTTTATTTACAGTAATTTCACTTTAGAACTCAGTTAAAACGAAAAGCATGTTAATTATGTTACCTAACAAAAAAGTTGCAAAAAGTACCTAAGCGATGGGATATGATATAATAAAAAAATTAGTTCGTTGATGAACCATCAAGCACGTGCACGTTTACAGTTTTTCACAAAGACGTAACTTACTTTTCCATTTCCTCTTGTTACTAGTGCTCATTTATTTTTCGTGGTCCGCTCGAAAGCATAAATTATGGACACCGTGGTTGGAGACTGCTACGTGGCGGGGTGCCGTAGCCGGGGACCACCCCACGGCCGCCGCCCGCGCGCCTCAATGAGAAATGTTTCAGGGCCTTTTGTCCCCTTATGCCCCTTTTTGCGAGCGACATCTTCAAGGATACTGTGTTAATCGGACCCTGCGATACTTTTTGTGAATTCCGCCTACGGAAGTCGACTGGAAAAACTGATTTTTTTTTCGCATTCGCTCGGCCTCGTTTCTTTTTGATTGTTGTTTGCCCGCCAGAGGGATCACCTACATTAGACTTTTTATTTTTATATTATTCTAGATTTTTGCAAATCCTTTTGTCCCGAATGCGATGTGCGAATTCTACTTTTATTGTTCAAGCTGCTGCCGCTTGATTTTTATTGGACTTTTTTATTGCCTTCTTTGAGAGTAGTTGCAGTTCGTGTCGTACCTTTATTTGGATATAGTAGGTATATATAGCTTCCTTATTTTTTGTATCATGTAATATTTGGATTTTCTTCTATAACTGCCCTATTTTATATTTTCTATAAAGAACATTTTTGGATTTGACATAAGTTTACGACATAATGACGCACACTTTCGTCAAATCTCATACACTTGCTTTCTATTCTATTCGATTCCACTACCGTTTATGCTACTTGTCTTAAGGGGCAGATCTTTCATCTAATGAGTAGATAGGTAGGTACCTACATAATACACTATTGACATTACACAGTAGAACATTATTAACATATAATATTCTTGTAATATACATATGCTATTATTAATATTCATAATATGAAGTACCTCGTGCGTTACCATAATGCTAATAAATATTTATTCAAAGCAGAAGCAACTGTTACATAAGTCTGAAGAGCGAATATTCTCGTGTGATTTAGCGCAAAACACAGCGCGGTCTCACGGCTCCCAGCGGGTTGTTTTTGCGGGTAAAAATATGCGCAACTGGTAACAATTGATAGGGGTGGTGGCGAGAAGGGTGCACTAGTTCATATCTCGCACGGAGAACCCTTTGCAACCCCACTTTCCTTTTTATCCCTACTCAAAAATCGCTTCGGGAGACATGTTTTCGTTGCGAAGTAACTACTGCTCTCATTTTTGCCAAATTATTGTTTGGGGTGATATGGATTGTGTTGTTAGTTACGTACCAACGTTGTTTTATTCAAATATGTACAAGATAAACTACTTCGCAGCTCAATTTTATTTCAAATAAATATATCCTTTTTGGTACTTTTATAGAGATTTCAAATTGGGGTTAGTGTATTATCACGTAGTTACTCGTAGACTAGAAAGTTGAATGAAGTCTAATACCTAGTAGTTGTGAGAGATAGTGCACCATACAAGCAAACAATCATAACTAGAGAAGAAATTCCACCTTACATAAGGTCACAGACAAATAACAATATACACAACGGTGTGTAGAGTACGTACAGGTTTTCAGGGCGTCCATGTGGTGACGGTCGTGACGGATTAAGAATACAAATGTCACAACCTCATTCCATCCCGTGGCTGTCGTAAGAGACGACTAAGGGAGTAAGTCAGGCAGACAATATCCACTGCAAGAGAGGGAAAATTCGAAACAAAACCCAATACCAACCCATCTGGCCAGCGTGGTATAGTAGGCTAATATCTCTCCAAATGTATGGAGGCGACCCCTGCCCAGCAGTGGGATGTTTATGGGTTGAGATGATTTCAGCGCCCAGGCCGCATGCTTGTGTGCCAACTAAGTAGTATAAAAAATCAAAAATAATTACTCATATAATACGTCCTAATATCTTTTCTAGAAGCATATTCCTCCAACTAGTCAGAAATCTTCAATTTTGAAAATACACTTCACATTCAATGAATGTTGTGTTCCTGTCAGGTGTTTCTCTCTCTTTAAAGTTAGAAACAGATAAAAGTCTCACGATAACAGATCAGCTGAATAATATGCTTCAGTAGTTCGTAGAGCTTAGCCGTCGCAACTAGGTGGGTACAGAGAAGTATGTGAAAGTGCATTGTCGTGTTGAAAATAATCTCCAAGCCCTCACTGGTCTTTTTTTTTTCAATAGGTAGGCAAAGTAATGGCCTGTGTACAAAGTTCGGCATTTAGGAAGGTGGTCAATCCTTACTAATATTATAAATGTGAAAGTTTGTGAGTATGGATGATTGGATGGAGGGATGGATGGAATCCCTCCATCCAATCATCCATACTCACAAACTGTTTGTTACTCTTTCACGTAAAAATTACTGAACGGATCTAAATGAAATTTGGCACACAGATAGATTATGGTCTGGAATAACACATAGGCTACTTTTTACAGCATTAACCGACATCCACGCGGGCGGAGCCGCGGGCAACAGCTAGTAATAAATAATTCCTTCATAGAACTTATCCTCTTAATCTTTTTTGTTGTTGAATAATTAAATGTTTGTGCAATTATTATAGATACTAGAGGCCCGCCCCGACTTCACCCGGGTTAAAAGATTCTTTACCCGGTATGGGACTGAATTTCTAAAAATTCCTTTCTTAGCGGATGCTTACATTAAAAAATAAATAAATGTTCCAAATTTCAGCTTTCTAGACTTGTTTTTTTCTAGACTAGTTTTAGATTTGCGTTGATCGTCAGTCAGTACAAAAGATTTTATATTATATGTAGATATAGGTACCTACCTGAGCGGTCGCCCGTCCTACCGTCGTAATACGATACTTAATTTCTTTCTGCAGTCCTTTTACCTATTAACTTCACTCCACTCCACTCATCCGTGCGCGCAATGTGCTTAAAAAGGTATAAAGTTTTTTCTACATGTATTAATATATTTAAAGATAGATAGATATCTACTAGATATTATCTACGATAGTACCTAATGACCTCAGGTCTCATCAGTCATATTAATCACTCTTAAAAGTCAACGAAATAGAGGATTTGTTCGACAATAAGTGAATACAGCACCTATTTCATATTATATACCTTTCAAACTTATTCTCTTCTTTATTAGTTTAAATACGATGTCCAGCTGTGAAAATCCGTAGATATGACTTTACCTTTAATCGTGTAGTAGGTAATCTCTTTAAAGATTTTTTGCGAAGTGGACGGCGATGTCCATTGACCTATGATTGCTTGAGGCATCTTTTCACGATTCTTCTGCCTTTTGCGACCCACTTTAGTCCAATATGTAGACATTCCTGACCTGATACGTTACCCTTTGAGTTATCTAGGACTCTATCTATTCAATTTGGCGTAGGTAATATACTTATTTTTTGATAGTTAGGTACATCTTAAGTTAGAAATCTAAATTCAGTTGTCATGGTTCGATCAAAATATATACATTGAATATTTGATCGAAGTTTGCAAGCAATTAGTTGGGTAGGTATCTAAGAGAATTTAACCTAACCTTAAAAGAAGTAGGGCACCATACTAGCCAGCAAGCTCGACTGTGGAAGGACCTCCACCTTACAGAAGACCTCAGCCAAACAACTACACCGCTGTGGAGTTGTGAGTTATGAGAGTGTGTATTTAGGGATGCGTTTTGAAAGAAACGTATTCCTATCTCAGGATAAGATACTCCATCTTAAATCTGGTGTAAAAAAATGCGTTAGCAATACGCATGTGCTACCTCTGGTATTGCAAGCGTCCAGTAGAAGCGTTTAGAGTTTCCTCTCGATGTTTTGCTTTACCGTCAGCAGATGGTAAAAACGATTTTTTTCATGTTATTTCTGTAGGTACGTACCTTGGATAGGCTACATTCTCATTCGCGAAATAAAAAAAAAACAGTTCTATACTGACATGGGTCACATGAGTTATACTTGTACGTTAACACAAAGGACCAAACCTGATAAAAGACATTTATCCCGTGAAGCACGTACCTAAGTACAGAAACGATTTGTGGTGTGTGCCGGCTACTATACTTAGTTAGTATACATAGACATACAAACAACGTACGTGTTTCCAAATGTCAAAGCCCTTATAAACCTCTGAGATCTGCAAACACGGGCGTTGAATCGTGTTAGTGTAGGCGAAAGCTCTCCCGGCTGCTGTCTGTACCCGAATCGATAAAATTCGGGTCCGCGCCCCCGTGCGTTGCCACGGCAACGCGCCCCGAGTCCCCTCCGGCTGCGGGCGGTAGCCCCCACCCCGCCGCATCTCCGTGAACACCGATGTTGACTTAGACGGATAGGGTAAGAGGCTTATTAATGGTTTTATGTTACTTCAATGTTGTATCTACAACCTACCTTTAAAAAGCTCCACTTTTGCTAAAACATTTTTTATAATTGAGTCTTAAAAAATGGTAAAGGTTTTTGTATGGGTATTGATAGATACTAAATAAGTAGGCAACATTATTTATATTCCTTGAAGAAGGTGGATTGAAAATGGAAAGCGAGATAGTTGGCGAATAATTGTGGTACATCTCCAGAGCGCGCGCCGCCATCTTGCCAGACCGCGTGACGCCATTACAAATCGAGTGCGTTCACGTCTCGCGTCCGCGTCGGCGAGATCGTCTGCGTTATTTTCATCTGGATTCACATTTCTGCTATCTATGTCGATAATGTGAATTCTTGCCCATTGAGTTATTTGTTGTTATTGCACTATGAGGACTGTACCTATATTGTATCTATTTCTAGGATGAGAACCTATATTATATATAGGTAGTACCTATGCTTTCTAATTTAACACTTTGAAGGACAGTGAACGCCTATAGACGTCATGACAATAAAACATCTATTGTGTCTATGTCACTGTCCGTCAAAGTGTTAAGTAGACACATACTTATTATTTAAGATTTAAAAGTAGTATATTTGCGTTATGACTTGAAAGTATATAATAACGATTACCCAAATAAGTTGGTGGCACGATCCCGCATTACAAGTAGCGGCTGCGAGTCAGTGTAATGTGGGGCGCGCGTCTCCCCCGGGTCAGCGAAGCACCCGGTCGGGCTCGCCGGCAGCCGGTGTTCTGTTCAGGGAGCGAGGGCGTGCAAACTTTCTCTCCTACCCTTAAAGCTCTGTTTGTTCAGTGCGAGCTCAAACATTTCTTTGCGGGTCAGGACTACTTAGCGATGAATAAGTAAATTGCATTTAAAACGAAATCGTTTTCAAACCTAACGTTCTCTTTGTAGTAGAACGTGCGTCCCGTCGTCGTTGCTTTATGAATTTTAAAATTAAGGCGAACTGGAGATACTTACGGCGAGCGCGAGATAAATTCTTATTAATATTCCCGAGGCGCAGTTTTAGTTCTTTTGTCTTGGGCGGCGCTGGCAGGCAATAAAGAGGTAGACGCCTGGAAATGTGCTGCATTTATACAGGTTTTCAGACGCCCGTATTCCGTAGCGTTTGTGCTTTATTTTGTTCGCTCGACGTTCCTTTTGCCAGGCTCTCTTATTGCTCGCAGCTAAGACTAACAAGGTTTTTAATTATTTCCTTTAATGCCACTCTCAGCAACGTTACATGCGGAGCTTTGTTGTTCTAGCTTCTTTAATAGCGGAGCTGCCGTGTGTTGTTCATGAACAAAGTTTTACGCTTCACTGATTTTAAATAGCGTTAAAGGCTTATTATGTATTTATTCAGAAATATTTTTGTTTTTTTTTTGTTGAAGGAGTCGTAGCTGAGAACTAATAGCAGATTTGCCTTCTACGGAGGAATTATTTTCTTCTGGAGAATATACCTAATAGGTACTTACTATATCTATGAAAGATTATAAGAAGACTATTTATTATTCTTGCTTGCTATAATTACCAAATGTTACGAAGTAAGATGAGCGAGAATAGGTACCTAACTAGGCAATTTTGTTTCGTTCTATAACTTCCGCCCCAACTTCGTCCGGGTTAAACTGGTTTCTATGCAATTTTCTTGTTTTTTTTTCTTAAGAACCTTCTACAAAGTATTAGAAAACTTTGAAAACAAAAATGAATCAAATCGGTAAAGTCGTTATTAAGTTATATGACATCATGACCAAAAGAAATAGGGATTAATTTATGTTTACTAATATTATAAAGCTGAAGAGTTTGTTTGTTTGGTTGAACGCGCTAATCTCAGAAAGCACTGGTTCGATTAGAAAAAAAATTGTTGAATGGTGCATTTATCCAGGAAGGAGTGAGATATGTTGCAAAATCGGGGAAAATATTTCAAATTACCACGCGGACGAAGTCGCGGGCGACTCCTAGTATAATATGTATAAAAAATATATATATATACCTAGATAAAAGGCATTAGTGTACGAACTATAGGTACTGTTTAATTTTTTCACCCAAAAAAGACATTCCACTTACACAAACACTATATCACCGAATAGTGGTAATCTTACTTTATTTACAATGTCATGCAGAGTTTTTAAAGCAAAATATTTGTACCAATTGTTTTCCTCGGCGTTTCGCCAAAAGCATGAAAATTATTTACATAAACAGTCCATTTAAACATAGTTGTGGCTGTTACATGCTCATGCCAAGCCTAATCTTATGATTGAATCTGCTATTTGTAACTGTCTTGAAATAGGAAATAGGTACCTACTTAGATGTCTAGCACCACACTTTAGTATAAGGACTACCGGACTACCAAAACCAATGACCAAAGTACCGGACCAAAGTCAATGACTTTGAGGCCAATCGCTGCTCTGAACTAGATGCTCGACGCGATGAACTGAAAGCACGTCCACCCTGTGCAATCATTTATAATTTCTGTAATGGTGTGCTCACCTGCCCGCAATGTGCGCGTACGTTTAGTTATAAGATAGGCTACATTAGTCATATTCGAGCACATCAACGCCATGAATCAGAACGGAGTTGAAGAGGTCGCCATGGCCGAAATCGGTCGAGGAAGTAGTAGTAGTAGTAGTAGTAGTACCGGTCTACCATTAAGGCTTATACGTCTACTGCAGACGATTTATGGTGCAGGGTCTAAGAGACGTCGTTTTAAGACGTACTAGTTTTAATACTTCTTCAAAAAGTAAAAGAAGCAGTAGGCAGTAGGTACCAGCGAAAATTAAAGAAAGTAAAGCATTTTATGTAAATAATAATTAAACATAACATAGGTAATATGTTTCATATTTTTGTCTTTTTAGATTTATAATTCAACTGAACGGAAACGACGATGATGATGACGACGAAAGTGATGAAGAAGTTCAAACAGAGAGTGAACATGAAAGTGATATGGAAGTTGATTTATAATAAAACAATCTATCATAATTTTAGTTTTTCTAAAAAGATGTCCTTGAGGACAATTTTTTAATATAATGAAATATAATATAAATATAATAATATATAAACATAATAAAAAAATATAAACAATAAAAGTAGTTGTCTATCTTTCTATTTACTACTATATTACGTCGCAAGTAAGTACAACTTATCGCGAGATTTATCCTGGCATACTTCGTTTGTAGAGTGGCGACCACGAACTGGAAGACGAAGCGTAGGCAGGCCTCCAACAAGTTGGACCGGCGACCTGGTAAAGGTTGCGGGCAACCGATAGACAAGGTCTGCTCAGGATCGAGAGTTGTGGAAAACCTTGGGGGAGGCCTATGTCCAGCAGTGGACGTCTTTTGGCTGAGATGATGATGATGATGATACTTCTCTTCGTGTGTAGCCGTGTACTAAGAATGACACGTGCTACCTCGCGCCCGCCAACGTCTGTACCCCGCAGGACGGTCGCGCACGAACTTGCCGGACTATCAACACTACTAATATTATAAATGTGAAAGTTTGTAAGAATGGATGGATGTATGGATGTTTGTTACTCTTTCACGTAAAAACTACTAAATGGATCTGGATGAAATTTGGAACACAGATAGATTATGGTCTAGAATAACACATAGGCTTTTTGCAGCGATAACCGATATCCACGCGGGCGGAGCCGCGGGCAACAGCTAGTACATAATAAATGTTTGGCGGCGCATCGCATCGGCCTGTCGCGTCAAACTATGAAATATTGCCGCTCGTAAAACACCGCTGTCTATGAGCCACAAGTTTGATATATTGTCGTGTATTTTGATACTAGGCCAAAAAGCTGAAAGGTACTAAATAAATAACTAAGTAATTATGGTGATTTACACCACCAAATAGTTACTATAAGTATACATAATTAGTGTGTAAAATAAAGGCAACGCTGGTATTTTATAAGTCTACTAGTGGACCTGGCAGACGTCGTCCTGCCTGAAATAGCTGAAATACCGACAGCAGCGCCACCTCGGTAGATTTACAATTGGACCCGGTGGTCCAATTGTAAATCTAAACCATCCAGGGCCCTACCCGAACACACACACAAAATTTCATCAAAGTCGGTCCAGCCGTCTAGGAGGAGTTCAGTGACATACCTACACACGCACACAAGTACCATACCTTCTCAATAGATTGCCTGTTAAAATAAGAAAAGAGCATAAAAAGGGTAAATTTGCCAAATTACTAATGCAATTCTACCACGACAATATATAAATAATGCAAAAATGTATCTGCACTACCAGTGATTAACTTTAAGCTCATTTGTACGGATCGTGCGCACAGACAAACTGTGAAAATAGTTTTGTGGGGCTGTGTATAGATATAAGATTAAATGTAAAACTTTTTCTTAATAAAGATACATACATACAACAAGCATACGGCCCGCCTAATGTTAAGCAGTTACCGTAGCCTATGGACGCCCGCAGTACCAGAGGTATCACTTGCGTGTTTCCTACCCATTATTTACACCAGGACTTTAAGATAGGATAGGAATACGTTTCTTTTAAAACGCATCCCTAAATGAGCGCTGGAGACCTGGGCCCCAATTCTGCTAATTTACGAATGGCTCAATTTAATCTGAATTGATTCTCAATTGAATCTCAGTAGCATTTTTGGTATTCTGCTAATAAATTTAAGACCAATAGTTGGAAAACCAATAGTATTACATTATTGGTATTCTGCTTAATAATTTAAGACAAATGGTTTCCCCAGTCGGGCTTGCGCGCTAGTATAGTGCGCTACCTCTCTTGTAACTAATCGGTGGCCATTAAAGATACACATGAAGTGTGAATTCGATTCTGATTAGGTATCGGTAGTAAGTACCAATGAGTTTTTATTTATTTACGACAACTTTACATTCACACCTTCATAATAAATTATTTGCCATCTGCTAACGTCACCGTGTCGTGAGGAAACCCGAAATTCCGAAGGCATGTCAGACCCTCTAGACAAATGGCATAAACGTTATAAAATAAAATGGGAGGGATTTGACGTAAGTCTACGATATAATGTCGTAAACTTACGTCAAATCCCATACATTTGCGCGCGCACACATATGTGCACTATAATTTGTATCGAAAATCGACACGGAAACTGGTCAAACAATGTTTGCTTATTACCAGAAGCTCAAAAGCTACTCCCTGATTTCTGACGCCCCTGAGAGAACGAAATGAAATTCAAATTACATTTCCAATGTATCTGATCCTTTGTAAATGGGTACACAGCAGACAGACACGCCTGTTTATTAACACAGGGACTGTCCAACCCTTTATTAAAGCCGCCCTATTCAACATTAAACACGATCTCTAAATATGAAGAGATTGATACGAATTAAATACAGGATGGAGAGAGCATTTAGTCATAATAAAAGCCGGCAAACTGACTGCCTCGGTGGTCCAGTGGCCTCAGTATGCGCCTGCTGTGCACGGGGTTCGATTCCCACACAGGACAAAACTTTGTGTGATCCACAAAGAGTTGTCCTGAGTCTGGGTGTACTTTGTGTCCGTTAATTGTATGTTTGTAAAGTCGCCAGCGACACAGAGCTTGTTCTCTAGAGCGGGAGTTGTTTAAAAAAAAACATGAAAAATTACTGCTGCGTAAAAAGTTAAGTGCGCGTAGTTTAAGTCTTTTTGGTGGTATGTGTTTTTTTTATACTGCCAATGTGGCAAACAAGCAAACGGCCCAACTGATGGTAAGCAGTTACCGTAGTCTATGGACGCTTGCAACACCAGGGGTGTTAATCGCGCGTTGCCGACCATTTAAAAACCTTATATTATTATCTCCTTTCTTGAAAAACCCTATGCTATAGTCTCTTGGAAAATATAAAATTAATATCAACTAATATTATAAATGTGAAAGTTTGTTTGAGGATGGAAGGATGTATGATGTATGGATGTTTGAAAGAAATAGATTATAGTCTGGATTAGCGAATAGGTTACTTTTTATAGCGATAAGAAAAATCCACGCGGGCGGACCCGCCGACAACAGCTAGTTTAAAATAAAGATCGCAATTTAATAGTAGGTAATATATTTTGATCGAAAGTTTACATTCAAGAACATTCCCCCACTACGCCGATTTTTGTTTAAGGTGTTTGCCGGCTACTGTACCTATTTGATCACAATTTTGGAAGAACTGAACTACTGTGACTGAACTAATTTAGGATGTCGTAAGTACTGCCGTCCTATAACTAGAAAGCCGTTAAGCCCAAAAAGTAGTTTTGGAGAAAACAGCAAAAAAGGCGGCAACCGTTATTTCTTAAAAAGTACAATACTTAGCTTGACGGGTGTTAGGCAGATAATTTAATATTTTTCCCGAGGATCATTTTAAGGTTTTGGTTATTAAAAAAAACTACACCTCGTTAAAAAAAACGTTCTTTTTCGATTTAGCTAAGCATTTTAGATAATTTTTGGCTCTAAATCCTGTACTAAAAGGTCGCTAACGTTACCGTAACGGCTTTTTAGTGAAGTAATTTTAATACATTTATAGGATTCTAAATCTTAGTTAAATTTATTATGCAATCCTTAACTAGAAAGTCGCTAAGTCGTCTAACGGCTTTATTGTCGTAACTTTTCATCAATCTGAAACTTAATATATTTTCTAATAAGCGGCTTAGACTCTTTTAAGCTAAGTAGCGTTTATAGAATATGAAACTGAATACAAGATTATTCTAATAATACTTAACTAAAAGGCGGCAATAATTACTTCGCTTGAGTTTAACTTCCTTATTGCTAAGCATTTGACAGGATTATGTGAGAAATAATAAATTTTTAAAGTATTAAATCAAAGTCAAAAACGAAAATTTTCAATACAAAATTCGTGATTGCGTGAGTCGAGCAAACTTGGCGATTAAACTACCATATATATATAATGGATTTAAGTAAAAACATACATACATACATAAAGACTTGCGTTAAAAATGTTATATTGTCTTGATTTTTGTACCTGTTGGTAAACAAATCGAGCAAAGCTTCTAAGAGTAAGCGGGCCGGCATTAATCGGCACAGTCGGGCAGTAAGATCGAATTTATATATGTAGATGATGTTCGAGGAAAAAGTATAAGCTTTGAGTTGGCTTTGTTGCCGCACAGATTATGCCGGGCCGCTTATGTGTGTAGTAACCCTTATGTTCTCAAAACTTTGAGATGCAGTTTACAGAAACGCCCCACGTCCGCACAAACCATGCGATTCTGAAAGCGCACGTTGAAATATAAGCGTTCGGCAAGCTTTCGGTATTGCGCATTGCGAGCATATGCTACCCGCGCCGATACCGCATCGACCAATGCGAAAAGAACTTAACCAAATATTACCACTCGAACCGTAAGCTACTCGTAGGTGTGTGCGAAATTTCAGACATTAGTATAAGAATTATTATTAAAATTAATGATGATGATGTCCTCCTAGACGTATCCGTCGACGGCGACCCCTACTAACTCACGGCCATACGTCTCCGCTCATGTGCTCGGACGGGGCTCGCGAAGCTTCGCCAATACGGGTGAGCAATTAGCTCAGCAGATTTTAACACGGACTGAATTAAACAACTCAAGCATTTCTCATAGTAACAGTTTACCGGCACAATTAAATAGTTTTGTATTACTAGATATCAACCCCTCAGAAGTGTATATGATCTTGATGAGCCTCAAGTCCGAAAGTGCATGTGGCTGGGATGATATTTCAACTAAATTTCTTAAATATATTAATAAAGAAATAGTGCCTATAATAACCCACCTGGTTAATGTTTGCTTTAGTAAAGGTATCTTTCCTGCTCCACTAAAACAGGCTATTATTACTCCAGTACACAAGGGTGGGGACAGGGATGATATCAACAACTATAGGCCTATCTCCGTATTGACAACATTATCGAAAATACTTGAGAAAATACTAAATATTCAACTAAAAAAATTTCTTAATAAGTACTCAATACTATCATCATCTCAGTTTGGGTTCAGGCAGGGAGTATCTACTGAGGACGCAATTACTGCTCTAAGTTCCTTAGTTGTTGATCACTTAGACCTTGGCAAAAAAACCTTGACTGTGTTTTTAGACCTAAAAAAAGCCTTTGACACCGTCTCTGTCCCTATCCTTGTGCACAAACTCGAAAGAGTTGGAGTAAGGGGAACCCCATTATTACTATTTAAAGATTATCTTTCGGGTAGAAAGCAAAGAGTGAGGATTGGGCAATACTCTAGTGATGATGTAGAGGTCTTATACGGTGTGCCACAGGGCAGCGTGCTTGGTCCGACGCTATTTTTAGTATACGTTAACGACCTCTGCAACATGGAACTTGAAAACGCCCATATCTTCTCTTATGCGGATGACACTGCCATTGTTTTTTCTGGAACATCTTGGAATGACGTAAAAACTAAAACAGAGACGGGCATGAGGAAAATAGCTAACTGGTTGAATGTTAATTTACTTACCCTCAACACTAACAAAACCAATTATATCTGCTTTAGTATAACAGATCGGACACAGCCACAAGAACAGTTTAGCATAAAAGTACACGTCTGTGATGAAAACAATAATGTAAATTGTAATTGTGAAACTATCAGCAAGGTTTCACAAATAAAGTACCTAGGGGTGATCATTGATCAGAGGTTATCCTGGTATCCCCATATAGAAAAGGTCGCAAACAGAATAAGAACATTAAGTTGGATCTTCAGGACACTAAGACACATTGTTCCAAGTAACACAACAGTGAATGATGAATCGCAGAAAAATGTTCTTAATCAAATATATGTTGCTTTGGCTCAGTCTGTCTTGGTGTACTGTGTTCCTGTGTGGGGAAATGCAGCGAAAACCTACTTCTTGGATGTCGAGCGTGCACAACGAGGTTTAATAAAAACAATGTATTTTAAAAAGAAGACCTTCCCTACAGATAAACTTTATCAAATAAGTGACTTACTATCTGTTAGGAAACTCTATGTAATACATACTGTTCTGAAAAAACACTCCACCCTTACATGTGACCCTGAAATACTTACCAAAAGGAGAAAAGACCAAATAGTACAAATACCACAAACAAATACAATGTTTGCCTGTAAGCAATATACAAAACGTTCAGCAATTTTATATAATAGAATAAATAAAAGGGTGTACATATATACAAAACAAAAGTATGAATGCAAGAAAACAATGATCAACTGGTTAAAAATACTTACTTATGAAGAAACGGAGGCATTATTAGTTAAAATTTGTTAAATATTTAATAACATTTAAAAATCATACACACACCCTCACACCGATTCATATACACACACAAAACACACACATACACACACACACACACACACATACACATACATACGCTTAAAATCGCAGACACCCATACTCATACGTTCTTAATAATATAAAATCCTATTTTACACATCATTATGTAAGATTACATAGATAATAAGTACATTTATAATGTTACTAACTATAGAAGAGCGGTATCCTCTAACACAAGCATTAAGTTGCTTAAAAGAGGATCCCGACTACTAACATAATCTGTACTTCCTAAAGAATAAATAAAATTATTATTATTATTATTCCCTTTATTAAACTTACATCTCTAAATTACATTTTTAAATACATACAAATTATAAAAAATATACATTTAAAAATATAAAAAAGGAGGCCCACCGGTATCGGGTACAGGGACCAAGCTACCGGTGGTTAGGGCTCCAGAGACAGGAACCTCCTCACGATGCGCGCCGTGTCCAAGAGAACCGCCTTCTGCATCAGGCCCACAATCCAACCGTCTAACGAGAGCCTCCTAAGGTGTTGATGAAGGCTCTTGGCGATCAGTCCATTGACTGATACAACTATCGGCACAATGATCGCTGAATCTATCTCCCACATGTCAACAATCTCGTGAGCCAAATCCAAATACTTAATTTGTTTTTCTTTCTCGGCTTTCACGAGATTCTCGTCATGAGGGACAGTGATATCAATGATCATTGCAAGGCGCTCTAATCGATCTATCACCACTATATCAGGCTTATTGGCAACAATAGTCCTGTCAGTAATGATAGACCGATCCCAATATATTGTGGCACGACCATTCTCGAGAACTGGGTCGGGCACATACCTATAGTACGGCACCTCCGAGTCCACAAGGTTGTACTTTACAGCAAGTTGCTGATGGACAATCCTGGCCACTTGGTTGTGTCTATGCAAATACTCGCCGTTTGCAAGACGGGAACAACCAGAAACTATATGCCTGAGAGATTCTCCGGGATGGTGGCAGGCCCGACAAATGTCAACCGTTCCGTCTCTCAGGATATACTTACGATAGTTGTTCGTCATTACAACTTCGTCCATAATTGCACAAACAAAACCTTCGGTCTCCCCGAAGAGATCACCGAAACGTAGCCAGGACACAGATGACGAAAAGTCTATATCTGGCCCATGTAAGGCCCGATAGAAACGTCCATGCAGCTCCTTGCTCTTCCATACTTCCTCACGCTCAGCAATACTGAGTACTACAGGTTTGCGCCAGTTCTCTTTGGCAAGACCTAGCGGGGTGAGTCCAATATCCACAGCAACTACGTCCCGATGCACATCCACGTCAGCCTTGAGAAAATATTCTCTGAGGTTGCATACCTCACGGTTGTGGAGGGTCTTGGCACATAAAAAGCCACGACCCCCACATTTCCGCGGGATATACAACCTCATTACTGATGATCGTGGATGATGCATACGAAAGGCAGTTAACTGTGTACGGACTCTCCTATCCAGGGCATCCAGTTCGGTCTGAGTCCATTTGAGTATGCCAAAGGAGTACGTTAGGACAGGCATGACCCAGCTGTTAAAGGCACGCACTTTGTTACCACCTGACAAAAGACTTTTAAGGACCTTTGTCAGGCGGCCGAAGAAACGATCCTTCAACATCTGTTTCATGCCAGCATCGGCTATGCCTAACGCCTGTGACATACCCAAATATTTGTAGGATTCGGTTGCAGATAGCGATCTAAGTTGTGTAGAATCTGAGAGTTGTATTCTCTCAGATTCCACCATCCCACCCCGTTTTACATGCATGACCGCACATTTATCCACACCAAATTCCATCTTGATAGAGCTACTAAAGGCTTCAGTAACCTTTAGTAACGCCATCAGCTGGAAATTGGTGGGGGCAAACAACTTTAAGTCATCCATGTAAAGAAGGTGGGATATAACTCGACCACTACTCCGCAACCGATAGCCCAGCCCTGAACTCTCCAGCATGGTACTAAGAGGGTTCAGTGCCAGACAAAACCACAAGGGACTCAGACTGTCACCCTGAAATATACCCCGCCTGATCATGATCAGCTGATCACCATCCCCATCAATCTGTCCACACCCTGGATAGCACAAAACAGACCTCCATTGCCTCATACATGCCTTCAAGAAAGTGCATAGAGTTGCATTAACTTTGTACAACTCTAGCACCCTCAAGAGCCACGCATGAGGCACGGAGTCATATGCCTTCCTGTAGTCAATCCAGCATGTAGACAGACTTTTACGGTTACGGCGAACCTGCTGATTAATGGCCATGTCCATAATCAGGAGCTCTTTAGTGCCACGGGCCCCATTCCTACATCCATTCTGGGAGACAGACATGATGTTATTATTTGCAACATGATATGCAATTTTTGTTCTCAAAATGGATGTAAGAAGTTTATAGACCGTCGGTAAACAAGTAATTGGTCTATAATTCTTGGGATCCGTGGCGCTGCCAGATTTATAGAGAAGGTGGGTAATACCAGTCGTCATAAACTGTGGGATCGATCCTGCCTCCAGAGATGCCTGAAAATGGGACGCCAAACGAGCGTGTGAGCTATGGAGCCATTTTAGCCAGAAATTGTGCAGTCCGTCCGGACCAGCTGATTTCCAGTTCGGTATCGAACGGACCGCACACGCCACATCCTCTTTTGTTATCGATAATGGCTCCATATTTCGGATCGACTCACACGATCGCTTGACATCCTCAATCCAGTCACCCTCAGTATGACTAACAGGCACCGACCAGATGTTGCGCCAGAATACACTAGTAACATCATCTGCTGGTCGGCACCCGTCAGCCACATCGGAGACAGGTCGTTCCCACTGTCTATATACCCACCTCTCGTCCCTTTGGAAGGTACAATTCAGGAGGTACCGGTCCACCCTTTTCTTATAGCGACGAATGCGATTCGCCCACGCACAAACCTTCTGCTTCAGGAAGTCGATGCGCTCTGTGACTTGTGACGCATAGTCTCGAGGACTAACAGCAGTCCCCGAGAACGCCCGCTTCACAAAGCGCATCACTCTCGGGCGAGTATTGCCCGACCTGAAACAGCTTAACTTGCCAATGAGTGCCCTAGCTTCAGCGATACGACGCTCAATCCTACACTGCCATGCAGGCACAGCGGATTTTGGTCGGGCAGCTGCGTTGTTATTAAGAAACTTAACACCAGCTACCCGACATGCTGCAACGGCCGCACAGTATAGGATTGAATGTGTATCACTAATATCTTCACTGTTGTCGAAGTAATCAGACAACAGTGAATCCAGGGCACACACTAGCACAATATTTTTTTTGTGCGTGGGTAAACGCGGCACTCTAGGTCTGTCACTAGAGGGTTTGGATCGATACTCCCGAAGGGCACATTCCAAAGCGCTCCTTAAATGATCATAACATTGGGTACTTACGTTTGTAGCCCCACAATCTACCCCTTCAACTGCCTGTTTGTGTTGTGGCTGGGGCACACGGGGTGCCACCTGAGTAACAACTTGCGTCGAAGAAGGGATAGTAGTGCTACCCCGCACGTCAGAGCGAAGCCTTTCAAGCGTAGAGTCATCCAGCATGTGAGCACGCTGGATAGCCCGCACTTGATCCGATAGTCGTAGCACCGAAACGTTGACGGAAGGTTCAAGGGCCTGAAACAAAGGCAGCATCCGGTCACGATACATCGTGAGGTTGGTTCCCCCCTCTGTTGCCACAAAATATGCCCGCATGACATTCTCATTTATAGACTGCGTCCATCGCATGCGGCGCACATTACCACCGGCAGCGGGGGCCCTATTCGAGGCCGATGGACCTCGGGACCCTAAGCATGCAGGCGGCCGGCCTCTGCCCCGACGACGTACAGGTGTTGGCGACGTCGGCGGAGAGAAATACTCGTCGCTCGATGTAGTTGACCTCGACGCCTCAACAGAAGCCGGAATCGCTGGCGCGAAATCCGGCGGCTGCGAGGCGGAGGTGTGCGACGAGTCCGGAGGTGTTTCTTGTGCTTTTTTCCTGGCTCTTGTAAACATTACTGGTGGTTAAATCACTTTTTCATTTTTACTTTGCTGTATTTGGTTTTGCATGACACATGTCATTTTTGGTTGTCTCGTCTATTGTGGTATATTGAAGATTAGTATTGAAGATTTATTGAATTGTTATTGATGTAAAATTGGTTATTAATCAGATGTTGCAATAAAATATTATACAGCTTAAAATATATTTATAAAATTAATAAAAGTGAAAAAATAAAATTTTGTTACGTATATGTTTTAGTGTTGCCAGGTTGCCATATTATTATTATTATTATTATTAAGCCGAATTACGTCTTAAAAAGACGGTCACACAAAGCGCAGTGAAGCCCTCCTTGCGCATTAGGTATACTCATAAAAGGGCCTGAGTTGAGTTTTACGGTGCTGGCGTTTGGCGTCAAGGTCTTTAAGACGTCAGTTTTCAAACTCTTCTTTAACTCTGTGAACAGCCTTATGCCAGTCTAACCTGTGGGTAGCAAGCTCCTCCCATGAGTTTGGAGTTTATTGTATGTGCATTCCTTTTCCTTCTCAACTAATCAATCTTTCAAGCTGGTATCATATTTCTTTCTCTTTGTGGATGATGGTGATGCTAAATTTACTAAATTCATAGAAATAGAGCAATCAACAAAAGATAAAGATGCACGTCTTTTCTTAGGTAACCGATGTCCAATAATCTCTTCTGTTCTTGTAAATTCTTGAGAATGTCGTCGCGTTATTAATTTTTCGGGAAACGTTTTAGTTATTGATGTTGTCCTTTTCAATATTGGGTTACTTTTAGGGTTTAAAACTGTATTTTGCCTTTGCATGTCATAACCATATTCAGTATCATCACTTAAAACTTTGTCACATGGCTGGCCTTAGTCCTTAACCTTAACGGAGTCATCATTA
Organism: Trisateles emortualis; assembly: GCA_947095525.1. NCBI lineage: Eukaryota > Metazoa > Arthropoda > Insecta > Lepidoptera > Erebidae > Trisateles > Trisateles emortualis. The sequence continues at coordinate 17,374,754 of OX352732.1, read as the reverse complement.
TCATAATCTTATATTTCTGGTATAATGCAGTGAGAAGAAGATGGCATCGGAGAAGGAGGGGGTATCGATTCGTGGCAGTATAAAGAATGTGTTTCAAGCTGTTGCTGAGTTAATGTTTCTATTGTAAGCTTCGGAGTTTCTTCTGGTTGGCTGTTTTTATATGTTATTTGTGTTTCATTAAATTTTTGAAACTCTTGTGATGTCATCGAGTTAGGTTCTCGGTTAAGAAGATTAAATAAATCGTTACTGTTCATGTGGACGTACTTTGATTCTTGGCTAATATTAGAGCAAGTGGAATTGCGTGTAGATGGCATACTTTTAGTTTTAAGGCGTTGTGCAGTTAGAAATTCCTGGTCCACCAACACACTATTCATCATAGTTTGGATCCTTTGGATCCTTTTCTTCCGGAATATATCCTAAGCTCGTCAAACGCAAACAAAAATCACAAGCGTTTAACTGCTTTTTAGTCTAGTATTGTCGTTTGACTGCTCTCTAGCGATTGATATTTAGCTAATACTAATTTCAATACATAACTTAAAAGCCGCTATTGGCGTATAACTGCTTTCTAGTGTAGTTTTTCTTTATAACTGCTTTATAGTTAAGGTACGATGTTCAGGTGGTTACTTATATGACACAATACATGAAGGTAGTTAAAGACGCTTAACTGCTTTTTAGTCAAGCATGACTAGATAACGTACTTTTAGTTAAGTAAAATTAGAAAAAATGATACATCAGTTTGCCGTTGAAGTATGTTAACGTCTTTCTAGAGAAGTATTGTGGCTTAGCATCTTTTTAATTAAGGAAGTAACGAAATTTATGTGGTTTAACTGCTCAGCAATGTTTTGTATCTCTAAAACTAAGCTAGCTAGCAAAATGAATCTTAGACCAAAAGATAGAGCATCGAAAGTTGTATAAGACTACATTAAAAAGTGAAAAACGGCTAACTGTGGCTTAACGGCCTTTTAGTTAGTGGACGGCAGAGTAGGTATTTAAAAATATCAATAATAATATGTATTAGTCTTCAGCGATTTTTTTAAAGAACCGCTTTCTATCTCAGGCTTATATATAACATAAAACCCTATAACTTTGGTTATCGAAGTAAAAAGTCCCCTATGTCCTACCCCAGGATACCATCTATCTCCTTGCTAAATTTCACTAAGATCCGTTCAGCCGTTTAGTCGTGAAAAGATACCATACCATACCTTCAAACAAGTAAAGTTACCTACTTTCGCATTAATAATACTAGTAAGGATAAAAAAACACTAACCAAAGCCAGCCAAAATTATTTATTACGTCCGAGTACATTAAAAACTCTGCCTATAAGCCCCAAAACAAAATGAAACCATTTTCAAAATCCCTTAATTAGTGCTCAGCCCCCCTGTCTGTCCGTCGCGTCTGTCGAATACGGAATGTCTATCACAAAGGTAGAGCATTAATTAACGAAATCTATATTGAATCCTGTTTGATACATGAGCGAGCACCTATTTACCTACTCTGTCTATATACCGTACTTGTCGATGTGTGTATTAGGCGACTACTTCCAATGTAATTACACGACGTCATGTGCACACTGAATGTACTTATTTAGGGAGTACAAAGCTGCAAGGGCTGTTCAAATGTAATGGTGAAGTCACAGAGTAACTAAATTGTAAGTAGGTGTAATTTATTCGACTGATTTTGTTGACGAGGTGTGTTAAAAGTTTGAAAATTTGTTTGAACTTTTGAAAAAAGAACAATAAAATAACGGACTGTCTGTTGCCATAGCAAAAAATTGTCCGTTTTTAGACATAAGACTACTGGACATAGGCCTACCCCAAAGATATCCCCAGCATTCGTTCCACTTTTGAAAAAAGGACAAAAAAATAACGGACTGTCTGTTGCCATAGCAACAAATTGTCCGTTTTTCAATGTTCGTTTTTTTCGACATAAAACTACTGGACATAGGCCTACCCAAAGATATCCACAGCATTCGTTCCTGAGCTACCATCATTCATCGGCTGCCTGCAACCAGTGCAACTTTCACCAAGTCCTCAGAAGACGCCTTATCACACTGCGTCTTTCAGTCTGTGGTCGCCACTCTAAAACCTTTCTATCCCAAGGGCCAACGGTCGTAAAAGCTTCTTCTTCTTCTCAGCCTATTGATGTCCGCTGCTGAATGTAACCCTTATTATTATTATGTTAGCCGTATTTAGATTATTTGAGTGACGGTAAGCGGGTACTGTTGTCTTTGCACGCTTGCAGTAACATGAATATCACTAACGCGTTACCGACCCGTCCGAGCGACGTCTTACATAAACAAGATCTACAGCTATTGAATAAAATATAATTCCTACTTTATAAAAACATATAAGATCAATCGTGTCAAAATATGTTCTCATTTCTGTTTGAAATCTGAAGTATCAAATATAGTATTGTCCCGCTCACTCGTACTGAAAATTCCATGAGAGTACCTACTTACGTACGACGCGAGCTCACATATTTATCGTGCAACACATAAGCTAAATCGGTTTAGTATCGAGTACGATAAATGAAACTCTAAAAATTTTAATATTTTGTCATACTGTAAATTTTCCAACTGTGGTTAAGCGCCGACCCCTCCCGGGGGCTAACCGAGAATCAGGTGGCAGTGAGATGCAATTCACCTATAAACGTTAGCAACAGCATTTAGCAAGCGATTATGAACCGTATTCCATACAAGTTAATAGCTGTAATTGGTTGTATTAATGCCCTAGCCCGGGCAGAGCTGATGCAAGCGAGCTCAACGGCTGCCAATGGTCACATTCGGACTCGAAGCTCACACATGCGTTATACTCAGTTAATATTTGACTAGGGATGTTCGCAATATTATTTATATTGTATGGCTACCTCCGACCGTCCCCAGGGATTGAAAAATCAATAATCTTATGTACTTGAACGTTATGGTGAGTCTAGGTGCGTTCATTTGTTTTTAATGTTTTAAAACTTTTGCAGAGTAATAGATTCGATTAGCTTTAGGAAGTTTGGTTGGGACTTGAGACGTAAGGTTCAGATCAGGTTACTTTTACTTGAGTTACTTTTATTTTATGCTAATTATAATTATATTATTAGTTAAAGAAGTGATGGTAAGTAGTCTAGAAGGAAAGTTATCTATGATACATGTGTGAGTTTGACCCCGACCGGTAGTATTAATGTCATATTCGATTTGTGATATTTATATTAAGTATATGTATCTACTAATGCAATGACTTACCATTTGCTAAGTAAGGGGAAACATCGTGAATGAAGAAGAAAACTCTAAAGGCCATCCACTAATTCGTCATAGAGGAAGTTCAAAAGTGGGACATGATTTCTGTGCAATTCCATTGGACATTACTACTCATCAACTGCCATAAATTCTGCGTAGATACCTGGCGCATATTTTACGTATCGTTGCATACAAACAATCTTAATATCTATAGATATTATATTCTGCGAACATTCCAGATGTGCTATCGAAATATAGCAGGTATATAGATGAGGTAGACATATAGGGCATATGTCTATCTCATTTTACAGTATTTTCCACTCAGTGTCCGAGACAGGTTATTTTTCTATTGCGTTTCATTCGTTGCACAAATGTTTTCAACAAAGAAATTATTTTGCGCCTTTATCCACTGTCTACAGCTACGTGAAGTTGGACAACACAAAAATGAAAATTGTTCAACAGAGGTATTTCATCTTACATTGTTTTCCACTGAGTGTCCGAGTCTCATTGCTTTTTCCATTACGGCTGCTTCGATGTCGGCTTAAGGGCTTAACTTTTTTCAATAAAGGCATTCTATTTCGAAGTGCACGACAGGTGCACACGACTTCAGCTTATGATAAGCACACTTGTGTGAAATGTATGTACGTACCTAGTTAGCTACCACAGATTATTAGGTATATTAATACGAGAAGCGAAAACGAAAAATTGTACAAAAGAGTGTGCGATTGGGCACAGTTAAAGATTTTCGGGAATGGGGATGTGTGTGATATAACAAACTACACTAAATAAATAGAACAAAACCTGCATTGTTTACATTTTTACTGCCAATGTTAATTCTATTACATCTTTTTACACGAAAACAGCTGACGAAATATAACACAATTAAAAAAATATATGGTTATAGAGGTATACAAGATAGAGGTTCTTCAAGAAAGGAGTTATAAGGTTTCTAAAGGGTCGGTAACGCGCGAGTGATACCCCTGGTGTTGCAAGCGTCCATAGGCTACGGTAACTGCTTACCATCAGGCGGGCAGTATGCTTGTTTGCCTCCTTGGTAGTATAAAACTTTTTACATATCTACTCTCCGACAAAAGAACTTCAAAGAATGTTTCACTCGTGTTTACTCTAATAGGTGAGAAAATGAACTAACGTGATAGGAAGTTCGTGCAGAATTCCGATTTGCTTCCAACAAATTCCATTTATCTACATGTATGTACCTACTACTATTCCATCCAGAACGTTCGAATTACATCTCTTTGCCTGTTCATGTGTAAGTGCACTTGTAGTATGCCGCTCACATAATCATAGGATTTGAGAATGTAGTCAATGTTAGCTATGCTTTGCGTAGTGAAGAACGTTAATTTTGGAACTATGTGCTACTATTTACTCGACGAGATAAAGTAATGCATGGATTGTGTACTTAAGTTATTTTTTTTTTAATGTCACTATTGTCACTATTCATATATTGCATCATTCTTTATTAGCAATATGTAAATTGAAGCAGACTTTAACACCATACTTTTTTTTTCTCGTACGTCCAGTACTAAGTACGATTACCTTTTTTTATCAATAAAGTAAGTATCGTGTTTTGACTGCATCAGCTTGCATGCTATAATACTTGTATTTTACAAAATATTGTAACTATCTGGCGATTAAAAAGAGTGGCCTGAGTTTCTTGCTAGTTCTTCTCAAGGCGTGGAGTCAGCGAACTAGCCGTAGGAAAATTTTGCTGACATCATCTTTCTGGTTTATTCATAATTTATGACCTTCGTAAGTGTTACTTTGTAACCTAAATGAATAAAGTAATTTTGAGTTTGAGTATAAAAGAATGTACCTTCACATTTAATAGAGGGTTTAGCATAGATTTCAAGCTGACGTTCACCAGGTTATTCTTTAGGGGGCCGTACGATGGCGTCCTTTTAGCGATTTTAAATTTTTGTTAAGGATTTTCTGCTACAAAATTTAATCGATTTCATAAAAAAGTGTTTTTTTAGTTTTGCGCCATCTTCTTGTTTATTAGATGTTTATTTGGGGCCGGTTCGTTTGGGGGCGATTGAGAAGTGTAGTTTGAGTTTCTTGCTAGTTTTTTGTTCTAGGTACCTCTGTCTGCCCCTGTTTGTTCAGTCAGCGAATCTTTCAGTAAGCAATTTAGCTGACGTTTCATTTGGAAATTTTCATCGATCTGTATAAATGCCACCTATATATACATATTTGAAAATGTCTTTCATTTAAAGTGATACTAGCTGTTGCCCGCGGCTTCGCCCGTGTGGATGTCGTTTATCGCGATAAAAAGTAACCTATTCACTGTTTCAGACTATAATGTATCTCTCTATACCAAATTCATCCAGATCCATTTAGTAGTTTTTATGTGAATGAGTAACAAACATCCATACATATGTACATCCATCCTCACAACCTTCACATCCTACTAATATTATAAACGCGAAAGTTTGTAAGTATGGTTTAATGGATAGATGTTTGTTATTCTTTCACGTAAAAACTACTGAACGGATCTGGATAAATTTGGTACAGAGATAGATTATGGTCTGGAATAACATATAGGCTACTTTTTACAGCGATAACCGACACCTACGCGGGCGGAGCCGCGGGCCACAGCCAGTTTATAATATTAGTAGAATAAAACAACATGAAATAACCGCCTTGCAAATGAAACAAACCATTCTATGATTTTTGATACAATTTTTCCTCGAGACAAAGTTTGCAGCAATTACAATTTTGCTTGGATCTTAGCCGTCAACTGTCACGATGATGGGTAGAGCTGTGTGCTGCCATTACAGAGCCTCTAGACAAGTGGCATATGAACGATAGTGGAATCGAAAAGTCAAAAAAACTAATGTATGGGATTTGACGTAAGCCTACGATATAATGTCGTAAACTTACGTCAAATCCCATACATTTGCTATTTTGACTTTTTGATTCGACCATCGCTTATGGCACTTGTCTAGAGGGGCTGGAGTTAAATGAGGCTTGAAGCCGGTCGAGAACGCGAGATACGCCGCCGCCGCCGCCGCCGCCTGCCGCTCTCTCTTCCCACTCACCCGGGAAGAATTGACGCTATAAACTTGATTGAATATTTTCTCTTTCCCGTTACTTCTGTTCGGTAACGTCGATACTGGTAGATTTATTGAGGTGAATGTAATGTACCAGCCGCGATTTGTGAACTATAAAGGAAATATGGCTTCTTCTCAGGTTATTATTGAAAGAGCTTATTTAATATGAATTTATTGTTTTTGTATGTCTTGTTCTTTAATTTGCTATATTAAAGAACGGCGGCATATCTCGGTTTCGCACTGACATTTATTAAGTTTTCGTAACAATACCGTATTTATTTTCAATAAAATATAGCCTATGTTATCCGCTGATAGTGTAGCTTTATAATGGTGAAAGAATCTTTAAACATGGTCGAGTAGTTTTTAAGTTAAATCAAGATCAAAAATCTCCTCTTTATAATATTAGTGTAGGTGTTTCAATGATTAAAAAATACTTAAATTACCTACATATCTAAATCTAATAATCCCTAAAACTTTCAATACTTTATTAAAAGTTTTTTTTTATACTGCTTGGGTGGCAAATAAGCATACGGCCCGCCTTGCAATACCATAAATATCACTTGCGTGTTGCCGACCCATATTTTCACCAGGGCTTTAAGATGGTATATACCTGGAATAGAAAAACGTTCCTATTAAAATGCAAAAATAAGCGCTGGAGACACATACACAGGAACACAAATAAGCGGCGTGTATATAATTATATATAATTATTCGTGGTCTTCTGTAAGGTGGAGGTCCTTCCCCAGTCAGGCTTACTACTAAACTTTGTCTTGTATTGTTAATTGTACCTACTGTAGCGTTATCGTTTCAGTTTATATGGCTAGACAATAAAATTGTGTAATACTTAATGCTTGTACCGCTAAAATGTTTAGCGGTCGAAGACAATAGCTTGTGGGTCATAAGTCTAGTTACTCCATTGTTATAATTAAAGCTTGAACAATGCGATAAGACTATTATACTCGTACTACTAGTCCTCGAGACCGAATTCGGTTACAGTTGCTAATATTAAACAGAGATTACGAGAGACGGCATGTCCCGGCTATGCACGGGGACATTTATCTATACTAATATTATAAAGCTGAAGAGGTTGTTTGTTTGTTTGGTTGAACGCGCTAATCTCAGAAAGTACATTTATCCAGGAAGGCTATAGGCTATATAACATCACGCTATGATCAATAGGAGCGGAGTAGTAGTGAGATATGTTGCAAAATCGGAGAAAGGTACGTTCCAAATTACCACGCGGACGAAGTCGCGGGCGACCTCTAGTATACAATAAAATATAGCCTTTGTTACCCACTGATAATGTAGCGTTCTAATGGTGAAAGAATTTTTAAGATCGGTCCAGTAGTTTTTGAGTTAAAATGTAAACAAATATACAAAAAAACAAAAAATCTAATGTTTTCTCTTTATAATATTAGTTTAGTCAAGTGTTTGCGTAATTAACTACGGTTCAGCGGCTTAAGTAGTTGTCTCGCTATTTACCACTGCGCGGTCTATTATGGGTTCGATCCCCACATGGGAAAAAAGCTGTGTGATGAATAAATGGTTGTTTCGAGTCTGGGTGTACTTTGTGTCCGTCAATTGAATGTTAATTGTAAGTCCCCCGTGACACATGGCTTGTTACCAAGTGCGGGAGTTGTCATTTGGGAGTGAAAAAAAACAGGTTTAACTTCTATTAGTACAGTCATTTAGTATTTTTACTTGGAAAGTTTTCCGGGAGTTTTGCAAATTGGTAATTTTATAGATTTTGATATGGTCTTTCCAAATTTGAACTTTGCCATCTCGTACAGTAATGATTTCCTCGCGCTATTGCGATATCAATGTCTCTCTTACTATAATATATATAGACTGCCTTGGTGGTCCAGTGGCCGCAGTATGCGCCTGCTGTGCATGGTTGTGGGTTCGATTCCCACACAGGACAAAACTTTGTGTGACCCGCAAAGAATTGTTCTGAGTCTGGGTGTAGTTTGTGTCCGTTAATTGTATTTGTAAAGTCCCCCGCGACACAGAGCTTGTTCTCTAGTGCGGGAGTAATCTTCAAATATTGACGATATATACGGTATATCGTTTCAAACTCACAAAACAACGCAGCACTTAATACCTGCTATAATAAATCGCACAAACAGCCCGTTGTGAAAGGGTTGTTTTTTTAAAAGATGACGTAGCTTCCCCAAAGCCCTGTCTTGCCGTTATCTAACAGCGAACATCCCTGGGAAGGGTTATAAATCTGCCCAAGACATGCCCCCGCAACGCGACTCGTGATGACGAGCAAATCGTAAACCTTTCCCGTGACTTTACCCAAATTTCGGCATTATCATTTAAAATGTATTAAATATTTGAGACTCGTGTAGAGTGTAACCGAAGCATAATAGTAAACGGTAAAGTAGTTTAATCTCTGAATAGACATGCGTTTAAAAAATCGCATTACGAAATAAACGGGTTTTTGTACATTCATCTCAAAGTTGACAGCCTTGGTGGTCCAGTGGCCGCAGTATGCACCTGCTATGCACGAGGTTGTGGGTTCGATTCCCACGCAGGATATAACTTTGTGTGATCCACAGACAGTTGTACTGAGTCTGGGTGTACTTTGTGTCCGTTAATTGTATGTTTGTAAAGTCCCCCGCGACACGGAGCTTGTTCTCAAGTGCGGGAGTTTTCTTTTTTAAAACTAGAAACTAAAGTAAATTTGCCAGAAAGAAAAGTATATGTAAATTTGTTTCGAACTGTGACGAATTTACAGACCTTATACATACTTTTTTCTGTGGCAAATTTACTTTGTGACGAATGTACAACAACTCAAATAAACACACGGCACTTGTACCTACGCACGGGAACACAACTGCACCATTATGTGTAGTTATGACTGTGATCTTCTGTGTCTTTCTGGGTCCTTCTCTAGCCGTGTTTTATCGCTTGTAAAATGTCCTGCCTCCTTATAAATATGTGTATTCAATTCCCAAAAAAAAATGTATATAATAATAATGAACACCTTTTTTAGCACATTGCGCAGAAGCAATTACAGTCGAATTTCGACCACCGGGGGCGACCTCTTATAAATATTACAATATATCTGCATATTTCAATTAAATATTGTAGACCAGTTGTTGACCGTGGCTTCGCCCGCGTGGACGTCGGTTATCGCTGTAAAAAGTAGCCTATGTGTTATTCCAGACCATAATCTATCTCTGTTCCAAATTTCATCCAGATCCGTTCAGTAGTTTTTACGTGAAAGAGTAACAAACATCCATCCATCCATTCTCACAAACTTTCACATGTGTAATATTAGTTAGGAATGGATATACAATTTTGAGACTATTCACGAATAATAAAAAAAGATGAAAGAAAAAAATGAACTACAAAGCATAATAAAATTGAAAGGAATCTCCGTTCCCAGGAAATTTAAAATGTAACATAGCATTTCAAATGTCGTTGCGAAAATATATTCAAAGGCCTTCGGCAAACAACTGAGACGTACACTGCAATTGTATTAAAATTCGCTTGTTGACGAAATTGTAAGTTTCAGTGAAGATTTTCATACAATTGTGATGTTTCAAGTGAAGTTACGTGCGCCCAAGAGCCATGTCTACGAAGCGTTGGGTAACTGGATTACACATCTCGCTGCTTTCGAAACCCATTGTTGCGAAATGCATATTTTGAGGAACATTGTGTTGTTGTTATTAAATTAGGTTTTGTGGGGGAAGACTGCTTGTTATTATTATAAAATAATATTAGCAACTCTTATATGTCCCACTGCTGGGCACGGGTCTCCTCTCCTCTATCAAGAGAGACAAGGTTTTAGGCTTTATTTCACACACGCTGGCCTAATGCGGGTTGGTGAATCAAACATGTCTTTAAAATATCTTCTAAGACATGTGGATTTCCTCACGATGTTTTGCTTATACAATATATTTTTTATAAGTTCTACTCAACTCACTGGACTAGTAAATATATCTGCTGTACAAAATTGACTGGTAATGTACCGATATATTTTTTTAAAATTTACATTTTACAGCCGAACTTTCTGCATTTATATGGAAATATATATATATGGAACATCTCGTAACTTTTTAAATTGAAAATTATTTTTTACTTATCACATTAATATATATATATATATAGTAGTGGTTGCCCGCGGCTCCGCCCGCGTAGATGTTATTTATCACGATAAAAAGTATTTTCCTCCCCAGGATACCATCTATCTCCTTGCCCAATTTCAATAAGATTCGTTGAGCCGTTTAGTCGTGAAAGCGTTACTAACTTTTCACCCCTCTTTTGAGGGATAATTTTCAAAAAAATATTTCATACGTGTTTCAAGACTTTCAATAAAAAACCTTCATACTGAATTTCACTCGAATAACTTCAAAAACGGCAAAGTTTCATACTAACTTAGCACCCTCGTTTATTTTATTAAAGGATTTTTGAAAATTCACCCCCTAAGGGGGTAACCCTTAGGGGGTGAATTTTCAAAAATCCTTTTTTAGTGCTTCCTTAAGTTATAAAAGGAACCTCTGTGCAAAATTTCAAGTTTCTAACCCTCATAGTTTGAGCCCTGCGTTGATATGTCAATCAGTATATAAGATAGGTGTTGCCCGCGGCTTCGCCCGCGTGGATGTCGGTTATCGCTGTAAAAAGTAGCCTATGTGTTATTCCAGACCATAATCTATCTCTGTGCCAAATTTCATCCAGATCCGTTCAGTAATTTTCACGTGAAAGAGTAACAAACATCCATCCATTCATCCATTCTCACAAACTTTTACATTTATAATATTAGTAAGGATAGATACCTGCCTAATCACAAACTAAAACGGATCCATTTAGTTCTTTATTCAATAAAATATAAGATGAACAATCACATAATAGGTAGGCATGACAGTTCTTTTGTGATTACTCGAGGAATAGAACGTAAAAGGGGGAAATTTAATCTTGTATCCGTACAAGCACTCCAATAATACTTGGTTAAAAGTACTTTGTTCTTGAACTTTGTTTGATGTTTCATCTTTTACTGGCACCCGTCATGAGGTTTCTGCTGTCAGCTAATCTAACTTTTCTAATCTACCTCTTTCTTGACATCAAAGCTTTTCCATCTCCGTAGTTCAAGTTACGTTGGACGCTTAGGTCAAATAATAGCTAGAAGGGCCCTTCCCTTCCTTACTTTTTTAACTTAAGATAGGAAAGGACAAATTACACCTATTTTTCAGATAAAAAGTGCTTACTAAAAGATGCGTTTTTACAAAACGTTTTGCTATCTTAAGGTAGCTCAAGTATTATAAAACCCTAATGTTACCTATTTTTGGTTGGTAACACACTTTGTCCTTTGCAATTGTTGACAATCAACGCTAATTCCTGGCCGTCATGATAAGTAGTAATAAAAAATAACTTTACCTTGATTCTAGTCGATAGGAACGAGACGTAGGTACCTATGTTCTTTTTTTAAACTTAAATTGTGACATTGTTAGGCAAAGTTCTCTTCCATGGTCTATGTTCGATTAAAAATAAACTTGGGACATCGTTATTAAAGGAATTATCCATTATATATGACTATCTGTTGCCCGCGGCTCCACCCGCGTGTATGTCGGTTATTGCTGCAAAAAGTAGCCTATGTGTTTTTTCAGACCATAATCTATCTGTGTGCCAAATTTTATCCAGATCCGTTCAGTAGTTTTTACGTGAAAGAGTAACAAACATCCATCCATCCATTCTTACAAACTTTCACATTTATAATATTAGTAAGGATTTGTTTTAATAACATATTGAAACAAATCATGTATTGCATTGACAATGCAATTGTACATTTTATAGTAAGTAGAAGTACCTGACAAGTGATATTACATAACGAAACTCAAACTATTCAAAAGGAACGTGTAATATATATCAACAGAATATTTGAAATACGAAGCTGGATGGTTTTCCATTACTTTCAACAATTTCAAACGCGGGGATGTAATGTGGGGCGTTTCTGTTCAATATAGTAGTGTGCGTGGGCCGTACACCGACGAGTGCACATTATTACATTCGACGAACTATGGCATCCGAAAAATATGCAACACTACATGTTATCAGCCTTTATGTCGCTGTGTGCCGCATGCCAGTGTGTCTGGTATTCGATATTGATATTCTGATCAAATAGATACTTTCCGTATCGTTCGAGCAACTCGAATATTTCCTATAAGAATTTGCACATAAGTGGTAGTATAGGATTTTATCCGTATCTTTATGGGATTATGTTATTGGACATAGATAACTTGTATTATTTTTTGATTACGCTAAGGAAATAAAATGTAGAGGCTATTGTCCAGCAGTGGACTGCGATCAGCTGATAATGATACACGTAGAAAAGAGAAAGAGATACATGATATCTATCTATAAGTATATATAAATAAATACAATTATAATATAATAATACTTGAAATACAAATTGATACCTTTTTTCCTTGGTCACCCCATAACTGTAGAAAGATTTTACCGTTTATTCATATTTGTTAAAAGCTTTCTAATACTTTGTAAGGTTCTTACGGAAAAAAATAAAATTGCGCAGACAATAGTTTATAATGAGTAAAGTCGGGCCGGGCTACTAGTTATTGACAAATTTAAACCTATGTAGGTTTAATTGCATAACAAATAAATAATTGTGTTGTATGTACAAAATTTGCTCTAGGTGGGAATCGATTTCATGACCATGTTTTGCAGTCACTGTTACTCACCACAACACCTAGACATAGATTACAATTACTTACAGATTTTTTTCTAAAAAAACATTTATCTACCTATATTTAAATATAATATGACAATATTTAATATTCCTCAAACGTTTCCGTACTTAGTGGAGACTATCAAAAACTTCGCTTACTTGACAGCTTAATAATTTCTGTCTTTAACAACTCGTTGGATGAAGACGTGCCTGAGCTTCCTGACGGCGGATGATCCCTATCTATTATTACAATGTACTAGTACTTTAATTTTCTACTTAAAAAGGATTTTATAGCTCTGAAGAGAAGAGACTATACTTAGCACGGTGTTCTTTAAGAATGGAGTTGAAAGGTTTTACTGGGTAGACAAAGAGCAAGTAATACTTCTGGTGTTGCAAGTGTTCATAGGCTACGGTAATAGCTTACCACCAGACGAGTTGTATGCCTGTTTGTGTCCTTAGTGGTATAAAAAAAACTTAAGCAACTTTAAATTTTCCCCTCAAACAAAGGATTAATATAAAATTAAGCTCGATTTCCCATCATTATGGGACAATGAGCTGAAGTAAAATCCCCTACAATGACACTAATAACGTCATAATCGGCCGTGCCAAATAGCTTCAGTACTGAATCGAATTGAATCATCTCCACGGAGATTACATCAAAACGGTCTCACCTAGAGTTGGAATAAAAAACTTGTACCCGGTGCGAGGGCAGGCTGTGCTGCCATCTCGCGCGTTGCTAGGAGACGCACCGATCAATACAGCCTCCGCCGGGCCGCCTAATTACCCTCCATCCCGCTCTCCCGCTCCTCGCACTCGCCCGCTGCCACCCGCGCCGCCCGCCCCTTGCCCGAGGAAACTTCTCGCCGCCCGCCCGACCGCACCGCTGCTGGATTTAAATATCGAATGATAGAATTCAAATTCAAATATTTTCGCTTTGCGCCTTTGTTTGTTTTGACGAACGCTGTTATTTTTTTTTGTAATTACCTTTTTCGTATTTGTTTGTTCAACATATATAGCGTTGCTTGCGGCTTCTGCAAATATTTTTGTTTGAAATTGCGGCGAGCGTTTTTACACGCGTCTAGTACGTTTGGGGGTGCCCTTTTATTGCCATTGTAAGTACGACTTTACTGATTACGTGGTGCTCTTCAAAAAGGTTTTATTTTTATAATAATAAATCGAGTTACGTTCTGAAATAAAATCATACTTATACACAAGATGTGGGATCATGCCCATCGTATTATATAGGTAGATTTGTTCTGGGTGGGAATCGAACCGACGACGCGACATTGTCACTAACCATTAGACCAACAGACCATTCAAATAGATTGCAGTGTTACTTACTGAATTTAAATATCAGTTCATAATATATGAATCAATAAATATCCTACTAATATTATAAGCGCGAAAGTTTGTAAGTATGGATGGATGGATAGATGGATGGATTTTTGTTACTCTTTCACGTAAAAACTACTGAACGCTACTTTTTACAGCGATAACCGATATCCACGCGGGCGGAGCCGTGGGCAACAGCTAGTACTACTATATTTTACTTGTATTACTTTTGAAGTGAAAACTTCCTTTAGCACGGTACGCATATTTTTAGATAAGATAAAATCTCTGGATTCGCGACACCGTTACGAGACGCAGTTTGACATATCCGAAACATCTTTTTTCGATTGTCACGTTATTAAAGCAAAGAGGCGATATAATGCATGTACATATTATAGCAGACCGCGAACGCGTCTAGATAAACGTGTTTGTATATTACCTTTTCACGACTAAAAAGCTAAACGGATCTTAATGAAATTTGGCCAGATGATAGATGGCATTCTGTGGAAGGACATAGGGTTTACTTTCTTTCTATCTTTAAAAAGTAAAGACTACTTGGGTGGCACACCAACTGATGGTAAGTAGTAACCGTAGTTACTGCTTACCATCAGGTGGGCCTATGGACCCTTGCAATACGATCGGTTTAATAAAGCTACAGGTTAAATATTTTTCTCGTTTAACGGGTTCGATGCCCGGTTCAACCATGTAATTATTTATATATCTATGAATGCAGTTTAAATTGTTCTTTAAATTCAAATAATGTCTTCTTCCAGTAAAATGTTCCATCTACAATATTCAAGGTACTTTCCTTCCATGTGGCATAGCCGTGGGACGCCCTGTATAAATAAAGCATATACATCTAGTTACTAGTTAATTAGATTTACCATAGACCCGATTCAATTAAGCTATAAACGGCTCGCTTTGCCATATGCGTTCGTACTGACGACGCGCCGGATTCTCGACAAACGTAATTAATTCTAATGCCCACACTAATAGAACTGCTTATGCACACATTAATTATTTTGATTAATAATAGCAACTCATATATGTTCCACTACTGGGCACGGGTCTCCTCTCTTCTATCAAGAGAGAGAGATAGAGAGATTAGGTCCTTAATTCACCTATCCTTAAATTCATACACGCTGGCCTAATGCGGATTGTTGAATCAGACGTCTTTAAAATCTCTTCTTAGATACATGAAGGAAAACATCGTGAGGATACCCACATGGGTATCCTCACGATGTTTTCCTTCACCGTTAGCAGATGGCGACTTATTTGATTAGTACATATAAACTCCACAAAGTGAAATTCACATTGGTACTACCCGGGATCGAACTCGCACCTCTTGCGTGCAAGTCAGTGAAGTCAGTCACTTTACCACTCGGCCACCACCGCGTTTAATTCTTTTGATTACCTACATTATAATTAATAATAGCCTATAAGTCCCACTGCATGGCAAGGACCTTTCCTTCCTTTTTCCAAGATAGCCTATCTTTTGTCAATTTAATTTTGCCAATCCTTTCTATAGGCGCCAAACTCATCTCGCCATCTCATTTTGGCTCTACTACGTGGCCGCTGTCTGGCATTTGGAACCTACTGAGTCGTTGCTTTTTGGATAACATTATGTAAATAATGAGAGAGGAACAAAAGACAGAGAGAGAGAGAGAGAGAGAGAAATAAACATTAGACAGGAAAAAATAACAGCAGGGTTGTGTGGACTCTGACTCTGAAACTGAAACCACTCTGATACTATAACTTTGGCAATATCTTAAATCAAAATGGAATCAAATCAAGTCAAATCAAATCATTTACTCACAGAAGTATAGGTAGACAAGATGGTACATGATAAAAATATAATCCACATCTTACTTTGTCTCACCGCTTTAAAACGGTGGCATTTTTTGATGTTAGATTGCGTTTCTAGCATGTATATATAGCACGTATAAAGTTTAAAGGCGGAGCCTCGTGATGTTAAAATGAGTTTGCTTCGCGAGCCAATTTGAACGTTGCCTGACTAATTGAATGACTGCTTGCTCAATGAGCACCAGATGAGCAGCTTCGCGAGGCAGCCTTGCTATGTCGATACCACAGATAAAACAAGTCTGGCCAGTATTCTTTTTTCCAACTTTTAAATGACTAGCAACACGGCTGTGCAAGGATGGACATTGAGTTTTTGTAGGAGTCCTTTAATTTATGAAAAAAAAGTTTATATTACTCGCTGGTAATATATAACTTTTGTATCATCATCATCTCAACCCATAAACGTCCCACTGCTGGGCACGGGTCTCCTCCAAACATTTGGAGGGATATTAGCCTACTATACCACGCTGGCCAGACGGGTTGGTATAGGGTTTTGTTTCGAGTTTTCCCTCTCTTGCGGTGGATATTGCCTGCTAGACTTACTTCCTTAGTCGACTCTTACGACACCCTCGGGATAGAAGGGGGTGGTGATATTAGTATTCTTAATCCGTCACCACACGGACAAACTTTTGTATAAGTAGGTGTAATTATTTTTAATTGGTCCAATAGTTTTTAAATTTATTCATTACAAATAAAAATGCAAATCTTTACCCTTTTCTTTATAATACCTATTAGTGTAGAAAACTTTTCGTTCAGCATTTTAATGAGCGTTTTATTTTTTCCGCTCGTTTGAAACTTTTTATTTTTCAACGCCTACAATAATTATTTAAATACTAGCTGTTGCCCGCGGCTCCGCCCGCGTGGATGTCGGTTATCACTGTAAAAAGTAGCCTATGTGTTATACCAGACCATAATCTATCTCTGTGCCAAATTTCATTCAGATCCGTTCTGTGGTTTTTACGTGAAAGAGTCATCCGTTCATACATACATCCATCCGTTCATACATACAAATCTTCGCGTTTATAATATTAGTAGGATAGTATTATTACCTGTTTTTTAAAGAAATATGAAAGTACTTAATTTCCGAGCAGAAGTAGTAGTAGAATTACGCCCTCAGTGGAATATTAACAATTAATTGTCACTTGGTAATTTTATATTTCTTTTACAAACAATATTTAATACTTCTAGAGAGGGATTAAATATTATTCACCTTCACCGTTAGCAGATGGCGAATTATTTGATTAGTACATATAAACTCCACAAAGTGAAATTCAAATTGATACTGCCACCCAGGATCGAACTTGCACCTCTTGCGTGCAAGTCGGTTACTTGTCCACTCGGCCACCACCGCTTGACAAGGGACTGACTAGAAAAAAACCTCCTCCACACGGTAAAGACGTGTTCCTGCGTGTGAGTACTCTTTTCAGCGCATATTTAAGTACAAATACGTTTTTGACGAAACGTTTTCCTATCCTAAGTAGGGATACTCTATACTCACATAACTCTGTTTCTTGAGAGCATGCTACATATTTTTTAAAATTTAATTTTTGAAAAAGACAACTCCCGCACTAGAGAACAAGCTCTGTCAAACGGTCGCGGACTTTACAAATATACAATTAACGCACACAAATTACACCCAGACTCAGAACAACTCTTTGTGGGCCACACCAAGTTTTGTCCTGTGTGGGAATCGAACCCACAACCTCGTGCACAGCAGGCGCATACTGCGACCACTGAACCACCAAGACAGTATTACAAACGTCAATAGGCTACGGTAACTTACCATCTAGTGGACTGTTCACCACCATTGGCAAAAAAACTTCTATACATACACTTATTTCACAAGAAATCGTAAATACATTTTCCAAAAGGAACTCTACGTATTTCTATTTATAAAGTGCTATTTACGATTTCTATGTTATAAAGGCACACACAATACTGCGACATGTATTTACTCACCCCCACGCGTTCACTTCCTTTGTTCGTTAGTGCCCTTTGATCGAACAGACTTCCTGCCACGCTCTTTGATTAATTTCAGCGAGCACTAGACTAGGTAGGTATATATGAAACTGTCGGTACATTTTCCGAGGGAGAAGAGGGAGGTTGGAAATAAAATAAGAGAGCCGAGACTGTACTCTCTTTGTGTTTAGTTTTTTCCTTTTATTTATTTACGTCGTGATTGAGTTTATAATTTTATACGGTGGAGGACTACCGCCGCCGCCGTGCTAGGGCTACCTCTTATTTGTGTTTGTGTTTATATTTTATCGTTTTCATTTAAAGGTTTGTCATATAAAGTAGGTAGTTTAATGTCATTTCTGAGCTTTGCAACTATCAAGCAAAAAAGGATGCAAATATTGGAGGTGACACAATGATTTTTTAATCAGAGTAATATTCTTAATAAAAGACGGCATGCAAATCAAAAGCCATAAAGACAAGAACATGTAATGTGTGGTGTTCCTTGTTTTAAGTAACACGATAATTTTCTAAAAACTATGAAATAATTCTACTGAATATGTGCTTACTATACATTACATTTTTTATCTAATTTGTGTAAATATAGTTTTAGTTGTTAATTACTTGTATCATGTAAATATGTGAAAATGTAAATAAATACTTATAAAAAATCTAGTGAGGTACATACATAACATTATCCAAAATAACAAATTTAGCATAACGTTCATAATTCATAAGCGTGACATATTTGTACAAAACTTGCCAAAGTTTACAACTTATAATATGTTCAAGACATCACTCATGTCGGAGTTATGTCTGTCTATGTCAAACTTGTATCTGCTCGTACTTAACTTGTAATTATAACTTGTGATTTCATATTTCTCCGTACCTCGGAAAGCACGTAAAGCCGGTCGTGCCGGATTGTCGTCCCACTGGACTATGAGAGTGAGGGAATGAAGAGTGCATTTGTGTTTGCGCACCCACTTGTGCACTGTATTAATTCCCGTACTCTCCGTTGGGTCTCCGTTGAGATTAGCTGCCATGACCAAAATTCTGTTAGGAGGACATTATTATTATTACGAGGAAACATATGCGGGTCAGCGGTCACATTCTGACAGATATTACCAATATCTCTCAGGATGTTGTTAGACTCTGTGCATGCCGGATTTTTTAACCGAAAAACCTGCACTATTAAGTATTCTGTGAAAAAACGTCGGTACAAGACGATAACTTCATTATTTGATGTTATATGTAAAAATATTGTTTGCATCTTAAATCTCAACAGAATACAAAATAAGTGTGCGTGTACTAACTTCTTAAACAGGCTCCATGTTAAGTTCTATTCCTTTCGCACACGGTGCTTGGTGACATAACAGGCCAGCTTTTTAACCCCCGACGCAAAAAGAGGGTGTTATAAGTTTGTCACCAGCACGCCGTAGCTCGACTGCACCGATTTGGATGCTCTTTAATTTGAAAGCAGTTTTTCTAGCGGCGGTTTTTAGACATGTTTTATCAAAATAGTTTACTTTACTTTATACTTTTATGTTGGGAGTTTTTAAATTTAACGAGAGGTAGGGCACCATACTAGCGAGCAAGCCTGTCTGAGTAAGGACCTTTGCCATACAGAAGACTATAGTGAAATAACTACACACAGCGGTTTAGTTGTGTTGTTGTGTGTGAGTACAGGTCTTCAACGCTCGTTTAAGGAGTCGTTATGGAAGAAACGTATTCCTATTCTAGGGATACTCCTATCTTTTAAGATGGGAGTTTCCCTAGAATAGGTTTTTTTACACTAGGACTTTAGTCCTGGTGTAAAAAAATGAGTTACGCAAGCGATACCTCTGGTATTGCAAGCGTCCATAGGCTACGGTTATTACTTAACATCAGGCGGACCGTATGCTTGTTTGGCACCCAAGTAGTATAAAAAACATGTGGAAAAAAAAGCTAATTTGAGCAGTAGCATCATATGGTATGAAACTGTACGTTTAAGCGCATATATTGTGTGCAGGTCGGTGATAAGGGGATTATTTAATCCACCCCAGCTCAATGAAAACGGCCAGCAGACACTTGATCTCCCGTAAAGGACTGTTCAGTAGCTTTTGCGTGAAAGAGCAATAAACATACATCCATATAATATTAGTAAGATTTTAAGATAGATAGGGCAATAAGCACCTCCACCTCACAGAAGACTACAGCCAAATGACTACACACAGTAATTGTGTTCTTAAATTGTGTGCGGGTTCAGGTTTCCAGAGCACATTTAGGGATGCGTTTTTAATGAAACGTTTTGCTATCCCAGAGATACTCTATAATAAAAGCCTGGTTCAGTTCAGGTTGGTAACAGGCAAGTGATACCTCTGGTTTTGCAAGCGTCCACAGGCTGTGGAAACTGCTCACCGCCAGGCGGGTCGTATGCTTGTTTGGCACCTAAGTAGTATAATAAAATACAGAATCTAACTATAATGAAAACAAATAGACGCAGCTGTCTCTAATCTTGGCAATTTGTTGAATCAACTAGAGAAATAGAGTTGTTATTTGTTTTTCTTCTCTATGGACTACAAACCTAATAAGTTATAAATGCGAAAATTTGTAAGTATGGATGGATGGATTTATGGATGTTTGTTACTCTTTTACGTAAAAACAACTGAACAAATCTGGATGAAACTTGGCACAGAGATAGATAATGGTCCTGGAATAACACATGGGCTACTTTTTAGAGCGATAACCGACATCCGCGCGGAGCCGCGGGCAACAGCTATTAGGTAATATTTTTCTTGTCTCGTGCTTTTTATTTCAAATGCATTTTACTGACATAGGTGCATCGATTATTCGTTCGGTGTCTGTATGTATTTAGAAATATATACATACATATCATCACGCCTGTGACTCAGTGGGGTAGGCAGAGATTATGGTACGCCAATTAATTCGATCCAAACATACTTCCTTCGCCTACTCTACATTCATCAACCTCTTCATGCATGACTGTCGATTCTGGATACTTTTGATTTGGTCCTTTTTTAGCAAATCCCTAAACTTGGTTGCTTTATGTTCTCCTAGGGCGGCCCCTACCGAAATCGCCATTCATTCTTGCACGATATACCTCTTTTGTTATTCTTCTTTCATCCATCCTTTCTAAATGTCCAAACCATCTTAACATCCCCTTTTTAACTTTTGTCACTACATCTTCTTTCAATCCACATCGTTCTCTTATGTTCTTAGAAATATATAAAAGTATGTTTATCACTTGTTTGGTTATCATAGCTCTGCCTAGTTTGGGATCAGATGGCGGTGTGCGAGTTGTCCCAAATTATTATTATTATTATCTACTAGTAAACAATATATCAACTTAAAGGCGTTTTTTGCCAGGTACATGCGACGATCAGCGATGATGTGTGACCACTTATTGGTATTTTCACTGGAATGTCTCCGTACTTCAAAGAGCACATTAAAAGTCGGTCCCGACTGTTAACAGCCGTTAGATCACGACAGAGGCCTAAATATGTGCAATCTAAACAACTCTGTCATCAGATTGGCAACTAAACAAACTTTGAACTCAAAATTCATTTATCCTCTCATTTATTACACCGAAGTTTTCCCAATAGACTATAGCATGATGTTCTTCGAGAAAAGAGCTATATTATAAGGTTTTTAAAGGGTCGGCAACGCGTGTGTGACACCCCTGGTGTTGCAAACGTCCATAGGCTATCGTATATCATCGTATGCTTGTTTGTCTCCTTGATAGTATAAAAAAAAGCGACCATATATTTTAGCGAGGCAATTTTGATACAAAAAATTTAAATCTTTGGGTGATAGATTATTATGATAATTTCTATGATCTGTTATCAGACTTTTGCCGAGTGCAGTTGAATATTGCCGTTGATGACGTCACCCAGACCCAGCGTCCATTTTATCGCTACAATTTTATATCTCGCTAATGCGAAAGTGACTTGCTGAATTGGATTTAAGTATCAAGTTGCTCGACACCGACACACCGACACACCGCACCGTCTGCGACAGTTCCATGAGATTCAATTTAAATTCAGTTTTGCATAATAATCTATCCACTCCGGTGGATGAAGTGTAAAAATAGGTTGTTTATGACTTGGTTGTTTCTTAGATATTTTATACAGAAAAGGAATAAACATCAAGGTTTTGTATTGGTGTATCTTTGGGATAGGAAAACGTTTAGTTAAAAAGGCATTCCTTAATGAGCGTCAGAAACCTGTACTCATACACAGGGAAATAATTACACCGCTTTGTGTAGTTATTTGGCTGTAGTCTTCTGTAAAGTGGAGGTTCTCCCCCAGTCACGCTTGCTGGCTAGCTATCTATATAAGAATTACAATACAATCCATATTCCGTTCTTTTTTTGTGAAATAAAAAACAAAAGAACAAACTTACTTTTTTTAACCAAATGTGTCAAAAACAGACAGTATTAAAATAACTAATAAGGTCGGTAGCTATAAAACTCTTTAAGCGTCGTCGTCAACATTATTATATTACATTAAGAAGTAAATTTGAACATTAATTCTACCCACCGGAGCTATTAATAATTGCCAATTTACTCACCAACTCGCAAAAATTAGTTCTACACGAGTGGTCGACGGAAAACTCCGTCTACATCAACATTAATTACTTTCCTCATAAATAAATTGTAAGTGGTGCCTATCACTATACAGTATACGGTAAGATGTAATGTAGATACGCCTCTGTGAGGTTTTATAATGAGATTAAACAAGATGGCCGCCGTTATGTGCTCGTCTCATAGCGTAGCGAGACATTTATTTTTGTGTAATTAATTTGCAAGTTAGTTTTAATTGAAAGTAATGGCTTATGTGTTTGTTATTGACAGTGTATTAAATTTATTTAGAACAAGTTACTTTTATTATAAAAATAGATATAGGTAATGTTCTCCTAACCGAATTTCGGTCACAACGACAGCAGCTAATTCCAATGGAAACTTGCCACCTGCGCGGGAGATATTATAGTGCACAGCGCAAACACAAGTGCACTCTTTATATTTGAAACACAACGACTGTTTAGCAATAAATTAAAATTATATATCTTAGAAAAAATTGCCAATAGTATTGGAGTTATATAATAGCAACACTAAGTACATACATAAATATAGTGTTATATAAATGTAGTAATATAGAATTTAAGTGCCCTATCTTTCTATTAGTTATTAGTATTGCGGCCACTGTTTCTTATATCAGTTAATATAACTATTTCTGACGCGCAACCGAAGATATATAAATATAATAGCGGTTGCCCGCGACTTCGCCCGCGTGGATGTCGGTTATCGTGATAAAAGCTATCCCAGACTATAATCTATCTCTGTGCCTAATTTCATGCAGATCCGTTTAGTAGTTTTTACGTGAAAGGATAACAAACATCCATACTCACAAACATTCACATTTATAATAGGACTAGCTGTTGCCCGCGGCTCCGCCCGCGTGGATGTCGGTTATCTCTGTAAAAAGTGTCTATGTCATTCCAGACCATAATCTATCTCTGTGCCAAATTTCATCCAGATCCGTTCAGTAGTTTTTACGTAAAGAGTAATAAAATCCCATTCATCATAATATTAGTAAGGATTATGTTATTATTATAACTTAGGTGATAACCATTAGGTGAATTGTGCTTTTTTGCCATGACGGTAAGGTAAACAAAATTGTTTTTGCCAAGTGTGAATTGCTGACACAAATCTTGTTCATGTGGACACAAACATACCTATTGTCTAGAGTAAAAATACTGGTTATAAAGTGTGTCTTCGCCTACATAAAATCAATATATTATGTACTTTTTTTTTTAAACTACTCTCGCACTACGGCACGCACGCCCTGTGTCGCGGGGGACTTTACAAAATACAATCAGACACAAAGTACACTCAGACTCGGGATAACCATTTATGGATCACACAAATGATTGTCTCGCATGGGGATCGAGTCCACAACACTCCACGCAGTGGTAAATGGCTAGGAAACCACTTAAGCCTCTGAAACGAACGTGCAGACAAAAAGCAGTCATACTCTTCTTCTTCTTCTTATCGTTTGGTTAGTAGCTAACCTGGTGACAGAGTTATTTAGATCGCCTAACGACTGTTACCAGTCGGGACCGAGTTTTAACGTGCCCTCCGAAGCACGGAGTCATACTCTACAACCACTAAATCAACGAGGCAGTTATCTGGCAATAGGCTCGGTATGTAACAATAAGCATTACAATAAGCATTATGCCGGTAAAATGTAAAATTTAAGAGAGGAAGGGCACCATACTATTGAGCAAGCCCGACTGGGGAAGGGAAGGATCTCCACCTTACAGAAGACCAGTACACACAACGGTGTAGTTGTATTCCTGTGTACAGGTTTCCAGAGCTCAGTTAGGAAAGCATTTTTGACGAAACCTTTTCCTATCCCAGGAAAATCCCGTCATAAAATCTTGGAGTTATTATTTAGGGTCGGCAACACGCAAGTGATGTCTGAAATGCAAGCGTCCATTGGCTACTGTAACAGCTTACCATCAGGCAGGCCGTATGCTTGGTTGCCACCTGAGTAGTATAAACAAAGAATATGTGAGTGTTTGCTACCCAACCCTTTGGAGAAAAAGGTGTCATGGTTTGTTATGTTAAGAATGTTTTGGAATTATGTAATTTTGGAGTTCACGAATTTATGAAACATTCTGTAACCAAAGATATATTATACGGAACGAGGCAAGAGAAAATACGAATACTTCTCGTATCTGGGGCGACGCTTCTTTACGACATTATTCTATGGCTCGAATACATTCGAGACTTTCGTAAACATAAATATATCGAATGCGTACATTCAGGCGTCTATTTGAGAATCCATTTCATTGCCTTTGACGGGGAAACGGGGAAGTAAGGCCTGGTGTGCCCAAGATGTTTTTATGTGTAAATACGTTATTCTTGTTCTATTTTGGTCACAAAAACTATGATAATTGCGTGATGTTCACTCCTTTAGTTCACGGACTGAGTACTGAGTATTTTTAATGAAAACACTCGGCACTACACGGCGCTATGCCTAATTATTGGGTAGGGCTACATTTTTATTTTTAAGAGAGGCATTGCATCTGCAACTGGTCTGTTTGCACAGACCTAACAAAAGTTTCATTCTTACTTGAAAACTAGACCCAATATTTTTAAAAGAAAGAAAAAATATTTATTTTGTCTTTACATCTTATACTTAACAGTAATCTAAAAAATATATAATGGTTACAAGACAAAACAGGACCTAGCTCAGCGATTAATTGCAACATCGCAGACGCTGCAGCGCTGATATTCTGCTAGGTCCCCTTAGGGAAGGAGTCTTAACAACCACGTTAAGAGGATATTTTGCCTTCTTATAATTCCGCTACCATCCGTATCTGCAGCAAAAATAAATGTCCACAAATATGACGCGTCTAAAGTATAAAACGTCTGGGCATACCATTCATCTAAAGTTTGAAGTCACGTCGTAATAGAGAGTAACACAAATAAAAAGCCCGACTTCTTGTTAGTTCGCGTTGGTGTAGCTCTCGAAGTGCGCCGCTCGTCCGTGGGGAAGCTCCACAATACTTCTTTCAGCTCTTTTGAAAGGACAAACATCGATATAATTGGATTGCCTTACAATTTTATAGTAAACAACGTGGGTACAGTTCTCAGAGCATTTCAAAGAGCTTTTATACAAACTGAAGAGGAGCTTCAAGTTTGTATGCGTTATTCAAGATCAGCGTTCCAAAGGTAACCAGGAGTTTAATAATACCTTTATTAAATTGGATGCCGTTTGCAATGTAAATTTGAGTGGATTGATTTTAATGGAATATGTACGGTCGGCAATGGAGTTAGCTGTGCAGGGCCGCTATATGAAGATTATTTTTTTAGGAAAACCAATGTATAAATTTGTGTGAAATATATTTTTCTGTAGGTTTAGTCTAATTGTACACTGTTACCAAATTCCACAGAAATATATACAATGGTAGTCTTAATAAACGAATGCCGTATGTACTAGCTTTTTTCGCGTGGTTTGTTGGTAAGTTTTGATCTTTCGGCGGTCCTGTCGGCCTGTCATGTTGATGAGTGCACCTGGGGTTTTGCACACACTTGTGCACTAGAATACCTCTCGCGAAAGTGAAAAAACTAGAAACTAGACACTTTAACTAGACACTAGAGGTATTCTAGTGCACAAGTGTGTGCACAAGTGTGTGCACACACTTGTGCACACACTAGGTATAACCGAAATCCGGTTAGAAGGACAATCATTATTTTGGTATATAGTAGTGATATGTAGACTACACAGGAAAATACATTTTTAAAGCTTGTGTTGAGTGTTTTTTTTTCAGAATTGATTGATTTTGGGATAAGTAGTTCTTGAGATTAACGTGTTACCATACAAACTCAACATAATACCTAATTTACTATACATTATAATTTTCGGCTTCGTCCGAGTGAATATCGTATTTTGTTAAATAAAAACGAAAATTAAGTCTATGTAGGATAGACTTAATTTTCAACTTTCTTCTTGCATAAAAGATGATGCTATGATAAGTTATGTATGTACCTACCTAAGGTCGTCTACGGTGACAGGACTGGTGCTTAGTCATCGTTTACGTCATCTAATAGCCTTACTGATGGGATACCCATTAAATTAGAACCAGATTGGTACGCAATGAAATGTATGATGACATCAGACGAATGTATGTATGTAAGAACAAGACGTGTGATCACATAAGATTTATTTTCTTTCTAAGATTGTGATAAATAGATTTATTTGTAAATTAACACGAATATTCTATCAGCTTTATTGTAATAATAGGGCATGCAAATTCATGATAAAATTCCTCAATTTTTTTTTGTATTTTCTATAATTATTTTTTAAATAAGTATAAATATGGTTATATTGTATATACATATATGTAGATATATAATATAATTAGTGATAATTGTTAATTAAATTAAATTTAAACAATGAATTAATTAATAATACTTACTATAGTTTTTTTAAGGAGGCAAATTAGCATGTGGCTCGCCTGATGGTGAAGTTTGGGTTGACGTTTGCAACTCAAAGGTATCACTAATTTATAAATATTTCCGATATTTAGTAACACACATATTCTGTAAATCTTAATACGCAATAAGATTTATTAGGAGTCTATTTATTAACTATCAAATTAGCCGAATGGTCGTTTGTCGCGAAGTAAAAAAACATATTCTCATTATAAGTCGACACTAGCAGAGCCCCAGAGCGATTGTGTGCGTGAATCAAATGAGTTATTTTCCAGAAGTTTTGCCTACCTAAGGCATAACAGGTCGAATAGAATAAGAACAAAACAATTCAAAAAACATGTTCAAAGTTGGAACGTCTATAAAGCTCAAGATAAAATATCTCCACAAGATCGTGCTCGAACTTTCAAAACTTTTCCACATAAAGCTTTGACCGTGCCAAAGGTCTTTTTTGCCTTCTTTATTATCGATGTAGTGGAAAATACGGCTGGATGCGAAGCCTCTTTGGCACCATTGCTACGAATGAAATCTCATTGGCTGTCGAATATTTTCTATTCGGTTGAAATATAAAAGACCTTGCCTCAGGTAAAGCATTCCTTTTACAGACATTTCTCTGAGAGCACAACTCAAAAATATAGGAATGGTGCTTCTCAATAAATTGCTTGAACGGGCTTTTATTTTCTTCACTCGTGTTGTGTTGACAGGGTTTGATAAATGCAGCAGCGAGCGTTCCAACTAATACCGAATAAAAAGGTAAAGTATAGAGGCGAGGGTTGGGGTGTACTACTTCGTTTTTGGATTGCATCTTATTATTTTAGCCACTAAAGCAACGGGTATTATAAGTTTGTGTCTATGTCTGTCTGATTTTGGCATTATAGCGAAAAATTTTATAGTCTGATTATGATGCTTTTTTTTTCGTCTTGGTAGCTTAATTAAATATGTTAATGTTTGTGTAATACATTTTTTATGTAATCGGTTTAATAGTATCGGAAATATTTTATACTAGCTGTTGCCCCCGGCTCCACCCGCGTCGATGTCGGTTATCGCTGTAAAAAGTAGCCTATGTGTTATTCCAGACCATAATCTATCTCTGTGCCAAATTTTATCCAGATCCGTTCAGCAGTTTTTAAGTGAAAGATTAACAATCATCCATCCATCCATCCATCCATATTCACAAACTTTCATATTTATAATATTAGTAAGGATGCCTGTCGGGGGTATTTTTTAAATAAATATCTATTGCTTTTTAAGCTGTAATATTGTTATTGCCAGTTTATTTTATTTGTTTGAAGTTAAATTCTAAAATTGAACAGTTGGAAGTCAGAGATTGAAATTTGTAGCGTAGCCTAGCCAGCGATTGTAACTGCTTTGAAAAAACAAGGGTGTTAACCCCTTAACCCTTATTTCAGGTTCAGTCAGGATTGCTAACAACCCTTGTGAAAGTGTTGTATGCTGTGCTCTTCAGGAAGAACTGTGTTAATCAGGCTAGAAGTACAGCTATTTCCTAGAACGGCAAGTGATACTCCTGACATGAGCTTGTTTTTACCTCAGTAAATATAAACAATAGAAGATGACGAAATCAAAATGCAGTTAAATTTGCTGGGGCTTGAAGTTTAATAGTTTGTTCAGGCGTTCCGCCTAGTCAAGTAGGTGCCTGTCATGAAAGGGTTTCTCGAAACTTCCACGGCGAACTGAGACAATTGCATGTGGACGAAGTTGAAAGGCTTATAGTATTATAATAAAAGAGTTGGTAACTTCCCTATTGGTACACTGCATTGTGCAGCCCTGAGTTTGAGTTAAGAACCGGCCAAATTGTTATTGAGCTTCTAGAGTTGTGCCCGATATGGCAATACATACGCTCACCTTCTCAGGATATGGATGTCATGCCTATACCTTTACTTACCGCTTAGGATAAAAGGGCATGCTATGCATACATAAAAGTGAAACGGGCTTTAAATTTTCGAAATAATAACATTTTGAAAAGTGTGTTCATTATATTTATCATCTTTATTATATACTAGCTGTTGCCCGCGGCTCCGCCCGCGTGGATGTCGGTTATCGCTGCAAAAAGTAGCGTATGTGTTATTCCAGACCATAATCTATCTGTGTGCCAAATTTCATCCAGATCCGTTCAGTAGTTTTTACGTGAAAGAGTTACAAACATCCATCCATCCATCCATCCATTCTTACAGACTTTCACATTTATAATATTATTAGATCTTTTCAACTACGCAACAGATTTTAATGCAGTTTTCATCAATACCTAGATAGAGTGATTCAAGGGTAAGGTTTACATGTATAATGCAATGCATATTATAATTGAGAAATCTAGAAAAACCCGAAGCGAGGTAGGGGCCTGTCGTAAATAAACAGAAGCCTGTTTGTAAATAAACAGAATGAATAAGAAACAGCAAATTCATAAGAATTAATTTCGAATCCGGAAGCAATAATAATTTCTTCTGCAAACGTAGGTAATCAAAAGCTTTTAAAAGTAAAGTTAACAGGAAGTGTAAAGATGTTTTTCTCAGTATTCGTTCCCATAATGGGAATCTTGAAAAGGATATTTTCTTTACCCGAAGCCTTTCAGACGTTGTTTTTGCTTTACCTCGCCTCGGTCTCGTAAATTGGCTTTCAAACAACTATAAAACATATAATTCGTTCCCTCCACAGCTCACTGCAGAAAATGTCATAGCAAATTGTGCGGGCGTGTTGGGAAGCTGTCTATTGCAATTTCAAAGGAAATCTTGTTAAAGCATTAAGTTGGTACGTTATGAAATTAAATTGCGGTGTTCATTTAATGCTGGTACTTATGAAAGCTAATGAAAAGCTATTGTTGGTTTATTATTTTAAAGATTTGTTGTTGTAAAGAAGCGTTATTGAAAAATTTGTAAAGCATAGTGTACTTATTTGACAGTGCAGCGAATTTTTACCTACTCTGCACAAATATTGCTAAAGCTTTTCAAAGCAAGTATTAATGACTAGCTTTCGCACGCGTCTTCGCTCGCGAGTACAATTCCACGGGTCATGTTCTTTTTCGGGATAAAAGTATCCTATGTATAATCTATCCCTGTGCTAAATTTCATGCAGATCCGTTCAGTCGTTTTGGCGTGATTGATTTACAAAAAATCATCCGTCTTTTCTTTATGAATACTTACCTTTTACAAAGAGCTTCTTTTCTCTCGGACCAACAGTTTAGGCCGTAGGTTGATTATAGTTAGTTTAACAATCAGGCAGGACTTTGAATTGTTTATACATAGATTAAACTGAAATGTTGGCAAACCTGTTTCTGTTGGACATAGTCTTCCTTCGAGCATTTTTTCACAGCATTAGATCCTGAGCTGTCCTCATTCATCGGCTTCACTTCCGTAGTCGCTCCACCTTGTTAGAGGCCTACCCAAACTGAAATGTTATACTGTGGCGATTAAAAAGAGTGGCCTGAGTTTCTTGCTTCTTGAATTGGCCGTAGGAAAAAGTATGCTGGCATTTGTTTTTATGACGTTCATACGTATCATGTATTTGATTTAAATGTATAAATGAGTTTGACTTGGAACTGTCCCCGAACCTTCTTGCTCCTATAGCCATTGATGGCAACCAATGGCAACTCATTATAGTGAACCTCCGTCATGACCAGAGATGAGAAGATCGGACAATTGATTCGGAATATATTTAACGTGCTTTCTGAGTCAGGGAAGAGTATCTATGTAATTTTAATATTAGTCATCTACATGCTGCATGCATGCATGCATTACAGAAGACCACAGCCAGATAAACACACACAGCGGTATAATTGTGCTCCTGTGTGTGAGTACAGGTCTCCAGTGTTCAATTAGGGATGCGTTTAGAAATAAACGTTTTCCTATAACACAATGTAAATTTCACTTTCTGGACGGTAACGGTGAAGGAAAACATCATGAGGAAACCCACATGTCTTAGAAGTAATTCTAATGATAATTATGTCAGATTCACCAACCCGCATTAGACCAGCGTGTGTGAATTAAGGCCTAGACCCTCTCTCTCTCTTGATAAAGGGAAAGGAGACCCGTGCCCAGCAGTGGGACATACATGGGTTGCTATTATTATATAACACGGACACTACATCTTTAATGCAAGCGTCCATAGGCTGCGGTAATTGCTTAAAATCAGGCGGGCCCGTAAGCTTGTTTGCCATTCAAGAGGTATAACAAAAAAAAAACATGCGGGGCAGTCTTTGGGGACTACCGATAGAAGTGAAAACTAAGTAACTTGTGAATTGCATCGTCGAACTATTAGATTTTCTTCTTATTATTTTTAGTTTGTCTCATGGAAAGCGTTTAGTGACGGTGATGCAAGTTCCATGATTTTTGTCCACCTAAAAAGTGCTCAACGCGCCAACCAAGAAGTTTTCACTTCACATCATCATCATCAGCTTTCTGAGACATGGAAGAGTTTTTATGTAATTTTTTTAATTCATCTACATGCTGACATCATCAAGCTTGCAGGAAAACATTTAATTAAAAACGCATAACTAAATAAGCACTGTAAACCTTGAGCTTTAATATTGGTATTATGTATCTAAGTAGTCTCTATCCAGTATCTAAGTGCTGACCGCAGCAAACTTCCTCTAGAGGAAGTTTGCTGTTTGAAATTGCTAGCAATTCGCACGTTTTTGACTTACCTTACAAGCCAAATGTAATTGCAAGATGTAGTAATTAGATTACAAGAAGCCTGATTGACTTTGTATTAAAGAATCGCTCGGCTTTCTCTTTTTAATAAAAGTTGCAATTACATTGTTGCCAAGCAGTAGGACGTTTAGTGGGTTAAGATGATGATTACATTGTAAGATTGAACTCGTCTGATAAACGTCGTTTCAACCAATCACATTAACTCCTAGTGCTTTTATCTACAGGCTTTCGATTGTCCACCTCCGACAACTTGTGATTTTTTGTGATATTAAACTCCGGACTACTTAAGGGTCCATAATATGGATCAAAACTTGAATTGAAAGTTGTAACATATATGTAAGATAACATAATAATGTCTCATAACATCATGACTGCCTCAGTGGTCCAGTGGCCGCAGTATGCGCCTGCTGTACCTCCCCTACCCACAACCTCGTGGTTGTGGGTTCAATTCCCACACAGGACAAAACTTTGTGTGACCCAAGAAGAATTGTTCTGAGTCTGGGTGTTATTTGTGTCCGTTAATTCTATGTTTGTAAAGTCCCCCGCAACACAGAGTTTGTTCTCTAATGTGGAAGTTGTCTTTTAAAAAAAAACAAAAATACCCGAATTTCGATCACGGTGGCTAATCTTGACAATGAAACACTGGTGTATTCCTTTACTTTCTAAATCTAAATTGCCCGAATCGGGAATCGAACCCGCAACCTGGTGATCAGCTGTCGTTTTCTACGACTACTAGAACAACGATGCAGTAATATAATAATATATTTAAATTAAGATGAATCGTTTATAGAACTTCATAGTACGGCTCCTGATGTACATCGCACTAACACTAAGTGTGCGCTATTTCACGAGATTGTGTAACATGTAGGCGATTAATTAATTTTAGACATCCACATAGAGATGGGTACCAATTCAACATCACTTAGCTATCGAGATCGATCCATGTTACCGACATATGTATGTACTAACATCCCACGCTCATACACGTACTCACGTTCATGAATTACGTCAGAGTTTCTCAATCTTATATTCCAATGTATCTTCATCTTTATATACACTAAGTTAAGAAACAGTCACTAGATCAGATTATCAATATATACTATGGGTTCACTATGGGTCTCTTGCTTGGAGTTTCCCTGCAAGATCGAATCAGAAATGAGGAGATCCGTAGGAGAACCAAAGTAACCGACATAGCTCGAAGAATTGCCTCCATTAAGTGGCAATGGGCCGGGCACATAGCTCGCAGAACTGATGGCCGTTGGGGCAGCAAGGTTCTAGAGTGGCGACCACGAACTGGAAGACGAAGCGTGGGCAGGCCTCCAACAAGGTGGACCGACGACCTGGTAAAGGTTGCGGAGAACCGATGGACAAGGTCGGCTCAGGATCGAGAGTTGTGGAAAAACTTGGGGGAGGCCTATGTCCAGCAGTGGACGTCTTTTGGCTGAGATGATAATGATGATGATGACTATGCATTTTCTTAGATATATCTGGCGCCTTTGACAATGCATGGTGGCCGATGTTACTTTTGAAATTAAAAGCTTCTGGTGTATTTTTATATACTCACTTATCTTTGTTTATGCGACGCGATAATAAAATGATTTATTATTATTATTATACATATTTTTCACATGAAACAGCTAAGCTTAAACTTGGCCACTATGCAGTGTCGAAGCCGCTAACAATGGGCTGTCCCCAGTGATCAGTATTAGGGCCGTATCTTTGGAATTTAGGCTTTGATGATTTCCTGACACTGCCATTACCATCTGGCTACACTTTGACCGGTTACGCTGATGACGGTTTTTTACTTATGCAATCTGATACCAGGGCCGGACTTGAGAGCTTTACAGACAAATGTTTGCGCCTGATCTCTGATTGTGGAGTGCGCAACCGCCTATCGTTCGCGCCTCATAAAACATTTCAGCTACTCTACTATTGAAAGGAAATCTAAAAACGCCACCGTTAAAAATAAGGATTCCGTTAACAAACGGAATCCTTATTTCTTCAAAATCAAACCTAAATAACAATTTAGGTTTGATTTTACAGAGGAATTTCACTTTTGTAGAATATCTAAGAATAGTTTTTACGCCTTGACAAGGATATCGACGTGTCGACATGGGGTCTGTTTTTTAACACCTTAAAAATTATCTATGCAGTAACTTAAGTATTTGGGTTGTATGTGTTACGGTGCACCTGTGTGGGCTGATACCATCGGTGCCGCACGACGCAAGTTGCTTCAGAGCCAACGTCTTGCGTTGATATTTTTGTGCAAGGCGTATAGGACAGTTAGCACTGAGGCTTTACCAGTACTGGCAGGTGTTCTTCCTGTCGATCTAGAGGTACAGAGACGAGCGGCGATTGACCACATCAATCATCAACATCAAACTGAAGTTTATAGAATCCTCATTAATTAATGGCAACAGCGATCGGATACATCAACCAAGAGGCGCCACCTCTACCTGTTTTTTCCTTCCGTTACTGATCGGTTGGCGAAGACATGGCTGGAGGTTGATCACAGTGTCGCTCAGTTCCTTACGGGTCATCCATGACCCGTAAATGAGTATAACTTCCTCTGAAAGCTACCAAACTTTCGGAGGAAGTTATACTCATTTAAGCTAGTTGATCCACTGAACTGTCAACACCTGGCTCCGATCAGGAGCAGTCTGCTCATCACATACTCTGGGCGTGTAGTCTTTGGCATAATGATCGTGCTATTAGGTATGTTGAACAGCTTACATGTATCATCTGGAGCGGCCTACTATGGGGATTTAGTCTCATCTGGAGGGAATTTCCGTGCGTTTAAACGTTTCTGCTATACAAATTATAACAATAAAATTTAGCTCACATAGGTCCCGTAGTTTAAGGTCCTCCGTGGTGCTCCTTTTTATAGATTAAAAACTTATACAGATTTATTTTGTCTCCCGCTTTGCTATGGAGGGAAGTGGTAACTTTACTTTCTAACTACTCCTATTTACTTCCTATTAAATTTGTTGCGCGATCCAAGACGGTAGGTTTAGGCACGAGTGTCAAAGCTCAACAACTCAAAATTTCATGAATTTTGTGTCCATATTCGAGGCAGTTCCAGAATCAATATTACAATCACAATTGAGCCACAAGGTGTGCTACAATATTTAAGAAAGTTTTGATATTTTTCTTTGCAAACTACATGCATAAGATCTCGACTCTACGGAGTAAAGCTGACTGACTGAACATAAGGTCAGGAATTCTTTGGTCGGGTCAAAAATTAATATTGTTTTGTCAGAAAATTCACAATTGATAGCAAAGTTGGAATCTGGCGGTGTTTACACCACGTGTCTCAAAAAGCACTTAAAGCTCTAAGGCCTACGCCTGATCTCACTCCGATCGAGTCTGATTGCCGTCCCATAGGAATATGAGAGTGAAGAATGAGTGCATGTGAGTTTGCGTTCATACTTGTGCACTATAATATCACCTGCGCAGATGGATAGTCTCCGTAGAGAGACCTCTCCTAACTGAATTTCGGTCACAGTATTTAGATACTGTGACCGAAATTCAGGACATTATACGTCAGCTGAAGAAGTCATCATCATCATCGTCGTTCTCTCCATCTTCATGCTATGCGGTCTTCCGATGTGTGGACCGTACGGTACATGCTACCTCCAACCACGACCATCTCGCCAGCGGTATCGCTTTGCTTAGAGCGTATTTACCTTACACTCGGTCAAGTATCGTAAGCTTTTTCAGACAATGCTTGGGTGAACGCATAATATGTCCGAAAAAGCTGAGGGAACGCTCTTTGTAAATTGCAAGTCCTGAGACACTTTGAGAAACACTTACCAACAGCATACGTTCGTTCAATAGAAATTCTCATTGCTTTTCTAAAGCGATATCAAACGCACAGTACGTACATTTCATGTTATTTGCTTATCGGAGGAGTCTGTGGTTGAAAGTGCTTACAATCGGAACTGTGTTGGAGTGCACTTTCGCAGCCGCCTTCCGGACACCTCGTTCTCAACTCTAGTACTCTGGCTGCAGAGTTAAATGCACTGACCCGTTTGCACAATGGCAACGCTTGATAGAGTCTGGACAGTGGTATAGAGAAATGTGTAGTATATTATTATGGCTTGACTGATTTTATAGTGATGGTGGGTCTTTCTCAGTTACCTTAATATTTGGTTGACTTCGGCGACCCATTTTTTTTTACAATTATGACATAAAATGAATAAATATAAAATCTAGATTTTTAAGAACAATTTAGTAGCGGAGGGCACTTAATTGACCTAACACTTAAGAAGTTATTTCATTTTGAAAAAATTGTGTTTCTAAGAAAAAATAAAGAAATGTCTACTCCTTATGAAGCCAGCCCTTATGATTTGTCTACATTTATTTAAGTGGAGATCCTTCTGTCTCTGTCTTGCCCGCCTGTATGGTGCCTTATCTCTCTCAAAATACCTGTCCTTTATATTATTAACTCTTTAATCCGAACTGACTTTTTGTCTTAATTTATTTTAAATTAAGGAAGTTTAAAAAGGAAGTAAAAGTAGTTTCAATACGAACATTTAACGAGTTTAACATGGCGCCATAATCGATGTTGTCGTCCAGTGAATTATTGTGCCAGTATAAAATTTATTGGCTCCCTATTGCTGTGAGGTCATTCGGCAATGTTAATTAACAATAGTAGAGAAAGTTCTGTAAGTGCATCTGACTCGGCCTAAACGGTGATAGGGATTCGGAGAAGAACAGCCGTACTACAGCCGTACCGTGTATATAGCAATTTATTTTTGAAATTCATTTGAAAATTATAATATCAGCTTTATAAGCTATCTTTAATCTTTTGATTCTTAGAAATCAACATTAATTATTCATATAGGTCACACCATGACACTTCTTCTTCTTATCGTTTGGTTAGTGGTCAACCTGGTGACAGAGTTATTTAGATCGCCTAAAGGGTGTAGCGGGATAGTCTTTGGAAAAGTGCCCCCAAAGCCTGGACTTCGTATCTACGACCAAACGATGCCTTATATAGGGCGTGTACAATGTATACAGTTTCAACCCCCCACTACCCCCCAATCGGCTACGACACCCAATTGTATCTAAAACTGTATTATTTTTTTTCACTGTATCTATGAAACTGACTGATCTCAAACTTTGTCCAAATATTGCTGTGACATAAAGTAAAACTACAAAAAATCAACAGCTCTTGACGACACCTATCTTCGAAAAAAATTAGGAATAAAAAATTGAAACCCCCTGTAATGTGACTTTCTTTGATGGTACAAACACAGTTTTTTTTTCAAACATGCACTGACATTCAACCTACGTGATCCTCAAAATTCGCTAATTTATCAAAGGTGGAACACTGGTAAATAAATCAAAGACGAATACGAATTTATTTTATAACTAGCAACTAAACATTTTTACTTATGTAATCGTACTTGAATTATTCTAATTATGTTGCATAGCCCACGTTCTAGTTTTAAAATAATAAAAAGTAAAATTGCTGACCAATATATTTGATTGTAACCAAGATATATCTATTGTTATTAACGAAGATAGTGATGAGGATTGAGGATTATTAAATGGATTTTTTGTTTTTAAGTAGGTATGGGTAATAAGATTAGTTTTTTTTTAATTTAGTCATTATTTTTTTCATAGTTAAGAACCTATTTAGAATAATTCAAGTACGATTACATAAGTAAAAATGTTTAGTTGCTAATTATAAAATAAATTCGTATTCAGTCTTTGATTTATTTATCAGTGTTGCACCTTTGATTAATTAGCGAATTTTGAGGATCTCGTAGGATGAATGTCAGTGCATGTTTGAAAAAAAAACTGTGTTTGTACCATCAAAGAAAGTCACATTACAGGGGGTTTCAATTTTTTATTTTTTATTTTTTTCGAAGGTAGGTGTCGTCAAGAGCTGTTGATTTTTTGTAGTATTACTTTATGTCACAGCAATATTTGTACAAAGTTTGAGATCAGTCAGTTTCATAGATACAGTGAAAAAAAATAATACAGTTTTAGATACAATTGGGTGTCGTAGCCGATTGGGGGGTAGTGGGGGGTTGAAAATGTATACATTGTACACGCCCTATATAACGCATCCTTTGGTCGTAGATACGAAGTCCAGGCTTTGGGGGCACTTTTTCAAAGACTATCCCGCTACACCCTTTAGGGCTCTGTCGTGATCTTTGACATTCATGCAGGTCAATGAAAAAAATCCAAATGAGACTTCAGTTACTTTGCCTTTTGCTGGATTCGCTGACTGACCAGACAGGGGAAGAGCCTAAGGAAGGAACTGGCAAGAAACACAGGCTATTCTTTTTAATCGCCAGATAGCTACAATTTAATTTGTGTTACAATTTGAGATAGCATAGAAAGCGAGATTGATTTGTGATAGTATAGATTTTTTTGGGTAGGCAATACTTGATTAAATTAAATGCTTTAAGCATTGCCAGCGTCCATAGGCTACGGAACTGCTTACCATCAAACAAACCCTATGCGTGTTTGCCACCTAAGAAGTATGATAAACTAAACCACTTTAAATCTTGTTACTTGGTAGGTACGTAAAAAATGACATATTCGAGTACTCCTAATGATTATCCTGGGACAGTAACACGACGTCATAGCGATTAATTTTCGGTCTTAATTTGAAATTCGTAACATATCAACATTATTACCTACATTTAACTGTTCGAAATTCAAATTAAGATAGAAAATAAATCGCTGCAAAGTCCCCAATATAACATTACTTCCGGTTCTATAGTTCCGTCGCTCTGTACTTTATCGTATTATTCACAATAAATATCTTTTATAATTTTTGTTGCTATAATTTTTCCTATATGGTTGTGCTATGTATACACATGTAGTTATTTAGACAGGCAGTGTCGTAAGATTTTTATCTTTTTCATTTGTAAAAATAATTACATTATATCAACTTGTTTCAGTCAACTGCTGGTCTTTCCTAATTCACGCCACAAGACTCGGTCCTCCGGCTTTCGCATCCAGTCTCAGCGATCTTGTTTGCTTATTTCAATTGTGAGGTTTATCTGATTGTGTTCTCAGCACCAGTAAGGAATAAATATTATTTTCTTTCTTTCTTTCATGGAATCATAATGAGGTAATAGGATGACGTAATAAAAAGATCAATTCAAATTTCAATTTATAATAATCACATAATTTGTTTTAACTAAGTACATAGGAATATATTATAATTTTAATTAAAAATAAATCTCAAAACAATAACATAGTTTGGCATATAGTTTGTTTTTCCAATGTTAATAAATTTTCTTTTAAAACCAACAATACACAATATTCCGAGACCTAAATAAATAAACATTTCGCTATTTTGAACTAAGTTTAAGAGATCAAAACTTGAATCAGGTAACGATTATTACAACTAATTTGGTACTGTGGGATTTATACTGAAAATTAAAAAGGTTCTTTGAAATATACCTAAACGAAACGGATAAAATAAAAATAAGCCAATCCCACGAATATCAACCAACCCATACCCATATCACAAGTAACAAAGTATTCTAGCTATTATAAATATGTATATGACGCACTTGGAGCACCAATATTGGTGGCCAACATTGGTGTGTGTGTGTCGAATTATTCGCAAGTACTGACTCGTCTGTTATCAGTAATTATTAGGACTTAGGAGCAAATGTTCCGTAATAAGTGGTCGCACGTTGCGGTTTGCTGACCAAGACCATTCGGTTATAGTAGTTCGTATATTTGCCTTTAGGATTGCCTTGAGCGTATCTTTTCGTTTTCTTTTTATATTATCAATTGCAATACGCTATAGTCTGCTATAAAATGTTTTGTCTGAAACACGTTTTTTATTTTGTTGCTTTATAAATCAAATAAAAACGCTTCACAAACGGATTTTAAATTTGTATTGCTATTTTGTGGTATACAATTTGGAGTACCTATTTTAATATGACAAACCTTCCAACAGTTAACATTGGTTGGGCCAATGTTTGTTTGTGCCTATCTACTGCAATTACTGTATTTTTAAGTATATAGAGTAGGTCAGTTTATTGCGTACACAAAGGAAATATTGCAAGTCAGACGTTTGCAGTGTTGTTGCACTGTCCGGTCCCAACATATTACGGAATATCCACACATACTCAACGTTAATTTGTGCTAATATACTATAAATAATATTTAACATTTTAATATCAGATACCGTCTTTGTAAATAGATACATCATCACAATAGATATGTTCCACAAAAATACACCTTTCTCTGTTATCACAGCCCTTAATTTAGCAAGTTATATTTTAGTACCATTAAATAACAAAATTTAAACTATAAATCAGATACAACTATAGACTTTGTAAGTACTTAATAAGTAAAGAACCTCTAGCAGAACTTTGACAGTTCTATTAATTAACAAATTAAACAAATCAAATTAAAATCATGATAGAATATCAAAGGTAACATAGTTATGTTGAGCTTGGCTCTCTTTACTTAACTTCTGTAATTAGACGATATAAAATTTAAAAAATTTAAAAATTCTACCTACTCAAGAGATCCAACTTGTAGATACAAATGCCAAAAGACTTGTACGTAGTGTTAAATATACTATATACTTAATAGTATTACGAATGTTTAGAGTTGAGCAATCTCTTGTACAATATACTCAAAATTCTGATTACAAAAGTAGGCATGCAGTATACACAGGTTGGATTTACACATGTCATACATTAATCATGAGGCTCTCTCGGGTGCGAACTTGACCTTTTTACTTACAACTAGTTTTAACGTAGGTACTAAACGACGATTCATCATGACAGCTGACACATGAAGTGATAGAACTGATCAAAGTTCACGGGCTCCAAGCCACACTCCGGATCTGACTTGTCGAGCAACTCCGGGTTCCTTTTTAAGAAGTTTCTTACCCAGTCCTCGCCTGCCATCCTAGTATTTACATCAAAAGGATGATTTAAATTATGATCTTCTGCATACTGGAAGGCCAACTCACGAATATCACGTCGAGATACTCCCATAAAATACTTCTCCATACTCTTAATGTAGCCGACCAAATCTTTTTCTTGACTGTCTGTGAACACCCGTCGGTAGTGGCCCATCAATGGTTTAGGGTCATCAGGCTGCCTGTAGCGGATCTTACTGGCGCGCCTCTGCAGAGTAGAACGAGGTATATGGAATGTCCTCGCGGCCAGCTTGTATCCCATCTTACCTGAGACGACCGCGGCGACAGCCCTGGCCATGTCATCTTCGTTCCAGGACTGACGACCGCTCATTCTCTCGTACCTTCTCACCATTGCTATCTGGAAAGTCGAATTATCTCTATAAATAAAACATATTTTGATAACGCAGCACGTTTGAGAATGATAAAGTTATCTCTAGTTTGGACGAGAAGTACTTAGTTTTGACGTCGAAGTAGTCAAAACAAACACATTATTAACCTTAATTATTTTTTTTACAACAAAGGCACTTCAAAACATTAAGCGAGGATGAAGTACGCAATGAATAGTTCTTCATTCTTCCATATAATGAAACATTACAAAGTTAATCTATGTGAGAACTGAAAATTTTTATATGACGATAATGAAGTTTGTTTGAATATAAGTATCTAGTAGTCGGTTGTCGGGCATGTTTAAACGTTCGGCGAAGGGTAACCGCAGCCTTACCGGTTTTGTGGACCACGATCAATGCCAACTCGAGGTGAAAAAAATATGTCTAAAGACGTTCGAGAAGGTAACATTGAATAAATAATTATCATTGAAATGTTGACGTGGTCCACACACAGCTACTGAGTTACGAGACGATCTTGTCAGTGTCTGAGCAGGTACGTATTATGCGGCTAAACATTTGAAAAGGTACAAGGTCTATTTAGGTTTTGTTTATCTTATCATGTTATTAACTTCGTAATGCGTTTCGGTACAATGTGACCGGAACGTTATCTGATGGTTA
Organism: Trisateles emortualis; assembly: GCA_947095525.1. Taxonomy (NCBI): domain Eukaryota; kingdom Metazoa; phylum Arthropoda; class Insecta; order Lepidoptera; family Erebidae; genus Trisateles; species Trisateles emortualis. The sequence goes on along the minus strand of OX352732.1, from coordinate 17,333,050 downwards.
TCGAGTAAGGCCCGGAAATCGAGCCAGTTTTGGAAAAAAGTGGTTCATAATGAACGTATTTGCTTACTTTCAATTTCGAAATTACCTTTACTTTTAACCAGATTAATGGATACGTAATAATTCGTGTTATACAGGCTTATTCTTAAACGGTTATAAGTACATGTGATTACTGTATATGTACCTATTAAGCCAAATTAGTTAATGATTCTGGGAGCGTAATGTCCAAATGCGCACAATTGTTTGTTAATACCGAGTCCCTTGAAGAGTATCGAGTGTATATTACAATGCAGGTCGTAATATTGCGGAGCTGATAGCGAACAACAAACGATAAAGTATGGCGTGTTTTTCCGATGCGATAACTCAGGAAACATTGAGGCCCCTGGCGAACGCGTATGTACAAACCGCAATATCACTTAAATACCCATTTTATATGTATAACCATTATAGTTTTGTCCATAAATAAGTTTCTCTTTAACATTAAACACGATCATTATTACAGTCGTTTGATTGTCATTTAGTGTTATACCTAGCTAGTATTACATTGACGACAGTTTGAAAACGGGAAATACCTCTCAACAGTGGTCGACCGTCCTTGAATGACCGCGTCATATTTTTTATCTGTCAAAAAAGAAACACGTCGTCAGCAGTCAGCTGTTTGTGTTAGTTCCATAGCGCGTCTATCAACATGTCTCCTTACCACAATAACGAATACTGTTCGTGGGTATCGACTAGCATGGTATACATTGCAGGTTTACTTCCAACAAGTACTTCATGCAGTTCGTGGACAACCGGCAATGGAACGTGCGCAGTGTCGACAGCGCGGGAAATTACGATAGTATCGGTGGAAATAGTAGTAGCGGCGCGAGTACGGCGTGAGTCGAGGTTACTCTGACGCGTGACTTGCAAGGTCCCCGCTGCATTGCACGATGCGCCAAGGTTGACTCGCTTCTCCGTACCGATATAACCTAGGTCCCATTAATTAATAAAATATATTCTTATATAAAATTGTAAATAAAATAATACGTTTATTAAAACCGTGATCTTCCCGCCTTTTTTAAACCTAGGCAAAAGTGAAATCTACATCGGTCGTTAACGCGGTGCATCGTTGCAGTTAGACAATAGCTTTCAACACGTATGTAACATAAATGTATTGTAATAAGATGGTTAGAGTACTCACTAGTGAATGTGTAGTTCAGGATCGCGTAGGCAGCCGGGCGGGGGGTAGGTGGAGGCGCTGAGTCGGCTGGCGGGCAGGCGGCAGGCGGTGGAGGCGTCTGGTGGCTGGCAGCTGGCGACAGGCTCGGTAGGTGGCGTGCGACCGGGCTGACGGCGCGCGCGACACTGGCGCGGGGCCCGTCTTGCCCCGCCGCCGGCCCTGGCGCGCTGACGTCACCTGGCCCAGGGCCCGACTGCGACGACTATTTTTGTCCGCAACTAATTATCTAGATCCTGCCTTTGTCCGGCTGTGTAACACTGACAAGGAAACCTGGTTTTATCTTTTAAACCTGTTATGTTTGGTGCTAATTATTGCAACACGTCACTCGTGTCAATCGACAATATATTTATTTGTCATTACGCCGACGTAGAGTACGTACTATACTATGAGTCATTGTACTTCAAACTAAATTATTTACTCGATGCAAAGTTAATAATATTATTTACGTAGGTGTAAAATTAATTATGTAATCTATACAATGTGCATTAATTATTAAATTGAGAACAGACGAATATAAAACTGATGATATTCTCATTTTATTGCTTGTGTTTTTTTAAATAAAGCTGATTATGGCTTTGATGTAATCACCATCATAAGATTCATAAGACTATCTAGAAATCAATATTGCTTATTACTTAAAACAATTAAATAAAATGTTGTCAATATAATCTGAACTACATTTCACTACAGTAAGTAGGTACATTATATAAAATAAAGCACTTTCATCGACCTTTTAAAGAAATATTAAAAACACTTATTGTTTTGTATTTAATTTGGGATAGTTGAACGGTAGCCAAAACGTTAGCGTGTGTAACAAAGGAGAAATTCCCCGGAGATAAAACTGTGGCCAACATTTAAATGAGTCATCCCGGTTTGTACGCTGTCGACTGTCAATAGTCTCATAGCGTGGCTAAATAGGACAACCTATCTACCTACTACGTACCTACATCGTCACAACGAAATATATATAAATTATGTTCAGTAAACTCTTTTCATCAAGTCATATGTATATTTATTTTATGTACTTAGGTATATATCTATTATCTTATATTTATTTATTATATAGGTATATATTTTAGATTTATATATATTGGACAATAAGAATGAAGCAATAGTGAGTGCACTTGTGTTTGCGCACACACTTGTGCATTATAATATGCCCTGTGCAGTTGGCAAATCTTAATTACTACGACTATTATTATTATTATCTAGTGTATTTTTATCGAGTTTTATGATAAAATAAGTACCTAATTAAATAGGGAAAAAATATATTGCACATTTGTGTGGAACAAAAGCAGCGCATAAATCAGCTGATTCGATTTTCAATAAATATAGCTAAGAAACATTATGATGAAAAAATAAACTTTCAAACAAATAAACGCACTATTATCGCCGAATAATTCCTCAGGCAGACACTTATATTTGTCTGACTTGTATATCAACGTACAGTCAAAACTGAAACTGGTCAACTGAAACTGGAGCAAATCAGTAATTTTACCTAAAAATATTTTTTACGAGCATCTTCCGAAATTCCACGCAGACGAAAGAATTCGTCAAAATACTTAGTCAAGAACAATTTCCTAACCTATTTTTATAGTGATGTTATCCAAGGAGGCAGGCAAGTATACGGCCTGCCTAATGGTAAGCAGTTACCGTAGCTTATGGACACTTGCAACACCAGGGGTATCACACACAGCCTTTCTTGTATTTATAAGGTTATTTCATATGTTTGTCTTGCACTTTCATAGCTAAACAGTTAAAACAATTATTATATTTTCTAAACACGGGCCTTACCATGACGTGAGGCATTCAATCTTAATTTGAAATTCTTTATTAGGTACCTAGATTACCTAGCAGTACCTACAATTCATTAACGCAGAGCCTAAACCTCACCACAAAACTAGAGCTACCAACGTGCAATTTTTCGCAAAGGTTCCTTAAATAACGTAAGTAAGCACAAAAAAGGATTTTTGTAAATTCAATTCCTAAACAGGGAAAAAATCTTCTATAATAATATTACAAAGAAAAAATATTTCTATTTGTATTTTTGTTTAACTAAAAACTACTGGATCGATTTTCAAAAATCTATCACCTATAGAAATCTACATTACCAGCAAGTAATATAGTCTATATTTTATTATTTTAATCAAAATGTATCCCAATGAAAACTAAAAAAATGCCAACCCATGCGATGCCGGGACGTGCCACTAGTGTATTATAAGAATATACTTTTCTATTTCTATTTTTTTCTATTTTAAAAAAAGACAACTTCCGCACTAGAGAACAAGCTCTGTTCTTTGGGACTTTACAAACATACAATTAACGGACACAAATTACATCCAGACTCAGAACAACTCTTTGTGGGATTTCACACAAAGTTTTGTCCTGTGTGGGAATCGAACCCACAACCTCGTGCACGGCAGGTGCATACTGCGGCCACTGGACCACCAAGGCAGTTTTATGTTCTCGACAAGTAATTTACAGTAATCACTAACAGAAAGAGATCAAAATAGCAATAAATTGTGTATGTACACGCGAGTGAGAGCGGACGTGACGGATCATGCAAGGCTGACGATATAATACTGTATCTAACTATCAACTATGGCTCAAAGAATAAGCATTGCCATTCAACGTGGCAATGCTGCCAGTCTTCTGGGCACGTTTCCAGTAGACGTCGATGCGGAGGAATTTTATGACGCCTTTTAAGCAGTCTCTCCCGTTTTTCGTATATTTTCTATGTACATATATGTATATATATATATATATATTTATATATATATATATATATATATCCTTTTTAATAAGTGTAAATATGTATATTAGGTATACTGTATAAATATATGTAAAAAATCTATACTAATATTATAAAGCTGAAGCGTTTGTTTGTTTGGTTGAACGCGCTAATCTCAGAAAGTACTGGTTCGATTTGAAAAAATATTTTTTTGTTGAATAGTGCATTTTTCCAGGAAAGCTATAGGCTATAATATAACATCACGCTATCATCAATAGGAGTGGAGCAGTAGTCAGATATGTTGCAAAATCGGAGAAAATAATTCAAATTACCACGCGGACGAAGTCGCGGGCGACCCCTAGAAATACTATATGAATTTACGTCGACAATGTGCAAGTGATACCCTAGGTGTTGCAAACGTCGATAGGCTTCGGTAACTGCTTAACATCAGGCGGGCCGTATGATTTCCTCCTTGGTAGTATAAAAAAAGGCTGGTCTCATGGTTCTGTGGTACCGCAAAACTGTTAACTGCTAAGACATTACGGGATTGTGACGTCATAAAATAGTAGCGTTTTCTCTGTCTAATTCAATATTAAAATGCTTGTAATTTTATACTTCAAGTAATTTAATTTTTGTTTTCACTTTTCGAATCAATTAAACGTCTAGTTTATTTACGCATTTAAACTAGTCAAATAAATTATAAAGATGTATAATCAAATGTCATATTTTAGTGTAGATATTAGAGATGATGAAGATCAATCATTTATTTCAAAATAAAAGCATCTTAAACTAAACTACTCACGAATAATAAAGATATTAGCAATAATAGCAAACCCATATAATTATGTCCCAGCTGATTCTCTAAGAAACAGCGATGGGAAACTGACAGTTGTGATCGCAAAACTGACAGTTGTGATTGCTCGGTGACGCAACAATCTATTGACTAAACGTCAAAAGGGGCTCTTACGGAATACCGATTTTCAATCTGACAGACAGATTTTGCTCGGTTTTTGCGGTGGCTCGGTTTTTGTTCTTACGGAGGTCTCCTGTTCTCTGTTGAAGTACCTGCTGTGCAGCTTACCAACAATAGGCCATCTCATATAGTTATTTGCTAAGTATACTAAAGCGCAGATTTTTGATAAGATGCTTATTTTAAAAATGAAACCGATTTCAATAAAATATCATCGATGTATACAGTTTTTACTTTTTCGTTGATTTTCCAAGAACCCACTATTTAGACTGATTTCTGTTTTAACTTTTTCTTCTCTGTTTATCAACATTTTTTACTAGCAGCTAGTAAAAAATGTCTAGATTAAATTTGACTGCCTCGGTGGTCCAGTGGTCGCAGTATGCGCCTGCTGTGCACGAGGTTGTGGGTTCGATTCCCACACAGGATAAAACTTTGTGTGACCCACAAAGAATTGTTCTGAGTCTGGGTGTAATTTGTGTCCGTTAATTGTATGTTTGTAAAGTCCCCCGCGACACAGAGCTTGTTCTCTAGTGCGGAAGTTGTCTTAAAAAAAAAGAAAAAAAAATGGTATCAATTAAAAACATCGGATTTTTTTCCGCCAACCTTCGATTTTATGAATTTGGTTGGTGTCCATTTTGTTTTTAAAATAATAAAGTCTCAAGAGAGCTGAGAGGTTTTAGGCTGGAATCTACACACGGTGGCCTAATACAGGTTAATAATATGCCTAATAGGCATGCATTTAGATATTTTTTTTTCTAGTATTAGAATTTCTCATGATACAATATGCGATACCGTGTGGGATCGAATTACCTTAACTACGTGATACTGGTCGGTTACTTTCCCGCTCAGCTATACGGCCTTTATGGGATTTACCTTGTAACAAAACTGGTAATTCCGTTGTATCATCTCAAGCCTACGCAATTATAAGCAAATATACCGCATGTTGTTTCCCGTGGTTTGATTTGATTGTTTACTACATAATCAATGAATAAATATTTATATTATTATTATAGAATCGAAGGTAACTTTTGCCAGATTTGCTTTTTTTATTTTTTTAATGACAATGCGTGAGGTACCTCTTAACCACAGAATAAATGCCCTCTTAAGGACCTTTAGAGGTTGTATTTTTAAAACTCCTTTCCTAGCGGAGTCCTACTCTGATGAAACATACTACATCAGTTGCTTGCGCGAAAGAATAATCCTTCTAATATTAAAAATAATGTGACTCTTTTACGCAAAAACTACTAAACGGATCTGGATTTAATTTAGCATAGAGATAGATTATTGTCTGGAATAACATATACGCTACGTTTTTTTCCGAAAAAAATCTCTATTCCCGAGGGAATGTACGCGCGGGCGAAGCCACGAGCGGAAGCTAGTAATTTAATAAGGGAATATTAATTTAATTCACATTAATTGAAATAAAAACACAATTTATATGTTAAATTGCTGATTATAATTATACCGATTACAAGAAATTACGTAAGTAGGTAGCTACTTGAAACATCAAATTATTTCATTGAACTTAAATATACATATTTACGTGAATACATTACCTATTTATAACATTTATTACATTAGACACGAATATACATGATACGATGTGCTTAAAAATACTAAATAAATAAATCGGAACCGTAGAATGTATGTGCAAACCGTTAGAGTGCAGTTATGTAGTAATAATTAAGCTATTATTATATTAATTAAAGTCACGCATTAAAATAATATCACAGTTAATTATAAGCATTATGTTTTTTTGATTCTCATTAACATTAATGAGAAACGACAGCTACAAATTAAACATGTAATATATATCATTGAAGAGTATATATTGTACTCAACACTGAAATAATTATACGAATACGACAAAAGAAGAAATTAAGTGGCGTAAATATGTCCCGTAATAATGTTATTTTCGTGACGGCATCTAATCTCATTAGACTAGCTAACTACACTGAAGATACTACATATAGTGCACAAGTATTTGCGTAAATACAGGAGCACCCCTTATTCCTAGTAGCTTATCCAGTTAGCAATCAGTCACGATCGCAGAGAGTATTACATGATATTGATAGATATATGTAGAGTTTTAACTACATCCGTGCATACTAGCGAGAAAGCCCAAATAACTACAAAGAACGGTGTAGTTGTGTAGTGTGTGAGTACAGGTCTCCAGTGCTCATGCGTGCATTTTGAAAGAAACGTATTCCTATACTAGGGATATTCTATTTTGAAGCCCTTTCGGCAACACGTAAGTGATACCTGTGGTAAAACCTACCGGCTTTACTTACAGAGGCAAAGTCTCAATGTGTTTTTAGTGGGCTGCCCATAAACAGACTGACCGTGGTAAGCTTACTTGAGGACAGTTTCTTGTTGACTAGCCTCTTACGTATTATTAATAATATAATTTATACCTACATATATCACAGAGGATTATAAATCTTTTGATAGAGACATGCACTGGTGGGCTTAGGGGGTGGCAAGCAGGGAAATCGCTCGGGGGCTTGTTTTTGCACCTGCAAAAACAAGGCTCCGGGCGATTTTCCGTGAGGGCGTGAGGCCTACCCCACGTCTTCACTTTTGCTATCTTATACTCTTATCTGACAAAAAACAACAAGAAAGAAGAATACTGTATTTACAAGCTTTTATTTAGCTTGCAATGTATGTTAGTTTGTTAGTTAGTTTGTATGTTAGCAAATCTTGTGAGCTAGATTTGAAGTACTTCCCGGTGTTTGATGGAGCTGAAATTTGGTATACCTACGTAACTTTGGTGACAATGTAATAATATGGTACCATGGAGCTGGTCTGATGATGTTGACGACGTTGTGACGTTGAAGAGTTCCTATGGCCATCCTCCGACTGGAGGATGGCCATAGGAACTCTTCAACGAAACAAGATAGCCGTGTCGTGTTTGGGTCTTTTGGATTTATCTTGTCGAGTACTATATTCGTAGGTGGGTGTTCAGAACGTAATGATGAAGTCGCAAGGTGGCTACGGCAGCTCTTCAACAAAACAAGATAGCGGTTTCGTGTTTGGGTGTTTTGGATTTATCTTGATGAGTATTATATCTAGATGTATGTTTAGGACGTGATGATGAAGTCGGACGATGGCTCTGATGAACTCTTTAATGAAACAAGATAGCCGCGTCGTTTTTGGATTTGATGATATAGCTTCATGGCTAATATATTTTTAGGTGGAGTTCAGTGTGTGATGATGATGTTCAAAGGTACATAGAAACTTTTCAACAAAACAATACAGCCGTGTCGTGTTTGGGCTCTTTTAAGAATATTTAATGCATAAACACCCATGTATTACATAAATACTCTATAAAAGCTTGTATTTAAAAATATTTTTTAAAATATAAACTTATTTAATATTACCTACTACTACTACTTTGGCGACAAAGAAGCGTATGGCTCGCATGATGCTAAATAAACTATGGGATACCAGCTATTTCCAATTCTACCACTTTCTCTTGTATATTATTTATTTCTCTTAATTTTATAATAATTTTGATATGTATAACAAAGTTATAAATTACATTAATTAATAATATTTTGTATTCATCCGTGTCATAATCCGTGCCAGTAAGTGGTTGTTATACATGTAAATGTATTTACTTCAGCAGATAAGTTAAAATGTAAACAATCGTTGGCTAACTTTATAAAATAAAATTAAAAAAATAAAATTCTCCCACGTACAGTGGACAACGGAGATAGCTGTACAGGGCCTATATGATGATTAAGTATTTTTTTAGGAAAACCAATGTTAGAATTTGTGTGAAATATATTTTTATCTGTAGCTTTAGTTTAATTTAACACTGTTACAAATTCCACAGATATATATAATATGCAGGGTTTTCTTAAAAAATCTTCATATAACGGCCCTGCACAGCTTTCTCCGTTGCCATGTGTACGTGAATGCTCTGGATCGAACTACCTACTGTGTGTTTCCCGAGGGCATATTCTTCTTGAAACGAGGTTTAAAAAGAGCACTAACATCAAGGTAGGTAGCAGCTTGACTGTATCCCTGGCATTGCTGAAGTCTACGAGCAGTGATTAACACTTAACCTTAGCCCCATTTGCTACCTTTTGCAATAAATAAAAACATAACACTGGAGACCTATAAGCTTCCTAGCAATCAGAGTCCACGATACCAATGAGTCAGTTACTTCCACTAGACCATTTTTCTTTTGAAATTGTATCAAGAAATATGATGTACTAGCTGTTGCTCGCAGCTCTGCCCGCGTGGATGTCGGTTATTGCTGTAAAAAGTAGCCTATGTGTTATTCCAGACCATAATCTATTTCTGTGCCAATTTTCATCTAGATCCGCTTAGTAGTTTTTACGTGAAAGAGTAACAAACATCCATCTATCTATCCATCCATACTCACAAACTTTCACATTTATAATATTAGTAAGGATTTACCCGGCTAGTGGCTTGCACCATCTTATTCCTAAGTCGGAACATGACGTTCTTATAGCAATTTATTTTGGAAATGCGTGATATCAACTTTATTATCCAGATTTAAGGTTCATTGCGCTATAAGGATGACATGGTGATTATCAGCAGATTAGTATTAGTATTTTTTGTAATAAAAGTAAAGGTTACTGTAAACTAATATTAAAAACACGAGTTAATACTCGTACTATCATTACTTTATGAATGAATGCACTATTGTACATAAGATTATTTATATTGCGTCGTAAGTAAGTGACGTTTATACCACATTTACATATGTATCTACATTTTATATTTAGTTAGTATAACAGTCATTAGTCTAAATTAATAATTATAAAGAGAGATTTCATTAATAATAATAATTATGTTTATTGACACCAAATAGTTAATATTTTGATGACACCAATGACTCCAATGGACGTATATAACATAATAAAATCCCTAAAAAATACAAATAGTGCAGGCATTGACGGCATAATAACATCTGTAGTAAAAGAGGTCGGTAAACACATAGCACCAGTTCTTTGTCACTTAGTTAATATGTACTGAACAAGGCGTATTTCCCCATGCGCTTAAACAAACCCAAAAAGTTGTTAAACCTATTTTTAAAAAAGGTGAAAGCATGAGTTTGGGAAATTATAGACCAATAGCGCTAGTACCAGTATTAGCAAAAATATTTGAAAAAGTAGCATATAATTGTATATATTCTTTTCTAGAAAAACAGTCTATACTGGTTCCTGAGCAATACGGTTTTAGAAGAAATAAAAACATTAACATGGCCATTTATGATTTTTTACGATCTGTTATGGATAAAGGATTACCTGTGATAGGGTTATTTATGGATATGACCAAAGCGTTTGATCATGTTAGGCATGATATACTATTAGCTAAGTTATACGATTGTGGGATAAGGGGTAATGCTCATAAATTTATAGCATCTTATTTATCAGAGAGGGAGCAGGTAACACAAGTAACAAAACTATGCCTCAGAACAAAAACAGAAAAAACACACCAATCTAGTATTAGAAACGTCATTTATGGTGTGCCTCAAGGAAGCGTCCTGGGTCCTTTACTTTTCATTATATACATCAATGACTTGCCAAGTAGTGTTAACGATAAAATGACACTCTTTGCAGATGACTGCTCTATACTATACTCTAGCTCTAAATTGACATCACTAGAATTTAATATTAACGAATCACTGACATCTATTATAAACTGGCTGACATTGCATAATCTAAAGGTAAATTGTGATAAAACTAAAATTATTAACTTTAAACAGAGAACAACTTCTAATAATGATAATTTAATTGATATTAACTACAAGGGTGTGAAAATAGAAAATGATACGAATACAAAATTTTTGGGCCTGCATCTAGATCAAAAAATGAATTGGAAAGCCCACATTGAACATGTCTGTAAAAAGACCAGTCAGTTTGCATATGGATTTTACAAACTAAAGAATATAACCAGCAAAGATGCACTTATAACAGCATATCATGGGCAGGTCGTATCTACATTGCGCTATGGTATCATTTTTTGGGGCAACTCATGTGACTGGCTCCTTGTGTTTATAGCACAAAAACGCTGTATAAGGCGAATATTTGGCCTTAAACCAAGAGAATCATGCAAACCTTATTTTAAAGAAAATAATTTATTGACTTTTTCTAGTTTATACATATATGAATGTGCACTATTTATAAAGCAAAATATAAATTTATTCGCTAAGAGGGAAAGGAAACGTTACTTAGGTAAACTGTGTACCGTACCAAGTAAAACTACATTAATGCACAGGAGCATGTTTTGTAAAGCACCCCTCATATATAACAAGTTGCCAATATCGATTCGGGACATAAATGAACATTCAAAATTTAAGAAAGAGCTTAGTAAATTTCTTGTTGAGAAATGCTATTACTCAATACAGGAATATTTTGATGACAAAACCTTGACATGATTATTTTTATTCACTGACATTTAAATAAGACATTGTATAATTAATGTATATTTGTTATTATTAATAATATTTGCACGCCGACATGGTAAAACATTGACTGGACAATATTGTATACTAACACCTTACAATTACTCATGTTTTAGCAAAATAAATTATTTGAATTTGAATTTTTAATTCTTAGGACAATTTTAAAGAAGCTGATAAACAATAGTTGTCGAAAACTGTTTTCTAAACTAGGCTGATTGCCTGTATTTTGGGAGGCAGTGTATGTAATTATTTGTATTTTTTTTTGTATTAGATGACCTCAAAAACCACTTCACTGATTTATCCCCTATAAAAGCTACATTCAGCGAATAATGGGCTGTATTTTATATCAAATAATTTAAACAAAAACAAGCCGACTTCAATACGGCAAGTTGTAGAATTTTCAAAAGCCAAAATTTAAGGGTTTTTGAAAATTCTACAACTTGCTTATTGAAAACTGTAATTGCACTTTTTCTCATTCAAAGACGTTTTTTTAATCTGATCATTTACAGCTAAAGTGTTTCTCATGACCATTTAAATAAGCCCAAACTTGGCTAGATTACATTGTTGTATTATGGCGTTCCATGGTCTACCTACGTGGCTTCATCATCAGTTCAGTTCAATTGTGCCATTTTAATTTGGTACATTAAGTACATTTGCTTAGTAGTATGAGTAGTTGCTCAACAAAATTAATTGCGACTTATCTAATCGCCATCCGTGGAATACTTATCAATTAAAAGTTCTGATGGCCATCTGTGGTCTTCTTCATCAGTTTTACTTCACCAAATTATACTTTCTGATCACATCGATTCATATAGATGAATCGATTTAAAAAATCCTATTTTTGTCATAAGACGGAGTTCTGCTATAACAAACATTTAAAAAAATACAAACGAATCTGTTTTTGAAGTCGGTAAAAAAATGTGATTTCTACTGAAACTGTAATAATAGAACCAAAATCAGAAATTTGCCTAGAAAGTGATTATTACACTGGTGCGAAGCCAATACATAGTCATAAATATAATGTACAAATTAAACCGTCGTCACTGAATTGGTTTGACTCCTAAAGGTCACTGTATCGTAAACATATCTAACTTGAAGATTTTTAAATATTACATTTATAGTATTAATCATAGGTTTATTGTATGCGTGGCCTATCATGTCCTCTTTCATTATATTTAACTCATGTTATGCGATCATAGGTACCTAACCTATTATTTTATTTGGATTTTCTAATTATAATTTAATTTGGACTGCACGGTGGGTAAGTGGTTACCTCGCCATTTAACACTGCACTGTGTTGTGTTGTGGGTGATTCTGTTGTTTTTACTTTGGGGTGTACAGACAACTCCCAATTCAGACGAATTCTGAATCGGGAGTTGTCTGTTATTTTTAAAGGAGTGCATTCAACATTTAAATATTTAAATAAATAATTACGTAACAAACCATCACAAAGCATCGCGTCCTTTTCCTCTTAGATTAAAGGAGTCAAAATACCTTAAAATGTATTTTATATAACAATAATATAAATATATATTTATTTAATATATACTTTACTGTATACCATATAAAATAATTTAACAAAAAACTTTTTATAAATAAATCTGTACAATGGGCGGCCTTATCGCTAACAGCGATTTCTACCAGTATAATTCTTATTAATAATACATTTTTCAAGAATACTCATTAACTCCAATAATAATATTTAGTCATGATAATTACCAACAGTTACATAACAAAGATTAAAACAATATTTTATGTGAACAATAACTTATTACCTACTTTCCATAATTACTAGTAGATATTAGCAGGAGACGTGTCACGTGATGTTATGAGACCTAATATTATGCGACGCAATGTAGGCATAGGTGATACCTACATTGCCTAGCATAGTATTAGTTGTAGGTATCCTCTTCTAGTTAGTGTAGATGGTACATCGAGTAGGAATTTAATTGTCCCTTCTATGGCGTTATCAGTGGCAAAGCAGAGGAGGTTCAGAGTGCAGGTGGTAAGGCATAAAGAGCAAGACTGGAGGTGAGACATTGTTTGCGGGTCAGTTCCACATTCGTGCCTGATAGTTGTATAGCTATAGCCTCACATAATCAGATTATATTTACCTCTTACCACCTTGGTATAAAAACCCCATGTAAGGAAAGGAAAATACAGGGGTATTTTCCTTTCCTTACCTGGGGTTTTTGTATAGGATTTAATTCCATTGATATTAACATTATTCTTCTTTTTATCTTATTGTTTGGTTAGTGGCCAACCTGGTGACAGAGATATTTAGATCGCTCATAGTTTGGCCCCTGTCGTGATCGAACGACTGTTAACAGTCGGGACCGACTTTTAACGTGCCCTCCGAAGCACGAAGACGCTCAGATGAAATACCAGTATGCGGTCACCCATCTATAGACCTACCGCGCCCTTGGTTGCTTAACCCGCTGATCGTTTACCGAACATCGAGTGCAGTATTTTTTTCTTTATCCAGTAGTTAGCGGTCAATCTGGTCAAAGAATTGACGAGATTTACTATAAAGGCCTCTGTCGTGATCTATCGACTTTTAGCTTGCCTTTTGAAACACGGAGACGCTGTGATAAAATATCAATATACCCTTGGTAGCTGAATCGTACTAGGTTATATTAGAATCTGCTTTAGGTACCTATAGATATTTAAAGCGCGGTCGTGGTCATACCTATATATTCAGTGTTTTATTATCTCTCCAATATCCCGCCTTACATGGCCCTGCCAAAGTCCAATGGCACTGCAAAATCTTCGCGTTTGTTTAGAATTCCAGAGGTATGAAATTCTACTCCTACATAATACATATATGAATTATCTTCAATATATTTTTGTTTAATAAACCATTCTGTAAGAATTGTTTTTACATACTGTGAAAAAAGTTTTATTAATTTGTCAGGCTGCCTTGTTAGTTATTAACCCTGACTTCTAATCCGGAGTTGGTAGGTTCGATTCTTACCCAGGACACGAACTCTGTTCTATCGTTTGGGGTTATTTATCTTTAATATTATGTATAGATATATTTTATAAGGATGTATGTATGTTTACAAATATTAGTTGACTGGTTGCCGTAGCACAGACTGGTTAGTCTGTCTGGGATGGCCATTATTCCAAGATATTAAGTATGTATATATTATTAGTACCGGTTGATGGCGGCTCCGCCTGCATGTATGTCAGTCATCACAATAAAAAGTAGGTACTGTTAGTCCTTTCCCAGGATATCTGCCACAAAAAAAAACATACAAATCGATCGAGCCTTTTCGGAGGAGTTCGATAACAAACACTGTGACACGTGATGACACTGTATACGATCCTACTAATATTATAAACGCGAAATTTTGTAAGAATGTATGGATGTATGATTGTTACTCTTTTACACAAAAATCGCTCTTTTACACTAAACGGATCTAAATAAAATTTGGCTCAGAGATAGATTATAGTCTGGAATAGCATAGGCTACTTTAGCTTACGCTTTAGGTTTTAGGGTTAACCGACATCCACAGCTAGTGTGTTATAAAAATGTTGTATACCTTTTTTCTGATGATACACATACATACATACACTACTAATACCGTAGAATAATACAGTGGTAATGCATTGGTACTAATCTTTAGTTAATAGTGATAATGAATGCATGTATCATCACGTTTTGGCTAGTAGGTGACAGATAAGATAACACTTACATGTAAGTATATAAGTATTTATCAGACGCATTTCTTTATAGCTTTGTTATTGTCTACATAGATATGACACGAGTGTCTCAGGTAGTGATAAGTGTTTAGTCTGCATACATGTACAATCAACCAAGTTATCGGTCAAACACTGTTGACATTTTCAACCGATATCAAAAAAGGCGGAGCTTAATATTTTTTTATGTATGATCACTGATTATTCTAAGACGCCTGAACCGATTTGGACAATTTTGTTTTTGTTTGAAGGGTATATTCATAGCAGTTCCCATTTAATTTTATCAAAATCGGTCATATGGTTTATGAAAAATCAACAAAAATCTAAAAATTGTCGATGGTCAGTATTTTATTGAAGTCGGTTTTATTTTTTTTAGATAAAAAGTTTTTAATCTAGCGTTTTTGAACTTAACGGACAAAATTGCTTCACTGTTTGAATGTTTTACTTGTCACTTTAATTACCTATATTATATGGGCAATATACCATGTTCAATCTTCCGTAGGTATTACATATTTTGGTAAATAAATACATATAAACATAACTAATATTATAAATAAGAAAGTAACTCTGTTTGTTACCTTTTAAAGACTAAACGGCTGAACGGATTTTGATGAAATTTGGTAAGGAGTTAGGTGATATCCGGGAAAAAGATATAGGATACTTTTTATTGCGATAACCGATATCCATGTGGGTGAAGCCGCGGGTAGCAGTTAGTGTTAAATAAATAAATAAACATTCTACTTATGAGTGGTCAAACGCCAACTGGGTCGATCGTACCTACGAGTGCATTACAGGGTTATTCCAAAGTACTCTATTCTTTTGTTTTAAAAAGATAAGAATCTCATACATTTATTTCCAAGTTACTCCAAGAAATTATTATTATTTAAACATTTTACATTTCATGGCAGGCGCGGTCGCAGCCGGAAATTTTGGAGGGGGTCACTATATAATAATAATAATACAATATGTCAAGTAAAATCATTTGAAGAGCTTTTATACTGTTGTTCTAACACTACAACTCCTGTTAACCATATAATGCATCGCGGCCAGGGTTATTTTTTTATTTTGTTAATTTTTTTAGAAGATTTTTCAGTTTGACGTGTACGATTTTGGGGAGGTCATATCCTGTGACCTCCCCTTCGGACCGCGATTGATAATGGAGTAGTTTGGAAACTCTTTTTGGAGTACCTACTTGGGGAATAACCCACATTTAAATGTTTACATAGGTACTGAGGTCATATGAAGTACTGAGTGATAAAATATGACACCTTTGTGTAGGTATGTATTCTCATTTTAGTTGTTGTTTGTAATTAACCGACCTGTTGGTGCAGTGGTCAGTGACTCTGACTGTAAAGCAGGAGGTCGTGGATTTGATTTTAAGGAAATCATTGAGTGATTCTTTGTTCTGCGACTGGGTGTTTTTTTAATACTACTAACAAGCATACGGTCCGCCTGATGGTAAGGAGTTACTGTAGTCTATGGACGCTTGCTACACCAGAGGTATCACTTGCGCGTTGCCGACCTTTAAAAAACCTGAAGAACCCCATGCTTTAGTCTCTCGGAAAAACCGTTCGGACTACGTCAGTTCTTTTAACCACAAGCTTTCTCACACCACAACCACAGAAATTATACTTTAAATAAGGCTTTATAAAGTAATTTTTAGTAGTTATTGTTATTTTAGACATATTGTTTATTCTTTTTCCACAATATATTAGAAAATAAACATTAATAGTATGCCTAGGAAAAATATACGACGATCCATGTTGTGAAAGAAGGATAAATAAACAAAAACAACAGGTCGTATATTTGTTAACATAACTTATAAATGACACAATATATAACAGAAGCATTAAAAAGCACAAGCTGATCGATAGATCTGTACCTGAAGTGGCAGTTAGTTTGGAGGTGGTTGACCATTATTTGAAAACTCAGTAAAGCTTTCCGAGGCACGAAGTCCTCAGAAAGAATAAAAGACAAGTCTTGCGCCTAATCTTTCTTCAGTCACGTTGGATTGCCATACTGTAAAAATAAATGAGGAACAGAGTAAACAGAGTTCACACCTATTTTAGCGCAATTCTTGTGTAATTCTTCGGTTGTGTTGGATTCCCATCGTACTGTGAAAATAAAGGAGAAACAGAGTAAACAGAGTTGTAGATTACATTGAAATTGACTGCCAAAACTGAAATTGGTCTAAGGCCTATTAAAATACCAGTAAAATATTAAATTTCGTTAGCCCAATGAGGTGATAGTCTCGATGAGATTTCCTATAGATACACAGCTAGCATAATAAAACACAATAATGCTTTTGCATTTCAACATTTAAGGAAAACCTTAAATTTTAACCATGAACTATAAAATGTTAGAGGAAACTCATAGGCAACAAATTGTTCAAAGATATCATCAACAAGTCGCTTGCCTTCCATTTGTCCACTTACACACGCGTGGGAAGACACCGGCTGACATACAATGAGAAAATACATCGAAACTTTCCTTTGTACCGTGGAAATTGTGTTATGTACACCGATAACTAGTCAGACATGCATTTACAATCTCTCTCTGAATTGTTTTTGCATACATTTTATAATAGGCTTAAACAACCTAATATAAACGTCAAAGGAATGCATAAGATAAAAATATTTAAAATAGCAAAGAAGCAAAAAAAATATTTTTATAGAAGTAATAAGCTTTTATAGTTGTCCCTTTCTCGCATAAAATACCTACATTAGTACGGCATACACTTATTGTGTGTTTACAAGAGTGTGATGTAAAGACAGCAATGTTTTGCTATTGTTGTCAAAGAAGTTGTCAAATACCCAATTTTAATTGCCCATTGCTAAAATAAAAAATAGATCATTTTCTAGAGCTGAAGTGCATTTTTGCACCCTTTTTATATAATTACTAGCTCTGTTGTGATGTGAAAGAAAGATAAGATAGGAATTAAGATCTATTTAGCTTCATATTTTATTTGTATATTGTATATACACCTGATATAATATATTACAGATGAGAACTTATCTATTTTAGAGAAGTATTTATTAATGTAATAAGTACCTACCTATTTTCTGCGATCCCTAACAACATATTTTCTGTATCAACCACATTTTCCTTAACGCAAAAGAAAATCCTAACTTTCGACCTAACAAATTCTCCCAATTCATCAACTTTGATACGAACAAATCTAATTTTGCAACCGCTCGCTGTGGCCGCAACTCAATGTTCAGTTTAGTTTCTAAGGTTCTTCATGAAATACAGTTACCGTAACTCAGGTTGAGTTTCCGAGACCAATTGAATTACTTCGGCCATTTGTCATACGTTTTTACTTAAGTAAAAAGTTTCGCTAACTTACAACAACAAAATAGATCCTATGGATCGATTTCATCCACGGTGGCCATTTTTATGGATATTAGCCAACAGCGTAGGACATCATTATAATAGTTATCAAGTGTGTACTATAGCAGATACCTAACGACGCTCTTTATTCCTTCACTCTAATAGTCCGATTGGTCGATACGACCGGAGAGAGATCAGGCGCAGGACCAACGGATTTACGTTCATGCCAAGATTCGGGTTTTGCTATGTTTATTAGATAATACATACCTATCTACGGACTGCCCACGCTGAGATTGCTTAACCTGTACTAATTTAACAAAAGCTTATCATCCATGGTCGCAGCCTGTGAATTCAGGAACATATTTGTTACTGCCACAAGTTTTATTGAAAACTATTTTTGTAATTATAACAAACGGTATTTGATAATTGGTATATTTCAAAGATATAGGAAATAGGCCTTCTCCAAGGATTTTTACAGCATTTAGTCTAGTGTTTACCTCGTCTATCAACTGCCTGCAACCTTTACCAGGTCGTCGGTCTACCTTGTTGGTGGCCTGCCCGCGCTGTGTCTTCCTTCCACATTTGTGCACCAGCGGTCATCCGCAAGCTACGAGTATGTGCCTTTGCTTCTTAAATAAATACAATCCTTCAGTTGGTTTATTCAAAAGCAATTAAACAATACAAGACAAACGACAAATTCAGTATTTATTGTGGAACAACATTGTAATGTTATAGTATATATCAATGTTATTGTTATCCGCACATTGTTATCTGAATGATTGTCTTGTCGGTGTTTAATGCTGGGGCCACGGCGACATCCCGAACATCATCGCGAAGTGTTATAAAATCACGCTATATCGCGATAATTCCAATGTAATCGCGATGTACTCGTACGTCACATTTCATTCAATACCTGGACTGCGTTTTAAGCATGTACTCGTACCGTCTTTTGTTTTATTTCTTCATAGGTGTCCATTGTATACTGAAAAATAATCATGAAAAGCTTAGTGCGGTTACTGGTTTTACAGCTATTCAGACATGAGCGTTTGTGAATCGTGGTATTGAATCACGACACGATATAAACGTTTGCTTATTCGACCTGCTATGTATTAACAATTGAATGTTTCGGACTAGAATCAAAGTTAACATAGTCGGTAATATGTATTGTGTAGGGTTAGTGGTAAGTGGCTGCATCGAGATTGAATCGTTACAGTAGCGATGAAATAATTAGTACTTAAGTCTGTCGCTGCAGATACAATTTAGCAAAGTAGGGCATTATTGTGATGTGATGATGTGTGTTATGAGTGTGGTGCTTCTGAGCAAATTGTGCTGCAGCTACGGCATTGTTCAAGTCAAAGTCAAACTCATTTATTCATTGAGATCAAATACATGATACTTATGAACGTCATAAAAACAAATGCTAGCATATTTTTTCCTACGGCCAATTCGCTGACCAGGATAGAGCCTCGAGAAGAATTGGCAAGAAACTCGGGCCACTTTTTTTAATCGCCAGTGTATAACATTTACAATTTATATGGGTTACAATATTAGTGTTAACAAAAAGGGACGGAAACCATATACCATACCAAATTAAATTTAGGTACAAATATTTTAGTAATAAGGAAACAATGAAGAAAAAAAAGTGGAATGAATTTAGCTTTCCACTGATTTCCATTGACCTAAGTACCCATTGTTGTACTAAAGATAAACTTAACAACGCCACCAAAAACGCTATTGCTGTGGCCATTATCATCATCATAAGTATTTCTTTGGCATTCGGTCCTGAATTGACTTTGTCCATCAGCAATCCTGTTCTTAAATAAAAAAAATATGTGCCATCGACTGGAAAAAAGAAGATGATTCACACTTATAATATATTATTCAAGAACTGTAAAATTTAAGTGCTGAAAACGTAGTTTAAAACGCGCTGTGCTGTTGAATGCGCGCTATTTTATAGCAGATAAACGTCGTGGGCCCCATAGTTGTTTTGTTGCACAAGACTCAGAGATAACACAGTTGGACTTTGGCCATTCGCTCACGTACCGAACGTGACATTTACGTATCTTTGTTGTAACCCAATTTTGATGCGTCGTTTTTGTCTTTAACACAAACGAATTTTTATGTTTAAAAAACAATGCAAAATTAAGATGCGTTGGATCTTAATTTTACACAGTTTTATTCAGAAAATAAGTACCTACGTCAGTAGTCAAAATAAGTTGGTATTATGCTCACATTTTAAGTGTCTTTTGTCCATTGAAATTTTGGTACTGGCTGTTCCATATACTTTATTTGATCGAGTGTTTAAAGGCCAACGTGGTAACAGAGTTGTTCAGATCGCCCAAATAAGCATTGGTCGTGATTTAACGACATTTACCGTTGTGATTTGACGTGATTTAACGACTGGGACCTATATAACGATATACGAGTCTTCATTACAGCCATAGTATAAACCAATAGAATTATAAAAAATAGTTTTTTTTAATAACAATACACCTGATTATCACTTAGTGTCGTTCAACATACAAAATGTACATAATTAAAAAGCTACAAAGTTAATTATAGCCGAGATATTATTATTTATATTACATTGTTTTTATTTTTACTGTAAATATATATTATATAAACCATTGTATGAAGTTATAAATAAATAAATAGGTATAAATACAAAATATGCATATTATGTTATAGCATATAATTATGTTTTGATTTAGTGACAAAACTGATTATTCAGTTTTGACACACTTTGGGGAAAGGATTGAAGAAGAAGGTATTGGAAGAAAATACATTAAAAAAAACAAAAATGAGTTTTTATTATAATATCTGCGTAGGTACAGTCCAAAATTAAAGTTTAACATAAAAAAAACGACCCAAAACTTCTGGACCGTTTGATGAATTTTTCAGGCAATCATTAGCTCGGCGGGGTGACCCTGTGAAGTAAGTAGTGATAGGATCAATTTATTATGCTAACATTTTTAGTGTATTTTGTCCATTGAAATTTTGGTACTGGCTGTTTCATATACTTCTTTTGATCGAGTGATTAAAGGCCAACGTGGTAACAGAATATTTTTTTAGTTTTAGTGCTATCCGTGCGAAGCGGGGGCCCGCGGGCGGGCGCGAGTTGTCAATTATAGTGTAGGCATAGTATAGGGAAGAGAGAGAGAGAGAGAGAATCATCTTTACACTATGGTATAGGTATTCAAATGCACCTTTCTAAAAAAACTCAGCTTTCATGTAACTTGTTTTTTCATTTAACGAAATTTAAATATCACTGAATCACTGAGTTCGAGTTTGGTGGATATAATATTTGTCAGACTAAGTGTAATTAATGACAACAATGCGAAACTGTATTTGGCATAATTTATTATCAAATACAGCTCCTAATATTAATGACAGCCGTTAGAATGGTAGAAAGGTACCTTTAAAGGGTGCGCGGTGATTGAAGTATCTTGATAATTATCATATAGCCAATTAATAAAATACGCTAACATTATTTATTTATTTATTTAGAACTTAATATACAGAACATGTATAAAGGCGGACTTAATGCCAAAGGCATTCTCTACCAGTCAACCTATAGGGTGATGCAGAGATGAAACATAGTAGGTGCATATTAGTGTGAGGTCTAGAAAGAAGCAATTCTTATATAGTACTAAAATTTGCATTATGTATCTTGGCTGTCCTGTTCGTTTAGTGAAAACAAGTCTTTGTGTTAGCGCAATCCTTTGTCCTGTGTCTGGATGTAATGTTTTTATGTTGTTTATGTATTTATATAAAAATACGTGGCCCACCCCGATTTCACCGGGTTTAACTATATTCTGTGCTCTTTTTCTATAAGAACCTTCTATAAAGTGTTAGAAAACTCAATAAAAAGGAAAAATAAATCGGTAAAGTCGTTCTCAAGTTAGGGCGTGAAGAAAATAGGAATTCATTTTGATATATAGATAGGTATGTCTCATATATTGTAAAGAGGTAAAGTTAGTGACGTTGCAGGGGGTAATCTCTGGATCTTCTAAACCGATTTAAAAAAATATTTTACCAATAGAAAGCCACGTTATTTGTGAGTGTCATAGGCTATATTTTACTGACTGTAAAGTTTCATCAAAATCCGTGCATAGTTTTTGTGTGAAGGAGTAACAAACATCCATCTCACAAACTTTCGCGTTTATAATATGAATAGGGTTATAAGTAAAGGTATACGAGTTACGATTCTTTCTTTCAGCGATCATAAAAACAGAAAAGTAATTGAGGTAACCATCATCTAAAATCAGAGTTTCTTAAACTTATTTCGTCTACCACCCACTTCGAAAATCAATTATTTTTAAGCACCCCTATATTTTCTTTTACTTTGACTATGAGACGTTTTTCTTCCTAAAATTATTTTTCTGGGCCCCCTACCACTTTGACCTCCAGCACCTACAAGGGAGCGTTATACACTTTGAGAAAGACTGCCTTATAAAATCCGAAAAAAATTAAACTTAGTAAATACTGTGGCTGTTGATAACATACAAATCTCATTCACGAAAACATAAACAAGACGAAATATACCAAATACTTCTAACGTAAAATCATCAAGTAATTATGAAACTGTTTAATTTATTTTTGTCTGCACGAACTCGTCGAGGTAGGTAGTAATTAATACATGTTAGTTACATCTCCATTAGTTATGAGACTCAAGTAAACAATTGTTTGCCGAACCGAGTGTCAAGTTCACATTATATTTTGTACGTATACGTATGTACACGGAAAATTTTGAATAGCTATTTCAAAGAGGCTTTAAAGGGGCTAATTAGGTATGTATATTATGTTTTTGTAATATACTAGTAGGCTCCAAGGATTACTGGTTCCTTGGCACATTGGCCGAAGCTACTCTTTGATGTATATAGATAACTTTGGTTCTCTCTCGGATCACGTTGTTCTGAATTCGATTCTATAAGGCTTGTGATATCGTCAACGACATTGAGCATTTGGGCGAAGCAAACACGACCTAATTCTCTAGGCGAGCGCGGTAGTACTCTTTGAATGGACGTCTTTTTAATTTTTAATAAATTCAAATTTAAATTTAATTTAAATATAACATGACCAAATTATAGGTGTATGTTTTCTTCAAATAATGTTTTTTTTTCGTATTATTTGATACAAATTGAAGTCATAAAGTACATCTCAATAATTTGGTGCTGATTCGATGATTTTTTTACAAATTATTTAGAATTACTATATAATTTATGACAAAACAATATTATGAAACGCATCTTGTAGATTAATACTGTATTTTTTGGCAGTCAATGCCAACAAAAAATAATTTCATTTACACCTCTTTTTCATCATTTTTTGAGAGAGGGGCCTTAAATAGATTCCACGCATAGTCTTAGCTCTTTCTTAAATATTTTATTGGTGAGTAACTTGGATATACCTCCAAGCATGTTTAGCCAAATTGCGTAATTGATTCACCGAAACAATGAACTACTGACCTACATTCATATTCGAGTGTTTTTTGCACACCAATTATAAATTCTTAGTAACCTTAGTAGCTAGGTACCTACTTAATTAAATTGTGAAGTAAGCACACTAAGTAATATTAGTATGTGAATTTTATTAGGTATCTTAACATTGATATACAAAAACCCAAGATACATAATCAATGTTTCAAAACCGTCCGCATAAAATACGCGCATTGTTGCGTATATTTCAAATAGTATCTCGTAGGTCGAGTTACCAACTTTATGTGAAATGAAATTAACCTTTAATAATAACAACCCATATAATATGTTCCACTGCTAGGCACGGGTCTCCTCTCCTCTATCAAGAGAGAGGGTTTAGGCCGCGTAATGCGGGTGAATCAGAAATTTCTTTAGAATTTCCTCTAAGACATGTGGGTTTCCTCACAATGTTTTCCTTTGATTTGAAAAACAATATGTTTTATTATTACTATACCTACTACCTATGTATAATTGGCGACAGTTTTGTGAGTTTCTTTTATTCGAGAGTGTGTATTGGTGTATTGTGGAGTCCCAGCTCCAAGCTCCAACTCGTGTCTTAGTCATAATGTGTAAGGTCTCGATTGGCATACCAGAGGTGAGTAGAAGTGCAAGCTGGTCTCTAATCGTATTCAGTGTGTAAATGAAACGCCTTTAGATATATAGATTCGTTCTCAAAAGAACCTAATCATTAGTACTTTATACCATGAAATATATATAAAACCAATCGCGTTATAACTTCTGTCAGAATTCGCGCGCGATTGACTTATTCATATTTTTTCCAAACCAACATTATTTTTGAAGTAAAAAATTAGGCGCGTTGACTACTTATTGGGTGAAAAAAAATCATGGAACTCGCGTCGTCGTCACCGAACGCTTTCCATATTCAAAAATAATAATCTAAAAGTTCGACGATACAATTCACATTTCACAAGGTACTTAGTTTTTACTTTTATCGGCACTCCCCAAAGACTGTCCCGCTGTTTTTTTTCTTTATGGATTATAATGGTTAATAATCCATAAAGAAAAAAAACTGGTGCTTATTTATGGTTATTGTGTACAATCAATTCTTTATTGTACACAATAACATAGAAAACAAATACATATAAATATAACATGTACAAAGGCGAGCTTAACTCATGATTGAGTTTTTAAGTTTGAAATGGGTAGTTTATTTTCTAAACGTCTGAAGTCTATGATCACACGGTCAGCGTGCCACCTATGAACGTCTAGAGTATCTTCGCATTTTTGTACATCAATGTATCATAATGATTAATTTGATCATGTAACAAAAAAAACAGTATCTACATGTTCTTGTATGTTACAATTAGCTGGCAAACAAGCATATGGCCCGCCTGATGGTAATCAGTCACCGTTCTCCATATCATCATCATCATGATGATGATGATAAGTAGCTTGCAATACTTGGAACATATAAACCGGATGATTTTTTAAAGTATCAGCCGACCGATGCATCAATTAATAAGCCTGTATCAGTCTATAGATGTCCATGACGGGCCTGTTGGTCTAGTGGTTTGTGACTCTGGCTGCTAAGCCGAAGATCATGGGTTCGATTCCCACACGGGACAAAACTTAGTGTGATTCATAAATGTTTGTATCGAGTATGGGTGTAATTTGTGACCGTGAATTGTATGTTTGCAAAGCCCCCTGCGACCCAAGGTTTAGCTGGGTCCCTAGTGCAGGAGTTTTCTTTTTCAAAAAATTTATAAGATACATACTTGCATGTCCACTTTTAAAGAGGTGGGCAGAGACAGACGTTTAATGCTGGAAATGTTTGTATATTGGATAAATGTAAGACATTCTTTACTTTGGTGGTTATTTCATAGTATAGGAAAGACTATATAGTAGCGTCACTCTTTTATATTTGCTCACAAGACAAATACCTAAATACGTAGAGCGCGCGCGCTCCCGTAAGGCTGCATTTCCACCAAAGATGTGTAGCGAGGAATGTGTGAAACCAATAGTATCGCTTCATTTATCCTTAGCGGAGCGAGGCTAGGTAAATAAAGCGATTCTATTTGTTCTAACAAACACATTCCTCGCTACACATCTCTGGTGGAAACACAGCCTAAGCCCCCTCGTAATGCATTGCCAACTATTCGAGAACTTCGAACGCCCCGCGCCCGCTACGTTGCCAACGAGGGATTGTCACTTGCGAATGTTTTGAAAATTCATTCATATAAACAGTTTATTGTATTAACATCAATCCATTTTCCCGTATTCCTATTTATATGTATAAATATTCCGTATTTATGTGAACATAATGCGACAGTGACTCACTTTATAGAGACAGATGAGATTCTTTATTACACGTGGCAACTTTTGCATCAATGTCATCTATAATATAAATGTATCGCAGAATGTGTTGCTAAGCGCAAATCTCGAAAACAGCTGAACCGATTTCGCTAATTTTTTTTGCTATGTTCGTTATTGTCAGGAGAAGGTTTTTATGTAAGAAAAAATTGAGAAAGTTGCGCTGACAATAGTTTAACCCGGGCGAAGTCGGGGTGGCCCGCTAGTCTTTAATATAAAAATGAATAGCTGAATGTGTTGCTAAGCGCAAATCTCGAGAACAGCTAAACTGATTTTGCTAATTCTTTTTTTGATTATGTTCGTTATTGTCAGGAGAAGGTTCTTATGAGTACTTATAAGTTGAGCTGAAAATAGTTTAACCCGGGCGAAGTCGGGGCGGGCCACTAGTTACTTCTTACTAATATTATAAATGCGAAAGTTTGTAAGAATGGATGGATGGATGTTTGTTACTCTTTCACGTAAAAACTACTGAACGGATCTGAATGAAATTTGGAACAGAAATAGATTATGGTCTGGAATAACACATAGGCTACTATTTACAGCGATAACCGAAATCCACGCGGGCGGAGCCGCGGACAACAACTAGTATATAATATTATTGATAACTCAGTATATATTATACGAAGGATCGAATACCTCTAATACTAATAGCACAGAATATTTAATAGTAGGTACTCACACTTAATGGGAGTACCTTTGATTGATTCTCCATAATGTATTCCATCTCATAACGCGTTATTCATAATGATAATCACTCATAATGATAGAAAGTCATAGGTATTTGTTCAATACAATTTGTTCACATTCAATAGCTTAACATAATAATTGAATTTCCTAAAATTATTTACACATGGCAACGGAGATAGGTAATACATACCTATCTCCGTTGCCATGTGTAAATAATTTTGCCGCAGCAGGGCAGCTGGCAGGGCCGCTATATGCATGAAGATTAGTTTTTTAGGACATTTTATAATAATTATTTATTTTGTCTTGTGTTTTTAATTTTATTTCATCATCATCATCATCATCAGCCTGTCGCAGTCACTGTAATTTTATTTATTATTGTTATATGTATAAATGTGGAAATCACATAATTGCTGTTTATTTAGCAGCATCAAATACTTAGGTGTCTTTATCGATGACACTCTCTCATTTAAAGACCATATTACCTACTTAGTCAAACGTCTACGAAAATTAATATTTGTATTTAAAACACTACGTCATATTGCAGACCAAAAACTAATTAAACAGGTTTATCTAGCCCTGTGTCAGTCTATTATACAGTATTGTATCACCTCCTGGGGAGGTGCACCAAAAACTGTAATTATGGCTATTGAAAGAGTCCAGAGAGCTATTCTCAAAGTATCTACGTTTCGCCCTTACCGTTTCCCAACGCGCCAGCTATATAAACATTGTAAAGTATTAACAGTCCGCCAAATCTTTATCATGTCCACAATACTCAAACAGCACTCAATCCTTAAGTACAACCCACAAATTACTAACACCAAAAGAAGGAAAGATATTGTCTGCAACACAGTCTCAGAATCGAGATTTGTTTTCACAAACAAATTTTACCCATTTCTAGGTCCCTTTCTTTATAATAAATTAAATAAGGCCTTATCCATATTCCATCTCAATCATTATACCTGTAAGTTACTTTTATTTAATTATATACACAATTTGTCCTATGAACAAACCGAAGATATGTTAATTATACTTAAATAAGTCATGTAAAGTTACGTTAAATATAGTCTAATTATTTGATTAGTTTCTTAATAATTTTAGCGAGTATTTATATTTTACCTAAACTCATTTATGAGTAAATATAAATAGCTACATGCACTGTAACCGTCTGTGGCACAGGTTTTATTACCTAGTACAGGCACTAAAAAATTATATATACCTTAAGTAATATTTAAGAACTATATTGTATCAAAATTCCTTATTATCTGAATAAATATTTATTATTTATTATTATTATTATTTGTACCTTATACACACAGCAACGGAGTTAGCTGTACTATGAAGATTAGCTTATTAAAAAAACTATTCTATATACTTCTGTGGAATTTGGTAACAATGTACAATTAGACTAAACCTACAGATAAAAATATATTTTACGCACATTGCTTTTCTTATAAAAAACTAATCTTCATGTAGCGGCCCTATATCTATCTCCGTTATGTTCTCCATTCGATACGCACTAAGTACCTACCTGTGTTTTGTATTGGTCCTATGTACGTACACATGATAATTCTTGCTAATTGTGCTACTAGCGTGAGCGTGAATAGCAAGGCTCATTTCATTACCATATGAGAATCATGTTCATTTCAACAGTTTATAGAAAGCTAATAAATCGTGGTCAGAAGAGTTATTAACTTGAATAAAAGCGGTGGTAGCCGAGTGGGAGAGTAGCCGACTTCTTCGCATGAGGTGTGAGTTGAATCCCGGGTGGCAGTACCAATGTAAATTTTACTTTGTGGGGTTTATATATACGTATCAAATGATTCGTCATCTGCTAAACATAAAGGAAAACATGGCGAGGAAACCCACATGTCTTAGAATAAATTCTAAAGACATGTCTGATTCACCAACCCGCATTAGGCCAGCGTGTGTGAATTAAAGCCTAAACCCTCTCACTTGATAGAGGAGAGGAGACCCGTGCCCAGCAGTGGGACATATATGGGTTGCTATTATTAACGGTAATGAAATTATGTAGGCATGTCTGATCCACCAACTTGTATTAGGGCAGCGTGTGTGGATTAGAGTTTAAAAATTAATCAGCCTGTAGGTTGTGCCGGCTTTTGAAAACTTTAGCCTTTCTTCACTCTGTAGGGCCTGAAATAAGAACGTATCTTTAAG
The DNA here is from genome assembly GCA_947095525.1 of Trisateles emortualis. NCBI lineage: Eukaryota > Metazoa > Arthropoda > Insecta > Lepidoptera > Erebidae > Trisateles > Trisateles emortualis. The sequence goes on along the minus strand of OX352732.1, from coordinate 17,303,989 downwards.
TTCATGGGCATCTCTTAGAAGGATGAAATAGATTTAGGTATAGAATGCATCTATGTCTGCGTAGGTACACACTTGTGACCAGCAGTTGACATCTTTCCGCCGAGATGACGATGAAATGGCTATTACCGAAATTTAGTTAGGAAGGGAATGTATTTTTCATAAATATGTAGAATAGACCCTACAGTATTTGTACTTTTTAACAAAAACCTTACATGTTACATCTATGTACCTATACCTACCTTACTAATATTTTAAAGAGAAAATATTTATATTTTTGTTTGTAATGAATAAAGTCAAAAATTACGAGGCCAATTATAAAAATTGTTTCACTAATAAAATGCTACATTATCACTAGGTAACAAAGGCTTAGGTATATTATTTTACAAAATGAGAACCCTAAAAAAACTAAATCTAGATACCTAAATAGAGAGAGAAGGACCGCTATTGTAAAACTAAATAGTGGACACGCGTTTTGCGACATTAACAAAAACCTTGTGGGTTTAAATTGTTATCTAAATATTACATTTACAGTAGATAAACTATGTCAGATGATCAATATTTAATTTACTTTAACAAACTTTCCTAATATTAACAGAACCATTGATGGTGCAAGTCAATGGTGCATACGGTACGACGGGCAACATTGAACATTTCTATGGCGGAAAATAGAAATATCAGTGACAAAAATCATCGGAAATAGTTATCTATAAAATAAAAATGTTCTTCTTAAATGTTCTTTAAATCTTCTTTTTTGAATCTTGACACGGCGAATGAGTCCGCTCTTGGCATTCACCGCGTGCCTTATGATCTTATAATTACACATATGGCGCCGGCAGTGAACGCGAGGAGTAGGACTCTTTTATTCTTCATTCTTCAAAACTCTTCGCTTCTTTCTTCAGATATTCGATATTGAATGAAGTATGATAAACAATAAATTAAGCGCCTAATAACAATTTACACTTTATGCGTCTCTGACAATCTTTGCTATTATTTTTGAGCAGGCGCTCAGTACATTTTATAAACTAAAAATATAGATTTGCAGTACGAAAAACTTGTAAACAATTAGAAAATATGTATTGAAATTTGATAGTTAAATTATTCATAGACACATAAAAGATAAGTACATAATACATAGGTAAACACAATTTAATTAGGGACTTATCATCATCTCAACCCATAAACATTTCACTGCTAGGCACGAGTCTCCTCCATACAAATGGAGGTATATTAGCCTACTATACCAATCTGGGACTTATACCTTAGTGGAAAAGAGGATTTCAAAAAAATTCTTTATAACTACGGCCACACATGCAATTGTACCTACCTAATTTTTTTTTAAATTGTTTCTGTGACCATGTCCTTGACTATTAAATTTGATGTCTTATAAATTGGATAGATATCTATATATTTCAGGTTCATATAAGCCATTCTATAGAAAATCAAGTTTGGATGTAAATCAGGGCTAATGACCATTGTTGAGGTATATGTAGGTACATTATGTCGCAATATATTTTTATATCATAGTTTATCATTATACTTTTTTTTGTCCTAATCATAATCATAATCATTTATTTGTGTGATTTTGTGTGATTTTGTCATTTATTTGTAATGCTAGTTATCTTTTGTTTCGTCTATGAATTGGTATTGGAAGTTAGATGAAGACTTGGACATTGGTCAAAAATCTATTTTTAAGACAGTCATTAGCAGTTTTATTATCTTTAAACACATACAAATAAACAGTACACCGAGTTATTTTAAAAATTACTTTATAAATTTCTGCAACAAGGCACTCTAAATGCAATACTTTTGCCAATATTATTGATGCTTCTAGAATAAATCCCACTCGGTTTCGCACTCGTGCATTGGCATGTTTGCAGCGATCTCAATTATTTTTAAACCTAAAATACAGCCCACATTACTTGCTGATAGTGTAGCTTTCTATGAATGAAAAAAAAAAAAATCGGATAAGTACGTACCTAGTTTTTTAATTTATCTATTACAAACAAACATTCAAAAAGCAATGTCAGTCGTTGGGCTACACATCAGAAGTAAAAACTGTACCTATAGAGTTAAGCTCTTTTTCTCAATTCTAAAAGTGCCCAAAAAGCGTAAAAAAGTTCTTTTTTCAAAAATCAAATCTTTCCTAAATAATATTTTCTTTAAAAAGTTCAGCCAGTATAGTATTTAAAAGCTTGATGCTTAGTTTCAATTCGTGGGTAATACAGTAGTACACGACAGCACGCATAGATCAGGCGTCTATTGTTATACACAATAGGTGCAAGGATGCAGCTGCCACCCTGTTGTCACGCTAGAGTCGAGGGGTGGCGACACGCGGCAAACCTACCGTCACTATGCGATGCAATTATTGTCAGCACAACCAGTTTCTAACTAGAATAGCCGTGTAATTATTTGGATACTTTTAACAATTACTGTTTTATTTATACTGACTGATTCGTCAACGCAGAGTCTAAATTTAAAATTTCGCACAAAGGTTTCATAAATGATGTAAATCAGCACAAAGGTTTTTTTGAAACTTCGGGCGAAGGGCGAAGTCGGAGCAGGCCGCTAGTCGTTAGCCAAAGCTAAGTAAAGAAGAAGTATTAAGTACATACCTACTTACTTTATTTTCACATTGGAATGCCTTCTTCTTTTTTATCATGGTCTGTTGGATGACGATAATTTTTGGCAAGAGTTAAAATGCTCTTCTAGTCCTACTAATATTATAAACGCGAAATTTTGTAAGTATGGATGGATGGATGGATGTTTGTTACTCTTTCACGTAAAAACTACTGAACGGATCTGGATGAAATTTGGCACAGAGATAGATTATGGTCTGGAATAACACATATCATATCACTTTTTATAGCGATAACCGACATCCACGCTGGCGGAACCGCGGGCAACAACTAGTCAATTATAAAACAATGATATAATAATTAAAAAAAAACTGTGAATCAAATGCATACCATCTTTCAAAAGAACAAAATATACGATGTCCGTAGAAAATGCTTAGATTAAGTTTGTCTAGTATAAGCTTTAACATTATTTGCCTGTCTCATTCATGATACCTACCTACTTACTTTAACTGAACTAACTCAATTTGTCACAGATAATCTAAACAAAAATAGCTAGCAGGTAAAATTTATACCATGAATCATTTATCGATCGTATGTGATAACATCTGAACGTGTAGGTCGTTCACTTCACTTTGGTTACTAACTAGGTAGGTGATAGACAACCAAAAAAAACATAAACATTGTGTGCATATCGATTTATACCAAATCGATATAATGTACACTAAAGGTTCTATGTTCAAGTTAGGGATTGGTGCAGATATAATTATATCGATTTATTATAAATAAAAAATGAGTTGTTGTAGCCACGAACTATGCCGTGGATTCAAAATACATGTCTTACTACTTCACTTTATATGGCAGACTCAAAGATAACTCAAAATATATATCATTTCAAAGAATATTTTGTATATAGAGATACATAATTTAAAAATCAAAACGCTCGCAGATATCAGAAAGACCGACCGTCTATCACTTTACGGAGCCCCACGAATAACCACATCGGTGCCAAATGCGATTTCCGTTTGACAATAGAAATTATCAAGCCGAGCATTTACTTACATAACATGGTACGAACCATCGTACCATATATTCACTTATTTTTTTAATACATTCACCTAAACAAGGGTTTTCTAGAGTTTTGAAAATCTAAATAAAAGATTTTATCTAAATAAACTTCTAAACTAATCAATACTAATTGATCCAGCTTTTCAGAACGAGAAGAATGTACTTTTGAAATAACTCTGTCCATAATTATGGAGTTTATGGTGATGAACCCTTGTATACACAACCGAGGAATGCCACGCGGGAGCCTAGACTTTACTAGTCAAGTTATTTTCATCACAACAATGGTTAATATTGTATTGGAACCCGCAACTTATGTAATAGGGACTGTTACTGATATTTCTATTATAAATAAAAGAGATAGAACTAGGACTATAATAAGTACTAGCAAGTAAGCTAGTCTGGGGAAATACATTTATCTTAAGACCATAGCTAAATAGATACACTGTGGGTCGTGGGTCAGCAACACAGGAGCGATGCCCTTAGTATTGCAAGCGTCCATAGTATACGGTTATGACAGGCCGTATGCTTGTGTGTAAGTTATATAAAAAAACCGTAATGACGCCTGAAGCTGGGAAGAAATATGAAATGAGGAAAGAACACTGTTTTTTTTTTCGTTCCCAAATCATTTGCCAGATATGTAATGTGACTATAGGCTATTTAGGGAGAGCTAATAAAAGAGCGAAGAATCAATGTTGGTATGGACTAGTGAACTGGTGGTGCCTACCACGGGACGCGTTGACGACGACACGACGACACAATGTCATTACGTCACTTGGGGGCTAATACGAGCAGTATCAATCATTCAGAAACCTTGAACTGATTCGAAATCAAAGGTAACGTAACTCTTTCATGAGTTAGTAAAGTTATTGGATGTGTTATTTTATCGGTGAGTAGTTTTACTAAGTTAATTTTCATAATTCAACTCTAAGATTAAGTATAAACTAGGGTTTAACCGTCGCGTCGTCGAAAACAGTTGAGTATTTTGGTTGGATTTAAGTTTATCCACCTAAAAATACTAGATATTTTTTGCAAATCTTCTTGTACGCTGTCATTGGAATGGTTACAACCACTCGATATTAAAATAATAAATTATATACTTCATTCGTTATTATGTAAGGTGTAATTGTAATAAATACTAAATTGTAATTAAAAGAATTGAAGAGTTGCCACAGTTTTTGCTAATGACCTCGTTAGCTGATCCATGTTTGTAAATAAATCTAAACAAATTGAATGTATCTTATTTTGACTCTAGTTTCTACCAGTCATGATAGAACCAACATATTTATATAATTAGAAACAGATGTAATTTTTGCCATTATTAACCTGTTCATGTACGTAGGTTTATCTGGTAGTAGTATATAAAAATAGAAAGGATGATTATTATTAGCGCCAAAAGGTCTATAGAGACGAAAATATAATATTAAGTCGTGTGCAGAAATAAACAGAACAGATATACAAAATCTGTTTAAATTATAAAAGTAACACTTAAATAGTTCATAAAAGTTAACTAGCACTCCCCATATTATTATGAATACATTGGTCAAACAACGGTATAGTAGGAAAGCTTGGTTGTGGGCGTGTAACAGCCCTAAGTACATTATTAAAGGCTTTGATTGATCGCGCCACGAGCCGTAGAGCGGTAGTGCCGTGAGTAATGTGCCTGCACTCTCCATGGTGAAGTAATGTAAACATTGGACGTCACCTGCCTACCTCACGTTATGTTTACCACCTCCCTTTTCCCGTATTTTGGTAGTTTTGTTATAGATTAACGTTGATTGTCCCTCGTATTATGAGTTATAACAATTTACCGGGTTATGACTATAGATTTGTATCTGGTAAGTCAAACTTATTTATTAATTTATATATTATTTACTATTTCGGTAAAGACTATACGTTTTTAATATACATACAAGAATAATATTAAAAACGTATATAAACTAACTAAATCTAATAATCTGATCTCGTAAGTGTATTTTGATTCTATTTAGGTGGCAGAGAAGCATACGGTAAGCGGTTATTGAAGCCCTTTAGCACTTACAATCTCAGGGTGACTCGTCTAACGTAAAATTTAACTTTAGTGGTTTATGTCATGGATAATCTTGGGATAAGAAAATGCTGTTTAAAAATGACATCCAAATATTTAAAAACTAGCCACTGTTTTTCCAACCGAATTTCAGGCAAATTGGGGCGACGATCTTTACAAATCGGTTGGAAGTAGCTGGATGCAAGAAGCCGAGGATCGTGCTTAGTGGTGTGCACCTACTCGTACCGATAGGATAGGATAATGATGATGAACCGAATTTCGATCGCGGTGACTTATCTTGACTAAAAGTAGCCATCGGCGCGGAGGATACTATCGTGTACAAGTTTGTATGCAAATACAGATGTACTCTTTATATCTCTGACTCTCACAACGGTATTCCATCATAATTAGAGAGAGATAGATATAAACACTACTCTTTTAACACTTTTTTAGTTCACCAATTGATTTTTGGCTCGGGAATCTAACACGGGACCTCTTGATCAGCGGTCTCAACGACCATTAGACCAAGGAGGCAGTTCCACAATAAATACGTGTATTGAAAACTGAATTAAACAATTAAGTAAGTATAATGATGTACTTGAGCGCGGCGTGCGAAGGGTTTGGTACTTGTGACGTCAACGGAAGCGTCAGTCGAGGGGCTTCCCTCTCAGCCGTCAACCCTCACACTTAGCTGCGTCTGTTAAATGACACGGCTACATTATAATCACCACTTTAGCTCGGCCTATTTACATACAGCCACTAGCTGAATTAACGAGGAAATTGTCTGTGAAAATTGTTCGCTATGAATGTTAACCGCTGTGTAATGGTACTCTTAATTCTCTTTATTGTTTAATTGCGGAAAAGAATTTGTGGTTAGATAACTGTAAACTACTTTGGCGTTACGGGAGTGTGACGTCATAAAACAGAGGTCTAATCGTGTGTTCTTCGTATGTGTGATGTCGAGTTACTTTGAATGTAAAAGTTTTACTAGAATCTTATTTTTAAAATTTAACGTAAATATTGAGGTTACATCTCACAATAACTTGTTTGTATTTGATCCTCTTCTTTTTATCTTTTGGTTAGTGGTCAACCTGTCGTTATCTAACAACTGTTAAATTAGGACCGACTTGTAACGTGCCTTCTGAAGCACGGAGACGCTTAGATGAAATACCACTATGCACCTATATCTATAGGGTTACTGCGCCTTTGGTTGCTTAGCCCGCTGATCGTTTACCGAACAGCGAGTGCATCTGACTATGTATTTAATATTTACGTTTGTTTTTCAATATATAAGGTTAAGTCACACGAAGCGAATACTCGTTACGAATGCAATTGCCCCAAATAAATTCACTTAATGGGACAAGCTACTCACTACGATTAAAAAACGTTCGCCGCAAGTAAAATTGCAGGGGATGGAATTGAGCATGGTCAATTATAACCAGCGCAAGCGCACTACTCGCTGCGATCGTACGAGTAGTGTGTGTACTTCGAATTAGTTCCTTTTTTTTAAATCGGCAGATCATTTTGGCGATTGCTTCTGAACAGTCGACACACGGAGCATTTACAACCGACTTTGGAGAAGGATTTGGAGTAAAACTCCCAAAATTGTAGGCTCCACTCTCTGCAATGAATAGATTACAGCAAGCAAACTTGCTATGTGTGACTTTAGCTTTAGCCCCGTAAGACTCGAAGACGAGCGTTTAGATTTGCAAAACGTAAGCATGAAAAGGAGAGGATCAAACTTTGTATAGAGTATTTTTATACTACTTAGATGGCAAATACGTCGACGTGACGGCCCGCCTGATAGTAAGTAGTTACCATAACCTATGGACGTTTGCATTACCTAACGCATCCCAAAGTTTTGTGATGTGGTATCCCTGGGATAGAAAATCCTAACTAATACTCGTATTTTAAATGCAAAAGTCACTCTATTTGTTAGTTTGTTTATTATATTTTCACGACTAAACGGCTGGACGGCTACTAGACTAGCTGTTGCCCGCGGCTCCGCCACAGTGGAAATCGGTTATCGCGATAAAAAGTAGCTATTCCAGACTATCTCCGTGCCAAATTTATATCTATGTCTGTGCCAAATTTTATCCAGATCCCTTAAGTAGTTTTTGCGTGAAAGACTAACAAACATACATTCTTACAAATTTTTAGGTTTATAATATTAGTAGGACTATACCTAGTACCTCTCTTACCTAATTTTTGTACTCTTCAAAAGTGTTCATCAACTTTCATCAGCAGATTAAAGTTTGATTATAGAGTTTGAAATCGAAAGCTAGGGTTCATTGTCCGTGCGCCACGCGACATGCACCCCTTCGTTACCAACCGTTATTATTACCATAAAAAATATTCTAAAGTGTGCTAAGGTCGTCCAGTTTTTTTACAATACACCCTTCTGTTCACAAAACAATTGTATATTAAAATAGGTGGGACATTTTATTGGGTGGCAATTCGATATGGGGTTCTATTCAATGTTCTGTGAGGGTGTTACTGGACTTTTTGCGATGAAATTATTAATGAGAATAATTAGATTGTACGCATGTATGATGGAGATTGATGCTTAGTTTTGATGAAAAAAAAATTAGCTTATGCCCGTAGTTCACCCGAGTGGATGTATTTTTAACCGACCTCAAAAACGAGGAGGTTATCAATTCGTTTGTATTTTTTTATGTTTGTTACCGCAGAACTCCGTCATTTATGAACCAATATAAAAAAACTTTTTTGTCTGAGAGGAGATACTTACAGTTTGGTCCCATTTTAATAAAAACAATTCAAACTACAACATGTTCTGATGATGGGATCCATGAGGAATCGAGGAAACTCCTCAAAAATTATAGACATACATATAGCAATTTCAATATTTTTAACAACAAATCAAACATTTACATTTAGAAAGTGTGATTTGGTGAAGGGAAACTGATGAAGAAGACCACAGATGGACATTTGAACGTCTCAATCATTAGTATTTCACGGATAGCGATTAGGTAACTTTCGAGTAAGGTTCTTTAGCAACGATTTTAAGCAAATTTAATGTAGCAAATGAATATAGTACAACTGAACTAAACTGATGATGAAGCCGGAAGGTATACAACGGAACTCCATAATTCAACAATGTAATCTAGCCGTGTTGGGCTTATTTCAATGGTCATGAGATGCACATTTGCTGGAAATTAGATTTAACAAAAAACGTCTTTAAGAGGTTATAAGTGAGATAAGAGTTTGTACGAAAGTTTAAAAACGTTAGAATTGGGATTTTATAGTTTTTAAAATTTCTACAACTTGCCGTATTGAAGTCGGTTTTTTTTGATAACATTATTTTAAATAAAACGTCTTTAAGAGGTTATAAGTGAGATAAGAGTTTGTACGAAAGTTTAAAAACGTTAGAATTGGGATTTTGAAGTTTTTGAAAATTCTACAACTTGCCGTATTAAAGTCGGTTTTTTTTTTCGCTATAACATTGTAAAGTTTCATCAAAATCCGAGTAAGTATTGTGTAAAAGAGTGACAAACATTCATCCTATTACCTATTTGTTTCGTTGTAGCTATTATTATTATTATACGCTACACACATGTTTATAATACGTATGCGTTCTTAAATAATTGACTAAGTAGTGTCATTATGGCGGTAAATATATATTAGAGTCGACTTTGGTCGCTAGGAGACAGTATTTTCATAAACATGTATGGGGAATTCCTTTGACACGTCAACTTTTCCCTTAACTAAATAATGGAATAAATAATTTTCGTAGAATTTGAAAATTTTATGTAAATATAATGTTGAGTAACTTATTATAGCGTATATTAGTCGTGTTGTATTTATATTATTTTGTGCACTGAAGAATAAAAGTGCCAATGAATATGCAATGAAGAAAACGTCCAAAATAATGTGAATTTATCGTAAACATTATTTCAAATCTGGAAAAATAAAGAATGTTATTGTATTGCAGATTTTTTTCATACATTGGAGAAAAAAGCTCCTGACAATGTGATTACAACTAACAATTACTATAAGCTCTACATAAAAAAGTTTTAGACTATGTGATTATAACGTATAACTATTTTATTCTCTGTAGGAAAAAGCTCCAGACAATCAGAGCCTTTAGACAAGTGGCATAAGCGATAGTCGAATCGAAAAGCCAAAAAAGAAAATGTATGGGATTTGACGTGAGTCTACGATTTAATCGTAGACTCACGTCAAATCCCATACATTTGTTTTTTTGACTTTTCGATTCGACTACCGTTTATGCCACTTGTCTAGAGGGTCTGATTATAACGAATAATTATTTTATGCATTGGAGAAAAAAGCTCCAGGCAATGTAGTTATAACATAAAATTATTTTGTACACTGGAATAAAAACGAAACAATGCAAATTTATTGTAGAATTCTTTTGTGAACTGTAGAAAAGGCACCAAAGAAGGTGATTGTATTGTTGAATTATTTCATATTAATAATTTAATTTTGAGTATTAGATTAAAATGGTACTTGGCAAAAGTATTAATGGTGGTTAGAATTAAGTCTTTTCTAAAATATACCGTTATACCTTAAGAATATGTAAAGGTAAAGAATATCATAATTTAAATAACTTAGAATAAATTAATACAGACAACATGCAATACAACATCGATATGCAAATAATTACAATTACCTACTTTCCTATGATTCCCAGATATTGAAAAATAAATATATTTTCTTCTCTTTTATAAGTATATCTTTACTTGTCTTGATAGAATGATTCGTCAACGCAGAGATTAAACCACTAGGGCTATAAATTTGAAATTGAAAGTATTATGAAGCGATTTGTAGAAATTAAATCCCTAGATGGGTAATTTTTTTATCTCGTGCAAAATCGGTGCACATCGTTAATATTTGATAAAATAATAAGAATTATTATGTTTACGAATATTTTAATTCTCATTTATAACCTAATTTTTATTCTCATAATATTATAACAAAGTGCCAACCCTTATTCACTTATGGCTCACAACAATGTATAATTTCAACTTTCCCAAACATCTAAACAAGACCACAAAACAAGTTAGTGGGGTTCCATACACTTTCTAAAACTGGTCTTTACACTATTCCAACGTGATGCTAATAGTGAATTTTGGACATGGGAGCCCGAGGGAACAAGGGACCGTGAGAGATGGGACCCTGTCACAAGTTCCAGTGGGCTCCACCCCGTGCAGCTGTCGCGATAACTTTTAGATTCGATGGATCGATTGTTTGATTCACGACTTTCTATTGTTCCTATTCGATTGTTTGTCGATGTGAGCCTTTTTGTCACGGTGAGTTATGTGAGCGCGGCGTATCAGGGATTATTATTAGTTGACGACATAACCGTTAATGGGCGTCGTTTATAACTCCCCATATCAAAGTGTAATGTTATATTATACACTGAACAAATTGTATCGTGTATACAGGATTTAATAATAATGTATACTAACTTTATATTAGGTACTGTAATTTAAAACAAATTGTTTCTATTTTATTTTAATACACGCGATTTATACTTTGAATATGGATTTTCTTTTCGGTCCTTAAATGCAAAATTAATAAGGGTTTGCACTTCGTTTTAAATGTATGAGAATCCAATATTTTTACTTTATTGAAAGTAATTAAATTATTATTATAATTGTAACTTTATTTACATTAATTTAAATAAAACTTACCTACAATAATGTAAGCTCAAGTTTATTTTAACACTGGAAACCACGTTTGAATTAATTGAACCGTTGCAGAGATTTAAACCTCAGACAAAAGAATTGTATACGATTTGTAAAATGTATTGAATAGCAGAATTAATTGTACCCTTGTATAATTGCAACCCAGGCTTGTTCTAATGGAAAACCCTGGATATTTACAATATAAATTACATTTACTATAACCGGTTGTAGGATTACACGCTCCACAAGTCCGGTTGCATACGTTTAAATCCCCAACACAATAGATAGCTGTATTTTAATGCATCTATTAAGTATGCAGATAAGTTGCGCGTGCGAATAATGCATGAGAGTTTTAATCCTAGACAAAGCGAGTTGGATTAATCATCCAAAATATGGGGTGTGTTTTTTCGTTGAATAGTATGTTCGGGGCTAGGGGTCGTTGAACGCAGCTGCGCGGGCGCGGATCAAATTGATACGTCCGCGTGCATATGTCGCGGGCAGCGGCGGCGCGGCGTGCGCGTGCGACGCTGACGTCACGCAATGTGCAAGCGCCGCCCGCCGGCTGCACAACCATTGTTGTTTTGCTTTAATAAATTTAATGAATATTGCAACTATAATTTGTATTCGAACGCGTTGATTTTTCAATTTTTTATTATGTGGTATTCTCATGTAGGTATATACTCGTACTATAACGTTTGCAAAAGTTCATTAAAATTAATTAAGTATAATTAATATCATTGATATAAAGATACTATATGTTGAGTTTTTATCTTGTATAAACAAAAGTAATAGTTGTTAAACTTGTTTTCTTTGTTAAAAAATACCCAAATATTCCATAGTTCCCTTAGTAATGACAAAAGGATAAGGATAGGGTAACGCACAGCAGAGCATTGGATCATAAAATAAATATTTTTTTATTAAAAATTTCATTCAGACAGTTTCAACAAACATCAATTCAAGGGCTAACTGGTATCTAATCGAATGTCCAACGATACAGGCCGCTGATGTCTATACTGATACTGATAGTAGTGATAAGTGGACGGGTGGTGGTCACCCTACATTCCCCCTCTGTTACCACAAGGTAGCCGAGTACCTATCTGTAACAACTTACAACAATCAGCTGTCCTATAAAACACATTTTGTTTGTTTACTTTTGTTTTTATTTGTCAACCAGTGTTTTATATACGTTGGATTAAAATCGACTTCAAAATGGCATAGTATTTCGATCATTCGCAAAAACTAAAACATAAATTGTATGTGGTAATAATTAATAAATAAACCTTTATGATAGGTAGCGGCACGTCCTGGTTTCGCACCGTTTTTTATTTCCATTTAATATAGCATAGTGCCTGCCTAACCCTATGGGAGATGGGCATGATGATATGTATGCATGTTAAATATACCCTAAGAGTATGTTATACGCTGATAAAGTAGCTTTCTAATAGTAAAAGAATTTTTGAAATCGGTCTAGTAGTTTTTGAGTTTAACCGAATTAAACAAACATTCATAAAATGTTTCATCTTTATAATATTAGTTTTGATAATTTATAGTATTTTTAATTTACAAAAATATTTTATTTAACTTTATTATGTTTACAAAATTAGGGTATAAGGAAAAGTGTTAAATTAGTCAAAATCATAATTTAATTAAAGTATAATTAGTTTGTTTATTTTATTGCAATGTAATATAATTTATTGCGGTATTTATTTATTTAATTCACTGAAATGTGATACTTTCATTGTACCTTATATATTTTTTGTAATAGGTAATTAAAAAATAACTAAGTTAATTAAACATCTTTAATAATTATTATTAAAGATGGCAATAATAATGGATATAAATATGAATTATGACAATGTAAAAGGATATAAGTTTATTTTTATTAACTTTTAAAGTATATGTTGGAAATCTGAGGCTAGATTACCTGGCTTGTTTAGTACCTAACTGATAACATGTGCTCGTATCGTTACATTGTGGATATCTTTTATCGATACATACAACAAAACAGGTCAACTAGATAAATGTGCGTTGTCCGATTAATTATCATAATTATGCACTTTATGTAAGGTTTACTTGAAGTTCGTTTAAAAAAATATTTTATGAATGTTATAATTATTATTATTATGAGGCAATTAAAAATTATAATTATGTAATCAGTTTAATTAATCCGTTTATAATTGCAATTGGCAATTAAATGTTGTACTGTAACTATTATGTTTATTTTTCGTCGGCAATTTTAATCATTCCGTTTTTTAAAACGTATTTTCTTACCTAAGTCATTCTTCGAAGCAATCTCGTTCAAGTGAGTAGCATTGTTTTCGATTTTTATAAATTTTATAATAAAATATAATAATTGAAACCGCCTTATATACATAGCGTTTATACGAAACGTATACGAAAATTAAAAAAATATAAGAAAGTTGTAGTTCTACTAAAAATTGTCAGAATCTTCAATAATAAAATCTTCAAAGTCTTGTTTTAAATTAAAATTCAATTTAAATTAATGCAATTTAAAATTATTATTAATTAAAACCGTTTGAAATTATAAAATAAAATTTATGTTAATTAAAATTTATTATGATAATTAAGTGCGCGATATAATAATAAATTGCCATCGTAGGTAATCGTTGTCGCGATCTATGACCGGCGCGACCGACGACCGACCGGTGTCGGTGAGGGCGGGCGTCTACGGCGCCGTTATCGTAGCGACTGTACGGCCTACGCGCTACGAGCTACGCGCTAACATTATCGACTTTATTATCACCCATGATTTATTGTTCTCTACGTTCATAGATACGTTATGAATGATTAGTTCAATTTTATATTTTCTTTAATACGCTAACTGGCATTCGTACTTTACGGTCGCCGTGCCGTAAGTAAACGTAAGTTCCGTATACACGCATAAAACACGATCAATTAACTTAATTTCTCGGAAACTGTCCGAGTCAGTAATAAAAGTCAAATTAAAATGTCATTTTATATAATTTCATATAAGTTCTGTGTTATGACCATTAACGGAGTTATATACATTTATGTATGTATATCGTGTATTCATAAAACGTAACCCCAGAATAATAAAATACGGAACAACGTAAAGTTTAACATGAAATGCGTTATTCGTATCGTAGGTCGGATGTGGGGGAGTTGTAAAGGGTGAGGTAGATGTGGGAGGTGGAGGTTTAAGGAGGCTGGCACAGCGCCAGCCGACAAGGTGAAGTGGCGGCGCCAGTGAAAGTCCTCGCCCTCAGTTCGAACTATCTCGTACCCTCCCGGCATCTCGCCACCAGCACACAGCTATATGAAACACGCTACGACGCAAACCGTTCTACGAGATTATGCGTAGTACCAAGATGAAACATCTCGTTAGATTGATCTCATAGACATAAGAGAAGAAATAGATGAAAAAGAGATTTTTGAACTACTCTGCTAAGTCCAGAATTGGATCATTTAAATAAAATATGAAGTCGTAAGTTAATAGAAATATTCGTTTATCATGGCACTGATTATCTGAATTGAGATTTGATTTAAAGTACACCAGATTTGCTCGCAGGCAGAAGTGAAGCATCTTGGTAAAATGATCGAATTCAAATGATGAAGTTAAAATCCCACACGACGAATTAAAAAATATATGAAAGTTTTTGTAGACACAGACACAGATCGTAAACCATCAATGGTTCATCAAAAAGAAGGAGACGTTGTTCCGTATTTATAAAAAATATAAAAAATACAACATTTAAAGCGCATACATGCGACACAGAAGCAGTTAAATGTAGAAAAGACTTTTCCATTAAACGCATTAATACCCGCAACATTCCAACTAGATTTTCGCAATTGTAATTTTTTTTGTTAATGTCGTGAGATTAAATAATATAACAGCCGATAAAGCGCATAAATTTAGTTTAATTTTTTAAAATTTCAGTTTAAACACGAAGGTCGAAAAAGTTACAATTGTAACTTATTGCCAATTCGGACGCGTCGGAAAGTAGCATCGGTAAAAACCGGGCGATTTTTTCACTTTTAATAAATTCAAGTCACGAAAACTAAGTGTCGAAAGTTCGTTCACAAAAGGAACATTAAATTGTAAAAACGCGTAACAAATAGTGTAGCGGCGGCGGCAGTGCTGACATGCTCACGTACCTGGTTAGGAGCGGAGAGAGGGAGCGCAGCAGCAGAGGCGGCAGCGGCACGGTTCACTCACAGCACGACTGACACTCGCGGAGCGCGCGCCAACAACGGTACGGTACGTGCAAACACCAAAAGCAAAATGGACATACCTGAGGGTGGCGGCTGGTACGGGGCGCGCTCGCTACTTGAATGAGCTCCCGGGATGGAGCGGCGCGCGCAGGGGGCGCGGCCAGCCCGCGTGGCTCCGGCCGGCACCCTCCCCCGCGCCGCCGCCGCCTGCACCGCTCAGCTGAGCCCTGATTAGCCCCCGGCCGGGCTATTCAATTAAGGGTTGTTCGGTGCATCGCCGATGTGGGCCTGGTCGCCCGGGCTCGCTCCCGATGCCACCTTTGAGTGCTCTTCATTACAACCTCTCTATCACCGTTATTTTTATTAGACCCCCGGGCTCAGCTTCCCTGGCACAACAAAGAACAAAGAACCGATAAGTACCCCACTCATAGAGCTCAGCGTAAACGGAATATACGAGTATAGTAGATTGTAAATTAATACAGTTATAGATGAACGTCGATTCTCGTAAATGTGTTGGTACAAAAGCTTATTTCTGTTTTATACTTTAGTCCTTTGTTGTCAGATAATATGTGCTAGTATATAATTAAGAGAGTTGGTTATTAGAACAAAGGAGAGGAGTCGACAACAATGTTAGTGGAAGCAGTCCCCGGGGTGCAGAGCGGCGACTCGTTACATGCTCCAGCGAGACTTGCCAACAGCGAAATTATCGTTTAATTCTATACTCACTGTAATTGAATACTAAGATGAAGTCTTTACCAGATTGAGAAATTCTCTCGTGGCATCTATATTATATTATATTCATCTTTTGATATTTAGTAAAAGACCAACTTGAATTTGAAGAATGAATCCGGCTAAAACTGTTACACAGGGAAAGGGTTTTCCTTTTTCAGGGATATATATACATATATATTTCATTTCTTAAATCTACGCACAGCCAAAACTACTACGTTTTGAAATCTGAAATTTGGAGCATAGCTTTATTTTGTAACGTAAGCATCAGATAAGAAAGGATTTTTGAAAATTGAATCCCTAAATAGGTAAAAACTAATTTAACCCAAGTGAAGTCAGGGTGAGCAACTAGTTTATACTCTTATAGTTATATTACAAATGCAAAAGTAACTGTTTGAATGTATGTTTGTTTGTTACTGAACGGATTTTATTGAAATTTGTCAAGGAGATAGATGGTATTCTAGGGAAGGATAAAGGGTATTTTTACCGCAATAGCCGACATCTTTGAAGGCGAAGCCGTGGGCAACAACAAGCTATATATTAAAGCGTTATGCCACTCACTAATTAATCACGTAGGTTATCACAAAAAGTATAAATGCTATGAAATTTGGGAGGTAGATTTCTCCTAGTGAGTAGATGTCAGCTAAGAATCGTTATTTTACAATTCAACGCCTAAAGGTGTAAAAAAATATAGCTATACCGCCGCTAGTATTATATAAAATTCTAATGAAAAAGTAATTACAAAGCAAAATATTGTTTTTAGCCAGTATTTTAATATATTTTTCAAACTTAGCCCACGGCTACGGTCGCCTTTCAAGTAGACAAAGTACGCACCGGTCGGTGGTGCGGCTGCGATCGTGTGGTCGGACGACCTGAGTGTTTTTGTTTCAAATACAAGCTTTATAATATCCTATCGACCCGCCCTCGCTTCGCTTCAGTTTTTTTATTTTCTTTATATATAACATACATGTAATATACATATAAACCTTCATCTTGAATCACTCTATCTATTTAAAAAGTCCGCATCAGAATCCGTTGCGTAGTCTTAAAGATCTATGCATACATAGGGACGGACAGACAGCGACAGCGACTTTGTTTTATACTATGTAGTGACTAGCGGCGCGTCCCGGATTCGCACGGGTGGACATATATTTAGCTATCGTATTTTTTTTTTTAATAATGCCTCTGTTACCCGCTGATAATGTAGCTTTTTAATGGTGAAAGAATTTTTAAAATCGGTCGAGTGTTTTTGAGTTAAATCGTACCAAACAAACTAAAATCTAATCTTTCCTCTTTATTGTATTAGTTTATATAATACTAGCGGAATGTCCCAGCTTCACACACAATACATCTCTATTATTTATTTGATTTTCGTAATTAATAAATGATAAAATAAATATAGACTATGTTACTCGCTGATAATGTAGCAGACTTTATATGAAAGATTTTTTTAAACGGTCCAGTAGTTTTTGAGTTTATTTATTACAACAAAAGTAAAAATCTTTTCTCTTTATATTAATATAGACTAGCGGACTTAAAAATCAAGTTGGTTCAAAAGCACGAAGCCTTATTATCATAGTAGCATAAACGGTAGTCGAATTGAATAGAATAGTTCAGAAACAAAAAAAGCTAATGTATGGAATTTGATGCAAGTTTACCACATTATGTCGTAAATTTACGTCAAATCTATATTTGCTATCTTTTTCATGCGATTAGACAACTGTTTATGGCATTTGATTAGAGGGGATAAAGTATCACTTGTAGAAAATACACAAGACATTTGTGATGGGATCCCTGGAATAAAAAAACATTTCTCTAAAAACGCCTTCGGAACAGGACCTTTACTCACGCATAGGAATACAACTACACCAAGTTGTAGCTTGTACGGTGCCCTACGTCTTTATTTTGTTTTCTAATTGTTTAATACTAGCTTCCACCCGCGGCTTCGCCCGCGCGTGCAGTCCCTCGGGTACAAAGTTTTTTTCGAGATAAAAAATAACCAATGTGTATTCAAACTATAATCTATCTCTATGCCAAATTTAATCCAGATCCGTTCTGTAGTTTTTGCGTGAAAGAGTAACAAACGCATATCTATACATTCTTACAAACTTTCGCGTTTATAATATTAGTAGTAAAAAATGCTTTTTCTAAGTCGCATAAGTAAATATTAAATAAAATAAATAAGTAAACCGGCCAAGTGCTCGGACTCGTACAACGCAGTACAAAAACCACAGAAGTCATCACTTAATACACACTCTGTAAAAATTGCAACTGTCTACCTATTACAGTTTATCTGCTAAAAGACGACCGGACAACGAAGCTGTTGTGGAGGTTGTTGGCAACATTTGGGTACTAAACCTTAAAAAGCTTATTTTCATTACAATTGTTGAGAAAATTTTGTTTATCTAATAGTTAACAAGTTTATATATATAACTAGCTGACCCAGCAAACGTTGTTTTGCTACTAAAATAGTAATATCGCTATAAAAAAAATGGGGTTGATCGTAGAGAGGTGAAAATTACGGGTTGTATGTATTTTTTAATGCTGAATCACAAAAAAAAAACAAAAAATGTTGTCTAAAAAATTAAATAAAAAAATTAGGGGTGGACCACCCTTAATATTTTGGGGGATGAAAAATAGATGTTGTCCGATTCTCAGACCTACCCAATATGCACACAAAATTTCACAAAAATCGGTCGAGCCGTTTCAGAGGAGTTCAAAGTTGAACACTATGACACGAGAATTTTATATATTAGATGTACAATAATAATTGTCTGGCCTGTTGGTCTAGTGGTTAGTGACTCTGACTGCTACGCCAGAGGTCGTGGGTTCGATTCCCACCCAGGACAAATCTTTGTGTGATGAGCACGAATGTTTGTTCTGTGTCTGGGTGTAATTTATCTATAATATGTATGTATTTAGAAATATATAAGTATGTTTATCAATCAGTTGTCTGGTTACCATAGTACAGGCTCTGCCTAGTTTGGGGTCAGATAGCGACGTGTGAATTGACCCGAAAATATTATTATATTATATATTAATATTAATAATACAAAACACCTAAAACTAAAGTAACTAAAGATTTTGTCAGAATGTTTGAACATTCTGACAAAATCTTTCTTCTATCACTCGCAATCATACAGCATTATATATTAACTAACGTATTTAAGACGAAACTATTTTTATATCGGTTGCTTTTTCTAACTTGTATAAAAATATATCTTCAAATACTCACACTTAATTTAGAAACGTCCCTATATGGAAGGTTATAAATCACCTACGGGGCGCTAGGTGGCGCTAATGTCCTGGCCCCAGCGAATACCCGAGTTTATTTCGTCAATCTTTCTCGGCTTTGTTGTCCCACGCACATATATCTTAATTTTTCTTTTAGATCGATTGACTATCGGCAGGTATAAAAAGCCGTGATATTTTTTATAGAAGCAACTGATTGATGCTACTGCTGCGGTTTTAGAAGGATTAGAAAACGATAAAAAACTTTAACTTACGTACGAAGGAATTGCAGGTTTCTTAATATTATAAACATATTGATTATGACAATCATAGGAAGCTCAGAATTTATCGAATACACCTAGTAGTTTTAAAGATTAGGGCGTTCAAACAAACAAACCATATATTATTATGTAAAACAAAGATGGCGACCACGAGACGGGCTGTGAACAAACGCAACGATCTACCGACACTCGTTAACAGACCATTACCGAGGTATTCTACTGTTCTTACTTTGGAGACTACTGCTGTGTGGGGTTTCTAGTCGTTAGTACACTATGTAGGTAAGTACTAAAAGTTAACACTGGAGTACTACATTTTTAACACTTTCTTATAAATTAATGGTGTTCACCACTCAAATATATAGTACTTATTTAGGGACGCATTTTGAATAAAACGTTTTAATATTTAATGGTAATTAAGTTATTTTTCACCTTTTTTTGATGTCGGTTTAATAATAATAATATATTGTAAAAAAAAACTACTTTTCAGTGTTCGGCCCATGTTAGGTTAGTATCTCAATCATTATCGCAATAGTTTTACCTAGAATGTTTGAAGAGTTCGCAGAATGGGATCTAGAGGAAATCGATTCCTCTAGATCCCATCATCAGATTCTGACCTGAACAAGAAACATTCCAATTCCGGCTACGAATAATCGAGTGACAATAAAAAGGAATATTGTGACGATTTGTTAACGTCCTCCTTTTTTGAAGTCGCTTAAAAATCTCAAATTTTTAAATAAATGTAGGTATCAAATATATTCTTTTTAGTAAAAAATCAAAAACGGTTGGAAAAAAGGTAGATTCATGCGGCGGATGATGATGCTGGGAAGCTAATGGACGATGAGGTTCAGGTCAACCCTAGATTCTATGTAATTTCGCCTTTTTTCAACCTAACTATAAAAATATTTACATATATAAATAAATAAATAATAATAATGTAAAAAAACAATCGGTCGAATTTCAATTTATTAATATACTTACCAAAATTTGCTTAGCATTTTATTATACGAATCAGTTGGTTTTTAAACTAAACAAGAGAGGTAGGGCACAATACTAGCGAGCAAGCCCGACTGGGAAAGAACTACCATCTTACAGCAGACCGCAGTTAAATAACTACAGATAACGGTGTAGTCGTATTTCTGTGTATGAGTACAGGTCTCCAGAGCTCCCATCTTGCCTTGGTGTAAAAAAAATGGGTTGGCAACACGCAAGTGATAGCTCTGGTATTGCAAGCGTCCATAGGCTACGGTAACGGCTTAAAATCAGGCGGGCCGTATGCTTATTTGTCACCCAAGTAGTATAAAAACAAAAAATTCTTTATTTTACCTACATAGTTACAGGCACAGAACAAAGAAAGGTACACACGGCAACGGAATTAGCTGTACAGGGCCGCTATTAATATGAAGATTAGTTTTTTAAGAAAACCATTGGATATATTTTTGTGGCTTTTGGTAACAGAATACGATTAGACTAAACCTATACATAAATATATATTTCACACAAATTTATACATATTTAGGATTTCCTAAAAAACTAATCTTCATATAGCGACCCTGTATAGCTAACTCCGTTGCCGACCGTTCTTATAGGTACATACTTAAACAAAATTCAGGTACAAGGCGAGGGTACCTACACTATATTGAGTTTTTTTTACAGCAAACTTATAGCGGTAGAGGAAATATATTAGAGTATGAGAGCGCTATGAAGTGTACAACAGTAGGAGAGAAAAATAAATGTAAGGTAAAACATAGAAATTATCATTTTTGTTGGATATACCAGATAAATATAACATTCATTTCATAAGATATTCACATGAATAGTTATTAGAATAGAGGTAACTTAACCTAAACTACTTACAAACAATCAGATATTGTATTAAAACCTATAAATAAAATATCTGATTGAGGTCGCAGTTCTGAGGCATGGTGCCCAAAAGACTGGTCACATTGCCACGCTGGATCGCAAGGCTAATCCGTTGACCCAAGTAAAGGCCAGCCTTATGATTGTAAAATGACTCGACTAAACTCTTTGATATACCAGATTAATTTTATTGACGAAGCCGTTCATCTCCAACACAGCAAGATTATATAAACGCCATCGAATTTAGACATATTGGCTGAATAACCGACTGCTTCACTTTATCATAGTGCTAAGCACCGTTTTAAATCTTATTTTCTAAGCGAATGAATGTAACCTATCGGTGCACAAATACTCACCCGATATACTTGGGATACAGAGTATTGGCATGGTGCCAATGTTTGCCAACGACCGTCTTAACATTTCCCGATAACTACATTCATAGCAAGTCGACCGTATAAAGGAAGTTTCCACCAACCTGCACAAGAAAGTTCTCTCTGCTCACTGCCTCTCTCAACACGAAGCGCGACGAATCGTGAACTTATTCGAATCGAATTTCTGCCATTGGAAAGCTTTTGTGGGGGGCGGATACGAGCGGCAAACAAAATGCCTAAAAGCGGCTGAAATCCCGAGCGCGGACGGAGATGACTGCTTCGCTTCCGATGCAGTTCCAGTTGGCTGCGGACAGATTTAACGAGTGCTTCCCGGAGCGGTTCCCGGGACGCTGCACCTCGCATCCTAGCTGTCACTCTACTATTATATATTGTATACCGAAATGAAAAGCTACGCCACTGACATTGCAGTGGTAGAACACATTGGACTTTCCGGGTGTCACGATAAGGTCGACAATGACGGACGGCGCGCAGTTGCAAGCCCGTGTCGTGTGCATACGAGCGTGTAATGCTGTCGGTGTACGGCGCTCCAGCCAGGTGAGGCTGTGTCTGAGTGTGCTGTGTGCCTGTGTGCGTGAGACAGGTGAATTAGTAGCACATCCTGGCTTCCCAGGGCGGCGCGAGGCCCGGGCGAGCTCGTCGCCATGGCGACAGCCGGAATCTAATGTACAGATAGATGTGCGAGCAAATAAAAGCAAAATACATAACGCTCACTCCGTCGCTTCAGACTACATAGACAACTTTTAATTATAATGTTCTACAGAGTTCTGCTGTAGGTGATTTTTTATGTTGTTGTGTACAGTTCACATTAATGTAGTGTAACAGTGATTGTTTAAACTGTAAACACATGGCTTCATTTGTTATAATATCTAATAATAATATAATTAAATCTTTTTTTGGTAACTGTTACTAGTATCTCAATAATAAAAAGGAGCAAATGATTCAAAGTTAAATCGTAACTAACTAAATAACCTAACTCAATAAGTACCATTGCTTAGGCACTAGTTTAATCAGTTAGTTTAAGACATTTTTTCAAGTAATGTCATAATAAGTACCTTTGCATATCTAAAATCTATTTCGTTCGCTTCGATAAGACAATGTAAGTATTCCTAACTAAAGAATCGCACGTAAAGATGTATTTAAATGTGTTTTCAAGCGAGAATACAGTGAACTGATTCGAAGTGAATCTACAAGTAGAGCTAAAGTAATAAATGATCGATAGAGCGACGTGCTATGCCCGGGAGAGGCGGGATGCCGGCGGGAACGCCGGGAGCGGCAGGACTCGACCCCATCCCTCATTGTAGAGTGCACTTTCATCCTAACTACAATATAATTACATATTTTAAAATATTAAATATTGAAGCTTTAAAATATTAATGTTACAGATGGGATGATTGGAAATAGTTTTTGCTACGACTAAGCTATAAAATACGTAATACTTATAACAAGTAGTTTGTATGCTACTTAGGTGAAAAATAAGCGTACCGACTGACCTAATACTAAGCATATCCTATGGATGGTTACAATACCGAGGATCCCAGGATTTTGTTGTTTGAGAAAACCTGGCATAATAACAACGTTATGATACCAATACTTACGTACAGGAACACTACAACACTGCTATGTGTAGTTTTCTGTTTTTGTAAGGTTTTTCCCCAAGTAGACTGCTTGCTCGTATAATGCTATCTATCTATTCACACACAGAGTACTTTTAAGGTTGGGTAACTACATACACTCTATGGTATCAGCACAATTGGTAGACAAAGGGTAACGTCAGATCATAATTATTGCTGTTATAGTTTTAAGTTTGAGTGGTCTACTGATTAAGATGGTCACCTCGCCACCAAAACCGCGCTGAGTGTTGTAGGTTCGATTCCCCAATGGCACATTAATTTGTGTAATCCATAAATGTTAATTCTGATTGTGAATGTACATTCTCCCGCGACATAGGGCTTGTTTCCTAAAGCGGGAGTTATAAAAAAACAGAAGAAAGAAGAGATCAGTATGAAGTATAGTAAATATTACAGGGTAGTTCAGCCCCCATGACCTCCCCACTGCATCCTCACCAAGCGGGAAGGATATAAGCCGATTACTAACAGACATCGGTCGTGTCTTTAATAAAGAGATGGGATTTTATAAATGAAGAGCACAATTTCAATGGCGGAAAGTAATACCGTTTTATATTTCAGTTATTTATTCATTGAAAGTGCCGGAAAAAACTCGGGACTTTCGATCCATTTGTGTTATACTTAACGGTTAGAGAAAAAAATAATATTTATCTTGAAGAGAATTTTTATTACGAAGTGCCTTTGTTCCGAGAAAAGACTGAAGTTTTTAGCGAGCAAATATGCTGGAAACTTGGAGGAAAAATAAAATTTAGTTTGAAATTAGCATTTTTTTCTTTTGAATTCACATATTTCTTATTACTTTCAGATAATATAGAATTTAAAAATTGTTTTTAAAATCTTTATTTGTCTATATGTATGACGAATGTATGTACATATTTAGAAACATATAAGTACGATATTTACCAGTTGTCTGGTTGCCATAGTACAGGCTCTGCCTAGTTTGGGATCAGATGGTGGTGTGTGAGTTGTCCCAAAATATAATTATTACTAGCTGTTGCCCGCGGCTCCGCCCGCGTGGATGACGGTTATCGCTGCAAAAAGTAGCATATGTGTTATTCCGGACCATAATCTATCTCTGTGCCAAATTTCATCCAGATCCGTTCAGTAGTTTTTACGTGAAAGAGTAACAAACATCCATCCATCCATCCATTCTTACAAACTTTTACATTTATAATATTAGTAAGGATTAAAATGGGAAAGATCTCCTTGCTGTCATTATCGAATAAAATTTGTTGTGTAGATGCTGACGGTACCTCAAGTTCTCTAAAATTTACGCCGTACCGCTGCACTGGTACATAGGTAGATGTAGTAATATCCTTACTGATGTATCTATTGAAGGGAGTCTGCCTCTCGAAAGTAATCGTATTAGTCTAGACTACGGTAAGGGCGGGCGATGGCTTCGTACACACGCCGTAATTGAATATGCCACGGGAATATTGTACATTAAAATTGAGTAGGTCTTGCTAAATTAATTTGGTTTTCTAATGTGATGTTATGAGAGAGACACTGTTTGCTACGGTTATGCGAAAACGTACAGTTTTGGTAATATGTACCTATAGACGGTGTTTTTTGATATCAGATAATGTTTATGATAGTTGTAATAATTTAGACTTCATGTGCGGTTAAATATTTAAAGTGGCCATCTCCCCACCAATGAATGAATATTGCCGATTCTTAAATGTTTGTTTGGGTGTACTTTGTCTCCTTGACTTGTATGTTTGTTAAATCCTCCGCGACATGGAGCTTGCTCTAGAGTGCGAGATGTCGTTAAAAAATTTTTTAGGTACAATTCCGTGACTTGCATTTGAGTTTGATAATTTCATTATTATTGGAAGCCTAACTGAAAAGAGTTGTTACAAAAATATCCTTGTTGGTGTTCTTTTATTATTAAAACATTTGTTTATCGCGGTTTAGGATGTTTTACGTTATCTAACAAAGGTTGTTTGGTCAGCTTCAGAGTGGTAGAGCGTGAAACGCGTGTATTCATCCGATAAACGCCAAAAGCTATCCGCCGCAGCGGTGTCGCAGCGTCACAGGCAACTAAACCCCTCCCCCCTTCCCGCGCCGGGGCATGTGCTTCACCCCCGCATCCGCCCAACCTCAACCTACGCGTTAAAAATAATAATTAGGTACGTCAAAAACCACTGGCAAAGTGTAAAAAGGACAAAGAATTTCTGCTACCGACATCTACCGTCTATTCAGTAATTAGGGGCTGTCGTAGCGGTCTACGTTATCGGCACTGTTTTTAAGAGCAAGCTTATCGAGGATTACCTAAGAGTTTGTTTTTGGTTGTCATCACTATGTTCTACCAGAGTGTTAAGCTGGCAAAGGATTCTAGCTTAACACTAAAGCTAAGCCATCGTGTTAGAGTGCAAATCAGAATCCTCCTTTCAGATATTAAGAATATTTTGCACATACCTACTCGTAGGGAGGTGTGTTTTATTATTTGCCATCTAAAATCTAAAATCGAATTTATAAATATTTCATTGACTAGGTATACCTACCTAATAGATTAGTTATTGTTAGCGTTTTTTATAATTTAACTATTTTATTATGTTATTGATGAAAGGATTACCATTCAGTGTTGTAATCGGCTTATAGCAATTAGCGAGTAGGTTGATAGTGTAGGGTAGTGTGGGGTGTAGACAAAGCGCGGGGTAGTCATCAATTCTGTCTGTGTCCAAATTAAAGGCATACGAACGGATCTGGTTTGTGTTCAAACCAGATCATTAAAAAAACTAAAAAATTAAAGCCACAATAAATTAAGCTCAACAGAGCTTAATTTAATTATTGTGACTTTTGATATTTGTATATCAAAAGCCACAAAAATACCTATATTATTAGAGATAGATTTTAGGAGAGACCGGTATAGACCAGTATCACAGTAAACAAACAGTAAAACATCTTCATACAAACGTGCCGCTCTCGGTTTGAATGTGTGCGTGCGCGCCGCGCGCCATGTCGGCACGCGATTTCACGCACACGCTAGCATAATATAAGGTAGAATAAGGTAGCGGCAGTGCGGGCTGTGCAGCGCGACTCGCGACTGTGAGCACGCGCGTACGCTACATGACCGCTTGCGTTCGTCAACTCTCGCCGGCGCGGGCGGCGGACACTTGTCGTAAATTACGAGTATCATGACTTCAAAAAGGGGAAAAAAATATTGTAGTGTTTTCGGGTGCCTCAATAATGATTTCGCAAACCCGGACTTATCATACTTCCTACTCAACCAGAAATATAAGTACCTACTTATACTTAAATATTATTAGAAAATATGGTATTGTATTGTTTATTTCACAGTTTATTTGCTTTATTAAGAGCGTAGCCGAGTCGCATTTTTCTGAATACTATGTTTAGAGCTAAAGTTTATTTTAAGAAGTCTAGTTTTACTATAAAATAGAGGATTGAGTACGAAACATCGTTTAGGTAAACATATTTTTCGCGTAGGTATAGTTGTAATAAGGGCAATTTTACAATAATTAATATTGCAAATTAATTACTTTTGAAATTATTATTTTTTCTATTGTCTGATGTGTTGTTCAATCCAAATATGGTTCCGGTAGTCTGACGATCGACTTATATACTTGTGTGTACATCGCATTTTTTTGGCCGGCGTTCGGGTCGGCCACTTGACACTTGTTTTTGTTTCGCTTACCTATCGTATGAACAACCCTGGGTATCAACGCAAGAGTAGGCTAATAACTCGGCGGGCGGCCTTAGATAACCTACTGTTTGTTTACTGTGCCAGTATAGAGTACTGCCTAGGTTTGTACTATGTAGCATAAGATTTTTCCTTATCTTCTTTGGCTTATCACAGTCCACTACTGGCTATAGGCCTTTCCAAAGTGTACGCCACTTGATACGATCCTGGGCTTTTCGCATTCAGCTGAGGTTTGGACTCGTAATGTAACTCTGTGTCACAAAGACTTTACAAACATCCAAACGAAGATAAGAAACAGTTATTTTTGTGTCAATTGACCCGTGTACGGATCGTTCCCACAATACTTGACGCAGTATTAGTAGCAAGATGTCCACTTTTTCCAACTGGCCTGTTGGTCTAGTGGTTAGTGACTCTGACTGCTAAGCCGGAGGTCGTGGGTTCGGTTGGGAAACCCAGGACAAGTCTTTGTGTGATGAGCACGAATATTTGTTCTGTGTCTGGGGACTGGGTGTAATTTATCTATGATATGTATGTATTTAGAAATATAAAAGCATTTTTATCGGTTGTCTGGTTGGCATAGTACAAGCTTTGCCTAGTTTGGGATCAGATAGCGATGTGTGAGTTGTCCCGAAAATATTATTATTATTGTTCACCACCAAGTAAAACTGTCTTCGGTTATGATGTCACTGCATAAAGCCTCATTTGCCACAGTAAGCTTCCTCATATAAGTAAACTACAGGCACAGAGTAGGCAATGTTGTCATAATAATTTAGTAAAACATGATGCGCTATCATCGTAGTAATATTTTCTCGTATAAGACAGGCTCGACACCACCTAAGCTCTTCTGAGTTATAGTGATATGACATGTTTCTATCTTTGTAACCTCCTTTAGCAAAACGTATAGCTAGTTACTATAAAAAATACGCAAGGAGCTTATAACGTATAACCTCCTTGCGTATTTTGTCTTAGTATAGTTTCTGACCGTTTTTCTGGAGTTTAGTTATAGTCCTCTAGAGCGACTTTCACCATGGCAGTTAGCTGCTAGTGAAAAATACGCAGGGCGTTTTTACGTTTTATGACCACTGTTCTGGATTTTAGTAATACCTCGGTCTGGTATTCCAGTAATACCAGGTTGGGTCTTCCAGAGCGACTGTCGTCATGGCGGCCAGCTGCTACGGAAAAATACGCAGGGAGCTTATACGTTTTTTGATCACTTTTCTGGATTTTAGTAATACCTGGGTCTGGTAACCTAGTAATACCAGGTCAGGTCTTCCAGAGCGACTGTCGTCATGGCGGTCAGCTGCTACGGAAATATGCTCCATGAGTTATACGTTTTTTAACTGCTTTTCTGGCTTTTATTGATAGTCTTCCAGAGCGGCTTTTGTCATGGCCAATAGCAGCGGTAGCCAACTGCGTGCAATATATTTTAGTATAGTTCACAAGATTATCAATCACAAAGCTATTCCCTCACTCTCATAGACTGATGAGACGACAATCCGACTTGATCAAGCAGTTTAAGTCATCGATTACCATGATTCTCTTGTCAAAATGAAAACTTCTGTTACCAAAATGTGAAAAATTACTCGAAATATCGATTACAAGCAAGTTCCGATTGCTTTACCTTCCATTAAAGGTGCAAAACATTACATGGAGAAGACATGCACAGGATCGCATTCTGTGGCAAACTCTAGGGGAGGCCTATGCTGGAAAGCAAGACAATCTTTATGTATCGGTGTCAAATAATTAAACAAATTGTAATAGGTTAACATATATTTTGTAAGATTGTTAAATAAAGGCTTTTATTATTATTATTAAAGGTGCAAAATGCTAATGTATCAACAAATTAAACAAAATTTCATTTAAATTCACACCTCATATTAGAAATACTATTTGTAACAATCTCAAACAAAACATACTACTTAAAAATACGCAAAAATATAAGTTTTCTGGCTGAAGAATGTGTAGTGGAACAGAATTTGGAAGCGTGCCCAGTAGACGGAAATACTTTTGCCCTAATAACATTTGAGCTGAACATAACCGACAAAATATGGGTATAATTACCTTGAACTAACCTAGTATCAACATTGTACTTTACAATAAATGTAGGTACTTTATTTTTGTGATACTTTTACTGAAACTTGATGATAATATAAAATCCTAATTTATTATATCAGAATGAATGGAATTTGACATAAGTTTACGACATAATGACGTAAGCTTATGTTAAATCCCATACATTAGCTTTATATTCTATTAGACTACGGTTTATGCCACTTGTCTAGAGGAGCAGGTCTCCAGTGCTCATTTAGAGATGCGCTTTTCTATTCCAGGAATACGGCCGGTCTAAATTTATATATTTTTTTTAATTCTACTTGGGTGGCAAACAAGCATATGGCCCGCCTGATGTTAAGCAGTTACCATAGCCTATGGACGCTTGCAATACCACGTATCACTTTCGTGTTGCTGATTCATTTTTTTTACACCATCCCTGGGATAGGAAAACGTTTCTTTCAAAACGCTTCACTAAATGAGCGCTGGACACCTGTTCTCACAAACAGGAACACAACTACACCGCTGTGTGTAGTTATTTGGCTGTGGTGTTCTGTAAGGTGAAGGTCCTTCCCTAGTCGGGCTTGCTCACTAGTATAATGCACAAAGGTTCCTTAAATCACAAAAGGTGATGATATACATTATTTTCTTATAAGAAGAAGCAGACCTTTTTAGAAGAAAACAAAAGGCTGGTGATAATAAGAGAGGTAGGCTCTGTTATTATCACCAGCCTTTTGTTTTACGAAGTTATTATTATATTATTGTCTCTTTTTATACTATGTACTTGGATATGGCAAATATGCATACGGCTAGCCTAGTGGTCTGCTTCTTCTTCTTCTTCTAAGAAAAAAATGTGTATCACCACCTTTTGTATGTAATTTAAGGAACCTTTGTGCTAAATTTCTAGTTTGCGGTAGCAGTGAAGGCTCTGCATTGATGAAGTTAGAGCCAGACAAGCAATATAGATAGAATACAAATATACAGGTCGACTTGAGAACCTCCTCCGTTATTTTCGTTGGTTAAAAACAGGTATATAGAATAGCATTTTTTTGACAAACATTTAAAATGACACAAGCTATTATGAGTAAGCATTTACGTATGTAAATGCTTACTCATAATACTATATTTTAATAATTGCATTAAAATATGTGAATGTATATTCACATCATCATCTCAGCCTGATAATGTACACTGAACGTAGGCCTCCCTCATATGTCTCCACAATGGCCGATATATTCACATATTTTTATGCAAGTCCCCTTTCCTCTCAGTTAACAGATTCGCAGTAGAAAATTTCAAAGTTATTTGGTATGATGCAGAGTTTGAGCGAGCTTCACGCTGGCTACATTGATCGTGTCGCCGCGAGCTCTGCGCTGACGGGGCAAGTGGTGGCCATACTAACAGCGGAACATATTTTTAACATGTATTTATGCAAAATTATGCTCACACCACGCTTTGTCACCTAAATGTTCGCTAGACTAGAATAAAATAGTTTATTTTGAAACGACTCTCGAACTAGGTTTATGGGCTACAAAATACACCTGAAAATAATTTGTATATAATGTATTATGTATATTATATTATAGATAAATTACACCTAGGCAGCGAACATCTGTATGTACATATGTATATACAGCAAATATATTGTAGTTCCGAGCCTAAGTGTATCTATCTATAATATAAATTACATTCAGAATAAAAAATCCTGCTCATCTCATCACGCAAAGATTAGGCGAAAATGAAAAATTAAATGATTGCTTTGGTCTTGCTGTGCCCGAGGCTGTGGGTTCGATTCCCGCACAGGAAAAAAACTTTGTGTAACCCACAATGAATTGTTCTAAGTCTGGGTATAATTTGTGTCTGTTAGTCGTACGTTTGTAAAGTCCACCCCGACACAGAGTTTGTTAGAATGGTAGTTGTCTGTCTTAGAATAAAAAAAATGAAAACCCGACTCTGGATTAGCTATCAGCGTTACTTACGAGTACAATAACCCAAGAGGGCAACTGGCTTACTAAATGCGTATAGACAATTTGAGTTTACATTATAATTTATTGATGTATTGTTTAGTAAATTCCTAAGTTTTCATTATTATCAATTCTCATAAGAGAGGTTGGGCGCCATACTTGTGAGCAAGCCTGACTGCGAAAGAACCTCCATCTTACAAACCGCAAGAAACCGCAGCCAAATAAATTACGCCAAATAATTAAGTGGTGTAGTTGTGTTTTTGTGCTTGAGGAATTATTATTACTTAAAAAAATATCATGCTTAAAAGATTTGTAACTGTCGATATTAGGTATAATATTCTATACTAATATTTTAAAGAGCTACGAAAATTCTTTTACCAGTAGAAAGCCACGTGTCATATAGTCATATATTAAACGACATTGGCTTGGGACAGCTAGTGTAATATGTAACAGTTTCACTTTGAAGGTTCACCTCTATTTGTTTCGGTCTCGTGTGTGACTATGCGTGACTTTACATTTCTTACTGACAGCTCTAACTAACAACACAATTAACACCTTTTCATTTTGCTGAATCATATCAGTAACAACTCTATTACAAACTAAAATATTAAGCTTACAGTCTAATATTACAGAGTATATTTTTGTCACAGTTTAAAAAAAATATTCTTTATTACGGTGGGCCTCTTGCTCATCGCTCGCACTGGCTTAAAGTTATCAAAAAGAAGGCTTAGAGTTTCCTTGCGATATCGAATCAGAAACGAGTCCATAGGAGAACCAAAGTGACCGACATATTTTTTTAAGTGGCAATAATAATAATAATAAGATTTATTTCTCTTCTCAAATGGTGCTTACTATAATACATCTAATAGGTACAATGATACATTTGTGAGAGACTGGTGCCTGATATAGGTATTATAAAATACCTGTGTTACAGGTTATTACAGGCAATGGGTAGGGCCCATACATAGCTCGCAGAACCGATGACCGTTTTGGCAGAAAGGTTCTGAATTAGTAACCATAAACGGAAAGATGCAATATTCCGACTTTCAAATTCTTTATTAATTTGTAATTTTGTTTTTATTTTTGTAAAAGTATGCTGAGGAATTGTTGTGATATGATGCCAACGGCCACATTTAGGTCGAAAAGCCAAGGTTTTTCTGAAAGACTATATAGCATGGCAGGGCAGGGCATATAGCTCGGAGAACCGATGGCCGTTGGTGCAGAAAGGTTCTAGAGTGGCGACCACGAACTGGCAGACGCAGCGTGGGCAGGCCTCCAACAAGGTGGACCGACGACCTGGTAAAGGTCGCGGGCAACCGATGAACAAGGTCAGCTCAGGACCGAACGATGTGGAAGACCTTGGGAGAGGCCTATGTCCAGTAGTGGACGTCTTATGGCTGTGATGAATATAGCATGGGGTTTTTCAAGAAAGGCGTTAAATTAACGTTTGTAAAAGGTAACAAAGGGCGAGTGATACCCCCGGTGTTGCAAGCATCGAAAGGCTACGGTAACTGCTATACATCAGGTGGGCTGTATGCTTAGCTTATTTGCCTCCTTGGTAGTATAAAAATGTATTACAATATTTAAATAATATCCAATACTTTATATCAACTAAATTAAATAGCAGTTCTCGTGGCCACATACTAATAGAGACGTTTTGCTTAATAATATATAGGTAGAGCACCCGTCAGTCTGTAGCTGTTGCTGACGCGCCGCGGAAAATCACTGAAATGCTAAAATTGCTCGCGTGGAAACCTCCCCATGAATACTACATACATTTTATGACCTGATGTACGAATGAATTTAAATTTTCTGTTAAACCCATGTGCATGCATTTAATTAAGTTTTAATTTCGTTATTCTATTAGTAAGCACGATTGTGCTTTATTATTATTTTTTGTTTGAACAATAAGTTGTGGGTACAAATATGTAGTTATAATAATTATACTACGTAAGTAGCAAATAAGCATGACGGCCCGCATGATGGTAAGCAGTTACGATAGCCTATCGACGCTTGCAATACCAAAGGTATCACTTGCGTGTTGCTGATCCAAAAATAAATACCAGGTTTTTATCATGTCATTTCGATGGGATAAGAAAATGTTCGTTAGAAACGCATTCCTGAATGAGCTCCGGATACCTGCACTTATACACAGGGACATAACTACGCTGCTGTGCGTAGTCATTTGGCTGTGGCCTTGTGTACGTTTAAGGTCCTGCCCCAGTCGGGGTTGCTCACTAGTATAGTGCCCTACCTCACGTATAATGAAACTTTCAAATTGATAGATTCTGTCTCATTTTAGTACTGTGTGGCCATTACTCGTCAAAAGGTTGCCAACAATTGTGTTAAATTATTCATTGCAATTGATAAATAATGTATTAATTTATATGGATTTACATACAAATTGTCAATGTAAAGTGTAAAAACGCTTTTAAATTTTTCATGAAAAGCTGTCATATAACTAACGAGCTTCTTTTCCAAAACTTTTCCTCGAAGTATGATTTAGTTCTAAACTTAAAAGGTGATGCAATACATGTAAAAGTTTGTTTCGCCTCACGTATATTGTTGGTGTCGTAATACAAAATACTCCGGCACTAGGGTTGGTACCTACGGTTACTTTAAGAATTCTATATACGAGCGCTCGCTCTCGGGCTACGCGGAAGTTCTTTGTGTAAAGATCGGAGCGGTGTCAGGTGGCACGTAACGTGCTACATAATATAAAACGTGCACTAAAGTTGTCGTGGAACGAGGCTTTACACGGCTCTAACTCCCAACTCAGCTGGTTAAGTCGTCGGATACGGAACACCGAATAACTTTCCTACACTCTCATTTAATATACGTACAAAAAGTCCTATGTACACTTGTTTTCATTCGCAACTTTGTAAACAGCGACATTAAGGTAAAACGTGAGCGCCGTTTGAAAACATATAAACTTAAACTTTTTCTCGTATTATTTGTATTTTGTTGCCAAATACAACAAATATGTTGTTTTATAGCAGAATCGTTGCAAAAATAAACCTTTGTTTCCTTTGCGTCTTTGTTTCAACTCGAAATAAATTGTACAAAGCAAATTAATTTGCATGCGCCAAACATTTCCCTTCGACGTTTCTCTATACAATTATAGCTATATAAAGAGTGATCCTCGAAAATATTTAATATCGCAAATTAGTCAAAGTCGGTATGTCGAAGGGGATAACATTGGTAATATGGCAAGGGCCGGCGGCGGTCCGGCGGTCGCATACAAAAGTTGACGGACGTCCGGCGTGATTGAGTGGATCCCTCCTCGATACAGGCTCTAATGGGTCTCTCGGTGACACGCGGTGGGTGGAGGTACGGGTGTGGGGCCCCGGGGGGGTACGGGGGCGCGACAGCCTCCGCCGGGTGGCTCGTTGTAAATAGCGCCCGGGGATTGCTTGATTGCGATATTAGTTATAGTTACATATAAAAATATATACGTCAATATAGGAGCTGGTATTGCGCACTAATTGCTTTCCATTTCAAAATAGAACCCCCCCTGTCTGTCTGTGCAAAGCCGCCAAAGGATTATGAGGGGAGCGCGTCCAGTGTTTTGTTGTGTCGCTTTTCAATTTGATACGATGACCAATCAATACCGTGGTAGAATATTGTGGGGTGGTACTGAGATAATCTCGGGGAAATTATTTTTTTACTTTGTTCTGTTATGATATGATAAGGAAGTAGGGTATAGCAATCGCTGAAACTTAGATGGGAGTTTTATGTGTATGAACAGTCTTATTTTGCTCGTTATCTTTATTTATAAACTAGGGATCACCCGCGACTTCGTCTGCGTGGTAATTTGATTTTTTTTCCCCCCGATTTTGCAACATATCTCACTGCTCCGCTCCTATTGATCATAGCGTAATGTTACATAGCCTATATATATAGCCTTCCTGGATAAATGCCCTATTCAAGGATTTTTTTTAATCGAACTAGTACTTTTTGAGATTAGCGCGTTCAAACAAACAAACAAACTCTTCAGCTTTATAATATTAGTATACATAGATTAATGAGTACCTTTTTTCCTCGCAGCCTATAAACGCTAAGTACTATACCAAACCTACGTATCATATTTCCTGCACTAATTAATATTTATTTCTATTTTATACGGAAAATTCAAATAAATTGGTATATTGAGGTACTACTTCTATTAAATAAATGTATTTAAAAAGGTAAATTTATTTGTTTCTAATAATAATTTTATTTTTTTATTACTAGTGGAATAGAAACTTACACAAAATTTCGTGTGACAAATTAATTGCTATTTTTAATTGTTCCCATTGATATGCCATGCAAAAAGATTCAATATCAATTGTTCCCATTGATATACCATGCAAAAAGCCACGGGACGAAGCTAGACAGTAATAAGTATAAGAATGAGATAAGATGGTTCGATGTGTCGGAAAAGCAATACGTTGTTACATAATGTTCATGGTAATTGAGTTTATAAGCGAGTTCCTTGCCGAGACGAAGGAGCGTGCGTATACCTTGTTACGTCACTGGCAGAGAGCGCCTTCCAGGAAATTACAATTTGATGCTATTATCCGTGTATGATATAAGATCTAGAATAGTCTACAAAATAACGAAGTTTTATGCATCGATGCATAAAACTAAAGGAACATGCCTAGAAATAACATCTTTACATATATGTTTAGTTATAAGTTTTATAATAATATATATGTTAGTTTATAAGGTATTTATCTATGGGATTATGTAAGCTACTTGTATTTTGTGTATTAAGTATGTAAACTATATCCTGAAATAAATGATTATTATTATTATTGTAGACGAAAAAGGATATAAGTAACAATTACTAATTTGATATCAACTTGACTGAACTGCACGGTTAGTTCAGTGGCTTAAGTGGTTACCTCGCCATTTACTACTGCGATGTGTTGTGGGTACGATCCCCAAAAATGTATGATGGTTGTCCCAAGTCTAGGTGTACTTTGTGTCCGTTAATTGTTTGTGAAGTCCCCCCGCGACACAGGGCTAAAAAAAACTATCAAATTTATCTTTAAATATTTAATAATAAAGATAGAGCACAGATTAATTTATTATCACAAAAAAACAGTAATAGAAGTACACTAGGCTTTTTCAAAACTATTTAAATTTAACTCAAGGTTCTCCAACTTTGAACTACTCGTAGATCGATATTTTTTTGAATTAGAACACATGTGACATAATTATGCTTTAGTGACAGTAAGGTTGAAAGGAAATCCTTGGTTGTGTAATAATAATTCATTAACTATTTTATTTTTTCTCCTAAGAGATAACAAAAGGATATCACACCGACATTTTAGGTACTTTTCATCTTTTGACAGAACGATATACAAGACAAGGCGTTATTTATAGTTTCTTAGAAAATAAAAGTGTTTTGCTGTTACGAAATCATTACTCGCGAAAGAGATTTACTTAAAGTAAACAGCCAATTAAAATAAAAAAACATGTTTCTGAAAACATTTTCCCCCGTATTGACGCGCGACGCCCCCTTATCACCCATTTCATATTAAATTGGTCTAATACTGTACAATAGGTAGGTACAGGTTGTGTCGCACCCACTTCGCCTCGTCTGATAATCCCCCTCTGTGATCCCCCCGGCTGTCTGAGCCTCGGGATCCATGTTACGAGTACGCAAAGTGAATACAAATAGTATATAATGGTAATACATGCGTCAACTATCATTGATATTGTTATTTATTACTCTGTGTATCTCTTTAGCTCTGTGTTATATATACTAAAGACTAAAATATACAAAGTGCGACTGTCGTGGTGGTCCAGTGGTCACAGTATGTGCCTGCTGTGCACGAGGTTGTGGGTTCGATTCCCACACAGGACAAAACTTTGTGTGACCCAAAGAGTTGTTCTGAGTCTGGGTGTAATTTGTGTCCATTAAATGTATATTTGTAGAGTCCCCTGCAATACAGAGCTTGTTCTCTAGTGCGTGAGTTGTAAAAAAAAGAAAGAAAAAAACTAAGTGAAATGAAAAAGAGAAGTAGGGCATTACATAATTAGCCTGCAGGTAGAGGACCAAAATTTTATAGAAGACTATAGCCAAATACTTTTTTTTTTATTGTGTAAATATAATATGTCCTCCTAACCAAATTTCGGTCCCGGAGGCTATTCTCGACGGATACTGGCCATCTGCCAGTGAGATATTATAGTGCATAAGTGTGTGCACAAACACATGTGCTTCACTTTCATAGTCTGATGGGACGGCAATCCAACACGATCTGAGAGAGATCAGGCGTAAGAATAACGCGGGGTTGTAATCACCATTAAACACCTAATATTTTACCCATAACACGAAACCCAGTTAGTTTCTCCAGTCTGGTAACTTTTTCAGACAAAAGTGGTAATGTTATTTAGTTTATTAAATAAAAATACTTAGATTTAAACTTATACTAAGCAAACTTAAATAGAACCTTAATAAAGCCTTTCTTCTCCGGCTTGTATTGTAAATTTATGCATTGTAATATCTTATGTCGGAACCAATATTTATGGCACACAAAGAATGTAACAGGATGGAGATTCATGCGAACAGCGCCGGGCGCACCAAGCAAGCGAGCCGGTGTTTCGCCAGCGCTTTGAGCATACACAATAAAGCTTACGCGTTTTGTTCGTTTTGTTCCACGATGAAATTAAAATCAAGAGGAC
Organism: Trisateles emortualis; assembly: GCA_947095525.1. NCBI lineage: Eukaryota > Metazoa > Arthropoda > Insecta > Lepidoptera > Erebidae > Trisateles > Trisateles emortualis. Next base: position 17,266,001 of record OX352732.1, on the reverse strand, counting down.
GTCAGCCGAGATCTCTCTCCCCCAATTTTTAACAGTACATTGGCTTCTATGAAAAGCTTTGAGTTTTATATTTCGTACGCGTTTGATATTTTTTTATTCTCAACATGAAAGGGGTTACCAGTTTTATTGTTGCTACGGATTTACTTTTTAAAATCTAAACGTAAAATAGGCTTTTCGAGCAACACCGGCTGAGTTATATTTTGTATCTTATAGGCAGAAGTGCCATTTAAAATTAGGGGCGCGATTATTACCAAATACTATAGATACAATACTAAACTTCATGCCGAAACTAAGCACTTTTTGAGAAAATTAATATAGTACATTAGGCTATAATCACGCCTTTTTTTGGGGAAGGCATGCTACATACAAGCAAATCCAACTGGGGAAATCCGCCGTGTTACAAAAGACCACAACTCAATAACTACACAAAGTGGTATAGGTTTATTCCTATGCGTGAGTAAGTTTTGCTGCTTATTTACCCATAACACAAATCCTTGGTGTACTTAATTAGTTTTTGGGTCGACAACTCGCATGTGAACTCGCATTTGGATACTGCAAGAGTCCATAGGCTCTAACGACTTACCATCAGGCGGAGTAAAAACTTGTTTACCACCTAAGTAAAGAAAAAATATCAACTATAGATAACATAAAAACCTAACATTTCAAGCAGTATAACATGAAGTTATATAAATAATATAAGATACGCAACACGTACAAGTTGGTTCATATAATATGTTGAGTTGCATGATGTATGAGGGACATGATTCAAGCAGAGTTGGGTGTCGCGGTCAGCGGCTCTCAGGCTCAAAGGAAATCTCATTTCGCGGGTACCTCCCTTCCCTACCCCTGCTACCACCCGCCGCGCCACCCATCCGGACATCTATTAAAATTATTTGAGACTAGCACATTTCCTCGACTTCATCCGCTTTTTTAAAATTATTTTTGAATTAAAAGTAGCCTAAGTTCCTTTTTATAAAGTCACTTGATCCCGTCGTTTAATAAAATACCCGACATAGTATTATCAATTATAATGACTGGCTGACTGATTGTGAATGCGATTTTATTCGGTTCTATTAAAAAAAAAATCGAAGCATGATTATTTTTTGTGTCTGGTTAGTGACTGGTACTTCTAAGTAATTGTAAATACATATATTCGACCGTAATTTAATTGCTTTCTGCCATAATTTTCGGTATAAACATAAACTATACCAAATTACGCACTCCTCCGTGGGCGCAATATGCAAAAAGGACACAAAGGTTTTTCTTCACGTATCAATATAAGTATCTATATGTAATATAGGGGTTGCCTGCGACTTCGTCCGCATGGTAATTTCGAATATTTTCCCCGATTTATCAACATATCTCACTTCTGTTCCGCTCTTATTGATCATAGCGTGATGTTATATAGCCTATAGCCTTCCTGGATTAATACACTATTTAACAAAAAAGTAGTTTTTCTAATCGAACCAATACTTTCTGAGATTAGCGCGTTCAACCAAACAAACAAGCAAACTCTTCAGCTTTATAATATTATTATAGTAGGTATAGATGTTTACCAGTTTTCTACATACACCATACATTTTATTCATACTACAGGATCAGTCGTGTGTTGGTTTTCCCAAGATATCTTGAAAAACATAGACAAATACCGACTGTTTTGTGGTTATATGTATGTACCCCATAGATCACTATAAGAATTTAGCAAAAATATATTCTTTGACATTACAAAAAGACACATCATTATATATTTATATATAAATAAACTCAACACTCGTTTAGTAAATCCCCGCCTACAGAACTCTCGCTCCAATTTATACGATGTTTTATACTTCATAGCTCTTTTGTTGTTCGATATCGACGGCATAATTGGAAAAGGTCTTTGAAGTGCCATTTTACGTGATTATATTTCTTTTTTGCGTTTATTTCACCTCATACTGTATTGTTTGAAGTTTAATTAGATTATTTTTATATATACGTATATATTTTTTATACTATTTGGGTGACAAACAAGCATATTATTATGGTCTGTCTAATGTTAAGCAACTGCTTAACATCAGGCGGACCATATGTATGTAACCTATGGACGCTTTCAATTATTTAACGACATGTCTTTTGTCCAGAAAAACGTTTCATTAAAAATTGCATTCCTAAATATGCACTTACACAGAGGAACACAACTACATCTGTGTTTAGTTATTGGGCCATGGTTTTCTATAAGGTAGAGATCCTTGCTTAATCGGGCTACAATTGTTGGGCAATAGTTTAAGACACATTTCGCCAGCTATTATAATAAGGATGAGTCACTATTTACCGACCACAATTATGGTAAAAGAGGTAGGTCACCATAAAAGCGAGCAAGGTGGATTTATTCTACAGAAGATCACAGCCAAATTACTGCAAACTATGATATAGTTGTGTTGCTGTATATGTACCCAGTGCTCATTTACAAATGCGTTTCTGAAGAAACGTTATATTCTTCCAGGAAACCCTGTCATAGAACCCTAGTGTTGTAAATTTCTGAATTGGCAATTTGATGTAAACAGCTAGATACTTGGATTTGTATTAAATCTTCAACTTTGTGCCATTAATCAAGAAATAAGATTAATTAAATTTGAGACAATCTAAAATACTTAATCCTATTAATTTACTTCATAGTAAGAAATGAAAATTATAAATTAATAAATCAGTTGTTGTTTTTAAAACGATGACTTTCGATGACACAAGGCGTCTCCGTGTGTTTTTACACAAAATTCATTAATACTAAATAAACCCTCTAACAAAACATTTTTTAATGTCACTCACATTGTTGTTTCATGTAGATAGTACATTATGTCATCGTACATGAGTCTTCTCTCTTCTATCAAAAGAGCAGAAGATTACGGCGCTAATCCACACACGCTGTCCTTTTAAGACATAAGGCTGCTTCAAAACTTTTTCCTTTACTGTTAGCAGATGGTAAATCCTTTGATTAGTATGTATAAATTTCATTAAGTGAAAACTCATTCTGAGCGACATCTTTTTTTGACGAATTCGATGACACATATTGCACTAGTATTTAATTGTCCTCCTAATGTTAATTATCTTTTTTTTTCTAAATTTTTAATTTGTTTATATTTTATTTAAATTTATTTAAATGTTCAGGTGTTGAAATTCGTACAAAATAAATGATTTTTCTTTCTTTCTTTCTACTGTCAGATGGGATTGAACTCACACCTCAAGTGTACCAGTCCGATATTTTACAACTAGCTGTTACCCGCAGCTCTGCCCACGAAAACAAAAACAAAATAAATCTATCTTACAGAAAACGTGGATACATTTTCTGGAATATAGCCTGTGTGCTATTCCATATTATAATCTATTAATTAGCCAAATTTCATCTAGATCAGTTCAGCCGTTTTGGCGTGATTGAGTAACAAATATCCATCTAAACTCTCACATCATCGCACTTTATAATATTAGTAGGATACTTTGTCATTACTATCATAGCTGGTAAAACATTAGACATATCTGCCCACCCCATAAAAGAAAAAGCCTCGAAGCTGTATTATGATAGTAAATTGTATGCTAACATCACAGCTCATTATATTGCTACGTAATTACTACGCCGTAGCCCGTAGCATTGTAGATGCATGCTTCACTGAGCATTCAATTAGTTCAACCGAAATTAATACCCAAAATGGAACATTTGTATATAATGTATTAGTGTATTATGTAGCGTAGGTAAGGACGGTTATGTATCTATCAACAGACAAAGGTAGCGTAATTATTAGGCGGTTGAGGAGCTCGTAACTAAGTAGTATAGGGATCGATATACGCAAGTAAGGAAGCTTTCCGCGGTCTGATCATCGATGGTTGTCATTCATACTAATATTATAAATGCGAAAGTAACGCAAGTTGTATTTTTTTACTACTTAGGTGACAAACACGCATACGGCCCGCCTGATGTTTCCAGAAGTATCACTTGCGTGTTGCCGACCCATTTTTTTACACCAGGGCTTTATGATGGGAGTATCCCTGAAATAGGAATACGTTTAAAATGAGCGCTGGAGATCTGTACTCACACACAGGAGCACAACTACACCACTGTGTATTGTTATTTGGCTGTGGTGGTCGTCTGTAAGTTGGAGGTCCTTTCCCAGTCGGTCTTGCTCCTTAGTATGGTGCCCAACCTCTCTTAAATGTTGTAAATGTTTGTATGTTTGTTACCTTTACACGACTGAACAGCTGGACGGATCTTTATGAAATTTGGCAAAGTGATATTTTGAGAAATAATATAGGGTAACTTTTACCGCAATAATCGACATGAAGTCAGGCGAAGAGCAGTTTTTTTAAATATGATACCTACGTGCCGTAGAATGAAGGTAAAGCTGTTTGTACTGGGCCTGACTTATGTTGGATTAAATGAATAGAGAGTGCACCTATGCCCACACTTGTACACTTTATTATTACTACTGGGCGATGTAAGCAAAGTATAACTTTAAATAAATAGTAAAAGCAACATTTTTGTAATACACAGAGCTTGTTCTATAATACGGGCTTGTTGATGAATATAATGTACATATTTTCGTTCTTCACCTTCACTTGTCAATGAACAAAAATACTCATATTATTATGCGTGGGTGTACTGAAGAACCACGCTAAATATAATAATCAGCTCAGAGTTTTCAGTTATAGTAGTAGCTCTCAAAATTCCCTATTCTTAGTATCGTACTTTTTGAAGTGAAAACTTCTTTTGGCGCACCGCACACAGATTTTTTAGGTAGTAAGTTAGGCTGATCCGTCACGGTCTGAGGTGCAAAACTCGATTGGGAGAACTCGGGACCGCCGAGTGTACCCGAGCGAGAAAGATACAGTCAGCTGCTCTTCGTTGTTGTGTCGCTGTGTTTAGTATATTCAATTTATACGTAATAATTGTCTTTATTAATTTATTTTCTGAAGTTTTCACTTCTGCCTTGCGGTCTAATTTATACACTAATAACGGCTCGTTTCTGCCTCGTACGGGTGGACATTTATCTTGTTTTTTTAAATAAAATATATGTTACCCGCTGATAATGTAGCTTTCTAATGGTGAAAGAATTTTTAAAATCGGTCGAGTAGTTTTTGAGTTTATTCGTTACATACAAAATTCACATATAAATAAATTCACTTATCTTATATATTAATCTGTCTATCTTTCCTCTTTATAATATTAATATATAAGATAAGTGTAAATTAATCTGTTCGATTTTATTTTTTATGTATTAGGCTTTTATATCATTAATTATTTCGTGTAGACATCAAAGTATAATAATTATTTTTGTAAGTTATTTAGTAGGTATATCGTAGTTGTTGCTTTACTTTAAGTTTTTTCACTGTATTTCTTTATATTCTGATTTGTTAATGCCAAAAGATTTCCCTCATACATTTTTTTTAAATGTGTGTAGTCATACACTCTGCTTACTAAAAAGCAGATGCTCTATTAAACCTGATAACTCACAACTTTTCATATAGTTACATTTATTTTAACATGTATACATCATTTATCATGTTTGATATACAAATATCGTCTACTTTTTCCACTCAACGAATACCAATAGAGGGGTTCCCCTTGCGTTATATAATTTGATAAATGACAATTGTATAAATGTGCCTATCTGCCTCTGCCTCTACCTCTGCGTATGTCTCTGTGATCCATCAAATTCGCACCGTTTGACTATCGCCATTATTCGACGGCCGCGAAACAAATGATTACAAATGAACCGGGTGGCGGGTAGCGGGAGCGGGAGCGTTGCCATGGCGACGCGAGACGATCGATGCGCTGCCGCCCTCCTCCACCACATCACCCCATCCCCCTCAATTAAACAATGATTCACACGTTAAGCGATGAGATGACGAACACGCAATACTGGTTTGCGATTTAAATTTTATAACTATAATAATATAGTGTTTAAAATGGATGGAGGAAATATGTAGCATAATAATGAAAATATGTTATTTAAGTATCGAATAACTAATTTTTACACCTTATTATATGCATCATCGCTATGTACTGTTATTATCTACACGTGGTTTCTCAAATAAAGTATCTTTGTCTTTGTCGCATATTAGGTAGGTACATATAAATGTAAAAGTTTAGTGCTCTATCACGTCAAAACGGATATAGATGAAATTTGGCACCGAGATAGATTATTGTTTGGAATAGTAGGTATATAGGCTTTTTCTTTTTACCTCGGAAAATTCACTATTCCCGTGGTATTGAACGCGCGGGCGATGCCGCGGGCGGAAACTGATATATTATATTAATTACACTATCAGTACTTGTACAGCGCTGGTAATCTGATAAGCCCAGTGTAACTTTGAATGGCCGCCGTGACCGATAATATACCTACTATATCACAATAAGATTTTAAGGCGTGCAAATCAAAACCCACATCTATACATATAATAAAATCGTAACCAAGTCGCGTCTGTACATTGATTTTTGTTTCGAAAAAACAATTTATATACGTTGTATTTATGTTACTGAGGCCAAAAATGTGGTTTTTAGAATTTTTGTCTGTTTGTCTGTGTGTCTGTTTGTCTGTTTGTCTGTGTGTCTGTTTGTCTGTTTGTGGCCGCGTTTGTACGCGATAAACTCAGCAACCACGCAACCGATTTGAATGCGGTTTTCACTTATATATTGTGGCAACCTTCCCATAACATATAGGCTTTATTTTATTCCAATCGGTTCACAAATAAAAAAGTTATGGTCACTTTAATAACACACGTGCTATACAAGAAACACGCTTCGATTTATTTAGCTGAATCTTTTTAAAATGTAGTTTCTAAAACCACGTTTAAAGTTTATATGAAAATAAATTTAAAAAATAATGCGAGGCTTCGGAGATATAGCCATCACCAATTTAAGTTGAACTCTTATCAATATCGGCGACCATATTAAATAGAGATCAGCTGACTGGTACATCACGTGTTAACGGTACTAGGTTAAAAGTGACCATTTTACAACGAAATGTAATAGAAGCAGACATTTTAACAGGATGCGGTGCAGGTGATAATCTTTTATACCCCGGGTTCTTTTGAATTTAAACAATTTTCCGTTTAGCAACTCCAGGAAACTCTATGTTTTAATCCCTGAAGTCTACGCAAACGAAGTCATAAACACATATCAGCTATACATATATACACACATTAATAAAAATTAAGTGTCTGTTTGTAATATCAAAATAACAGCTTTCTATTAAATTCATGTGGCTGTTTACATAGCACTTACAACAGAAATACAATTTTAACAGTTTTATCTCTCTGTCTATCTGTTTGTTGCAGCTAAAATCGTCTTTGATAAAACTAAAACTATATAAATATACTATAAGTACGAATAAAATGCGTTAATCATGCCAAGACCTAAGACAATCACTGATCTTCTGAATCACACAAACTATAAAATATTACTATAAAATGAATGCTATTTCATTTTGTGTAGGCGCTACCATTTAACAATACCTTAATTTAGGTAATCAGGAAAGCAGCACAGAAAAGAAAACACTCCACCGAATCTGTCTGTCTGGTCACGATAAACTCAGTAACTACCAAACAAAATTTCATATGATTTTCACCAGTAGACGGCGTGATTCTTTTATTATAGTTTTGCGAGCGTGAATTGGCTGAAATATTACGATGTTAGTTGAGCGAGTCGGAAAAATCCTGCCGTTGGAGGCAATGTTATTTGCAAATAGATCTAAAAAAACTCCGCGATACTATGTGTCTATCTTCGACCAAAAAAATCACTCACAGCGAAACGCATAATCGGCCTCTGTCTCATCGGCATACTTAACTGATACATATTTTTAACTGAATTTTTAGAGATGAGGTGAAAAAAACAATGCAATGGATGCATTGTTTTTTTATCCCTGAACATCGTCATTTAAGAGCCGATTTGTAATATTTTTTTTTTAAGTGACCGACATAGCTCGATTGCCTTAATTAAGTGACAATGGGCAGAGCATATAGCTCACAGAACCGATGGCCGTTGGGGCAGAAAGGTTCTAGAGTGGCGACCACGAACTGGAAGACGCAGCGTGGGCAGGCCTCCAACAAGATGGACCGACGACCTGGTAAACGCGGGCAACCGATGCACAAGGTCAACTCAGGACCGATTGATGTGGAAAGCCTTGCGGGAGGTCTATGTCGAGCAGTGGACGTCTTATGGCTAAGATGCAACTACTTTTGTGGCAAACAAGCATATGGCCCACCTGATGTTAAGCAGTTACCGTAGCCTATAGACGCTTGCAATACCAAAGGTATGACTTGCGTGTAACCAACCCATTTTTTACACCAGGGCTTAGATGGGAGCATCCCTGGGATAGAAATACGTTTCTTTCAAAACGAATCCCTAAGTGAGCGTTAGAGACCTATACTTACACACAGGAACACAACTACACCGCTGTGTGTAGTTATTTGGCTGTGGTCTTCTGTAAAGTGGAGGTCCTTCCCTCCTTTTAAAAATTCTCTTAAAAATCTTTTTGTAATTGGATGGATAATCTTTCATATTGTTCTCAGTTTTTAAGTAATCCAGTTCTGGTGATGGGTTCCGTAGGGAAGTGAGTAACCTCATCAAATACTATAGGCATACTGCAATGAATCAAACAAATGCATTCAGGAAGCATCAATTCGTTAGTGAAACTAATAAAGAATACTGCAGATGGCCAACTTCTCAATGATAAATATTTTTCCGATGGAGATCAGACATAATGTATCTCAATTATGGTAATTAAATGACAGTAACTAATCACATTCAATGAGCAAATTAAAATGTTACAATTGAACTAATATTATGATACAGCCGGATATAGGCATCGAAACTTCGTAATTAAACAATGTACAAAGTAATAAATGCATAGTTTCAGAGATAAAGATAATAATTAACAGATACCTATATACCGAATTTACGTTGAACTCTCACTAATATGGTCGACAATATTAAATAGGGTTCAACTTACTGATTTTTCATTCAGTTTTGTTCCGAAAGCTTATGTAAAGTACTAAAACTGTATTAAAAGAACAATGGATTAAAAGGAAAGTTCAATTTCTGAAATCCTTGAGCACTACGATGGACCATTATGCCCTTTAAGAATTTAATAAATTTTTAGCCCACATAAACTGTGTAACAGTACCTATCCGGTTAGAAGTGACCAATCTAAAACGAAATGTAATAGATGTAGAGATTTCTACAGGGTATGGCACAGATAATACATAACAATACATAAATTCAAACTATTAGCTAGGCGATGGGCCAATTAATGTTATTCACGTTTGCGCTAAGACAATTTGAAGAGCAGAACAATCATACAAACAAGGAATATTTCTTCATGAAGTTTATTAATTGCAGAATCTAAATGTTTAAAAGAAAAACGTGACTGACTAATCAACAAACGTACAGTTTAAATCATTAGACACTCAGATAGCTATTATAATATAGGCATCCGCAAAGAAAGTTTTTTTAAATGTAACCACTAAAGATGAAAATCAGCCGATGAAAGTTTGTATAGGGATAACAGCTGTAGCTTTGAGATTTCCAGTAAAAGACTGAACACGCGAACGAAGTCGCGGGTATAGCTAGTTTTAATTTAACTACACGGTAGGTTCAGTGTCTTAAGTAGTTACGTCGCCATTTACTGAGCGGCGTGTTGGGGATTCGATCCCCACATTGGACACCAAAAAATTGTGTAATCTATAAATTATTGTCCCGAGTCTGGGTGTACTTTATGTCTAATTGTATGTTTGTAATGTCACAGGTATTGTTCCGTAGTGCGGGAGTTGTCTTTTTTAAAAGAAAAAAGAACACATTGGGGTCACCACTTGCTGTAGCAATAGTTCCAAAGACAAAGGCAAAATCTCTTTGATTTATATATATATATATCTACTTAACTTTGCCTTCTGAACTATTGATACCACAGCAAATATCAATAAATCTTTGAAACGCAATCAAAATACACTCAACTATAACACAACTTCATGTCCAAACTATACACAAACACCGTTTTCATCAAATACTAAAACAGCCAGACAAGTATAAGCAACACATAGCTATGGCTGTGCAGTGTTATTCATCTGGCGTAATTAGGAGCCATGTCCGAGTCTGTTAGCGAAACTGTACCTCTCTATATAACTTCTAGTTGGGACTTTACAGTGTAATGAGTTTTCCCAGTTTGAATAACAGATTCCCGAGTTGAAACGAACTATTGACAACTCCGAAGCGAACGTAGAGACTGTGCAATAAGTTGGGCTATGAATTATTTCCGTTGAAAATTGTCGTGCTGCGTTGTTAGTGTTGCAATTTGTTGTAGTTTCCAAATTAATTTTAACATAGAATCATGTATATTTATTTAAAGGGATAGATAGAAGTGTTTGGTATAGAAGACTTTGACTGCGTAGTTGGTTTGATTGCTGTTTACTGTTGCTAATTGTATGTTTGTAAAGTTAGCCGTGTCACAGGGCACTAATGAACAATCACTAGTGCAGGAGTTGTCTCTAAAATATATCTATACTACATTATAAAGAGGAAAAGTTTGTGACGTTGTAGTCTCTGAATCTACTGAACCGATGTTGTAAATTCTTTTACTAATAAAACGCCACGTTATTTGTGAGTGTCATAAGCTATATTTAATTGACAAAAATATTACGGGATCCCGGGAAATACCACCCGTGCGAAACCGGGGCGGGCGGCTAGTCATAACACAATTTAAGACTTGACTAGATAGATACGGGCAAATGTTAAAAGGTCGTTATTTTTACAGGGTTATTTCGTGACAAATAAAGTTGTTGGTAAACCAGTACCTATATTACAACATTTCAAATTTTCTATATTTATGCAAATAAAAATGTCGTTTTTATCGACCTGGGAGGCAAACTCAGAACGGAATATACGCAATATTAAATATTATACTTACTTTCATCTGGGAACCGGTAAAGTATACCTTTCCCTCACTACCTGTGTTCCAAATATTCATGTCCATTTACTAGTTAGCTGATGGGGTGTAATTAAATAACAACTAAGTACTCCAACTTTCACATAAATATAGGTATAAAATATGTATTTGCAAGGAATATAATCACAAAAAATGGTTGCAATAAATAGCGATTTACGATTTATTTTTGTGGGGCTTACAAGTTTTGCTTGGACCGGAAATTACAACGAATGAGAAACATCAAAAGAACCTTTCTGAAGTCATTGTAACGTAAAAATCGTTCAATTTTATTCGATATAAGTATTTATCATCAAACATTTCATACAAATATTACTAACGAAGGTTCATTTGATTGTCGGCCATATTGCATTCATCAAATAACATAATTATGATGTACTTTAATTAATTCGGACGTCCAATCGCACGTAATTATTTATCATACATATTTCTATAGCAATCGCATTTAAAACCAATTTTCAGTATGAACGAGCTTTTTAATTATGGAAAATCGACCACAACTCTTATTACACAGTTAAAAAGCAATATTTATTCGAAATTGGATCGTGGAACGAGTGTTTGAACTAGCAGCGGGCAATGGCGGCGAGGCACAGAGAATTAATTCGGTTCAGTTATATAACATTAAAATTGGATGCTGGAGCGGCCGCAACCGACCGAAAGGCTTTAAAGCCTTCGCTTCCAATCCCAATAAGCGATTGGCTCTGAGCTCTGTGCACTGTTATCGACCAACGTTATAGTTACAAGCTACCTAAAATAGCTCGTTTAAATATGGACGCGGCGACCGCCGGCTTTTATCGGCTCAGACAGTCTAGTCGCGCCAGACCCCCCTGTCCACTAATTAAGCAGACTTGTGATATTTGACGTGTTTATATTTAAACTTATGTAAAATACTTCAAAAAGATTTCTATCTGCACAAAACAAATACACCGAGTCCGTACCTACATGTATTTATCATTTAATTAGAGGGGTCGTCGCCCGTCGGTGTGGGCAGCCCTCTCGCTAACAAAGTGTAAGCAGAGGCGGGGGAGCGATGTAAGCGAGTGGCCAGAGAGCCTAAGTGCTGCATTTTAATTAAATCCTCATTGCCGAGAGATAGCGTGGTGAAACATACTTGTTCCTTTTTGCCGTCGGGTGTACTCCCGTCGTGAAAAATTGAAGCAGTGCGCTTAAACCCGCGCCAACGCCTCCCGTGATAATGATAATGCTTGCTACGCTTGCATTTTAATACAACAGGCTCTCATCCGAGCTCGGCCGTGACTTAAATGGATGGAAATGTTCTCGTATCGCTGAAAACGTTTTATCTGGAAAATAAAATGTTGGGCTTGCGACGAGTTGAAACACAGTGATCTGAATAAGATATTGAATAGAGTAATGCTTGGTATTGCAAGTGTCCATAGGCCATAATAACTGTTATTATGGTGCTAGTAATAGTGCATATGACTGCTTTGGGTTCCGGGGTTTGATCCGTAGGTTGAATGGTAGTAGGGTTTTTGTCGAATTTAAGAATTGAAGAGGAATTTATACATACTTATCAAATAACTTACCAATCGCGAACGGTGAAAAAAACCATTGAGACCAAACCCATAGTTTTTGAAGAAATTCTAAAGGTACGCCTCATTCACCAATCCACCTCGGGGAAACATGAACCCCCCTCTGTTTTCTTGATTTATGACAGAAAAATAGCTACCTATGTTGCTATTTTTATATATTATTCACGTAAATTGTATACCTTTATTAATATCTACTTTCTGTTATCTGCGAAAACTTTTAATTGGCCTTCTTCTTTCTATTCAACTCTGTCTATAATATTAATTTAGCTGTAAGTTTTCCTAAAATTGTTAAATAAATAAATAAATATACGAATTTAAAGCCCGAATATTAACAGAGATAAAATACGTTTCAATATTATCGTAAGTACTTGTTGAGATTCAACATAACAACGACTCGATAAAGCTGAGCTACTGCCGGGCCGCGCTCTCGCCGGGTCGCAGCCTCGGGTAATATAATACCTATCTACGTACCACCGTGTCTCTCGTCATAGCAACGTGGAAAATAGACAATGAAACCTGTGAGGGCTAACAGGGTGATGTCTGGGGGGTGGAGCAGAGGGGTGGCAAACTCCAGGTAACAAATGATATGGCAATAATAAAAAATATTATATACACACACTTTATACACACCTACTATCATATAAAAAATTTTACTAGACGACTAGCCCTGTGTCACGGGGAACGTTTTACAGACACAATTCACGGACATAAATTACACCCAGACTCAGACCAACATTTATGGATCACACGAAGTTTTGTCCTATGTGGGAATCGTCACTAAACACTAGACCAACAGACCAGTCTGGAAGTTTGATTAAGAAAGGATTCATACACAATTTCAACCTAGAGTGCACATGTGGTGCTGTGTAGCAAATGATGGGACAGTTATCTAATATCATGTCCTACGTGCCCCGATACCGGCACGTAAGAGGAGCTTATGGAGGCTACTGGAAATACAAAACTCATCGCTAAATTGTAGACTTATAATGATATAAGTCTACAATTTAGCGTAGCTTGTAGATAGCAATTTAAATGATTAAATTGCTATCTACAAGCTACGAAAGATATGGCACTAAACAAGCGAGCAAACCTGATTTGGGAAGGACCTAACCTAACTAGACGTATTCTTATGACAGAAATACGACTCCAGCCCATAACCCATGGCAACATGGCCAACACGCAAGTGATACTACTGGTATCACAAACGTCCATTATTAAATAACTAGGTACTATAATTTCTATTGCTCATATTTGTACACCAGCGTTGGTCAAACATGTTTTTACAAACGTCTATTTTTACACATTATAATGTTAGGTGTTACGATTAAAATTATTACTAGATATCGGTAGATTACTTATTTCTACGCACTGGCAACATATTGTGAACGCGTCGGTAGGTTGCGCGCGCTGTCAAGATATAAAACGGAGGGATGAGACACGAAACGGGTCTTTTTGGGTTTGAGTTTGAAGTGGTGTAAGCAGTAGTATTATAGAGTATATGTACCTAGTGAAATATACATATGTAGTGCAGTAATATTTAAATAAATTATATTGTATTAATAATTACCGTCGGTGTTTTATTAAACTTCAGAAGTGGTAAGTACCCGCTACTTTAATTTAATATTCTATAATATTAAATTAAGTAGTTGTGAATATAATATGTTATAGCAATAGGCTATTAATTTTTTTCATTGCTGATGTGGAATATCATTGATATTCGTTATTCAACCTACCTTATTAAATTTTATCTACATAAATCATTGGTTATAATCAATCCTTTAAATATTTTGCAATCATAATAGATAGAACCCAATAGCAAGTTGAATTCATAATAATTTTGTACATGTAGTCATTTACAATGTGTGCTTATTAAATTAAGTAAATAATTGGAAAGTTCTTTGTCTAAGCATTACCTACACTTAGACATACAATATAACGGTCTAATATAATAACTTTGTGTAGAAGTAGTAGTTACCCACCTACTTAGTATCTTCGTTTACGTACTTTATATGGACTATAATACTATTTATGTGCAACGCGAAAGTTAGCAGGAGTATAGTATTCGTTTTGTTGTTGGTTTTGTCTGGTTATAGAAATACTCGATAAGTTTACCCTGCCAGTACCTACAACAGTTATTACGTTGGTAGACATAATTAAGTTAGTACCTACCTGCATTATATTATTATATTAGTAGATATGTACCTTTCTACACATGCATCGGCGGTGTATGGGATATTATATTATACCTACATGATACCTAAATTAGTAGGTTGTCCTTGGATTTTGTATTGAAAATAATAATTATTGGATTACTTAATCATTCAGTTTTAAGGTTAAGATCTATGAATATTTTACGTTGATTTAAGGATGCAATATTCTATTACCTACCTTTAATGTGTAACTAGTTTTAAGATATAAGTGAATATGTACATAGTTGGCTTTGCTTTGAGTGTCAGGTACAATGGAGCGTGAGAATATCTCGTAGCGGCGGAGACTGATGACTCCAGATCGCGCTAGGAACGAGCTTCGAGCAGCCAGCTGAGACTCAGCTGTAGCTGGAACCGACGTGACAGCATCTCCGAGCACCGACATTGCTAACCACGTGCGTGGTGTACAATAGTTGGCGGTGCTGGTCACGATGGTAGCTCAACGAGTGAGTGCCACGTGGATATCTGCGAAATTGTTGGAGCATCGACATAACGGTGAGAATTGATGGGTTCACTGTTTGTCTTTTCGTACGCTTTTGTCACAAGAATTGATGGGTTTGTGTCAGGGCTGGCGAGGTGTACCACACTAAACTTTAAAGAATGTGTCCAGTTCGTAAGAATGGATGGGTTTATTAATTGGACTTATTCGTAGCTAAGATTTTGTTAGGCAAAATAGGTCTATACTTATGATTTATGTGGTTCATACTTAATAGCAAACCGGACTTATTCCAAAATTATTTGTAAGATTATTAGCTAATAAGTTAGTGTGGAGCATTGACATAACGGTGAGAATTGATGGGTTCACTGTTTGTCTTTTCGTACGATTTTGTCACAAGAATTGATGGGTTTGTGTCAGGGCTGGCGAGGTGTACCACACTAAACTTTAAAGAATGTGTCCAGTTCGTAAAAATGGATGAGTTTATGAATTGGACTTATTCATGGCTAAAATTCTGTAGGACACAATAGGTCTTATGATTTGTGTATTTATGTGATTCATACTTTATATAAAAGCTGTATATGTTATTTTCAAAATATGTAATTGTTTGAAAATAGTTTAGGTTAAGTTGCTTTTACATGTAACTATTCTCTTAATTATCTTGTGAAAGAAATGATTCTTTTGACGACACGCGTAACTTACCGACTAGATGTTATTTATTTCGCGTGCATGAGGACATGCCTATGAGGTCAGGATGGACGAATGTTAGGTGTTACGATTAAAATTATTACTAGATATCGGTAGATTACTTATTTCTACGCACTGGAAACATATTGTGAACGCGTCGGTAGGTTGCGCGCGCTGTCAAGATATAAAACGGAGGGATGAGACACGAAACGGGTCTTTTTGGGTTTGAGTTTGAAGTGGTGTAAGCAGTAGTATTATAGAGTATATGTACCTAGTGAAATATACATATGTAGTGCAGTAATATTTAAATAAATTATATTGTATTAATAATTACCGTCGGTGTTTTATTAAAATAATATGCATCATAGTTATGTATTGTTATTACCTACACATTTTTTTCTCAAATAAAGTATCTTTGTCTTTGTCCATAGGATATGGAAAGAGCTTACCACGAGGTAAGCCGTATACCTTATTTGCCACCTAAGTATTATAAAAAAGGTTCTCATCCAGCTGGGTTTGCCTGCTTTTATAGTGCACTACCTCTAAGAAAATAATAATGATGTAAAAGTTTTAAGTATTTATTTTAGGTCGTTTGAAGGCTTTTATCGAATAGTAAATGGTTCTGAGAATCTTGCCTGTGGCGTAGGAGTTATAGTCACCTTGTAAAACGAGACAGGGTAAAAGTTTAAGTCTCGTCTCCGAAAAAGATTCTCTTTGTCAAGACTCGCCTTTTAATATAATGCTATTGTTCGTTCAAGGGGCACTTTTTTGTTCATTATATTATTAACTAGTGGACTACCCCGGCTTTGCACGAGTGTAATTTTCCTCAATGTGAACGCCATATAATGAAAACGTCTTTAAGCACGTTGAACAAGAAACGTGCGTGAGTGTCATGCTTAGATACATTTAAATATAGAAAGATATATAGCACTTTTCACCAACAGATACAAAAGCTACCCAAAAATAAAGTTTACAAGCCTGAAGTGTCGTCGAATATTCTGTAATGCAAAGTCAAATATTTAAAATTTGACTTTTCATTACAGATCATTTATCTATATAAAAATGAATCGCTGAATGTGTTGCTAAGCGCAAATCTCGAGAACAACTGAGCCGATTTCGCTAATTATTTTCTTGCTATGTTCGTTATTGTCAGAAGAATGTTCTTATGTAAAAAATCTTAATAAAGTTGAGCTGAAAATAGCTTAACCTGGGTGAAATCGGGGCTGGGCACTGGTACTTAAATATAAATCGCTCGATTTAATAATAATCGATTTTTTTTCTATTTTAATTTGATTCCGAACAACGTTAATTATAAAGTAATTATCAAAAATAAATCGCTTAAAAATGTCATTATCGACAGGACCATTATATCGACATGTAGCACACGCTTTACTCGTAAATTACCCACATTACCCACTTGTGCCGCACAAAGCTCAACACACACAGCCACCGTAACACAGCACTACTCTCTCTCAGACAGATTCAATTAACCAGGAGGCTTTACGATCCAAAGCCCTTTAGTCGATGTATATTATGGGGTGATAGAAGGATCTACCCATAACTGAATATATGCATTTATATTAGAATATGTAGAACATTGAAAGGTAAGTTTAGGATTTAAATAGCAAGTTTTACTCAAAGAAAACATCGATATATTCTTTTTCTTTTAAAAGACAACACCCAGACTTAGAACAACTATTTATGGATTACACTTTTTTTTTGTTCCGTATGGGAATCGAACTCAAAATACATCGCGCAGTAGTAAATGGCGAGGTAGCCATTTAACCCCCCGAACACCAACCAACCATCCAGTCATATATCCTTACTAATATTATAATACGAAAGTTTGCGAGTATGGATGTATGTATAGATGTTTGTTACTCTTTCACGCAAAAACTACTGAACGGATCTGGATGAAATTTGGTACAGAGATAGATTATAGTCTGGACTAGCATATAGGCTACTTTTTATCGCGGTAACCGATATCTACGCGGGCGGAGCGGCGGGCAACAACTAGTATAAAATAAATCCTCATTTTGTTTGAACACGCCATAAATTGAGAACGACTTTACCGATTTTATTCATCTTTTTTTAATGGTTTCTAATACTTTGTAGAAGGTTCTTGTAAATATTTAGAAAATTGCGCAGAAAAAAAGTACCTCAGTATTACCCGAGGCGTTTCGCTAGTTATTTATGTAAAAATATATCTTAGAACATCTCACCATTAATGCCAAACTAGACTGAGCTTGTACTTTAGCAGCCCATCTGGTACGTAAACACGTACAATAGTAATATATTTCTAAATACATGTTACATATCTTTACATAGTATAAAATAAAGCCGCTTCGTCTGTACGCTTAGATCTTCTAAACTACGTAACGTATTTTAATGCAGTTTTCAGTAATAGATAGAGTGATTCAAGGGAAAGCTTTATATGTATAATACATGCATATTTTGATAGAGAAATACAAAAAAAACGAAGCGGAGCGAGGGCGGGTCGATTATTCATTCATTCATTCATCTCAGCCAAATGACGTCCACTGCTCATAGGCCTCCCGATCTTGAACCGACCTTGTCCATCGGTTGCCCGCAACCTTTATACATAATTTTATACATAACTAGCGGACCTGACAGAAGTCGTCCTACCCGGAAAAGCTGATATACCGACAGCAGCGCCACCTACCGGATCCAATTGTGAATCTAAACCATACTAAACATAAAATTTCATTGAAATCAGCCGAGCCGTTTAGGAGGAGTTCAATTACAACGAAAAGGGCATTGATTTTTATATATAAGGATAACGGGTCGGTTATACATAAATTATATCCGGACACATAACAAAGACTTATACTTATCACAGAAATATTTGTCCTATGTTTAAATAAAACCTTTGGCTTAGTAGTCAGGGTCACTAGCTGGACCAAGAGGCTTGTCAAAGTGTTTTTTTAAGCAAGATCAAACACTGTATTACAAGAAACATGACCGATGTTTTTTTTCTACATGGACCTTACTTTTAGTAGTAATCATTTCCGCCGACACCGTTAGATGTTGCATAAATTTCAAGTCATTTTTGAGGTGATAATATATTACTATATAGTTTGTGATATTGACTGGTATTCTTTAATTGAAATAAGTATTCAATAAATAATTTGGATTAGGTCAGCTCAGGACCGAACGCTGTGGAATTTTTTGGGAGAGGTCTATGCCCAGTAGCAGTAGTCTTTTGGTTAAGATGATGATAATTAAGTATTCAATGTTTATAAAGAGAGATTGTATACAGGGTACAGTAAAACACAAAGTTTTTTAATTTAAATCGGTTCATTTCTCGTTTCAATTAAGCACTTAAAAAAACACTCCATGAATGCATATTTTCCTTTTTTAAAGCAAAATATTAATGTCCGTCTGGATTGAGGAGCCGTTTTTCGTATCTTAATGAAATTAATATACTTATTTAGTAGTAAGTTAAAATTTGTTGTATGATCAGTCCTCAATTTTGTAGTATAATACTTCAAAAGTTACATAAACATAAAAGTGGCTCCTCAATCTAGATGTTTGGATTAAGGAGCCGTTAGAACTAGATAGAACATCATGGATGAATATATAATGTATTCTTGGAGTCAAAATTCCAAATCGTATTTGCAACTAACGTATACACCTGGAAAGGTACCCCTATTCGTTTAGTCAGCAAATCCAGCAGTAGGCAAAGAATTTGACATCTTATTTAACATTTTTCATCGATGTTACAGTATGATCTGTGTTGTTTTTATTATATTACTTGGGTGGCAAACAAGCATACGGCCCGCCTTATGTTAAGCAATTACTGTAGCCTATGGACATTTGCAATACCAGAGGTATCACTTGCGTATTGCCGACATTTTCTTTACACCAGAGCTTTAAGATGGAGTATCTCTGAGATAGGAAAACGTTTCTTTCAAAACACATTCCTAAATAAGCTCTGGAGACCCGTACTCACACACGGGAACACAACTACACCGCTGTCTGTAGTTATTTGGCTCTGGTTTTCTGTAAGGTGAAGGTTCTTCCCCAGTCATGCTTGCTCGCAGTATGGTGCCTTACCTCTCTTTTAAATATGTATATGAATAGTTTTATTTTCTGTAAAGTGTCTTAGTCGGTTTTTTACCTGTGTGTTACCGCTACGAACTTGCTACGATTTTGCTACGAATCGCTTTGCCTAGGCAATGTGATTATCAGCAGGTTTATCAAAGGCCGTACCATGAAGTCTTTATTTCAATTTATTGTTGGACTTAATTTGACCAAATCAACTTTATGACCCAGCTTTAAAGTTGTTATTGTGCAAAATTCAAAATTGAATCGCTATAAAGACGTCATGATAAATTCCAACTATTGTACAATCCTACTAATATTATAAACGCGAAAGTTTATAAGTATGGATGGATGGATAGATGTTTGTTACTCTTTCACGTAAAAACTATTGAACGGATCTGGATGAAATTTGGCACAGAGATAGATTATGGTCTGGAATAACACATAGGCTACTTTTTACATAGATAACAGCTAGTATTACATATGTACAAAGTGTATCTCGCTTCACATGCTTAGTTTGGAGAAGCCTCTCATTATTAAATATATCAACTTTCTCTGAATAACAAAATTGAATACATAGTTATAACCCCACGTTGTAACATCACTCATTCATAATACATAAAATATTTATAAAGGTGTTACTACGGTCACAAGTTTGAGAATAGCAACGTTAGAAGCTTAGGCATGATTATAAAGCATAAGCGAAATTTCTTCATCGGATTACGTGGAGTATGTAGTGCGAAGTGTAATAAGTATTTGTAGGGGGTGGCGTGCGGTATGGGGAGGTGGTGGCGGTGGTCGAGCGGCAGAATCAAGGGCGCGTGTGGCGCGGGGAGGGCAGGGTAAAGCGGAGCCCGCGGGGCAGAGGGACGCGCGGCCGGGAGGGATGCTGCGCGGGCGGACGCGCAGATCAATATCTCGCGTCGCCCCGGCAACGCCGCGCCAGACCGAGTGCCTCCCGTACTACAACCCCTCAACCAAACCTCCCCCGGCCACCCCACAACAGGGGGGGAGGCCCCCCCCTGCCCACTACTCGCTTATTTAATACATGCCGTATCTGGGATGCGAGCTTTTTCGTGCTAAATGACAGGCCAGCGTAATATGTCGAATTGCAAAGTCACCGCTCTTGTAATGGTTGCGTCGTAAATATGGCTGGAATCCCCCTGGCCATACATAAAACCAGGGTACGATAACGATGACATTGACCTCAATGCCTGGAGAAAACTTCCATTTATATCTGAGCCCAATTTACAGCTTCAACATATAACAAAACTTTGTTGGTAATTGAACACGTTTGATTCTGTAATATGTCGTTTTAATTATACACTAGTACCATTTATTATATAAAGGTACGTAATCGTATTGTTTGTTCGAGACAAAGGAATTGGAACAAAGAAATCTAGGTTTACGGATCTCTTTATCTATATAGTCCACAAATAAAACTACGATAACTATGACTGTAGTACTCCAGTTTCACTGTGGTTAGACAAAAGTTGTACAAGATTGTCAATAGTTTATAATGCAAATGCTCTAGAAGTTTACACTTTAATATTGTCATATACCTTTCATCATCTCGACCCATAAACGTCCCACTGCTGGGCACGGGCATATACCTATATATAATGTATTTTTTTCTAGCTTAGTGCGAACATAATCAGTATTATACTCAATGGTGTTGCAAAAACTGTTATACAGGTCTTTGTTTCAGGTAACAAACGTCACCGTCTGTCATTCGCGTTGGTCTATTACGCGTACCAACGCTAATGAATAATTGAATTAATTATCAATGGTATATACAGTATTTCCGTGTCTTAGAAGAAATTATAAGGCATGCCTTATCCACCAGCCTGCATGAGACAAGCGAGTGTGGATTTAAGACCTGAACCTAAAACTTCTTGGCTCTCTATCTGAGATCCGTGATCCGTTCTCAGCAGTGGGATGGATATATATGGTGTTTTTTTTATTTTTTTTTATAATATCAGGGTGGCAAACAAGCATACGGTCTGCCTGTTGGTAAGCAGTTACCGTAGCCTATGGACGTTTGCAATACCAGGGGTGTCACTCACACGTTGCCGACCCTTTAAAAACCTTATAACTCCTTTCTTAAAGAACCCCATGCTATAGTCTCTTGGGAAAACCTCGGCAGGGAGCTCATTCCACAACCTTATCGTACGTGGTAAGAAATTCCTCTTTAATCTTACGGTACGGCATGTTTGAGGTGCAAGGATGTGAGGATGAACTCCCTGTCGGTGGCGAGAGGTGCGTTTATAAAATGTGGCCGTGGGCATCATCTCGAACAATTCCTCAGAACACAGCCCATTGTACAGGCGGTAGAACACACACAAGCGAAGGAGGCGTAGTCTCTCCTGAGACTTAGTGGATCAATACCGCCTGTGAGCTTGGGATCGTCAACAATCCTAACAGCGCGTCTTTGGATAGATTCAAAGGGTCGAAGCTGGTATCCAGGTGCACGAGGTCACGACTACTAGCTGTTGCTGTTGGATATCGGTTGACGCTACAAAAAGTAGGCTACCCTATGTTCTTCCCTAGAATACAATGTATCTCCTTGCCAAATTTCATTAAAAGCCGTTTTCTTAATGAAATTTGGCAAGGAGATTATAGTATACTAAGGAAGTTTGATTCTAGTATAGGTGTAAAAAAAAACAACTTTGTAACTGACATTGTTATTAGAACTTAACTATTTAGTTCCAATGCGATTATTGATTCCATTGTATAAAAATGAAGAAGCAGTATTTAGATTTAGTTAGCCAATAGTAGTAATTTTTAATCAGTCCCTGGTTTCGAAATTGGCACAGGCAACCAACCGTTCTGATGCACACGTTAAAAGGCACTCAGAGCTAATTTAAAAGGCAACATGAATATGCTAGCACCGCGCCGACGGCTACTAACTTAACCATAGCCGCTATTGCCATTGTGTGCAATATTTAAATTTATAATAGCAATGTAGGCACCAGTTCAGAGGCAGGAGAACCAAATATATCTCGGCTCACTAATTAAAATGAGCACACATAGTAATAATTAAATGACTAACCTAAAGTTATATGTAGTTCTGATATTATATTTATATAACTATGTCGCTCAAATATGTAGAATTATACTGAATGTTTGTGAAAGAATATTGTGGAAAAACAGTGATTTTTTTCTAAACCTTTGCACTTGGTATCGGTAAATTAGCCGGCTATCCAGCAATTAGCAGGTATATGTATATGCATTACATAGGAACACTATTCTACGCTTAAATAATTAATAACTTTTTATTCGGGACAATCCCACCCACATACCCACCGCTGTGACTCCTGTGAGCCAGGATTAACAGCGGAGTAACCAACTGATACACCGAGTTTTGACACTCGTGCGTCCCGTGGACAACTAAACCTACTGTCTTGGACCCCGCAACGAATTAAATCAGAAGTAAATAGGAGGAGTTAGAAAGAAAAGTTTCCACTTCCCTCCATAGCAAAGCGGGAGACAAAATAAATCTGTATAGGTTTGTAACCTATGAAAAGGAGCACCACGGAGGACCTTAAACTACGGGACCTAAGTGAGCTAAGTTTGATTGCTATAATATGTATGGCAGAAACGTTTAAATGCACGAAAATTCCCTCTAGATGAGACTAAATCCCCATAGTAGGCCGCTCCAGATGATATATGTAAGCTGTTCAACATAATAGTACGATCATTATGCCAAAGACTACACTCCCAGAGTATGTGATGAGCAGACTACTCCTGATCGGAGCCAGGTGTTGACCATTGACAGTTCGGCGAATCAACTAGCTTAAATGAGTATAACTTGCTCCGAAAGTTACCATGACCTGTAAGGAACTGAGCGACACTGTGATCAACCTCCAGCCATGTCTTTGCCAACCGATCAGTAACGGAAGGAAAAAACTGGTAGAGGTGGCGTCCCTTGGTTGATGTATCCCATCGCTGTTGCCATTCATTAATGAGGGTTTTATAAACTTCAGTTTGTTCTTTAAATAATCGGGTGATTTTAAGGCGATCACGTGGCATTAAAAAGTTAGAATTGATGTTGTCACGTGTGGTGTAATAAATCGCCGCTCGTCTCTGTACCTCTAGATCGACAGGAAGAACACCTGCCAGTACTGGTAAAGCTTCAGTGCTAACTGTCCTATACGCCTTGCACAAAAATATCAACGCCAGACGTTGACTCTGAAGCAACTTGAGTCGTGCGGCACCGATGGTTGCCCTATCAGCCCACACAGGTGCACCATAACACATACAACCCAAATAAGTTGCTGCATAGATAATTTTTAAGGTGTTAAAAGACAGACCCCATGTCGACGTCGACATCCTCGTCAAGGTGTAAAAACTATTCTTAGATTTTTCTCCTATCTTTGTAATATGATCTACAAAAGTGAAGTTCCTTTCTAAAATCAAACCTAAATAACAAACGGAATCCTTATTTCTAACAGTAATATTATTAAATCTACTTCTAGATGGCGTTTTTAGATTCCCGTTCAATACTAGCTGAAATGTTTTATGAGGCGCGAACGATAGGCGGTTGCGCACTCCCCAATCAGAGATCAGGCGCAAACATTTTTCCGCTAAGCTCTCTAGTCCAGCCCTGGTGTTAGATTGTATAAGTAAAAGACCGTCATCAGCGTAACCGGTCAAAGTGCAGCCAGATGGTAATGGCAGTGTCAGGAAATCATCAAAACCTAGATTCCAAAGATACGGCCCTAATACTGATCCCTGGGGACAGCCTATTGTTAGCGGCTTCGACACTGCATAGTGGCCAAGTTTAAGCTTAGCTGTTCCATGTGAAAAATATGTATAGATAAGTGAGTATATATTACTACACACACCACGAGCTTTTAATTTCAAAAGTAACATCGGCCACCATGCATTGTCAAAGGCGCCAGATATATCTAAGAAAATACCTAGTACATATTGACAATCTGATCTAGTGACTGTTTCCCTAACGGATATAACTGCGTCTACAGTGGACCTACCTATTGTGAAACCAAATAGTTTTTCATGAAATTTAACCCCACCCGGCAAAAGTCGAGGAACGATAAGGCGTTCTAGCAACTTCCCTAAAGATGGTAATAGGGTTATAGGTCGATAGGACTTAGGGTTATCTAGTGGTTTATCACCACCTTTTGGTATTAACCTTATGTTACCGGAACGCCAGATACTAGGAAAAATACCCGCTATAATACAACGCCTATAAACATTTAAGATTGATTCCCCAGAGATTTTACAAGCCTCTATAATCATTTTGTTCGAAATTTTATCATCACCTGAAGCTTTATTGATGGGTAGAGATCTGACAATATTGATAAATTCGTTAGTGGATGGTAAATCTGACATTGAAGTTAAAGACGGTTGTGCTGCCCATTGTCTAATCTGTTGGTGGTATTCCGTGTCATTATCTTGTCGATCATCGGGTACAAGAGAACCTAGTAGCTTATTGGCTGTCTCTTCTAAACCTACAGTATGTGTATTGTTGAACTTTATGTTATGTATGTATGCAAGTTCAACTGACCTGTTTGCTTTGAATTCATGATATACTCGAGACCATGGACCCTCTTTATCAAGCCTATCGACTATTCTACGCAATAAATTACCCTTAGATTTCTCAACAGCAGCTCTGTAATGAGATCTGGCAACCCTAAGAGCAACAAGGGCCGAAACATGGGCCTCTCATACTATATTACGTTTCTTAATAATATTAAATTTCCTACGCGCTCTACGAAATCGTCTACGAAGTTCAGCTAGGTGATCACTCCACCAATCACATCTACGAGTACTAGTTAGAGATCTCCGACCAAGAGCCACATCTGCGCAGTAAGTGAAAGTGTCTGACAAAATAACAGCACTTTCTTCGGCGGTCAAGTCGTTGCGAGTGTAGTCTCTGACATGAGCAGCAAAGAGCAAACCGAAAAACTCCTAATTAGCACCTTTATTCTTATATCTGAAGTTGCCGGTATTACTATAAGGATCCCGTGCAAATCCAGAAGAAAACCCATAAACGATTAAACGATGATCACTACACGACGCATCCGGTAGGACACGCCACCTATCAATGCGAACGCCTCCACAAGAAAGTGTGACGTCAATAGAAGACTCGCCCATTGGGCTGCAAAAAGTTGGTGGTGCATAGGGGGTGTTATGTATAGAGAGGTTCATTTCTGCAATGAAATCCTCGACCGCACAGCGACGGTCCCTATCACTGGACCTATGTTTGCCATACCAAAGAACTGAAGAAGCATTGACGTCTGCGCCAATGATAATCTTGTGGCCTGCGAGAGACCGCAAGACGTGGCGAAGATGGTGAAGATGAGGAGTGACAGGATCGGAATATTGAAAGTAACAGCTCACGACATAAACCCTGCAGGATAAGGATGTAACTTCTGCAACGGCACAGTGTGACGTCATTAGATCGGAAAGTGCCGTTATTGCAAAATTAGAATTCGCGACGCATATCCCAGCTCGTGCTCTGTTGTTATGTTGTACTACCTGCCTACAAAAGTGCGCATTCTGATACTGTTCCTGAACTAAAACGATATCTAACTTGTGTTCTATAACTAATCGGTCTAATTCTGATGTAGCAACCCTATCATTGTGGAGATTTAATTGACCTAACACTAAATTAGTCATTGTGGCCTAGGTCTACCTACCTAGTTAGAGTCCTACCTATCAGTTAATATGAGGTGTTTAAAATAAGCTGTTCTAACTTAAGCTTGTATGACAGACACTGTTGAGAGCCACATCTATGCTCGCTGGGTTTTTTAGGCGTTTGCAAGCTACGCACGTAGGTTTGAAATTAGGGGTAAGCTTATCAGGGCAAGCCCGAGTTTCGTGTTCTCCAGCGCAGTTAGCACAAGCAGGTGTTGTACTAGTGCAAAACTTATGTACATGGCCGAATTGTTGACATTTCAAGCAACGTACTACCTCAACGTCATCAATGAACCTACAAGTTGCCCAATCTATAAATACTTTATCTTTAGTAATCGCCAGATGTTTCCTAACTACAGGTTCAACTTCTAATCCTATCCATTTACGCCCATTATCTAGCTTACGTCTGCGGACAACCTTTGTGCTCTTAATGAAATCCTCCTCTTTCATAGGTATTTCATCCTTAATATTCTGGCGTTACAAGGCAGTCATAAAAGTAGACTCCTCCATAGAAATTGGCACATCTTGAATAAGAATACGTGGTCTGCGGCCCTTTGGTTTCTCCAAACGTAGACCCGCTGATTTGATTGCATCTACGGACTGGAGTTTTTGCAGTTGCTTTTCGTTAACGACACGTAACACGACACCTGACTTTGCTGTCTTCTTAATGCCGACGATCTGAAAACCGTCGTCACTAGGTTTTATTGCTTTCATTAAAGCTTGTTTAGTGGCGGAAGATGACGCAAAATCAGCTGATCGTTCAGTTGTCGGGTAAGCGACAACGCACGGCAGAGGTGGTCGTGACTGCACTGGCGCTGCCGACTTAGGTGGTACACGAAGTTTCAACTGGTCCGCATAAGTTGGTTTTGACCCACATGTTTTTTGCCCACACGATAATGTTTGTTGATTATTTTGAACATTATCTAACTGCCTTTCCATATTTGCTAACTTAGTTTCATTACATGAAGATTTAATGGCCAATAACGAGACAATGCCAGTAAGACGCTGAGTAATGTCCATTATAGATAGACGTCTTATTAGCTACATTAATGCGAGACCCCTGATCGTTCACTAATTCATTGATTTTCGCGAGGTACCTATTCCGTCGCCTGAGTGACCAGCGAGCAATAGTCCTTATCACTTATAATTGACTCATTACTTAGATTATCAGTTTGCATACATTTAGCTCCCTGAGGCGACACAAAAGTAGGTGACATGTCACTAAATAATCTCTTAGATGTTGGAGTTGCAAAACTTGGCCCCCCGCTATCGGGAGGATCGACTATAAATTTCGACATATCTTATTAAACCTATATAACGTATTTTTATATGTATAACTAACGATAACAAACAAATTACAATGAATAACTTAAAAATAAACGATAAAAAATTAAAAGACAGAACAATATACCTGCTACCCTCTTTGTTAAGAAAATAAATGAAATGACTTACCGAAATAAATCGAGAATTAGAACTATATTACACTTACAAACGTTAAATCACTTACGAATAATAATCCTAAACACTACAAATAACACAAACAGATACACAAGCCGAGACAACGACTTTTTACCGGGTTAATTAATTTTAAACACGGAGCAAACAACGTCCCACTGCTAGCCGTCAGAGGCGAGGAGGGGAAGTGGTATATAATAATTAATAACTATTTGAGAAATAAATTTTATCAATCTTTTAAATTGGTTAACTAGGTAATTTATAAAATTATATTGTATTTCATTCAATATCGGTATCGATATCTCAGGATAAAACATTTTAGGTTTAATTAACAGGTGTCTAAACCTAACAATTAAAAACAAAGACCATTCCTGTGGACATCACATTTGCGCAACGGATGCAAAGTAGGTACGCTTAGCACAACCATTGAAATCAAGAATATAGCTACATGTATCTAATCAAAAACAGACTAAATAGAAACAAGATATTATATTAATAACTTCTTTATTAGCATATTAGTATAGAATATAAGAATTAAACTAATTGGATTCGTAAAACAAAGACTAAAATAAACTTAATTTTTAACATAAACAATAAGACTAGGCCGAGTTACAATAAAACTACATACAGTCCACCCGTGACCACGGTCGGTGCCATTCGACCGAAACGTCGGGTAACTATAAGTACGAAAAACTTAAAAATAAAATATTAATTCACGATTTACACCCCAATGTCCATTAGTAATAATAATGGAACAAGTCGTGAAAGTTTAAAAGATTAAAAAATACATAGCTAAGTACTATAGGTAATTATTATTAATTTAAGGCATTGAACACCGTCGCACATCATTTACAATGTAGGCTTGGAAAAAATTGCTACTTTAACCCATGATTTGGATGATCAATATTAATGTGGCCCTGAAGCAACTGCTTTACCCTACCTATTTAATATAATTGAAATGTTGTAATTACCTAGTTACCTACTGCTGAGACTGACGACGCGACGTGGCGACATTCAAAATGCTTACCAAATACATAATTAAATATAAAATTTACTTTAGAATCCTAGTTAATGACTTACATAAAATTATTAAAATAATAAAATAAAATAGCAAGAAATTCGGAACGAATATGCCAGACACATGTAATAAAACAGCATGTTTTACAAATTATGCTATCGTCGTAAAAATAAGGACGGCAATAACCTCTCTAGAAAGAGTCAGTATGATACGAGTAATATGGCATATTTTAACTATGAACAAAAAGGGTTAACTAATAAAAAATGTTAATAAAATCCCAGCTCCACATGGCACATGGTTGAAGAATTTGCGTGGTGAATTTAAATATGAGTTATGATCCATGTACTGTCTATTACGTGCGCCTCAACTTTAAGATCAATACACAACTTGTCGTGTCAATGATGCGTGTGTTCTCTCAGACAGTGATAGTTACTTTTCTGACGTAACCACATCATAATTCTGTTACTGTACCTACCTACTTTTGTATCACTATGGAACTTGAACAGTCTAACATCGCATACGCTGCAGGCTCCACATGGATGTATATTATATAGTATGTTGAAAATATAATTAATTGTAAAATATATTTGTATTCAGTGACACACTTAGATGAACGAGTATGTTGACATGATTGTAGTATAAAAAAATACAACCTTAACACATCTTCTGTTTTATCAAACGGCTACTACGTGTGCCTACACACAAACGAAATAGTATAATAGATTTTGAAGATTTCATATAAACTATAATATATTAAGTATATAGTTACTACAAGGGTATGATAACCTCTGGTATACCCTAAACCTCCGTAGCCAATAAATGTAGCTATTGTAGGTGTTGTCTATCTAAATACCACATGATTAAATAAAAAATGACAATATATTTCACAACATGATTCTTTAAAAGGCAACAAGCAAAAGTAGTAGCAAGCTTGGAACTCAGCTGTGTCACATTTTAATATAATTCTATTATGCGAAAGAGCGTAATTTATATAGAAAACTATCGTCTGAGTGTACATATAGGTATATCATATAAAAAGATATTGATTACATTGTGCATAAAAATATTAAACAGGAAAATATTTTTTTTTTGTTTGTATTTTATATGTTACCAATAGTTTTTGCGAGATACAAAGGCAGGCAACGAATAAAATATATATTTTCTTTCAAACATGAAATAGTATTAAAACAAACAAACTTGCGGTCCAATAGAAACATAAATTGAAAGTTTTATTATATCTCAAAAAACCTTTTCGATTTATTAATGAGGGACCTTTTAAATAATATAAAAAAGGGAAAGATGTTTTTAGTAATTATTCAATATATCTATCATATCCATTGCAGTTCCAGATAAGGTAACGAAGTAACTAAAAATAAGGTTAGCTGTGTGATAAATTGGACTTTTCAATACCGTTCGAGCAAATGCACCTAGAAGGGTAACTGTGTAAGCAGAGCTACACCTCGCATGATCCAGTGAGCGGGCTCGTGTTTGGTGTTCAGCCGCATGAATAGAATGTAGTTGGTGGAGTGGCCCGTGGTAGACAACACTCCGCGGCGGTCGCCCGTCTTGTACAAGGGACAATTGTAGAACACCGTCGTTGGAATGTCCGAAGTCTTTAACGGTATCAACCACACCTGAAAACAGTATTGTTTTAGGAAACCAATCTAATCTTCATTAAATGCAGACTGGCTCTTAAGAAAGGAAGGAAGTACTGCAAGGAAAGTATAGGGCTTTGCCCTGCAGTGGAACAAACGGGCCTATATAAGTAGAATCTCTAACTTAAGCTATGTCCATATGTTAACATTGTAGGTACCGCACCCTATAAGTACAGCATACATCTATAAAGACAACATATTTGTAACTAGAGATGTTTACTGATTCTGAACAATATGTACATATATCTAATGATTATCTACCTCAGAGAAATAGAATTGAATGTATATTTTTTTAATATTTCTGGATAATATTCTATGACAAACTAGATCAACGTATGTTGATCTAGTTTGTCATAGAATATTGGTTGGAAAAATAGATAATTTATTTTGTTGTAACTTTCGACGGCTCCTAAGTATACTAAATCAACTATACTTCTAATAACTTTACAGGAAGGCGATAAGAAGAGCGAATAGTTATATTAAAATTGTTAATACAATCAAGAAAAAATAACTAATCAAAGCGAATTAAATGTTATTTATGGAGATATGAATTTTATTTTTTACTGGTAAATAGGAAATGATTTAATTGTTGATAATATACTAAAAGTTCAATTCTCAAAATTTGTTAGTTGACTCAGTATACTTAGGAGCCATCGTTATGAAATCCATCTCAGCCATAAGACGTCTACTGCTGGACGAAGACCACTTACACTTATGATATATTATCATCGCGCGATCGTATTTCCAATGCCAACAATTATATGTGCGTCTGGTGACGGATTAAGAATACAAATGTCACCACCCCGTTCCATCCCGAGGGTGTCGTACAATTCGACTAAGGGAGTAAGTCAGGCCGATCATATCCACTGCAAAAGTGGAAAACTCGAAATAAAACCCTATTGCAATCCAGACGGATTTCAATAGGGTTTTATTTAAGACCAGTGCCGAGTAGTGCGACATTTATGGGCTGAAATGCTGATAAAATGCTGACCATAGGTGTGTGTGCATTTTTTAAGTTTGTATTAGAATAGACGCATATTTCTAAGTTATTTACCGGTGGGAATTCATCGAAGAGTATCTTGGGGATCGACTCGTCAATGCACATTTCATCCATAAACCAGCGGGCTCCCTCCATGAACAGACCTCTGATATAAACACCTTCGTCAGGACGCTCAGTTATATGCCAATTTGATTGCACCTGTATTTTATAAATTAAATAAAGCCACTAAGTACAAACAGTATCATAATAATAATGCGCCATTTAGACAATGCAAGTTTTGCAAGGCTAATCTCATGCTGTCTCTAGTTTCCTCAATAAATTAGACAGTGACAGCATGCAAGTTGCTTTGCGATACTTGCATGGTGTAAATCAGCCTTTAGTTTACAAAAAACTAATTTACTATAAACTGAAAAGTAGCAAATCCATACAATACACTGACGATCTTTGTTATCGTCACCTATGAAATCAAAGAAAACGCTCGACACGCGCTCTTATGTTTTCACTGGCTGATTAGTTACAATTAAAGAGATTGTACTCCATTGGTCCAATAATATAATGGTAGTGTATAAGTTATGGTCATCATTCGAATCATAAAATGCATGGCTAGTCTGTGGATTTAAAACACTTCTGAGACCTCGGAAAACACGTAAAGCCATTGTCTTCGTTTGTGCAATATTGCCATCCAATCTGAGTTATAAGTGCTTGTGTTTACACCACTTATACTCTTACGCTCAACGCAGTTGCCGAGTCAGAGTGTTTATCTATTCTAGCGATGTAACCTTATTTGTTTTTACAGCTGCTTAAATTTCAAATTGTAATACTTAATCCTTATTGCATTATTTACTTGGTGTACAATAAATAATGTTCTTCATATATTATAGTCTCTTAGGATTGGCCACAGTGACTGAGATCAGTCAAGCAAATTAACATATTCTTACAACTAGTCAATTAATTCAGGTCGATTAGATAAGAAATTATAAAATAAAATTACCGAGTAATGGAAGCCGAGCTGGTCGATGGGTATCTTGTACTTGCGAGCGTAGCTTTGTTGTGCTGCTGTAAGGAACGCTTGTGGGAAGTAGAAACCCGACAGCCAAAACACAATAGGAGGGCCGTTTTTGTGCCAGTGCTGTACATAAATCAATTTAGGATAATTAGAATTACGAATTGAATATTATGAAGGTATGTGCGTTATACAAACTTGATCACCTTAAAAATAAAATGGCTATATACACAAACTAATGAGATTTGTGAAAAGTGATGTATTTATTCAAAACAGATGTATGTTCTATAAAAGCTATAACGTCGTCAACGTCTCGTTACAGATAGACTAAATAAGTTATTACTAAAAGTAACAACTTCATAAAGTCTATCTTCACATTTGTATATGATATATCATCATCATTTACATATAATATGTATGTTGCCTTCAAATCTTGTAACATTTGTATATTCTCGGCGTCCGATTAAGCTGGAATTTGCCAAAAATGCAATATATTGGAGCTGGTCGCCTGAGCCTGAGCTCCGCAAGATAGCCCGCCAATATTTGGCTCGTTAAAAGTAAAATGGGTATCAATAACTAACACATATAGAATTGTATTTTCTGAAAAAAAAAATAAGATTCGATAAGTTAAAACCGATAAACTACACAAAAATATACGCTGAATGCTTATAGTGACAATAAAACTTTTTCAAATTATAATTTTGTTAAACTTGAATAGTGTAAATAGTAGTGGTGAATATAATATAGATTATCATAAATTGGTAACATTACTTGTAAGAACGCCAATCTAGCAAGCAGGTCATTGAAGTACGATCCGAGTGGTTTAAGCGATGGATAGCTCTTGCCGGCCCACAGAGCAGGGATGCGGCCTCGCACCATGCTCGTCAGTACCTCCTCCGTTATGTCATTCAGCACGCTCACACCTACACCAAACAAAACATCTAAATGGCTCGTTCCCAATACGTCGGGGCAGTAAAATAGACGTAACTATCTTCATTGAGTTGTTCAAATTTAAAATGGAATACAATACATCATAGTAAGAATTAAGGTTTAGATATTTTTAAAATATCCAATTGCTTATTTTAATGAATACCGTTAATCTTTTTTTATACTACCAAGGTGGCAAACAAGCATACGACTCGCATAATGGTAAGTGGTTACCGTAGCCTATGGACGCTTGCAACACCAGGGGTGTCACTCGCGCGTTGCCGACCCTTTAAAGCCTTACAACTCCTTTCTTAAAAAATCCCGTGCTATAATATAATCTCTTGGGTAAACTTCAAAAAGTAAGAAATTCCTCTGGAATCGTACGGTAAGGCATGTTTGAGGTACTAGGATGTGAGGATGAACTCGAGAGGTTGGCGTTGATGAATCGTGGTGGTAGCATCATATCGAACAATTCCTCATAACACCACCCATTGTACAGGCGGTAGAACACACACAAAGAGGCGAAGTCTCAATAAAACAAATAATTATAACAATCTTTGAGATAGTTAAGTAAAAATTATATTATAATCAAGCTAGCTACGAGTAGCTAACGTGTAAAACTTTTAGTACAACACTCACTAAGAGTACATACATATATCTGAATCAATAGTCGATGATATCAGATCACAATCTATTACCATTCGTTAATCGAAAACAAAAAAAGAACAAGTTATGTAGTTTACCTTGCACGGCACCAATGACCGCGGCAGCACTGGAGCGTACGACGCTTACTAGACGATTGTATCGTGCCGCCTCTTGTATGACGACGATAGACATAGGCGTCATCTCCGAAGGCTTAATGTCACCTTCATGTGATGGCCCCGACAAGATCTGCTTGGGTAGACGAGCGAGCACATCCTGAGCTACCTCCATTGCCAATTCATCTGGACTTTGACCTTCTCCAGACGCCGCCATGGTATCCTATTTGATTTTAATATTTATCATTTTTCATTGTGACGTAGTGGGTAGTTAGTTTTTTGATATTTCTAAATGAATCAATGGTGCACTGTGCACCTTTAGAGTTTAGATTTCGATTCTCAATTTGAACATAAATATGTAACCATATGGGTTGTATGGTTACATATTTCTGTTATGTAACCTACGTTACATAAATGGTAATTAGGTACATAAAGTATTTTTGACTGCACCTATGATTAAAGTGATTGTATATCAGTTTATTTTTTACAGTTTAAAGAATAAAATAAGTTTTACTTACGGTCATGTACTTACCATATGTCGTTTTAGCAGATCCTTAAAGCATGAAAATTACAAGTGGATATGAATTCAACAGTAATAACTAATAATATAATAAACAAGTAATTTATTAAATAAAATGTCTTACCGTTCGATCCTATCCAAATGCACGAATGAATAATGAAACAAAAATAAATACACATTACATACTATGTAGGTATATACTTACTATCGACAAAATTAGCACTAGACCACTCTTAGTTGCACATGGTATACGAGTAAATTAAGTAACACAAACTAAGACTAACACAAAATAAGGTAAAAATGTAAAATGTAATCAAATAACTACCAAGTAATTAAGTATAGGTATACATATTTATTATGTAGTACCTAGCTATATAATATCGACCACATTATTACTAAACGTACCTGTACTATTTCAAAATAAAATCAAGTCTAAGAACTATAGAAGAAACTACGATTAAAAAGGACTAGATGCAACTATTTTTACGGTTACCTACTAGCATCATCATACCTGTGTTAATATGGCAGTGTCGAGCAACTCCGCGGCCTCTCGGTAATGTTTGGTAATGTCGGCATTAGGATGGAATCCGAACACTGCCGGAGGAGCTTGTGCTGGCAGTTTCTTCGAATAGTTTATGAAGTCAGAGTGCTCTTTTAATGTTGGTATGTAATAAGTACCTGTCATCATATATTATTTTATTACAAATTTTAAGAATATAATTATGTACTATACTTATGAACGTTCGTAAAAAACAACGGGTGTCAGTATTTTGTATTCTACAGCCAATTTGCTAACACGGGTTCCTACGAAAATTGGCAAAAAACACTGGCCACTCAGAATCGGCACACACCGCATTTTTAATCGCCGGGGTAAGTCATAGGTTAATTTAATATAAATACCTGTAGGATCAAGCGGGTAGTTGTACTCATCAATAGCTCTGGGGTTGTAGAACTTATGCAATATGGTATTGAGACATCTTCTATCCCAATCGTCAGTGACTCGCCCTCCATAGTTACATTCACCGGTTAGATAACGAAGAGCGACGAATTGGATATCCTAATAAACATAATTAGACCGGTCAAGTTAGCCCAAAAAATAATAAAAACGCAAGGTTATATAAATTGGTAAGAGCAAAGAGCTGAAAATTGGTAAGAATGTTACATATGTCTTAGATGAAATTCTAAAGACATGTCTGATTCACCAACCCGCATTAGGTCAGCGTGTGTGAATTAAGCCCTAAACCCTCTCTCTCCCTTGATAGAGAAGAGAAAACCTTTGCCCAGTAGTAGGACATACATACATATATAGGTTGCTATTTATAAGTACGCCGCGCTAACATAGTGCAATTGACATTACTATCGCGTACTGTTGAACGATATCATGCTGAATTTCAGATTCAGTGGATTTCTTTTTTGACAGCCAGTTGTAAGATTCGTATTTAAAATTTAAAAAGAGCAATATCAATCCGTAATTCGTTTAATATTTTTAAATAGAAAAACATACGAAGTAATAAAAGTGACGTTGGATTCTGTCTATTTCGATGGGACCCTTCGCCATCTATAATAAGTGTTTTTTAATCAGATACGGCCAGGACGCCCGTCAGACCGGGTTACCGAGGAAACATTGGCAATGCCCATGACAAATTCTTAACGATGGTGCACGATGTAGCTAAGTCCGTAGGTGCAACCAAGATTTTGAATAATACTTAAGTGAGGTGTGAAAAAAGTGGCGGTTCGATAGGTGCCTTGATTTATCTCACAACGGACCATGTACATACGATTAACAAAGACAAAGCAGTTTCTGTAAAATCAACAGAAAAATTTTACATCAAGTCCTTGGCATTGATGAAACCTAAATAATATTACACACCAGAGACCAAGAGATACTCAAAACAATGGATTTCCAGGTGAATCTGTACCGAATAAGAAATTTTGTGTTGTGGGATCTTTTCACATTTAATTTATAGTAGTGTTTGGCACATTCGTACCAATTTTTAATTCTATGTGAATTTATGTAAACTTCCATGTCTATTTTTAGTTTGTCTGAGTACTGAGTAGGTACCGTAGGCGTAGGCTGAACATTTACATTACTAAGCGCAAAACATGCACGTTGTCACATAGTCATACAAATAGGGTTATAGATATATATACTCACTTCGTATTCGTTAAGGAACATATAAAGCTGCGTTACACTTATACGCAAGTCCGTCTCATTGAACTCGTAACGGATGTTCCAGCCGAGCGGCCCGAACTGACGCCTCTCTTGTACCACCGCGTGGAAGAAACATAGCGCGAATAGAAGCTTCTTGAAGCTATCAGTCTGCTTGTTGCCTTCAAACCATTCCGGATCATTGATTGGATCACTTTGGTATGATCGCGCTATGTTTGCTCGAAGGCCTAGATAAAAACTCATAGTCCAGTTATTTTGTATGAAACAAGGGTATGATTACCTACCGAAGTAAAAAGTCAGGTATAAGCCACTTTTGAAATGCCATATAAAGAGTTCGCAGTCTTATTTAAATTCTAATATTCCGCTGAGTGAGGATAGAAAGTTGCAGGGTAGGTACAGGGTAGATGCAGGAAAGTTGCAGGGTAAATGCAGCAAAGTTGCAGGATAGATGCAGAGTAGGTATGGACTTTTAATTTGGGCAGAATAACGTCTGGCGGATCAGCTTTATCACGTTTCTCCGTGTTAAACTCATTTCTTTTTATTGCAAATTATAGCTGTTATCTGTCGTACCTAAGTTCTACAGCAACGCGTGGCCGTATTTACTAGTAGATATTTCTGATATAAAAAGTATAATCTAACTTGAATAAAGTACCAGTTGTAACCTTCGAAGTATTCTATAATATGACAAACTAAAAGACCCGATAAGAACTAACCTTGCGGCGGCTCATTAGTCATTTTAACACCATTCTGTAACACATACACTGGGAAGTGATCAGCAGGGTATGATGTTAGCCACAGTCTGAAGTCAGGGTGAGTAGAATCGCGACTTAATCCTTCACAAATCTAAAAACAACAAAATATAACTAACAATAAGAAAAAGTATTAAAAGCCGAAAGGCTCATGTAGTAAGCTTGCCCGTCAAGAAATTACTACCCGAAATTCCAGCGTGTCAGGAATCTATACTTATATTATAAATGCGATATTGCGAATGGATACGACGAATATGGATATTTGTTACTTAATCACACCAAAACGGCAAAACTGGTGTAGATGAAACTTGGCACAGAGATAGATTATAGTCTGAAATAGCACATATGCTACTTTTTATTTAAAAAAAACTATTCCCGTGGGTTATATGCGAAGGTACTCGTAAAGCATCGGGAGGAAATTATAATTACATACGTATACATTTAATTATTTAAGAAAAAATACCTTTTCCAGCATAGGCATCCAACTCTTAGCTAAATGGCAATTTTGCAAAACCACCCAAGTACCGCTGCGAACTCCTTCGTCTATCAATCTCACTGCAATAGGTCCCTGGCCTTGGCCTAGAGACAGAGAAAACAGGCGAGACGAGCCGAAACCCTAACAAAACAAATAACTCACATCAACAGCTTCACGTATTAGTAGTAGGTAGTATTTATTTATTTACATTGCTAAAGCAAAATACATACCTATAAATTAATGTTAATTAATAAATGCCGAAGTTAGTCTGGATGGATGTTTGTTGCTTTATCACGCCAGATCAGATCTGGATACATATTTTTTGGTTTAAAAAGACAAATCCTGCACTAGGGATCAAGTCCTGTGTCCATAAAGCGGTTTATTTCTAATCTTAATTTAAATGTTGTACTATTAACACCTTTACACTAGCGTGTAAAGCTTCTAGACGCAGAGCTATAATAAAAGGACTAGTGAAAATAGAAGTGGTATACGAAGCGTCGTAGCGACAGCGCTTTTTTTGGAAATAAATCGCCGCTTTTCTCTCATATGTATTGTCTCTTCCTTAGGGTCACTTTCAGTCTATTGAGATATGGATGGATACCATTTTATTACCTGATCATCAGCAAACTTGAGAAGTGTGCCCATAGGATCTGAACCAGGTGTCAACACGAATAACAGCGGAATGCAACAATGCGACTCCGCATACGATTTCACCAGGTCGAACAGAGGGGGCTCCACGAACGCATGGCCCATTTCCACTACACATAATACAATACCAACATTAAATCCAGAATTGTCTACTTGACAGTTGTTATAATAAAATATATTGGAAATGGCAGCTTATTATATTAACGAGAATTACATACATGTATG
Organism: Trisateles emortualis; assembly: GCA_947095525.1. Lineage (NCBI taxonomy): Eukaryota > Metazoa > Arthropoda > Insecta > Lepidoptera > Erebidae > Trisateles > Trisateles emortualis. The sequence continues at coordinate 17,226,829 of OX352732.1, read as the reverse complement.
TTTTATTTGCATGAAAATAAGTGTCTATTAACCTATAGTTAATACAATGTATTTTTGCTTTGATATAAACGCGATGCAAAAATTTAGTTTGCATAATAAACTTGCGATTTTTTCTATATGTAGATAACAAGATCCGAAACTCGGGCAACAAATATCAAACATGGCCGTTTGAGCAACTGAGTTAAAGTATAATGAAGCTAAATTATAAAAACTTACATTCAACGAATCTTGTGCAAGCAGGTACCATCATGTCTTGCCGCATACAGCGCATAACACATAGTTTCTGTAGAAGGAATAGATTTATTTGCGTCGGGTACGGCCACGTTCTATCAACGCACCTCTCGCCACCGACAGGGAGTTCATCCTCAAGGTACGGCATGTTTGAGGTGCAAGGACACCTCAAAGATGCCGTACCGTAAGATTCCAGAGGTTGTGAAATGAGAATGCCGAAGCTTTCCCAAGAGACTGTAGCAAGGGGTTCTTCAAGAAAGGAGTTATAAGGTTTTTAAAGGGTCGGCAACCCGTAAATGACATGACACCCCTGGTATGCAAACACTCCATAAGCTACGGTAACTGCTTACCACCAGGTGGTCTGTATGCTTGTTTGCCACCTTGGTAGAATATAAAAAAGTCAAAAGGAGGATTTAAATCTTGTAACTTTAAACGATCAATTCTTATATAATTATAAGCTTAGAGAAAGAAAACGCTCATTGTGTGAAAAAAACGTTCATAACCAGAGATGTACAAAATGGTTTTAAAAAGCATTTAAATACAAAATGCAAAATACTTTTCAGATTTACTATTTCAAATGCAAAATACCAAATAGTTTTGCGTTTTGTATTTCAAATGCTAAATGCAAAATAGGTATTTTCAAAATACTTTTTAAAATAAAATACCTTTTGACCTAATTTCAGATATTTTTATTTATTTTAGGTATTAATTATCAGAAATAGAGACACAATGCCGAACCGTACAAAAACATCTAATAACATGGCACCTTATTCATTAAATTTTGGTCATATTTATCAGTACGCGTATCACTCAATTCTATTATGTTATTAATAATAATAAAACACACTTAAAATAATGTAAAAAAAACTAGACTAACGAAAAGAAAGCCATGGCTCCATTTTGTGAAAATTGTGTAGCCATTTATTTCGGTTCATTGTGCATGTAGTTCTTATTTTATTATTATAACAATTTTCTGGACTGGTATTGTTAAAAACGGTAAAAAATAAACATAAATTTTTATTTATACAAAAGAAGAAAAAAAAAGGGCGCGTCTCTATCGGTCAAATTCGAAATTACAAGCGTCATTCGTTCATTTCATTTTGTTTGACTGGTAATGTTGGCTAAACTTGATCACAAAGTATTTTTCATTTTGAAATGAATATTAAAAATGCAAAATACATCTCGAAAGGTATTTCAAATAAAATACAAAATGTTTTTTACTAAAAGGCATTTAAATGCAAAATACAAAATAGGTATTTTGCATTTTGTATTTGCATTTTAAATAGAAGTATTTCAAATAAATCGCATCTCTGTTCATAACACATTTGACATTATGGTAACCAATGGTAAACTATCCAGGTAGTGTCATGACCATAATGCTTTTCGACGATAGCGCGTTATGGCTGTGAAGAAAATCCATGACGTTACATATACCTAATTATATAAATAAGTACATTGCGTGTATCTTGGGAACGGCTCTATTTGGATCAAATTGCGTATTTAGATAAGCTTTGCTAATATGTATCTATATACCTAATAGGTAATAAGTCTTTTCTCATTAAAAATATCGCTGATGGAAGCTTGGTCGACACTGTACTAATCTTAGAATTAGTAAAGCAAAATGTACCATTATATTTGGCGCATTATGCTTTTATACTACTTAGGTGGCAAAATACGGTTAGTAAGCATTAACCTATAGATTAATGCTTAAAAATTACCCAGAGTTTAATGATGACATTTCATTGGTTACATGTAAATCGTATTCGTAAATGAGCACTAGAGACCTGTAGTAGTAGTGGGAACTTACCTCAAATTCGTCTAACTTTTTATCCCATGGCGATGGCAAAGGTGCGGTTTGTGGACTGACCTCATTGCAAAATTTTTCCCATGGAGGTATGTTAGCTAAAAAGTGGTCAAGTATACCATCATACTTCTCAAATTCATTTAATCTGCAATAAATATACTTATGTGAGTAGAAGCGAGAGGTACTTATTATATTTTCTTACGCAAATAATACTATTATAATAACAATAGCAACCCATATATGTCCCACTGCTGGACACGGATCTCCTCTCTTCTATCAACAGAGAGAGAAAGAGAGCTAATGCCTATTGGTGAATCAGACATGGGTTTCCTCACGACGTTTTCCTTCACCGCTTAGCAGATAGCCTATATAGGAATGTCATTATAGGCACAGTAGTTCATAAATTACTAAGTATTAAAACGAGGTTGTTATTTGAATTTTGCAAAACATCTAACAAGTTACATACGCATTAAAATCCATCCACGCTTGTGGACTGAGGAAAGTGGTTGGGTTATCCACAGGTACTCGCACTTGTCCACCGCCCATCACAAACAGCACATCCGATTGATCCAGACGGTCTTCCGCCACCATTATAGTTATCGTCAGCAATAGAGAAAACACCATCTTGTCCTGAAATTATTACATATGACTTATCGTTGGCTATAAATACAAAATGACCTGAGAATGTAGTTGCAAATCTTTAAAATAATAGGACGAACAGACGAACCTAGCAAGCTTATGATCAGTGAAATATTTAAACTCTTATAATGATAATAGTCTAATAGTAATCTTACGTCATGAAAAATAAGATTGGCACTTTCAAACATAATAATTATATTTTGGCTTAATAACATTAGGATGAGATTACATAGAAAAACAAGAAGGAGAGAAACAAGGACAGATATATTTGTATTTTTACCTTTATCGCAGAGTTTCATAAATATTCAAATCGCCGTCACACTTGTGTAACGGATTTGTCCCGTGTGGAGATATATAGATAGATTATAGTTAGTTTATTGTAAACCAGAATACATTAATTATCATTTTTCACATATGTCAAGCAGTGGGAAATGGTGTGGTAACCACTAAACCACGCATGCACTAAATTAACAATATAGTCGAAATTTTGATTTACTGAATGAATTATTAAAGTCCGGAAAAGTGTCATATGATGTAGGTCTACACTAAAAAATATATACGAGTATAACACGGTCATATTAAATTAAAAAGACCCGAACCTTTTCAAACAGACTCCTGCAGATATTAGCGTAGAGGGAGTATGTGAAGTACTCGCGTAGTATTTCAAGACGCTCCGGGATCTCTTCCACCTTCTCCGTATTATCGATGGCTCCAGTGAATAAAGTTTCAAACCAACCCAACGAGTACTGGTACATCGGATCGATATTTGCCAATGATGCTATAAAACAACACACGCTTTTATTGTTATCACCTTGTCAAAAAAAGTTTATTATTTTAAAACAACACACACAAGGTCTCTGCATTTTTTAACAATTCTAGACATTAAATTAAAATCCAGACTAGAACTTGCGAGATATTGGATACGTAAATATACAAATATTATATTTAACTTAATAAACATCCAAAGGTTGCCTGGTAGAAATCGCTCTTAGCGATAAGGCCGCCCATTGTACAAACCTATTTATAAGCAGTTCTTTGTAATGGTATTATTAATGGTGTACAATAAAGTATATAATAAATAAATAAATAAACTAATAACAGACACACCAATTATATTAATTTAGATACAGATTATAAGTTCCCGTGAGAAAAACACTGATCCAATGATAAAATTCATCTGTGTTCGTACTGTCCATTTTCATGGAAACGACGTTTTAGTTTTAGATATTTACATACCAATAAGGAAAAACAAGTTAGTGGAGTGAACAGCAATCGGTGTGTATTCGTCTCGCGCCACATCAATGGCTGCTTCTGTTATCATCGCTACTTCTTGTTTCTCTTTGATTTCATTTGATGTGTCTTTAGCAGAATTTAAAATCTGTAAACATATTTTTTTAAACAAAAGGCAATGTTATGATATCTTCTTTTTATGGCCATTAAGCAATGAGGTACTTATTCTCTGGCCGTTCCTTCATTATCAAAGATTGTAATCTTCTTCTTCTTATCGTTTGGTTAGTGGCCAACCTAGTGAGAGTTATTTAGATCGCTCATGTTTCATGGCCTCTGTCATGATCTAACGACTGTTAACAATCGGGACAAACCTGTAACGTGCCCTCCGAAGCACGGAGACGCTCAGTTGAGTGAATGTCATCTGAGCGTCTCCGTATAAGTAGTCACCCATTTATAGAGTTACCGCGCCCTTGGTAGTTTAACCAGGTAATCATTAACCGATCAGGGAGTGCAACTGGCTATGAACGCCTTGTATCATAATTGTTGGATAGGCGACTTAATTAATTTATTCAATCATGTAGAAAATACATTAAAGTAATAGTATATGGGAACCGACTATGTAACCACTTGACACCTGATAGCAAGATGATGCACACGTATCCGTATCCTCAGCAACAGTAGCTTAAATTCAATATAACAGACACGGTTATTTTTTAAGCCGGGAATCTCGTAAGGTATAATAAACCAATAATATCTTGAGTTGGCCCATGATATTGTCGACATGTGGGATGTGGACTTAGCTATCATCGTACCGATAGTCGTTAAAGTGAATGAATGTTTTAATAGCCAAACGTCTCGACCAACACCTTAAGGACTATTCTACACTTTCTCACATGGCTGCTACCACCGCTTATTATAGTTTACTTTAAATTACTTAAGGTGATACATTGAAAATAATAAGGATATTATAATAAGTGTAATTCGCTAAGCATTTAAAATAGGAAGTTAAAACTTTAGCATACATTTTTTGATTCTATGATCTACCATATGGTAAGAGGAAAACGTGATTGGAAGAAATATCCTCGATAGAAAACAGCTGCGAAGTCCATTCTATTTTTTTCCCTTTTTCTGTATTATGTAATAAAACTTAAGATTTATTCAACGAGGTTTACTTTAAAACATAGAGGACAATCGTATCAAAGTTTTGCTAAGATTTTTTTTTTGATTTGATAATGTATTTTAGTAAAAAGTAGAAAATTCAATTTGGCACATACGTTATTTTATTCTGAGCGCATGCATCATTATAGCTCTCTCTTCTTTTGCCTTACAAAAGTATTTGCATCACTCTCACTCGCCACACTTTTAGTCGGCCGGTAGGCCTCACCAACGACGGACGTATGCTACTTTTTTGCAGATCGGTTCTCTCAGATTTTTGTAGTTTTAAATGTTATAATTTATTAAACAGGTCATTAACGAAATTAGTTATTCAAATCATCACAAATTCGTATTGAATGTACTACATTATAGTATATTTTTAAGACTTACTTTATAAAGTAAATGATAGCAAGAGATGCCCAATGTGTTTATGCCTGGCGGGCAAAATAATAAAACCCGATAATACCGACATTATATATTTTTGGTTCAGAATCAATTCCTAATCATCATCAGCTTTTGCATTCCTCTGCTGAACATAGAACTTCTCCAAGTTCACGCCACGATCACAGGGCAAAAATTAAATCGTGACTTTATGCCTTTGCGCATCCTTCGTTTCATTTCCCTTCATTGCGTTATTCACAAAGAATAACTAACAATAAGTGTCGAATGCGTCTCAAAGTGCAACTGAGCACGTGGTATAACATTTTACAACTTACATAGAATTTCTTCGGGCATTTATAGACATACGCCAAATTTGCCTAAAATGCTCAGGCATTTTCCCAACTCTAGTGGAACTATTACCGAAAGTGACAGACTAATAACAAAAAGAGGGATGGAGTAGCACTTCAACTTTTTGTATTTAAAAAAACTGTAAATTTTCGAGATTATTTTTAGTATTTTTTGATGATATACGTAAGGTTCTATTAGTATAGTAGGTAGTAAAATATGATTAAGTACCTATGTCCTAATCAGAAATATTTTTAAGATTGGATTATAAAAATCCAATCTTAAAAATATTTCTGATTAGTTTCCTTCAATGTAATAATAAATAAAATAATTTTAATAATAAGAAAAAATTAAAGTATTATAGATTTTCGTTTCACTTTTTTTATCATATTGTCATTTCATAGAATATTCAATACACGGAATATTTACTCTAAACAAATTCAACTCAAATTTTTTGTTAAAAATTACTTTTTATTTTTCGATATTCTCATAGAAAATCAAATTAAATATTCTTTATCCTCATATTGTTTAGTTTATATAAAAGTTATTACCGAGAAAACGAGTTTACGATCTTTTTTTAAATACAAAGAGTATTTAAAAAAAGATAGAGAGATAAAGGGTTGCAAATTTAACTTCAGTCAAATATTTTACAGGTAAAGTATAATTTTGAATTAAAATAATAATGTTATATTTAAATAATAATATTAATTATATATTCTCAGGCTGCGGTAAGTATTTTTTATTTATGTAAAATTGTTTCTAGCAGGTCGCAGTTTTAACCTAACCTAGTTGCTATTGTCATTTCTGGTATTAACAAAATTCTATGAATTTTCTGTCTGCGAATGATGGGAACGCCGTTTTTTTATAATGAAGGGAACGCCCTTCATTCACATACAGAAATTTTATCGAATTTTGTTTCGCAGAAAATGTTTCATATAATATTTAAGCTACAGGGCCCAAATTTTATATGAAACATTTTCTGCGAAACAGTATTTATATTTCGAATATTATTGTTTCAATGAACTTTAAAATGTCCATATTTCGAATATAATGGTTTCAATGGACAATTGACTTCAATTAAACATATTCGACATTGCAGAAACTTAATGAATTTAAAAATATTTGTTTTTAATTAACAAAATAATCAAACAGTAGAATTTTTAACGCATGCTGTTTGATCCGTATATTTTTCCATGGTATTTTATTTCAATAAATATGTAGAAATAGATACATTACGTATATATACATAGATTTTATTAATTATTAACATTCTATGAAATTTCTGTCTTCAAATGAAGGAACACCATATTCAGTCAGATTAATTAAGCAGTATAATTGGAAATATTAGATTAAAACACCTAAATTAATTTGCTAACTGTAAAATACGTTAGACTAAGTTAGAAATAGCTACTAGAAAATTAGGTTAGGTTGCAAACTGCGACTCCGTCAGATACGACTTGTTACCAGAAAAGAAAATAGTTGGTTAGGTTATAACTGCGGAGCCGTCAGAAACAACTTGTTACAAGAAAATTAAAAAGAAATCACCTCAGCCTGAGTAATTTTAAGAAAGATAGGGCACCATACTAGCGAGCAAGCCCGACTGGCGAAGGACCTCCACCTTACATAAGACCACAGCCAAATAACTACACACAGCGGTGTAGTTGTGTTCCTGTGTGTGAGTACAGGTATTCAGCGCTCATATTGTGTTTTAAATAAACGTATTCGTATCCTAGGGATACTCGCATCTTAAGCGCTGGTGTAAAAAAAATGGGTTGGCAACACGCAAGTGATACCTCTGGTATTGCAAGCGTCCATAGGCTACGGTACCTGCTAACATCAGGCGAGCTGTATACTTGTTTGCCAACCAAGTATTATAAAATATATATATATATATATATATATATATATTTACTAGCGGACCTGGCAGACGTCGTCCTACCCGGACATTTTCCGGGTAGGACGACGTCTGCCAGGTCCGATATACCGACAGCAGCGCCACCGGGTCCAATTGTGAATCTGAACCATCCGTGACCCTACAAAATTTCATTAAAATCGATCCTGCCGTTTAGGAGTTCAGCGACATACACACATACAGAAGAATTATAGATATTTATTTATTTACTTATAGTTGATTAAACACAATAACACAATCGTAGTTATATTATATAATAGTTATTACCAAGAAAAATATTTTATCGAGTGATATTTTCCGAACTTTTTAATTAAATATATATATTTATAAATATGTATCTATGTATTTTGCCAATGGTAAACATTTAATTTTATAATTAATTGTTCTATTTTTGTCTACTCCATGCCTCCTGTGCTAAAATTCCTAAAAACTCAATAAAATATTTCTAATCACTTATTTGACAACGTCACACGGACGAAGGCGACGCGTAGCGGCCAGCCGTGGAAGCTAAGCCACGCCCACAAAACCACAATTTATTTTCGAGGTATCGCCTTAAGCAATTAGGGATGACTTTCTTTTTCGTCAATTATTACCTGAACAGCTTCTTCATCCTCCAGTAAATGTTCAGAAGTAGATAGTACTGTCAGAATTTTCCTTTCTATGTCTTGTAAGAGTCGTCGATGCTCAGCGCCTTGTGTGGTCAGATCTGCTTTAGCTTGTTGCAAGTCAGGTCTTTCACGGGCCACAACTCTTGCTAGTAACTGAGCTTCTAAACCATCCTTAGCCAACATAAAGTTGACTAGTGTTACTCGAACACCGACTTCAGGGAGATAATGTGGATTTGCTAGTTTTGTACTAATGTACAGTCTGTAATAATAATATTCAAATTAATGTAACTTATCTATATCTGAACATTTTATTGTAATCATAATTACTGTCGTAGACGTACTTGAAATCTTTGCTGTATTCAACAATAGCGTCACCAATTTTGATGCAGAGGGCACCACCTTGTCGGAAGGTTTGTTGTTGGAGTAGTGGTTCTAACATTGGGTCTAATTCCTCACCCACATTTTCTAGTAGAACCTTAAATCAAAACATATTTAATTGTAAATATATTTTCAAATAATTTATTGTTTGGTAGTTAAAATAGCAGTATGTCTTTATACCGGCTGTCCAAACTGCACAGCGTTTTCCATCACTCGTCCCAAGTCTGCTTGAGACATTCGTACTATGCTAAGATTATTTGGCTTCTCCATATTTCTTATCCAGCGATTAGCCTGTCCTTGAGGATCTATCATCAGAGGCCAACGTCGTGCTGCCCTGTATTACGAACAGTACTATTTAGAACCTTATTTTATTTGCATCGAGTTTATACAATTACTTCATAAAGGCCATATTTATAGAATAAAATATTAAAGGTGTTACAGAATACTTTACTTTTTTATTTATGTACCTATATCATTTTAAACTAAACTTACTTAATGATGATAGCGCTTTCGACACTGAAATCATCGGCAGGCAGCCCGTCAATGTTCCATTGCTGAATTGTGACCGGTTCACCCAGTACCTGGATCAGCTCAAATTGTAACGTGCACACTATGCCACAGTTATGACACTCCTGTGCCCATTTCCTTATCTGTAAAATTATATTTTTTTACAGACCATTCAGCATGACGCATGATGAAGAACTAAGAAAGACGGTTGGAGTTGACAAAGGATTTCTTTTTCGGGGCATTATTGTAAATGTTTATTTGCCATCTTTTTAAATATTTTCTTTATATTACTTCATCGAGATAAACGCAGAACACGAAACCCGCAGGGCCATAATTTCAACGAAGACGCAAAATATAAACAATGTTTAATTTTATACAAATGCTTTAGTTTGGTAGTCATGACTTTTCCAATTAACTCTTATTATAATTATTATGGCAGATAAATATATGTAGCATTTATTACATTATGGTAAAAAAATACTTAGTTTTAGGTTACACTTACTTGACCAAATCTGAAGCTTGCCGTAAATGGTCCCAAGTAAGCAATTACTCCAGCGCCTATCAATATATCTCCTGAAAGAAAAATAGTCAATAATTATAGCTGTTTCTGAAACAGTAATCTCAAGTTTGTTTCTGAAATGGGAATACATAAGTAATTTTAATATAATTATGTAATATTAAAAAACAACCAACATAATATATTATTACGATAATAGACTTGTCTACAGGAATATAGTACCTGTAAGGGCGTTGTAAATCTCGCGTAAATTCTTTGCTATCTGTGTCCATCTAGTTTTTTCACCACCAAGACCTGAGATCAGCATTTCTGCACGTTTCAATTTGTTACTGCAATCCATGACCTCGTCGTCCAAAACCTTTTGTTGACGACTTTGCTCCGCAAGAGCATCTTCCAACTTTCTTAATTTCTTTTGAACCTATTTCAAAAAGCTTATCGTTTAATAGTTTCAAGTAACAATTTTTGGTACGCTAAAACTACAAATAATTTATTGTCGACGATAGTGATGTTTTAAGCAGCAACAGAAATTATTACACAAAAAATGATTTTTTTTACAGCGGAATAGACTAGCATTCACACTACCAAATAACCTACTGTTTGAGATGATGTGTAACAGTAGTTACCTCTGCTAATTGTGCTTGCTTGACAGCTAGGGCAGCCATGGCCTTGTCGTAGACAGCTTGCGCAGCAGCTAACCTCTGCTTCTTAGGTGCTACTACCTTCGCCACTTTGTCATACTTTGTCATTGCAATAACCCACTTGCACATACCTATCAAATAAAAACTTAGTTTTTTGACACTCAACTACAATGATTGATAAGAATACAATTTGAATAACTGACGTATACCTAAAAATAGGTAACAGGTTAGGTTTAATAATATACTTTAAGAAGAGAACTGATATTATTAACAGAAACTGAGATGACGATGATACAGTATTTACAGTTTTACCTTCAGCGGCGACAGATACCGCACGAATCTTTTCGGGTACGAAACCATCATCTAACATCACAGTGGTCATCAACTTCTTCATGACAGGTGGCGGAATGTTATCTTTGTCGTAGTTCTGGAGTGACTCCAGAAACTTGATGTCATTCAAGATCTTTTTCGACGGGCCCCAATAGTCTTCAACAGTGCCTACTCCGGATGGATTAGGCACCTTATCTGGCTTTACATCCTGTATTATAATAAGGGCTTGAAAACGTTACAGAATTTTTAATAAGACATCACTTAGTTTGGGTAATATCAGGTCTCAATTATTCCGTATGCTAAAAATAACCAATTAATGTTCTTAGAAGACCAAAATCACTAAGTTTATCCGAAACATTTAGTCCGATTAAGGAATGACTATATAAAAAACGCGATTTCTTACTGTTACCGCCTTCACCACTTGGAGGTACTCCCAGCTTATGTTAAAATAAATTATAAGATAATTTTCGCATCAGGTAATGGTCGGTCAGGTACGCTGAATAACTTAAATTTCTATATTTCTAGAGCGTGTAGTTCGAAAACGGATTGAAATATCGAAAAGTATATATAATCAAAGTTATAGAGAATTTTATAAACTTTCATTTCATCTTAGAATATTTTTTGCTAAATCGCACCATTTTTGAGATATTAGCGAAAAACCTAAAATAGAGACCTATGTCACACCTCCCTCCCTCCGCCTCGCCAGAACTTTTAGTATGTTTTCTCTCTAAGTATTTTGAATAAGTTTCTGAAGAAATCACTTAGGTTCCCGCTCACGCACTCTACAACTACTTTATTGATCGGGCTAATTAATTCAATTCAAATTTAATGTGTCCGTTAACGATGATGGTCATTTTAGCTTTATGGTGAGGTCAGCAGTAGCTTGCATAATCTATCGTGTGCTAAGGTAGAGAACTAGTCCACGCACTACCACTGGCTTAGCCATGACTACCATAATATCGTCGTGCATGGACGGTATGGATAAATAATGCTCTACTTACCGGGTCATCCTTTTGAAAAAGCACAAACATAAAATATTTCAATAATATCTTGGTTATATAACAAGAATACATTTTCAAAAATTTACATAATGAGTAGGTACTAAATATAAAACAACAAGTTACATGCAACGTAATTTTTCTCTGTCTGTTGAGAGTTAAAAATTTAGTCCTGTCCGTTTGTAAGCATCAGTAAGGATTGATTATATATATACACTTAAGCGTACAAGTGGAGCATGTTAGCGACTTATATCTACATTTTATGCAATGCAGTATTTCACTTGCATCATTATTTAAAAATGATAAGGACAAGATGTGTCCGCTCCCTACTATGCTTAGGCTTTTCTGGCAGCTGTAGAGACTCGAGTATATGAGGCTGCCAGCATAGATTTTTACAGTGTGACAACGCGCAAGTGATGCTCCTTCTTACCATTACTTAGGCGGTTAAAATTCTTATCTGCCACTTTAGTCAACGAACACCGTTTGTAAATTCGTTTTAAAAGAAGTAGGGCCGAACTAGATATTTTTGCTCACTTAAATTTAATAAGTACCTCCAACCAACAGATGACCGTAGCACTAAACTACAGCAGACATGGATATTGCTTCTTCTGGTGGTTAAAAGATCCCCCTAAAATTATTTAACTGTCGTTTTTTTTAGGTTTAAGCAATGCGCAAGTAGCCAACATTGTTTTTGGTTTTTATATAAGCTTGTTTTGCTTACTTTTAAAATACAAAGAAAATAAACTGAAAACCAAGCTCACACACGTACCTTTAATATACAAATAGCTTCCATGACCAACCTAATGCCCCTTGGAGGACTCTTCATAGTCTTAATAAAGGTGATGTCTTGAGGAGTGAGGGTATCCAGGGCCGCTAAGGCAGAGTTAAGAATTGGCATCGCTTCAGCCAAGTCAGCGTCACATTCATTTTTAATTCCTTGCGCTTCTTGGGCCTATGTAAGACAGTAATTTACCGTTATTTACTGACCACGAGTTAGAGCATCTCTTCATTTATTTTTAAAGACTACTTGTTGTACACACAGACACAAAATCCACCCAGACTCGGGGCAAACAATTATGAATCACACAAAGGATGTTTTCCCATGTGAGAATCGAACTCACGTCCTCCGGCTTAGCAGTCAGTCAGTCAGCTGAGACCAAACAGGAAGTATAGTCTTTTAGAAAAAAAAAATCAAATCGGTTTATAATATTATAATAAATGACGGCGTTCTGCGGTAACGGAATTGATAACCTCCTCTTGTTTTAAGTCAGTGAAATAATATAAAATAAATAAGGAAATAATATTTTGAGCACCTAGATTAAAACCATTTGGTTTTACTTGCCTGCGCTTCTGCAGCAGCCTGATCCATTAACACCTCAGCTTCGACCAATGCTACACCCTCCTTTTCCTTCTCCACTTTAGCAGTTGTTTCTGCAACGGCAGCAGCGCCAGCAGCCAATTTGGGCTGCAGTACTTCTAAGGCTATTTGTAATGCAGCCACTTGTTTAGCTGCGATAGCAAGCTGATCTAAGCCATTTATGTATCGCGCTTCGCTTGTTACCAACTCCCTTTGAAAATAAATATTTCATTTTACATACGTACATAGAGACCCACGCTTGCTTTGCAAAGGGGTAGGCAGAGATTACGAGCATAGCAACGTTAATATAACAGCAGCTTATGTGTCTGTTAACGATGCTGGTCATTTTAGCTCAAACCATACCCGGATCTGTGAAAGGCCACTTAAAATTATCAAAATCGAAAAAAACTACAAAATTCCGGACCGACAAGGATAGTGTGAACTAGCTCATAATATGTATGTATGCGCGCATTTTTGCCATCCATGAAGATAACACTAACGAGGATCTTGTCCGGACATCTATCTTTTGCAGTCAAAAATCGTTTCTAAAAAAGCTATGAATTGTAAAATATTTTAAAATATAATACTCACAAGCGTTTCTTAGTTAATAAGGCCTTGAACATATTGATAAGCTCCAAATATGCGGTGGGCGTGACGTAGTTGTATCGCTTGAGGCGTAACAAAAACTGTCTCGTTAACTCCTGTGTGTCGGTATGGAATACCTGGCATAGCTTGATAGCGGTATCCCGCTCTAGGTCGGTAAGCTCAATATCTTTCAGGAATCGTGTCGCTACTGCCAGCAATGCATCTGGTGGCCACTCCTGTGAAATGAGAAATATATAAATAAAGCACAATAAATAAATTTATATTCCCATCATCGCAAGCGTCCGTAGGCTACGGTAACTGCTTACCTCAGACCGGCCGTATACTTGTTAGCAAAAAAACGAGAATAAATGCTACTTACTAAAAAAGTATACAACAGAGAAGTTACTGCCGAAAAAGGTGATCAGCCCCTCTAGACAAACCTCCAAAATTCCGGAATGCGGGATAAAATGGTGGTGCCAGCAGCTACTTCCATTGTTTCTTGACTGTTGCAGCTTGATTTGCAAGTTGATTGGGTCATGTTGCGAAGTTAATTTTGTAGAGCGAGAGTCGTAACGTTGTCGAGGGTCACCACTTTGCCAGTATTTTTGACAATGAATGTAATGAGACACAGATGTTGTTATAGTCTGATTTATTAAAGAAAAAGTGAAGCTTATATATTAATATGGTGCGTGCATACTGCCGCTTTAACTTATCATAATAATATTAACTTATCTAAAAGTGTGCTTAATCTAATAACGTGACTTATGTGGTCGCTACAAGTGGCATAAGCGATAGTCGAATCAAAAAGTCAAACAGGCAAATGTAGGTATGGGATTTGACGTAAGTTTACGACATTATATCGTAGAGTTTCGACAAATCCCATACATTTGTTTTTTTGTCTTTTCGATTCGACTACTGTTTATGCCACTTGTCTAGAGGGTCTGATGTCAAGAAAGTACCTAGTTTATTTTTGTCTGAAGAAAGTTTTTGACGAGCATATTTTAATTACCTGGAACCAGTCAATGGTGCAGCAATTGACTAGTGAGGGAAACTTTCTGATACGAGTACGCAGCGATGTTCCAGCTGGTGACATCGCCAGTACAATATGCAACTGGTCACGTACAATGGACACGAAATATGCATAAAGAGCTGTCGGACTGCCGTCCGTTTGCAATGACCTATCTCGCTGACGATCAATCTGTACAGAAAGAAAATCATTTTTTTATTAGGTTTACTTTTACCATATGTATGAAAACGATGACATAAGTAAAACCGTATTTTTAATTCAGAACAAATACCACACAACGCGAATATCACTCCTTCACCAATTTTGGCGTATAAATTTGATATGTATATGACGATACAACAATTCATGTATTCCGACGAAAATAATGCAGATGGTCTAAATCAAACAAATACATGTTATAAAAATAATAAATAAATACATTTTGCCTAAGTTCCTATACGTAATTTCGTATAAGTCATCCTCTCAACCTATAAACGTCCCACTGCTGGGCACGGGTCTCCTCCAAACATTTGGAGAGATATTAGCCTACTATAATACCACGCTGGCCAGACGGGTTGGTATAAGGTTTTGTTTCGAGTTTTCCCTCTCTTGCGGTGGATATTGTCTGCTAGACATATATTCGTTTATGTATATAAAGTTTAATTGGGGTATTTAGTTAATATTTTATTATAAGTAGGTATGTAAAGATCGTATTGATCTGCTGCTGAAAGTTAACAAACTAGTTTTTTGAGATAGTAGGTACTCACAACTCTCATCTTCTCGCACAAGTCTGCCTTATCATCAGAATTAAATATATTAGGCACTTCTCCAGAGTTCAGCATGTTGTTAACGTCTTCGAGGAATCCTTCTTCTTTAATCTAGTAAAGTTAAAAAATAATATCAGTTAAAATTGAGGCGCGAGTCAGTTAAAGTCATAACCAAATGCATTATTTGGTTAGCGGGTTAAACAACCTTGGGAGCCGTTACCCTAACAATATAAGTCTTAGTCTGACCGTCAACACTGATCAGCAAGGAACGTGGGTGACACAGCATACGCTGCCTAGCATAACAAATCACATTCTATACAATCTTCTGAAAATAACATACTAACATCCCTACAAACCTATTCATCAAAAACAGCAATTGTCCAATCCTAAATTTCCTAAAATTCTATCCAAATTTCATTCTCTTTTCCTAAACTTATCTTAAATATAATTAAAATATTGTCGACATTTTGTTGTTGTAATATTGTTTGCCAACAGTTTTATTTTATAATTCTTATAAAGACCTCCACGATACAGGCTACAAGCCTGTGGGGCTCAATACTTAAATCTATGTACCATGTTTTTTTTCTATGAATGTACTTTATCTTATCTCTTTACAAATTAGGTATAACAAGTTTGTTTACCTGAGACTCGATAAACAGGAAGACCATATGCAAATCAGGCGTACTTGATTTCCTTAGCAACGTTTTCAAGTCTTCACGCCATTCAGTCTTACCGTAAGTTCGACTCATTTCAACCTGCAGATAAAATAAACTATAGCAATTTAAATTCAATATTAATAGTATTAGTAACCCTTTAAAGGTCGGTTACAGCGCGAGCGCGAGTGACAATTTGGTATTAAAAGCTAGTCAGTGCTACTCAAACAGCAATGGAGCGTATCGATTGCTGTGTGATTAGCACAGACAACAGCGAGCAACAGACCGCGTAAACACTATTTATGTGCGTATTATTATTATAAGGAAGAATTTGAAATCGTTTCAGTAAATGACTAAACGTCGAAATTAATTTATTAGTTCTTAACTTAATAAAATTCTCCACCAAACTTTCACCGCATTCTAAAAGCATGAAAGATTGCACTAGAGTTCTATATAATAACTGAGATGAAGAGAAGAATCTGTTTTACAGACATAATTTCGCCAATACCTGGAACAAGTCGTACTCGTTGATATGTGCGGAGAGGCGCGTAAGTGATTGTCGGCCCGAGCCGCCCAGCCCCACCAGCAAGGCGTGTGAGCGTGGCTGCGTCAGTACGCGGCAGATACGAGATACGTGCTCAATCGCGAACCTAGAAAACAATAGATAGGTATGGGGCGTTAATGTTAAGGTCAAACTTTGTTTATTTAAGGAGCATATCTCAATCTTAATAATTATTAAACTAAAGGAACATAAAAAAACTTAGCGACATTACAATATGGTGTCATAGGAAGATTGTAAAAGATCAGTTGGACAGAAGAGAACAATAATGGAAAGTGTTGAACTATAGACAATAGGCATGAAAATATGATTACCCACTTGACACGAAAACTTCTAGAGGAAGGGGAAGACAAAGATAAGTTTGGTTCAACAAGTAACAAAATTTAAGTCGTATCAATATTTCAAAACGAAGAAAAAATGATAGGGAGCAGTTGCAATTACTACAGCAACCAAAGCTGAGCTCTTAAAATAAAAAATAAACAGAAATGTATAGTTATTACCTGAATAACACAAGGTTCATAGGTTTCTTGGACATATTGTTAAATTCGACGAGGAAAGCATCAACAGTTGCGCTTAAATGATCAAAATTCGTTGTCGCCATATAAAACCGTGTGTCCACTTTTGGATTTGCAAAATCACAATATATTAATTTTCGAAGATGAAGATCAGTAATTTCCTGGTAAAAGTAAACTTTTTATTAGACTATACTGATATGTTATTTTTTACGATTATAGTCTTATAATAGTTAATATAATTGGCTTAGCTTGCTGAATTTGTAATTTGATTGTAAAATACAAATTGAGGAAGCCCGACTGGGGTACGATCTCCAATTTATAGAAGCGCATAGCCTAATAACTACGCAACCTAAATTAACACTGGGGACTTTTTGGTACATCATACATACACATGAATACAAACGGTCCGGTATGTACAGTACTCGTTTTCTTATCCCTGGGTTTTCCGTAACACACAACCAGTTTGGGTTAGTACCACGCGGTTAATACAAGCGTCCATAGGCTACGCTAACTGCTACTTGCCAACAGGTGGACCATATGTTTGGCACATAAATAATATAAAAAACCAAGTTGATTAGCTAAGTCACTTTGATAGTTTACCTTTTCACCTTTGCCAAGAAATTGTCCTAACATCTTGTCAAAGTTCTCGTTTAGGTTGTTTGCGGTCGCATTTCTGAGGCAACCTACCAGCCACTTACGATCTGCGTCTTCGACTAACCGGTCAGAGAACACGCGTAGACACTCATGAACCCAATGTCTCTTTATCGACGGTAGATCAGGAGTTACTTCCGGAACTGAGAGTAACACACCCTAAAACATTAAGGTATAAATTCATACTGTAATTGAAGGAAGTTAGTAATTGCTCACATAATGTTTTATTACGACGTATATTTTTATACATACGTTCATGAAAACAGAAATATTACCAATATCACACGTGAGAAGTCCCGCAAATTAAACGTATAATGAGACTTTGAGGGCGTGGGTAGT
The DNA here is from genome assembly GCA_947095525.1 of Trisateles emortualis. Classification (NCBI taxonomy): domain Eukaryota; kingdom Metazoa; phylum Arthropoda; class Insecta; order Lepidoptera; family Erebidae; genus Trisateles; species Trisateles emortualis. The sequence goes on along the minus strand of OX352732.1, from coordinate 17,208,724 downwards.
AGGTTCAAGCGACATTCTTTATACACCTCCAATGTCCCGGCTACAATTTCGTCGATACAAGGATCAAATTCCTTGGCGAAACCTCTGCAAACATGCAAACGAAAGTTTATGCATTTAGTTTCAGTCTTATCTAGCCTTCTCATTTAGTCTTACCACTACTTTGTCATTTTACTAACTCTTTCACGTACATACCTCGTATCAAGATGCCACAGCAGGATTCTGCTATAAATAACTTTCATTGTTTCATCATCAAATTCGTCGATACAGAAGAATGAGAAATGTCTTGAGAACCTCGGTGTAATAAGCTTAGCTCCAGGCATGGGTTTGCCCATGGCACACATAAACTGCAACATTGTATTATTGCTTTCTAAGACCGTAGACATGTTGATGGCAAACTGACTGCAGTCACAATGGTATGTGATTACCGTTAAGTACAAAATGGCACAATAGTTTTTTAATTATGTGAGCTAAATATAATGTATTGTTACAATTCAGAGCATAGAAATTGAATATTTTATTTTATTATTTAGCATACCTATAGGTTTTAATGTTGCTGTGCTCAACAAGTCAACAGCCCCCACCCTAATCCATTGTATACTTAGCTTTAATAATAATATATTTCTCGGAGAATGCAAATAAATTATTTAACTATAACCAGCGGAATCGAATACATAGTTAGAATCTTTGTAAGATTACTAGACGACTGCACATTAAACTCCATGGTATGTATACAAACCTGAACATCAATGAGGTACATAGCAACGTTAGTTTTTCGGTCATACCATAGCCCAAGATCTATGCCCTGACGGAGCACCTCTATAGGTGGCTGAGCACCATATGTCTCAGACTGCGGCATACTGACATCGTCTACGAATATGACGGCAAAACAACCGATGGGTGGCCCGAAAACACCTGACAAAAAAATGTTCATTGTACCTAACAGTTCTATTGTATACTGGAGGTGTTAAGTTAGTTAAGACGTTGAGTATTGTGGGAACACACTTCTGTAATTGTGTGACACAAAAATTGATCTTTGGAGTTAAGAGTTGAGACTACATATATTATAATTAGTAATACGTTAAGTGAAGTCTTCAAATCCTTTTTAAAAATTGTAGTTGTGTATAAGTGGTAAGTAGTTATAAAGTTTATACTCGTACGTAGAAGGTACGGTGCGGGTACTAAATTTATAATATTTAACACATTATGTCACTGCTGTCCAATGGTCTCCTCCGTAGTCTTCCACACCTCTCTATTCAAACGTCTTGAAGATAAAAAACCTTAGAGAACTTGAAACCTTAGAAAACTTGTACTCTAAAAAACGAAAATATTTTACAAAAAGCAAAAACAAAAAACATCGGTGGTATTTAATTTGGTTTCGTAATATTTTCCTGTTTATTTAAAAATGATAGCCTCAACGATATCAAATTTCTATTGTTATTTTCACCTTTTCTTCTTCTATCCAACTTCCCCATAATGATATCTTGTGTTTGATTACAGTTGGTTTGTGCTGAGAAAGCCATAATGAGCGCCTTGTACACTTTTGTATCGACTCTTTTTACAAGGAATTCCTGGAAAAGATAACTGTTGATGATTTTTCCACATAATAAAAGTCAATGTTGATTATTGTTGACAACCTAATTACCGCAACGGTACAGTGCAAACACTGTTCATTATTCAAAATTGTTGTGCACTTTTAGGTTTAGGGTTTTTAAAACGCGTTTGACAAATATCTACTTTTTTAAATTCATGCTTAGGCATATATTTCTTTTTCATTTAATTATCTTTCGTAATACAAGCATTTGTTGATATACTCACTACTATGTAAGAAGACTTCCCAGTGCCTGTGGGTCCAACCATCATCACAGGCTTATTGTGGGTAACCAAAAGTTTGAAAAGCGCGAGATATCGTACGCTGTCCAATGTCGTCACTAAAATCTGATTGGGTGGTGTGTCCCTACTGATCGGTGGTGCAGATATTACGTCATCATACCAAAGCTTCCATTTACCTTTACCCTGTAATATATTATGGAATTTTAATCATGAATTATATTAATAACAAAAAAGCTGTGGTAGCCAAGTAGAAAAGTAACCGATTTGTATGCATAATATGAAAGTTGGGTGTCGCCAGATCTGACGATTGAACCGCGCTCGTGGACAGAGCCACGCATGCTGCGCATTTGTCAGATCTGGAGACACCCTCGGGTGGCGGAACTAATGAAGATTTCATTTTGTATAATTTATACGTACTAATAAAATGACTTACAGTGAAGGAACACATGGAGAGGAAACCCACATGTCTTTTAAAGGCATATCTGATTCATCAACCCGCATTAGGTCATCGTGTGTGGATTAAGCCCTAAACCCTCTCTTTCTCTTGAAAGAGGAGAGAAGACCCGTGCCATCTGGAGGAATATTATATGTATTGCTATTATACATATATTAACACTTGACAGCTCACCCCGACGTCACCCAGGTCAAGCATTTTTTTCTCCGTAAAGGGATTGAATTCCAAATGGCTTCTTAGAGCCTATTACGTCATTCCTATAAGGAACTAAATACATACATTTTGATACTAGATTGGTGAACAATTAAACTGATTCAATTTTATGCCGGATACATAATTGTGTGCTTATTTTTACTCACCTCTTTAATAAATCTATAGTCGTATACCAAGCCATCCTTTGGAATCGTAAATATATATTGTTTATCTGGTTTTGCTATTTCCTTGTGGTAACCGAATATTTCAATAACCTGAAGAAATATGAATACACATGAATATTATATACACCTTAGGTTTTATTTATGCTCGAGTAAATAAATATGCCAACTGGTAATTTTACCTTCTCAGGAAATTCTTTCTCGAGTAAGCCTCTAAACATCATATCGAATTTAGCTCGACTGTCAGCTTCTAATGTTGCTCCAATAGACCATATACAGGAGAAAAAGAATACGCCCTAAGAAAACCAAAAAACTAATTAAGATGCATTAAGTATATTTTATAGCTATCCATACTATAGTCTATTTCACATAGCATGGGTACTGTGACTTAACAATGTATTCGTAGATGAAAGAAAATGATTGAATCAATCTTTAACCAATTGGCTAATTAAACGATCAAGAACTTAAAGTATTCAACCGATAGATGTTAATTTAATAGTTTATAATTTTTATTGATATTTATCTTCAAATTTCAAATGTCATAGTACCCATGCTATGTGAAATAAGACTATAATATTATAAATGCGAAAATAACTCTGTTTGTATAATATGTTTGTTTCGTTTCTCGACTAAACGGCTGAACGGATCTTAATGAAATTCGGTCAGTCTTTGGATGAGTGACCAATGTGACTATGTTAGGACCTGAATGAGTACTTTTAGGTGCACCAAAGCACACAGCACTCGATCTTGACAGCTCAAGACCGAGTGCGGTGGAAAACCATGCAGGAGGTTATGTCCCGCAGTGGATGTCTTATGGCTCATATATCATCATCATCGTGGCTGTGATGGAGGCGGAGATGGAAGTGGTGGAATTTTCAAAAACCCTGATATCCTAGTATTATAAACTTCCATACGAACTTGAAGCCCCCTTCTGAAGACAGAAATTGCTAGAGTGTATCTCATGACCATTAGTTACGCAAAAACCTTACCTCGAGTTGAGCCCTAATGTCAAGATCGGATATCCCCTCAAGGTACTTTTCATCGTAGAAATCATCTAAAAATGTATCGTACAGTTTCATGCACGCCACTACTAAATTAGTGCGAGATGTAACGTAAATTTGCTGTAAATACAAAAAACATATTAAAATATTACTAATGCACGCATCTCATTTATACAATTGCATATAACTATAGGTAGGTATACCTACATGATATAAAATACAAATCACATACGCATTAGCAGGTGTAATTATAAATAGATATATCATTAAAATTACCCTTTGCATTCAGACTGAATTCGGTTTGTCTATTTTTTAATCAATTAAATTTCTGCTGAGTAAATTAAGTTTAAGTTTTTTAGGGCTATGTTTAGCAGTGAATGTCTTTTGGCGATAGATGATGATAATGAAATTAAGTTTTAGGTTCTTTGGTAGCATAATAATGATGTTGATGCTTATTAAAAATATAGCGGCCCTCATTTTCACCCTTGCCCGTACATGGTTTGTATTTATTATGGAAAAAAACTTGAATTACAACTGTTACAAACATCATACCTTTGTTTTTCCAGACAGCTCGACTAGCCAAAGCAGCGGCGACAAGAACCGGTTGAATAGATTCCTAATCAAGTTACGGTTGACAACATGCAAGGAGGGCGGCAATTCATTCAACCAGGATTCTAGCAATACTTTCCAACCGAGCCCTTTCGGCTCCAAGTAAATCATACCGCAACGAGACACCTGTCATCAATTAAACTGATAAACATTTTTATACTCAACAACGAGTAAATATATGATAATATCAAATAAAATAATTTAATAGATCAATCAAGGTAAAATAGAATATCATGATTGGCAGATGATGGTAATATTATAAGTAGCCTTACCGTGGCTGGTGAAGCAGCTTCCAAGTCCATGGGTTCAAATATAAGATTAGTTGTTGGCGCTAACTGAATAATTTCACCGCTCATCAAACACAACTTTTTATTATCGTCCAATACAGTATTCAAATTTTCGATCCAGATAGCATCCACTGGTCCATCGAACACGAGCCATTTCCTAAGAAAATAACAGTTTTGTTAAAAATCGTAGGTACGAGAGGTTACTCTATCTAGAACTTCCTGATTTTTTATCCACAAATTCCGAGTCTCGATTCTTTGTGTCCGTTAATTTTATTGTAGGTTTAAAAAGTCCCCCTTGACTAAGGACCTACCTACAGGAATTGTCTTTAAAAATATCAACTCTTACCTGTTATCATTAGTAGAGACAGCAAAAGCTCTGTAGCTGACGGCGAGGATACCGTCAGACCACTCGTGTGACACCGGGTCGAACTGACCGTATAATTGTCCCATTGTGATTGATTTCGGATTTATCACCGTCCACTCCACAGCGTTTTCAGGCATTAGACCCTTAGATAAAACAAATAAATGATATAAAAATAAAACGTATGCCGCTAGGGAATATTAAAGCTATGAGGTTAAGTATAAAAATAAAGTTTAGATAGGTAAAAAAAAAAAAATCAGGCACCTTTTCGGACACATCTTTCAAAGCAGCTCCAAGTGCATGATAACTTTTCGTCTTTCCGGCGAAAGGTAGACCAACCAACATGAGACCGTGTCGCACCAGAATCATCTCGTACAATTGTAGAACCTAAAATAATATATTATAATGACCTTTTTTGCACCACCACAAAAGACAATTACAAATAAATACAATACAATAAATATGTATAAATTGCAATAGTATTACCTTTTCAACGAAGAAATCATTTGCTTGCAAGTTGAGTGGTACGCAAACTTCAAAGAGACTTGCAACCAAATGCGGCAATCCGGCCTCAGGCAGCGGCAGACCAGGGAATAAATCACCAATAATACCCTGTGCGCAATATAGTTTGTATGCCTTACAAAGTTTATAGGTACTCATCAAAGATAGATAAAGAAAATATAAGATATCAAAGACTCATCTCAATTGCCTACTTTTACAGTTGCAAGGTGCAGGTTGCGGTTGACTCGAGTACCACACAAGATTAGAATCTGTCAATATACTTAAAAAAGCTTACCATAAACAAAGGCACATCATGCTCAAGAAATTTGGGCAGATTAACGTCTTTGATGGAACGCAACAAAATAAGATCTTCATCTTCATCAGGGTAACGCAGTTTGAGTGCACCGGCCGCTCGCAACACTGACTTTACTGCTCGCATACCTGATACGTTAAATAATATTTAACAGAAGGCAGAAGGCGTGGTACCTACCAATATTTACTGTAGAAACCTTATATTACCATAATTATAATCTAGAGTCAACTTGAGGGTAACAGTGGTTTAGAAGTTATCGTGCTTCATTCCCTAAAACTTTGCTTTACATCATACGGCTAGATGCCAGGCTCTGAAGCTTTTTTAAAATCTAGAGTACAACATACATTATTGTATTTGTTGCGAGATATAATTACAACAACAATTACCCACCAACAAATTCTATCCCAAACAAGATCAGCCCGGCTGTATGCAGTTATTATTTTTATGACACTAAGTATAGTACACTCTTTCTGATATCAGCACATTCGACCTATATTATACTTCTTCCCGAGTTAAAATATAAAGTACCTTAATAAAATATAAACGTATGTAGTTTGTGTTTTGTTGGATAGTTATTATATTTTGTGTAAATACCTAAAGTTAAAATTACATAGTGGCCATTGTCAATCTGGTGTCTTTTTACACTGAAATTGATTATTTTATACAGAAAGTAAAATTTAACGTACCGTAATCGTAATGACTCTGCGAAGACAGTTGTTCTGAGCAGAGCTTGTAGGTAGCGACGATCTTGACGGCTAGTGGCTTAGCGTTGAGGTAGCCAAACGCATACAACTCGATCTCAGAGATAAGCACGTAGTCCGGTACCATCATGGCCACGGAACGGAAAAGTGCCTACACAACACCATATCGGTTAGAACATTACTACACCCTACGCAATTTCTCATGACACTCATCCGATATATTACGAGCAAATTTATATAGGCAAACTGCATTTGGGATCTAACTGTTGCCTATACCATAAAAACCAGATCTAAGTAATAATTGGCATACCATAAAAAAACAGATCTAAGTAATAATTGGCATTTTTTTTTTTCACTCTAATTTCTATCGACTTAGGAGATAAGTAAGTAAATACCTTAAGGTTATCCGGCAATTCTGACCGGCCTGCGTAACCTGGGTTCATGGTGATGAACACAGCGCATGACTTGTCTAGCTGCAATAACGTTCCCTCGAACAAAAGCTCTGAAGCACCGGAGTTGATACCACGTTGAATGGAGAGGATCTGCTGTGCGACTACGGAGAGCACTTCCAGGTCAATTCGATTAAACTCGTCGAAGCATGACCATGCACCGCAAGACGCCAAGCCCTTGTTTAACATACAACACACTTTAGTTATTGCCTTATTTATTATATTAAACAAACAGAATATCATTATTCCACCTTCATTTGCGACTACTTTTTCTACCTTACCTTGAAGAATTTTCCAAGTGCAAGGTAATCTAGACCATCTGAACAATTGAATACGACACATTGTTTGGCAACCGCCTTCGCCAAATCTTTTGTAGTCTCTGTCTTGCCTGTGCCGGCAGGACCCTCAGGAGCCCCACCTATAAGAAAGAAATCAGTAAAATTGGTATCTTAAAAGGATTTTGTTATAATATAGTTGACAAAGTTATTATAAGCACTAACTTGAATATACGTTTATTTAGAGACGATTTAGAATCAGTGTTCAGGTATTATTGTAAATTACCCGTTCAAGTAACGTTTAAGACTTAACCCGTATTAAAGTTAATAAGTATGAAATATTGTGCTGCAAGTACTGGTACAGCAACGTAAGTAGTCTGAACGTTAGATGTGACGCAATCATAGTGAATGTTTTTGGTTCTATAGTAAAATTGAGTATGGTTGACCAAAGATTCGTTGAATCGCAACTCTAATTTAGATCTGTATTTTATTACAAATTGTTTCTTGTTAAGATAGATTTATGTAACCCCAAGAACTCAAAATCAATCATCAAGTCATTTGTTCTTTTAGATCAAATACTTATGAACGTCAAGATAAACAAAAGTCAGCATTTTTTTCGCACAGCTATTACCCCGCAGAATATTAAATAGGTTGATTAAAATTCACTTACCCAAGTTAAGATGTAGAGCACCGAACAGCGTCCTGAAGCACCTATCAGTGAGCGGGGTGACGACAAGGCGACCGGTGTTGCCGAGGTACTCATACCCGTACATCAACTGAGAATTTATCATGCGGGTCGCGCATTGCCATGACAGGTCTTCCTGCTCCTGTTATATTTAGATATAATGTAGATATTACAGTTCTATAATTTAAATCACTACGTACCAATTTTATACATATTTATATTATGTATTATATTATCAAAAATGAAAGGAATGATAAGACGACATTATATGAAGAAAGAACAGGCCCACATTTAAAATTTCCACGGTAAAGAAAAAATCAACGCGGACTAAAGTCCACTGTGTACATCATATATTTTAATAATAATAATAACGTTACGTTACCTCCCAATAATATCGTATCTGTGACAGCCAATTAAAATCATTGTCCAGTCGAACATTACATTCTATAAGATCCCTGAGGACGTCTCTCGCGTGGACATCCAATACTACCAAGGCTCCTAAAATGAATAAAGTAATGTAACCGACTTATTCATCTGGCTCCATTTTATTCAATAAATTATGCAAATGGTCCACTTTCTCTTTCCTATATGATTCACATATTATTGTCACATTACTTACGATAAAAACGACAGAAAAAGGAAATATCTCTCTCCAGTCAAAGGCCTGCGACATAAAGCAATCTATTCTACATATACTTATTATAGGTACATAATAATACATATATGTTTATAGATATTCTAGAAATTGGATTATATGAGAAAGATATTAGTATTATAGGAAAGTGGTATTTATAAATCTTATTTTAGGGAAATGGCCTTTGAGAAAACATTCAGACTAGAGTATTTCACAATTAACACACAACTATGGTACCAAAACAGGTATCTACAGAATACATAACATCATTTACCGAGTGTAATCCTATTTTGCAGGCTTAGTTCTCCGCGCACCAAATCTACGATCTTGGATATTTGGAAATTGCACTTATCCCAATATTTCTTCATGGCATTAAGACTTATATGAATAGCTTCCGTAACTTCTAAAGTCCAATATGTCATCGCTATACATTGAACCTGTATCGAAAAATAATTACAGTTCAATTCATACTTATATACATATCAAGGTTTTCGAGAAAAGCTTTGACTAGTAATGTAATATTTCGTAATAAAGCACTTGCAATATTTTCGCCTGAATAAATAGGATGCGTACAGGTTACAGGTAAACGTAATCGGCAGCCAGACATGCCGCAGCCTTAACAAGCCGAGCTGAAGTTTTTTTTTTCTGGTATCGGCATCTCTCATACTAGCAAGTCTCAATCGACAGTTTAACGATGACAAATACACAATTTCTCACTGCTGAGTATGGGTACCTGATATACCATTTATATATTTCCTTAAAATATTATTTATGAGGAAACAGAAATATTTTAGCAATCTCTCAACTTCTTCTTTCAACTTGAGAGTTCACAAAAGATGCATACATGCTCATCATCTAAGTAGTGAGGTTCAGCGATAAAACATTTTGTAAATAAAATATACTAACAGCTTGTCCCGGCCATGCGATGACCCATTCTTGCCGTGGGCGTTTCAGATAGTTATCGTACGATAGTGCCACTACATGGTGCACCGACGCTTTCATCGCCTTTTCTAATTCCAGTAGCCATTTTTCTACCTATACATGGAATATAGATGCATTAAGTAAGGTATGACATTAAATTTTATATTATTATTTTTACATTTCTAATATTTTAAAATACATAGTTAAACATTATAAACTTCATAAATAGGTATCATTAACATACAAAAAAGCAACCAAAAAACGTTGGTAGCCGAGTGGGATAGTAACCGACTTGCACGCAAGGTGCGCACGGCGCGGGTTCCATCCCACGTGGCAGTACCAATGTGAATTTCACTTTGTGGCGCTTATATTATGTACTAATAAAATGATTTGCCATCTGCTAACGGTGGAAGAAAACATCGTGAGGAAAGTCTAAAAAGAATTCTAAAGTCATGTCTGATTCACCAACTCGCATTAGGCCATTTCTTTGAACCCTCAACTTTTGATAGAGTAGAGGAGACCCTTACCTAGCAGTGGGACATATATGGGTTGCTATTATTATATTGACAACAATAAACATAACGGGACTGCCACTATATAAGTACAAACATAAGGTGAATGAATTGGCAATAGATACGACCGGCAAAGTTGGGGCTCGATCACTTATAGAATGTTTATTTATTTGTAGCGTTATTCTATTGGCCGGATAGATGACGCGAATTAAACACAATTGGGTATACCTACGCAACATTTAACGACGTATACGATTTATTCTAGTTTAGGTCATCACTAGATAAACATGTTAAGAGTGGTTGAGTGCCAACTTGGCCGATCGTTCATAGAGCTAACTAGTCACTTTACAGACAAAATGCGTCTAGATTTCATGTCAGTAAGTCACCTGGCCTCTGGTAGCTACAGTATTGATCGTCGTGGTTAGCTCGACTATCTCTCCTTCTGAAGACCTCATATGAGTGATGACCATATCTTCCGTAAAGGATAACTTGGCAATGCCTTCGTAACATTTCTTTAGATGAGGTTGCACGCTGTTACATAAATAAATAATAATATATCACAACATATAAAATTAACATATTAAACTAAATAAAATTTATCAGACTGCATTACATCCATTGAAATTACCTTGGACAATAATAATTGATAAATAATTGCCCAATTTTTTAATATTTTTTACCACTTTAACACAATATACGACATAATAATTGCAGATTTTAAAAAGACTATTCGTAATGTAAATCATCATGTCAGATAAAAAAATGTGAACATGGCGTAGCAAATCCCTATAAGAGCATTTTTCCTTGGATACCCACCGCATAGGATCCTTAGTTTCAGACAAGATCTCAAGCAACTCGTCATTGGACAAGAAGAAGAAACGAGGGAAGAAGAGCCGTTTCTTTTCGAGGTATGCGTTCAAACCTCGCAGGACCATCTCTAACAAATTGTTGGACTTCTTTAGACGGTCACACATCTTCTCTATCTGGATCACGTCAAGAACACGAGGCTCCGTAAATGCCGCCTTCATTATCTCGCGCCACATCTAAAGGAGATATCGTACACGTCAGTCATGAGAGTTATGTAAGAAATTAGTGTGACGCAACATTTTAAAGCGAGGAAAACTATTAGCAGAACCTTACCTTATCCACTGCACTGAACCTTCGTCCTTCTTCTGGGATTTGCTGCTGAATATCGGGTGAGGAGAAAATTGGCTCCAGATACATCCAAGTAGCCTGTACTTTAAGCCATTCATCTAAGATTTCTTGTAGAAGAATTAGTTTAGCCTCCCAGTCACTGTACAGTAAAATTTTATAGGTGTTAATCAGGTAGATCAGTCTAAAATAATACTCAGATAATATTTTTTTAAAGCCCTTACTAAATAACATCCTCAAATGGTTTTATGTAAGGAGAGTTCTTCATTGTTTGAGTCTTTACAATGTGGTCATCTAATAGCAGCTGAATGTCATCGACGCTCGATATAATGTAAGTGCCAGTGTCCCTGAGAAACAAATGGGAACGATAAATACAAATAACGATAATCTCCTTGAAAATTTGACAGCACACGAGTTGATAATGAGATACATATTACTACATATTATAGACATAGATATTACTGTATTTCGCGATTTATCGTGTATTCGTGTGTGTATATGTACTTACTGTTTGTGCAGCAAGAAATTAACCTATGTTAACATAGGCTTACACAAATTACAAAATAAGAAGAATTTAACTGACTTGTAAGGCAAAATGTCGAATTTAAGGTCTGCCCATTCTTTCATCATCTTATCGAGTACTTTCTCGAGGTTGTTCTCTTTGGTTGCAGCTTCGGAAATGCCCTCGAACTTTGAGATATAATCCTGTAGGTTAAAGTCTATCACTTTAGCCAACGATAATTCCTCATCGACAACAATTGGGAAGCCCACGATTTCCGAAATCTTTTCCCAATGACGAGGCTTCATACCGGGGTTGCCTAATGTTTGTATTATTGGCATATTTAACTTAAAGTCTTCCATTTTTTCCCTGAAATCAAATTATAAGCAGTGTCATAAAAACTACAATAACGCAAGTAATAATAAGAGTTCAATCTGTAAAAGAAAATGGTTTTAGTCACAGCTTATAAACGATACACACTACACTACACTACACTACACTACTATAGTAAAAATATACAATAGAATACCTAGAGTGATAAGAGTATTGCCTATAAACATATTTAGAAAAAAAAATGACTTGTGGGTGTTTTTATTCCATAAATGAGTTTGGACATGCAAAGAATGACATTTAAACTATTTAATTTATTTACACTATTTTAATATTAATTTGATTTATTTTATGGATTTATTATTAATTTATGTATAAACATCTTTTTTATTCTACTTGGGTGGCAAACAAGCATACGGCCCTCCTGATGTTAAGCAGTTATCGTAGTCTATGGACGCTTGCAATATCAGAGGTATCACTTGCGTGTTGCCTATCCATTTTTTACACTATCTTCTTCAGGGATTTGCTGCTGAATATCAGGTGAGAAAATTGGCTCCAGATACATCCAAGTAGCCTGTACTTTAAACCGTTCATCTAAGATTTCTTCTAGAAGAGTATCCCTGGGATAGGAATACGTTTCTTTCAAAACGAATTCCTAAATGAGCGCTGGAGACCCCCGTACTCAGACACAGGAACACAACTACACCGCTGTGTGTAGTTATTTGGCTGCGGTCTTCTGTAAGGTGGAGTTCTTACCCAGTCGGGCTTGCTCGCTAGTATGGTGCCCTACCTCTCTTCGTTCCTTTTATTTTTCGTTTATATACTCGTAGGACTGAATGTTGTAAATGGTATGAATTTAAAATTGTAATAATATAATTTATTATGTTCTAATTATAATATAACCATGTTAAAATCGTAAGACTACATTTGCATGTCGACAGACAGGCGAAATATAATGTACAAACAGAGCCTCTAGACAGTGTCATAGACGGTAGCCGAATCGAAAAGTCAAAAAAACAAATGTATGGGATTTGACGTAAGTCTACGATATAATGTCGTAAACTTACGTCAAATCCCATACATTTGTTTTTTTGACTTTTCGATTCGAGTATCGCTTATTCCATTTGTCTAGAGGGGCAGGACTTCTGAAAATCATTTTGTCGACCATGTTTCTTGCAAATAAAATTTGAATTTTGAATTTTGCTAGAAGGTATTTGTTGTGTAAACATGGTAGATAGGTACTTAATAAACCTACAGAAATTTCCAACTTATAACGGTAACTTCCACTGTAACGGGTGTCCTGGTTTTGGGTGAACATTTTACATAAAATATAAAAATACTTACCAAATCTGAAAAACTACTTGGGTAAGAAGTAATTTATAAACTCAAAATAAAGCAGAGAATTGAAATAAAATTCCAAACATTTAAGTTTTGTATACCTATCTCTCGTACAATCTAAATTTAAAAAATGACTCAATTCAAATTCTACAGCAGACATGCCACTTTTGACACCGGCGACCTGCAATTTAGTCTCTTTTTAGAAGCTAAATAATGCTGCGACGATGATTTTTAGTGTGTGGAATGTTTGGTTCCGAAAAGCGATTCAATTTCCGTGTTTAGCAAATACAATTGAGTTTTGTTTTGTTGAGCTTTTCGGAAGCTCGTCTCAGCGACGCATGCTACACTCCGCACACATTTAGATGCCGGTTGCATCCATTTGGTTCATTATTTCATACATATTACGATGCTATATATGTAGTATGTCTGCTTTAAGCCTAAAATATGATAGTTCATAGTTGCTATTACCTTACAGACACGGCAAGGCGATGAGTTTCAGGATTGTCTTGAAAGGATTTTTCCAATTTCCACACTATCTTGTAAAAGTAAGCCACATCACCTTCTATCTCCTCAGGGTCGTAACTTCCTACCTAAACAAATGTAGATCAAATGTTAAAGTAATAGCTTAATGATTCAAAATCTCATTGTTTTTACAATTCTAGTAAGGTTTTTAAAGGGTCGGCAACGCGTGAGTGACACCCCTGGTGTTGCAAACGTCCATAGGCTACGGTAACTGCTTACCATCAGGCGGGCCGTATGCTTGTTTGTCACCTTGGTAGTATAAAAAAAAAAAAAAAGTACAAGCAATGACACCAATTACATGGTAGCAAAGTAATCAAAACACTGCATGCAGCCTTCAAACCACATAATAATTTACACATTAAATCTATAAATTACCCATTGAAAGGGCGTTAACTGCTCATAAATAGTACTCCAATCTAATATATTATCAAATCCCTCTAAAACAATACATATTAGTGTCAAGGGATTTATTACTTATGTTGTGAGGTAGCCAAGCTTTGAAAAATAAATTAATACTAACCCTTGCAGTCATCCAATTATGATTTTTCTCAAGAAAATCAAATCCTGCGTCAAAAAGTTTTTTATACGGCACCAATCTATCATATATAATTTTTCTTTTTGGATACTGTGAGAGTTCAAATCCGTATGACGCTTCTTCTTCGTTAAATTGATCAATTCTTACTAACGCTTTTGATAATCTATACACCAGGGTAAGAAATATTATTTTATTAATATTAATTAAACCCTTATTTTAAAACATTATACATCTTAATAATGTAGTGAGTTTTGCGCGCCGACAAGAGATTTGTCCACAAGTTAGATACAATATTACTTAAATAGAATAAAACCACTCAATATTTTTAAAAATTTGAGAACCTTTGGCAACCCCATATTAACCTAGCAGGAACATAGCTGCCCAACTTAGTTGGATAGCATTTACTGAGTTGGGCAGTTGTTGAGTATTGACCAGTAGTATCAAATATTTATAGCATTTCGCTATGTAATTAGCTTGCTTTACATTTAAATATACTTATATATTTAAGCTAAGTTTGCTACACCTAGGGTGGTACACCTTAGTTAAATAACATTAACTTTATACTCGCAATTCCAGCGCGCAGCTTTGGCAACATTTGATGCCTCAGAGGAATATGAAACTAGCCTGCCCCGACTTTACCTGGCTTTTAGTGCTCTCTTACGCCATTTAAGAAACTTAGTGTATAATTTTGTAGCCCCAGGTTTAAGCTCTTACGTTGAACGAAGCAGATAGTCAGTCAAAACAATTAATTATGCAGACGATCGGTCGACACGACTGATGAAAATAAAATAGCAAACGCACTTCTCATCCAAGGATCGTGCTCGCATTACATATTTTGGTAACTGCTCAATATCTCCCCAATATTGCACTTCGTTGCATAGAGCTTCGTATACATCTAAGTCTTCAATGAACTTGGAGATGCGAACCTAAACAAAACATAATATTATTTCGACTTAAATGACGGCTTCTAATTAATGGTTAATGATAATAATGTAAAGTTTTAGTTGTTACCATTAGTAGTTCTTGGTATTCAATTTTCTTTTGGTCACAGATCACCTTCGATTCTTCTATAATACCCCCTAGGCGAGAGTACCTAAAAGTGATTTTTGAATATTAGTACACCGGTATGTTGGCCAGTAGTCTAGTCGTATTAGGATTTCACCTCAGAATTTGAAAAATGAAAAAAACAATTTATACCTTCAGGCCCCTCTCTCAAAAAATGATGAAAAGGAGGTGTACATAAAACCATTTATTGTTGGCATTTATAGACAAATGACTGCCAAAAAATACAGTATTAATCTACAAGATGTGTTTCAGAATATGGGTTTGTCATCACTACATAGTATAAAACAAAGTCGCCTTTTCTGTCCCTATATCCCTATGTGCGCTTAAATCTTTAAAACTACGCAACGGATTTTGATGCGGTTTTTTCCAATAGATAGAGTGATTCAAGAGGAAGGTTTATATGTATAATACATGCATCATATACTAAGGCAACATTGCTAATTTTAGAGGTTTCTAACGTGATGTCGTAAATTAACTTATTTTTTTGGGCTTATTTAGCAATTTAGCAAAAACGCTGCCTAAACCCTACGAGTTAGATCAAATTAATGTACTACAGTATTGTACACCATAAAAAGGTCTACAAAAAAGTCCGCGATGGTATATGTTTATCTTTTAGGGATAACCCACATTAACCGTGCGAAGCCGGGGCGGGTCGCTAGTAAATTATATAGTAATTCTAAATAGTTTGTAAAAAAATAATCGAATCAGCACCAAATTATTGTGATGTAATTTTTATCAAATAATACGAAAAAAAATACAATATTTGAAGAAAACATACACCTATAATTTGGTAATGTTATATTTAGAATAAGTTTAAATTTAAATTTACTAAAAATTAAAAGACGTCCATTCAAAGAGTGCATCTGTTTGTATCCCCGCGCTTGCCTTAGAGAATTAGGTCGTGTTTGCTTCGCACAAATGCTCAAGGCCGTTGGCGATATCACAAGCCTTAAATAAACGACGCAGATGCAAGATTATATGAGACTTTCGAGACAACTTTTAATACGCCAAAACGTTGGACTATAGGAATTACCAGCTTATTATCTCCAATTCCGAGGTGACCCCTTTTTATTGCATAAATGACTGAATATCGGGGATAACGACACAAATTACATACTATTGGAACCATTAATTTATTGTGGAATTCTGGCATATAAAGTGTACCTTAATATTGCTTTTTGTATTTTTTCGTTTACCTTTTTACATTAACAATTAATACGTACTGACACAAGTTATATCAATGATAGCTAAGCTGTACCTGTAGGTAACCTTACCTTAACTGCATCTTTTCCTATTATTGCTTTACAGTAGTAGAACATCATAGGACTAAATGTATGCTAAAGATCGCTTATATGTAAGTTATATATGTAGTAAATATATAATATATAATAAGATAGTATGTATGTTTCTTATATATAGGCATTATAAGTTCCTATTTTATTAGTAGGTATCTTAATTATATGATTACATAGTAGGTATCTATGTAATCATATATTTTTTATGTTTGTTTATGCAAGTATACTTTATGGTAGGTATACTAGTACATAGTTATGTAATGACTCAATTTTCTTGTTATCTTTATCTTTTCTTACTAAGACGTACATTTAATTTGCTCTCGCATCTTTTCCTATACCACTATAAGGTTTGCCGGTAGAAAACTCATGAGTTACGCTCGCCTTTTTTACATGATATTTTTAGTAAGTATTTGTATTGTTATTATAGTAGGGGAGGCCACGATGCTAAATGGGGATTTACTCGAGCGTCGTAGAGACCTATTGAGTTGCGAAGCTTAGATGATAAGAAGAAAAAAATGTTATATAATGTATCCTTTTCATCAGTGGGGGAAGCAGCTATAGACTTTCCAAAATGTAAAAAAAAACGGTTGCATGGACATACTCGAGCGCGTCAGATATTGATAGCCATCCATGTCCTACGTATTTTTAATAATGTACGTATGTTAATCTGATCGTTTGCATGATGGGGGTGGTCGTACGTAAGGGTTGAAAATGAGAAAAAAATTATTTAATCGAGCGCGTCAGATTTTCTAAAGGGATGTTAAGTGAACCTAAAAAAAGCTCTCATCGAATAATCTGACGATTTGGATGTGACGCAAAGTCGTGGCCATTATTAGAAAATGGCAAAAAAAATCACCATTTTGACATACTCAAGTGCGTCAGATTAATATATATATGGTTCATCTTTATATCCTAGACGTGCTGTCTCATAATCTGACGATTATCTGGAGGGATTCGCCTAATCTGATAATTAAAAAAAAAAATATATACAAGGATCGGTCAAAAAGTTTGCGGAATTGGGGTGTTGTTGGGGGGTGGAGTAACTTTTTTAACCTGCACTAACTGTGTGACTACTTATGAGTATAAATACCAAATTTCTTAAAAATCGGGTCATTATTCATTGAGCTATCATCGATCAAACAAGTTAATCCGGAAGAAAACTAGAAAAACCTCCTCAAACCATTTTAGAAGAGATGTCTTCTATAAATTTACGGGGCCCTTGCCCTAGTAAAACTATGATTTAAAAGTGGCACAACCTCTTCATGCACGGCAAAGATTCACTACAAGACGACCCCAGTGTAGGGCGGCCTATAAAACTTGGGTTTACCATAACGAGCCTGAGTCAAAGCAGGAGTCCATGCAGTGGCATAAAAAGGGTACACCACCTCCAAAGAAATTCAAGGTGTTAAAGCTCATGGCGACGATTTTCTGGGATACAGAATGAATTTTGTTGGTAGATTATAAGGAAAAGGGTGTCAATATAACCGGAAAGCACTGCTAGAACGATTGCGAGATGCTGTGAAGGAGAAGAGGCGGGGCAAATTAACCAAAAGGGTGCTGCTTTTACACGACAACGCACCCGTTCACAAGGCGCAAGTTCCGATGGCTGCCACACAAAAAGTGGGCTCCAAGATGTTGGAACATCCTATCTACAGTCATGTAATGGCAACAGAAACCAGAGTGGGAACGGAGTTAGAGAGTAATAGATAGAGAAAAAGTGAGAGAGGAATAGAAACACGGAGAGGGGAATATGAAAATGAGGCATCACGCAGCTGCACGTATTAAACTTCATGGACAATATTTTGTTACTTCGGCTTGTGGAAATCGTCAGATTATATATTTTTTGTCATCCTTGAATTATTTCCTTCAAAATAAAAAAAAAATTAGCCACGCTCGAGAATGTCGAGATGACGTTTTTTTTTACAACTTTGAAGTCCTCCCCTTTTTTTACATCACTCTAAAATTGTCAGATTAGTGGAATATACACTTTTTAGCATGTAATTAACTCACCCTACCTTAATCTGACGCGCTCGAGAAAATCTGATGATTAATTTTTTTTTACTAATCTGATCCTTTATCCTTGACGGGCGGACATATATATGGCGCTCATATTTGGTGGAGGTACTTAACAGGGTACAAGGTATCCCCCTTTATATTAATCTGCCGCGCTTGAGTAAATCCCGAAATCCCTTCATGGGCTCCCCTGCATGTGTGTATACAATTAAGAATTAAGAATATTTAACCTACAGAACTTACCAATGATACGTTTGGTTGTTAGATTTGAGCTCAAGCGGCGTCATCGTAGTGTAATCTCCTAGGAACATTATGTATCGCATCATGTTCCGCAGCTTATCCTCCATCTCGGCTATGAGTACGTCTTCAACCTTCTTCACGTAGGCAATCAACTCCATCAGACCCGCCGTGTCTGGTGGTGGCGTCAACAGAGTATTCGCAATCGTTGCATACTCGTCGTAAATCCTGTATAAAAAAATGCTCAGCATCTATAAATCTAATCATGTAAAAAATATATTACGAAATAACCATATATCGTTTATTAGGTTTGATATATTTCAAGACTAAGCAATAAGCCGTAGACTAAGCAGTGCAAAATACCTAATATACATTCCAAAAACACATTCGACTCCCAAGCAGAGCTGATTAAGATTAGCAAAACTGGTCAACTGTTATTTAGAAGGACTTAAATATTTTTTTGATTTTGTACTAACATGTAGGTATGCATAAGCCCCACCGCACATGCCGACACTCGCATTCGTTCACGATGCTGCGCCAATGTAGCACTGACATTGGTGGACACGAGTGTGTCCTTTGCTTTCAGCATTTGCATTCACTAATCGTGCATCATTTAGTGGCCATGTAGTCGTCGACACAAAGCAAGTTAACGCGATAAGTTTAATTTCAGAATCCGACAATGATAAAACGAACTTTTATGTAGATTTGTTAAATAGGAATACATACATGCGGAAAATAGATTTTTTGTATTATTTTGTATTCATATAATCTGGATGTTTTAGGTCATATAAATATTTTTCGCTTCGAACAACTTCAACTAGTTCCTCCATTTTGCAAGCTACCACTCGAAATTAGTGTCTCAATCACCTAACCGCCACGTGTGTACACGCTCATGTACGTACCTACGTCGGCATGGGAGAGCAAATGCGGGGTTGGGTGCTGCTATAGGTTTTAAACATCAGCACTCGCACGCGGCTCGTGACAACCAATGCATGTGCGGCGATGTTAGTGTTTTGCGTTTGCTAAACATCCATTATTAGCAACTCTTACCCCAAATGTGCTATTATCTGTTTTTGGGACCCAAAGGTACCTAAGAGGTTTTTCGGAATAGGATGTAGATTACACCCTATTTTGGAAAACTGGCGATTTGAATTTAATATTTGCAATATATTATGTAGATAACATAGCCTCAGGTTAAGTTTTCCTGTAGCATTAATTTTATCCGTTTTGTTTATATAAATTATAATATTTATATAAACAAAACGAATAAAATTAATGTCAAATATTGATGTACTTTTAATAAAGAGATGGAAACTAACGCTTTCATAGCATTCTGATAGTCTTCAGTCATTCTCCTTAATATTGTATTAGCCAGCCTCGTGGCAGCTGTCCGCAGGGCGGTTATAAGCTCAGCTCGTTGCATTTGAAACATGCCGATTACAATGGTCCCTTCCAGTTTAGAAGGAATCTCTCTAGCAAGCTCCACATACTTCACTGCCTCGGCACAATACTCCTCAAATGTTTTTTCTGATCGCATAAAGCTTTCCACTTCTTGTAAAGACTGCAAAATGAGCTCTTCGTTAGTTATCTAGTCAACACCATTTAAATGCACTAAGTTAGCTATATGTTTTTTTTTAAATATGTTTTGAACCTGATCTTAATGTGGCTGAATAATCTCAGGTATCTAGCACCTACTACGATTGTCCAAGATGACCATTGTCGACATATCAGTGATACGAAGACAGCTCCGAACCCTAAAGAAAGGAACCGTAACAGCGAATTCAGTGGTGTAATATATAGATAGTTTATAATCTACTTACGTCACCGTTCAATAGACAGACAAAGTCGTCAAAATCTTGAACTCTTAGTTCAGGTCCAATCCTTTGTTCCGCGATCAGATCAGCAATTAGTTTCTTATAATCATCCACAATATCACTGTCTATTATAGGCTAGAATAATAGACAATATTGTTATTTGTTGTTATGTACCCAATTTCTAAAACTGGTTTATCTAACAGCCATATACAAAATAAAAGAAAAAATTGTATAATTAATAGAATACTTATTCTTTTATACGGCTTTTATAATGATAGAAAAACTGTACTTACTTATTTTGGAGCGTAACTAATAAAACCATTTTTTATATTACCAAGGAGGCAAACCATCATACGGCCCGCCCGATGGTAAGCAGTTACCGTAGCCGTAACTTACCAATCTACCTCTGCAGTGTGTGACTTTAAACCTAATAACATTTTTTATTTGACCACCCAAAGTCCCAAAATTGCACCTCTCATATTCAGACTATCACGGACTATCTAAAAATATCTTATTACCATCTTCTTTATTTACCTAAATTTCATTTTATATGTTATTTTACTTAAACAACACGCAAATGATACCTCTGGTATTACAAAGCGTCCATCGGCTACGGCAATTGCTTAACATCAGGCAGACCGTAGCTTGTTTGCCACCAAGTCGTATAAAAAAAGTATATGGTATACCTACGCAAGACTTAACATGATATACAGATAAATAAAGTGAAACAGTAAAATCATAAAATTGCCAGATTAAAATGTAGTGGTTAAGCACCAACTTAGCCGATTGTTATCTACTATTAAATTTGTCTACCTTTGTATATTAAGTATATAAAGTTCATTCCATAACAAGGTGTTTGATAATAAATCTACTGTTACCTTTAATTTCGACTTCTCTTCAAAATTGAAATCTTGATATAACAAAGACTCTAGTCGAGGCGACTGTCGGCATGCGTCTATCAGGAAGTCGTACAAAAGACTCAACTGATCCCTGAACTGCTTAAACGTGGGATCAAACTCAATGGCATCATTTTTAAATGCTAAATTAATGATAAAACCTTGATTATGTCCCTGTAAACAAACAAGCAGATTTTACTACAGCTATATATTCAGTACATACCACAAAGTCTAGTAGCAACCCATATATGTCCCACTGCTGGGCACGGGTCTCCTCTCCTCTATCAAGAGAGAGAGAGAGGGTTTAGGCTTTAATTCACACACGCTGGCCTGTGAATGCGGGTTGGTGAATCAGACATGTCTTTAGAATTTCTTCTAATACATGTGGGTTTCCTCACGATGTTTTCCTTCACCGTTAGCAGATGGCGAATCATTTGCTTAGTACATATAAACCCCTCAAAGTGAAATTCACATTGGTACTGCCCGGGATCGAACTCGCACCTCTTGCGTGCAAGTCGGTTACTTTCCCACTCGGCCACCACCGCTTCGCCACAAAGTCTATTATTAGTTTTTATTTATCTCACATCTTTTTCTCGCAATCGAAAATAGACTTACGCCTCTTCTTAGAGGGGTAGGCAAAGACTTACACGATATTGACATACCTACTTCTTTCAGATTTATAACATTCTTCATACGAGTCACATCTAGTGATGTACCGTGCCCGGGAACACTGCCAAGGACTGGAAATATTGCCGGCAGCGTTGCCGGCAATGTTCCCAAACTGGAAATATTCTGGGAATTTTGGTTCATTTTTCAGATTTTTTACAAAAGATATTTTGCATTTACTTTAGTTTATTAAAGCCTATATACTTATAATAAAAGCAGGCAGTAAAATATCATATTAACGAAAATGCCCAGTTCATTTCAATATTCCCAGCAATGTTTCCAGTTCGTTGCCGGCAATATTCCCAAGGTTGCTTGGTAATATTGCCGGCAACGAACTTTGGATAAGTATAAAGAGCCAATCATTACAATTTTAAATAAGATTTTAGATTTTTTTGGCTGTCTTTATTAATTGTCGTTATATCCTATATAGATTTAAGGAAAGTAAGGAATTAAAAAACCGTTTTTACTAGGCAGCTTTATTTTTCTTATTCAACAAAAAAAATGTTTCAATTGTTTTATAACGCAACTATAGTTTTAAATAATATATTATATAAAATATATTTATACCCTGGTATGCAACAAATTAACTTTTATGATCACAAACTATTTTATAAACAAAAACGCGAATTGTAAAAAAATACTATATAAAACAATAATCTTTTAATTTAACTACGTTCGTAACTTGAATTATTGGCATAGAATATAATTTTAACTAAAAATAAAACAGAATTCAATACGGCAAGTTGTAGAACTTTCAAAATCCCTAAAATCTCAAGTCTAAAGTAATTAAACAGGATGAACTTTCATACAAACTCAAATCCCACTTTTCCTCCCATAAAGACGGTTTTTTTTAACTGATCAATTACAGCTAAAGTGCATGTCTTGACCATTCAAATAAGCCCAAACACGGCTAGATTATAATGTTTAATTTTGAAGTTCCGTTGCCTACCTTCCGGCTTCATCATCGGTTCAGTTCCATAGCACCATTTCATTTACTACATTACATTTGCTTAGTAATACTTCCTTAACAACCTCAACCGAGACTCATATAATCGCAATCCATGAAATACTTATCATTGTAAAGGTCAGGTGGCCATTTATGGTCTTCCTTATCAGTTTCACAATTTTCTAATGCAAATGTTTGATTTGTTGTAAAAAATATGTCATCTCAGACAAAAAAAAAATATTTCTAATCGGTCCAGAAATTACGGAGCTCTGCTAACGGACGGAGTTCTGGTAACAAACATTAAAAAAATACACACGGATTGATAACCTATTCGTTTTTAAAGTCAGTTAAAAATCATGTTAAGTATTTTTTTCTTTTATTCTTTAACATCTACTGTAAATTAATTATCATCTTCATCATTGATTGTAAATATAAAAAAATAGACATCCTCTTCGAATATTTCTGTAACTGACCTAAAGTCCAATGGTTCCATATCAAAATCTTTATCTGAATCACTTATTGAATCCATATCTTCATCTGAATCATTTATTGAATTAATTTCTTCGTTGTTGATTGTTGATATCTGTTAAACTCACATCAGATTTCATGTCGCTGGAGCGATATATATCGAAACAATTTCGTTCATAAACTTTCAATTGTGAGCTATATTGCTATATTTTTTTCCTTCTCTCTCTGTTGTAAATTTGTTTCTTTTTCGAGTGTGTATAAGAGAGAATATAGAAAATGAAAAATCTTACTATCAATGTTGAAGTAGATGGTACTGTTATTTTTTTTATTGTAACAGGACCTAAAGGTGTATTTGAGAAAACGGTGGCCCACCATTCTTTTGGGTGGATAGAATTAGCAGCCTGCCAAATTATATTTTTTTCATATCGTCTATTTCGGTATTTAAAGTCAGAGAGTTCTTTTATCACATTGCTAGCAGCATCATCATTGCTGAGTGCTGACTAGGCTCAAAATAGTATTACATCCTTCAAAATGGTCTTCTGCACAAAGACTAGAACCATGTTTTTTGGGACTTAATATCACTGTGAAGTGGATATGTAAGTTTTCTTTCAAGAAACTTGCTTGGCTCGTAGTAGTGGTAAATGTTGTCCCTATAGTATATCGTCTGCGTTGTTGCGTTGCTGTTTAATGATGCATGCATTAACAAGGAGGCGCGCAAATTTTGTGGCGTTTTTTAAAGTAAAACTGTGACCACAGACCGTGCATTTATAATTTTTACGTCCCGTATTATCCGTGTCGCCTTCGAAATATTCGTTTACTTTTGATTTCTCACGTATTGTAACAAAATATTACGGTGCGTTGGGCCCACGCACTAACAAGACACGTATTCTCTGCAACAAACACGAAGCTACTGCGCAAATCGCGGCGCGTGAGTGGCGGCAGTACGCGGGGAGCGCGCGTGAAACGCGGGGAGCGGCGCGAACCGCGCGTGAGGGGCGAGGCAGCGAGCATAAGCGTGGAGATTAGTGTATGTAATCAAATTTTAGATTAAATAATAACATACTGTTGGCTGGGAATTTTGGGCAATATTCCCAATGTGCCCGGAAGTTTTCCGGGCATATTGGGAGTGGAAAGTTTCCGGGAGTGGCAATATTCCCAGACGTACATCACTAGTCACATCTCGTCGGTTTTGAGTAGGCACTCTTAATCCGGCCTTTTGCACCAAAATCAATTTGGTCCATAAACGTTACATTTGTTCGCCCTTTCAATTGTCCTTATTCAGACTTTCCTACTAATCTTAATCCAAATATTATAATTAAATATCTACTTATAAGTACGGTCAATTAATAAAAGCCGTGGTAACAGGAAAGTTACCGACTCGTACGCACAAGATATAAAAGGCCTAAACCCTCTCTGTCTCTCTTGATAGAGAGGAAGCTCGTGTTTAGTAGTGTTGGACATATTATAATACGTGTTACTTTATTTTTATAAGGTCAATCTAATACTGTAATCATGCATAATATAATTCG
Organism: Trisateles emortualis; assembly: GCA_947095525.1. Classification (NCBI taxonomy): domain Eukaryota; kingdom Metazoa; phylum Arthropoda; class Insecta; order Lepidoptera; family Erebidae; genus Trisateles; species Trisateles emortualis. The sequence goes on along the minus strand of OX352732.1, from coordinate 17,183,512 downwards.
ATATGAAAATAATGTAAATGTAAATGTCCGAATGTCCATTGGTAGGTGGAAATTACGTTAGTATTTAAATATAAAAATTCCCTAAATTTCAACAGGCATGTCATAAGGCGCCATTTAGACGATGTAAGTTTTGAAAGGCTAATCTCATGCTGTCTCTATTTTCCTTAAAAGCTAGACAGTGACAGCATGAAAGTTGCTTTGCGATAAATGTATGGTGTAAATCAGCTTTAACTCTATACTTACGCCAACATCCATTATGTAGTCGGTAAATTCCTTCATAGATTTCAAACATAACGTTTGAAGATTATAAGTCATGAGACATGCTAAACAATTGTAGAAGTGCTTCATTTTAGACACTTGCTTTGGTTCAGGGATCAGTCTCTTTTTGCTTCCCTAAAAATAATATTCCACAATCACCACAACTACAAATAATACAGTGCTAAATCTTAAAAGCCATGAGCATCAAAGGAGATGTCCTTCGATGCTCATGACTTAATGGGTAAGCGCATATTTCATCTGAGCATCTCCGTGCTTCGGAGGGCATGTTAAAATCGGTCCCGACTATTAACAGTCGTTAGATCACGACAGAGGCTTAGATAACTCTGTCACCAGGTCGGCCACTCACCAACCGATAAGAAGATCTACAAGAAGAATGACTACGCAATAAAATATGTAAGCCTATATTATTGCGTGGTCATGCTATATTTTAGACTGATACTTAACGTATTCAAATGAAAATCATAAATAAAATTGTGAGTGCATAATGTGTTAAGAGTTTTGGCATTGCAGTCTCATTGATGTAATCAGTTTGGTCACTTTAACTAAAGTTTTGATTCTCTCTATTTGCTTCTCGATTATTAAGTGTAACAAACGCCAAAAAAACACCTGAAGAAAAACTGCTTGAACAGTCGGAATCCATTGATGACTCAGCACAACACCAGCAGCATCAATATGTCTTTTGCAGATGAAGCAAAAATCCTGCAACTCGTAAGCCTCGTGTGTAGACCTTATATCCTTCATACTGATCAATCTAAGGTCACTGAAATATAGTAGAAATCACTTAAAAACTTATCATTAGGTACAATATAAAACAGTCTACGAATAGGCTGGTTGTATGTTGTTGTATAAATGCAACTACCTACAAATTTATATAAGGGAACCATACAATTGGGGCAGCCTAACTCTCAACCAACCTCCATTTTACAGAAGACCTTATATTGCTATGCGTTGGATAAGAAACGTTTTGCTATCCCAGTGAACAGCTACCCCATCATACAATTCTGTTTTACAATTTTATGGATAAGCAACAATCGAATCATGGCCGGATGCTTATCACTAGGCGGGTCGTAAGCTTGTTTGCCACTTAAATATATGTAGAGTTATTTTCATATCACCAATACCTAGGTATTTTTACATAAGAGGTTGATGAGTGTAGAGGAGGCAAAGAAAGTATGTTTGGATAGAGAGCAATTGGCGTACCATAGTCTCTGCCTACCCCACTGGGAGACAGACGTGATGATATGTATGTAAATAAAATCAAATTCTTACTTAAACTGCTTCCACCATATACTCAGTGTTTGTCCAATGCAAGGGTTAACACAGTACAAATTCTTTGTCAGGTGACTATGCGCCATGGCGTAGCGGTTCCTCCAAGCGTCATCTTTCTTGGCCAATTCTTGTTTTAATGGCGTATCTTCTTCTTCCAAAGACTCTTCCTACGATTTTATATTCCATTAGTATTTCAGACCTTATTTTTCACGAGGTTTATACATAATAATATAACAGGCCTGTGTCGAGCAGTGGGCCGAGATAGATAGATACTGGACCTAATCGTGTTTAAAAGGCGTTTATCTTCGCCCGATTGTGTAAGGTTAATAATAATACTTTACCGAATTCAATTTCATTCTTTTTATTTGTTTAATTTCTATGGAAGACTTAGATACAGCTAAACACAGCAGACAAAAATCAGTAGTTTCACTGACAGACAATTATAGGTCTTCACGTATAGAGACTGGTTAATAAAACATTTAGAGTTTTTATGTTATACATAATTATTGTTAAATCAATTTATGATATTTTCGTAATTAAATTGATACGTATCTAATAAATTCTAATGTAAAATGCCCCCAAAATCTAACTAGCAGATACCAAAACCAAAATCAAATAGTCTTTATAAAAAATCGAGGTAAGAAATATATTAAAAGCAAGCTCCACAATTTAACAATTATTATTTGAAGAACCAACCGTGTTCGGATCTCTTAGAACGAAATCCACAATGGCCTTCTTCATACTCATCATAAAATCCTCACGCATCTCATCCGTGCATGTAAATAGTGTGTCTTTCCATTTCTTCAGTTTTGGGGATATTAAATTGTGTACCCTGTAATTGTATTCGTATAAGTAGGTACGTAGGTATATTTCTAATAATGTATTATTTATACCTACCTATTGTGCACCGCTTCATAACGAAGGTTTGATTCCCAGGCCAGGTTAAACTAGTTAGAAAAAATCTGTTTTGTATGAATTACGCAAATAGCACAACTGTTTTTGCTTGAAACTTTTGGATTCACACTGCCCTAAGGGGTCCAAATAACATACCAAAAAACCAAGCTTTACATCACGTTTTGCATTTGAAAGGGTTTTTTGCTTAATTTGAAAACCAAAGAAACACATGATATGGTATTAGAGTTATTACATACCTAGAATATAAGAAAAATATTACCTTAATATTATTTTGTTATCCAAAGGCGCTACATGTATGGTGTCTATACCATAGCGCAGGTAATAATAATATCGTAACAAGTTCTGCTCCTCTACTGAAGGCCCACTAGTTAATGTCTCCTCCTGTTCAGTGTTGCATATCAAGTTTATCAGTTTTAATCTAAATTCCTCCCGAGCTTTCCTCATAGCCGTGAAGCTTTGCATTACTGGAAATATAATTTTGATAGCTAGTACATACATATTGCCTGAAACGCTTTTTTTGAGCCCACCATCAAGACGGATAACTGACAAACTTGAGTTTGAATTTAGCCAGATAATCTCTCACTCAGCAGCTCTCAGAAAAGTATTATATTACTGCTCAGATTATTTACTTATCCGATACCGTTTTGAGGTCAGCCAGGTGGACAACCTCAAAATTGTTGGTGGTATAAACTGGATGCGGAAGGCGGAAAACTGCGTATGGTGGCGCGAATTAGGAGAGGCGTACCTCCAGCAGTGGACTAAAATAGGCTGATTGATAATACTATATAGTAAATACCTACCGCTAGACTTCTGCCGTTTAGGTGCACCTTTAGCAGCTTGTGCCTTCGCTTTCGGTGCGGGCAACTTCAAAACTTCTTCCGGCAGAGAAAATAACGGTTTTGTTCTTATTTTAAAATCTTCAGGCAGAGCAATTTTCGGCATTTTTGGCAATTTTACATCCGACGTTGATGGAGAGCTGCTGCTCTTTTTTCGTGTAGGCTTATTATTTTTGCTCATTTTAATAACCTTTACCTAAATATGCGGATTAGGTAAGTACACAGGTAGTGAAATTAGAAAAAATAGGTAGCATGAGCTAGAACTTCACAGTCAGTGCCTACCCAATTATTATATATTTTAAGTACCTAAGTAGTATTAAAGTGATACCAGGGTCATTTATAACCTACCTACCTACTTCAAATTTAAAGTTCATCAGTTTAATTAAATTTCCTTTTTCCTTAGGTATATCTACAGTTACACATGTACATCGGTAGCATAGATGACTGTGAAGCTCTCCAGCAAGACATTAACAATGTGGTGGCGAGGGGTGTGCGCAACCGATTAGAGTTTAATACATCTAAATGTAAAGCTATAACTTTTACTCGATCACGCTCTCCATACACCTACAACTATAAAATATGTAGTAATCAAATAGAGCGAGTTGCCCAAATACGCGATCTAGGAGTAACTCTGGATTCGTGCCTGACTTTTAATACGCACATCACAAACATCTGTAAACAAAGCATGAAATCACTAGGCTTTGTGATAAGACAGTCAGCTCCGTTTCAAAGCAGGTGCGCAATCATTATGCTGTACTTTTCTTTTGTGCGCAGTATTCTGGAGTTCAACTCCATAATCTGGGATCCGCATAAGAACAAGTACAACATGATGATTGAACGTGTCCAGCGAAGGTTTGCAAGGTTTTTGTATAAAAGGCTTTATGGTTACTATCCTTACTTATATCCGTCTCTCTTCGTATCTGGCATGGTAGGTCTCGATACACTTGCATTACGGCGTAAGTGTGCTCTTATTATGCATTATTATTTATTATTTAATAATAAAATAGATAACTCGAATACGTTGTCGCGGTGTTCGTTATCTGCACCGGACCAATATACTTGGCTGCGCTCGCGCCGCCTACTTGCCGCACCGCAGGTACGAACGTGTACCGCGCAGTACGCACCAACTAGTCGAGCAATAACTCTGCTCAACTCCCTGATTGCTCAGTATCCAGATATTGATATATTTTATACTAAATTGGCCATGTTTTTAAAAATATGTATACATTTTTTATGTTACCAATAATTTATAATTTCTTAATGGCTCACTACACGTGTTGGGAAACTGTAAGTGTAGTGAGCAGATGCATTAAATAAATAAATAAAAAACAGAATGCATGTTTTTAGTGAAAATTACAGCCCAGTAAACGCTACGCTATTTATTTGGTACCTAAGAATTAAATAGCTAGGTACTGAATGAGTGTTAATTTTCAACTTAGCTATATGATCCAGCACCTATTTCTTCAGTAATGCAGTTGCTCAGCTTATAAACCTATTTTTTTTACGGGATCAATAAACTTATAACTGGCATGTTGCCTTATTAGTAGGTACCTAGTGACCCTGAGTGCTAAGCCGGAGGTCATGGGTATTCCCACAGAGGACATAACTTTGTGTGATTCATAAATGTTTTTTTAAAGTCTGGGTGTACTTTGTATCCGTGAATTGTACGTTTGTAAAGTCCCCCTCGATGTAGGGCACGTTCCCAAGTGCGAAGATTATCTTTAACTAATTGGAAATAAGAATGTTATGTTGCGGTAATCAAACCCTCAAAGAGTCTTCTTCCGTTTTATTGTAATGGCACTCAGCTGACGAATGTGTACTAATTATTCCCCCAGCATTAGCAATTGTGCTCAGTGCTGCTTGTCGCCTTGTAGTTTGTACTTTTCAATTTTAACGTTTAGTTATTTTTAAATTTAAAAAACCTAAAAGCGCTAATAAGCGCTAGTAAGAGTAATAATAATATAAGGTTACGACAACACATTCATTCTAAAAAGCGAAATTTTATTGCTTAAGCAGAAATAAAATTTAAAAAATTTAACCAGTCACTGTGCTATTCAATTATACCGCATTAAAAGCATTAACTAAACGCTTTTTGACATTGCAGAAATACAGACTGTAGTGTTGATTTAATTCAAATTGTTTTGCCTTTCTACGAAAAAAATACAGAACAAACTAAAAATAATAAACAACTTTTTGAATAATAAAAGGCCAAGAATTCTAAGTACCTTAGTATCATATAAAAAATTCACTCTTACCGGTTATAATAGGCACAAAAAAGGTAAGCACTGTAACAATGCAGTTAACAAAAATGTGCAATTTATTATATAATTAAATTAAATGTGTAACACTTTCTTATTCTATTTATCTAAATTATATTAAATTAATTAAAAATAAGTTTATGTCCATGTCTGTCAGTCAGAAAATCTGTTACCTATTTGTCAGGTTATTGATTTCTCCATGACAACTATCTTCATTTGTTTGGTTGCTTCTTAGCAGCCAGTATCTGTTTTGATCATAGTGAAAACCTTCATGTTCTAGAAAAAGTTTTATTTTGTTCCACAAGGTTTATGGCTGTCAAATGATCACAATATTTTTATAGGTTATAAATTGGTGGATGAAACTCAGAGTACAATTTTATTCGAAGGTAAATATTAGTTGTTCAGAATGAATCGAAAGTTATTTAACAGTGCGTCATTCTGTCTGCCATTACAGCTTTCGCATGGACTAATTAATATTTACAACACTGTGCAGTTAACAAGTTAAACCAGTAAAACAAAGTATATAATAATATGTATAAACATTAATAGTTAGATACTTTATTAACCGATTTTAATAATTATAATTTTATATCATTACATACAAAATTACAACTACAGCTTTAGTTGGTTGGGTATTAAGAAAACTCAATTTTCAACCATTATTTTAAAATCTTAAAATTAAATATTAATTTGTCACCAGTTTATCATGATACTGGGAATATCCACTTCAATTATTTTGGCTGTCAGTAAATGTTTTGTGTTTATTTGAAAAGTGTCTAATATGTTTAGTCTTCTCCTGTATCATTAATATTTTATTTTCAAAACTTGATTAGATTATAATATCTTCATAAACAAATGTTGGTCACAATGGCTGATCTTAACAGAGACTACCCATGTGTGGAAGATATTACATTGTAGAAGTTTGCGCACAAACACAGGTGTACTCTTTATTCTGTTAGTCGGACAAGTCTGATGGAGCGTCAATGAGACAAGACTGGCGAGAGACCAGGTCTAGGTCCAATGGCTTTATTTGCTTCTTAATTGATTGGATATTAAAATACTCTATTGCATATCAATATTACTGTTATTTCTTTTGGAAGAAAATGTAGCACTGCAATTTTTTATGAATTGCTTAAGGTTCCAGTGTTTAAAAGCTATTAAATTAAAGTAAATTACTACAATAGGTATATACTTATTACATAACAGACAAGTTATGTTACTTATTTCATCTGCAAAATGCTTCTATATTAAAAAAACTTAACACCTTATAAAAACATATGTATGCAGCTATATATATATATACACTTATAAATATAAATTTCAGATGTTGTTCCAGTTAGTTCGTCATTTTCACAAAGGACCTGTCTGTAGAGCAGCAGAGTCATCCCTGCTCGCAAAACTTAGGAAGAAAACAGGCTACACTATTTCTAACTGCAAGAAAGCTCTAGAAATGCATAACAACGACTCTGAACAGGTACAATAGCATTATATAATGTAGATGTCCAACAAATATGATATAATACTACATTTAAAACCTTAGGCCTGTTGGTTTAATGGTTAAGGTTGCTAAATGAGGCAGAAGTGGATTCAATTCCCACTCAAGACAACATAACACATGATTATTTGTTCTGTCTGGGTGTTATTTAGCCCAAACTGGGGTCATGAATAAAGATACACACCCCTTTTGAAGTGTAGTCCTTAGCCTAGTAATTTAAAATGTAGAGTATGTTTTTAATTTCCTTGTGAATTAAATTAGCTTTAATTCATTATATTTGTATATGAAATCTTTTATTTTATTTCACAGGCTGAAACATGGTTGAATGAACAAGCTCAAGCTATGGGCTGGGCCAAAGCTACAAAACTTGCTGGGCGCACAGCTGTTCAAGGACTTGTAGCTGTGAAATTTAACAAGAGCTATGGAGCCCTTGTAGAACTAAACTGTGAGACAGATTTTGTTGCCAAAAATGACAATTTCCAAAGAATGATTGAAGATGCCACCATAGCATGTTACAATTTTGCACACACACATTTGAAAGCAAAAGGACCAATCACAAAGGTACATTACATTAATTTGATTTTTAACTTTATATCATCCCTATTAAGATTTAGTATGGCTTGAAATGAATGAGCTATGCTTGGAGTTTCCCTGCAAGATCCAATCAGAAATGAGAAGATCCGTAAGAGTACAGAAGTGACCGACATGGGTTCTAGAGTTGGCGACCACATAGACGCAGCATGGGCAGGCCTCCAACAAGGTCAGCTAAGGACCGATTGAGCTAAAAAAACCTTGGGGGAGGCTCTTGTCCAGTAGTGGACATCTATTGGCTGAGAGCTGAGATGGATGGATGAAACACACTAAAAGCATCACTGTAAAAAAAAAAAATTGACTTGTGTGTCAATTCACAAAGCTAATTTCAATTTATATTTATAACCTCTAGTTTCATGATTCATTGATGATGATGATCATGATGAGTCATTGATAGATTTAGATGTCTCCAATAGTTATCTAAATACATCAATGACATCACTAAATGTACATACTAATACTAATATATACTAACCTACTGTTTTTTATACAATTTAGATGGCAAACATGCATACGGCTTGTCTGATTGTAAGCAGTTGCCTTAGCCTATGGACGATTGTAATATTTCACCCCTTTAGGGGTTGAATTTTCTTGTTACATTGCAATGGATCCCTGCGGTTAATAAACAAATACATATAAATAATTTCATTACATTATACAGTATATATGATACTGGCGAAGAATAAGATTCTAATGGCATTTCACTCTTCCAAATTGAGCAATCCATTTAACGGCAAGATTTCCTACTGGGTCAGTGGGTCAAAAAACTGAAATTAAATCTTTTAGTGGCATTGTAGCAAGAATCACATCAGTTGACCACCATTTTTCGTATTTCAGCGCCTTACTTATCTTACCCAGTTTGGTAGCAATCCAAAACCACCTAAAATAGTTTTATTTTATTTTACAAAACGCATGATAATTGCATTGTAGCCTGATTGTTAATATAGAAACATTACATAAGTTTTTTTTTTGTTTTCAGATGGAGTTGGACAGTGAGCAATTAGGAAATCTGTCTACAGCAGGTGGAAAGAAACTGTCTGAAACATTAGCCTTATTCATTGGATCTGTTGGTGAAAATGCAGTTTTAAGAAGAGCAGAATGTTGGAAGGCGAACAATAATGATGTTAAAATAGCTGGCTACACTCATCCTTCCCCTGCCACACCTCAAGATTATTCAGCTGGCAAATATGGAGCCCTACTTGCCTACAAACAATCGAATGAAACTGAGGATGTTGGTAAACAACTTTGCCAACATATTGTAGGTATGGCTCCAAAGAAGATAGGCACCAAAGATAAAGATGAGCCAGCTAAAAACTCTGATGATGAAACATGTCTCATATTCCAAGAATACTTATTAGATCCATCATACACTGTACAAGAAGTGTTGGAGCAACATAATGTTGAGGTTATTGATTATGTAAGATTTTCGTGTGGAGAAGTTGTTGAAGGAAATATGCCTGGTGTGGAGAAGCAGCCATTGGACACAGTCCAAACCCTGCAGTGAATGAAAGTTGCGAATATAATTATAATAGTTCAACAGTTATGTTTAATAGCAATTTATAACTAAAATTCATAGTGCATATTTATTTTGTATTGTTAAGAATAAACAGTTTAAATACTACTACTTTAAATTTCTTATATAAAATATAAATTTAATGTACATAGCTGATAAAGTTTAATTAATATAAAAGCTTCTATGGTTAACATTATTGACACTTTTTGTGGGAATCTGCACGAATTACATTCTTCATTTTAGCTTTTCCCTTCCATAAGAACATTCTGCAGTCTTTTTTCCAAAACATTGCAATTTGATTGGACTCGAAACTGTAACCATGGTAGCTGAGTACCTCGGGAGAGACAACGTGCAGCGCTAGTGTGTTCTGTTCTCTAGTTCTAAACGGTCCAGTGATAGCCGGTCGGAGAAGGCACCCACATGGGCACACAGCGGCTATTTTTGGCGTAGACATCACGTTCATCCTGTTACATAAGTTAATTCTTTGAAAATTGCCACACAATCTGAGTTCTTCGACGGCCCCAGTAAAGGATTGTGTGGCCCGAAGCGCCAGAGGCCTTGCATTTTGGTTTTCATTATTATTTCTAAAGCCGACAGTAGATAACGATTTTTTGGTAATATTTGGGCTGTCTTCTGGACTTTTATCTTCATATTCACTCTCTTTATCAGAAGTATCATCTGTGTACATGATTTTTATAATAATACGTCCTCGAATACGAATTTGAAATGACAGCTTCCGTCGTTTGTTTCCCGCCAATGTTGCTAGGTCTTAAATTATATTCCTACTATATTCAAAAGTTCAGTCTAACTTTATTCTCTTCATTTCCTTTTTAGGCATTCCCGAGCCCGTTACATCATTGAAAACAATTATAGGTACTTATATATATTACTTTATGATAACGAAAGAATTACACTTTTGGTGTAATACGTTGTTTTGGCAAACAAGGCAACCACCTCACTCTTGCATTTGCGTAGACCTCGCGCCCTCGCACTATAACCCAAGTAAAAAAATCATATTTCGTTCCTATTATGAGTCTCACGCCATACGTGTTTTTTGTTAATACTACTTGGATGGCTAACGAGGATACGGGCTGCGTAGCCTATGGACGTTTGCAATACCAGAGTTATCACTTGCGTGTTGCCAACCCATTTTTTACACCAGGGCTTTAGGATGGGAGTATCCTACGTATTCCTATTCCAGAGGAATACGTTTCTTTTAAAACGCAGCCCTAAGTGAGCGCTAATGACCTGTATTCACACACAGGAACACAGCTAGAGTTCTGTAGTGTAAAATAATATGATTATTAGAAACTTTAATTAGTAAAATAGGTAGTGATCGCAAATCCTTATTAGCGAATTTAGTTCACAATTTAAATGATAAATACATAGTTCACTTTGTGAAGCCAAGGAAATAGGTAAATATATATATTATATACCTACAGAATAAAAAAAAATATTTCGCAGTGGGAACCTCCTTTTCACTTTGCCATTAAAATATAATACTAATTAATAATAACATCTTAAGCTGGCATTACTATTTCCGGCTGACACTTTTCTTACCATAGAGTTATTTTTTTTATTATTTAGATGCAGTAGGTCAAGGACAATCGGTGAAATGATCTCTGTATATTGGAGGACAAATAAACTAAAAATATGTAAGATTAAAACCTATTAAAACATACATCCTCCTTACAGAAATTCATCATTTAATTTTTAACTTTATCAGTACTTGATCGCACCTATACAAGTCAACCAAACCACGTGTAACTTTCACGAAGGTAGCTGTAGGTAAACGAGAAGCTACAAAAACAAAGATAGGGTGACAATGATATATCTACGATTTTTTCTTCAATTATGCTGAATTTGCATTGCATTGCATTTGCATTACCAACCAACATAAGCTAATATATTAGTCATTGTTCTGAGGAATTGACATTTGATCAAGCTCAGAATTTTACTACTTCGGTACTTCTACGGCGTAGTCAGTGCAATGGTAGAGGTTGTTCACGGCCGTTGTTGAACGACCTAACTGCAGCTAAACCAACAAACAAACAACAAGACACTCGGGCATTTTCTCTACACTTTTCTATTCAGATATTAGAAAGTTGGTGCACTGGACTGGACTGCCGCCCCTATTGCGACTACCTACTTAGCTGAAGGTAGTGTTGACCTTGGAAAAGCAAGTAACTACCTAGTTGTCTTTTAAATTGTATTTTATTAAGTAGATGAAAATAATTAAATTGCATCTCTGTCTCAATTTCAGACAATGTTCAGACAATCTGGAGCATTAGGTATCTATGTGAATAGCGTTTACGACGACCCGACGAGACGTTAGCGACATTCGCTGCTTGCGATTGACCATAGTGGCACGTCAGACTTGCGTAAGTACTTAGATATTGGCAGATCAGGGCCAGTCATTGTTCATAACTCACTATGTATAGCTACCGAAAAACTACACACACGGCAATTTGACATGACCGCAGAGTTAGTTATGTAGTTAGTTAGTTTGACCGGGGATTATCCGCATGGTGGGCTTTTGTACGTGATTTCCTTGTGGCTATTCCATCCAGCCTTAGTCCTTCCAGAAAGCCAGCAGGCGGCCTAGGTGGCTGCAGGCTTCCAAAGGCTTCAAAAGGACGTGGGTGGGTGTTTCCTCGGCCTCCATGCAGCCCCTGGAGAGTGGGCTGTCGGTTAGGCCTAGCCTGTGAAAGTGTTTATTGAGTGGGCAGTGTCCTGTTAGGACACCCACCCACTAATGTCCTGAGGTTTGACCTGTTTTGAGTAAGGAGGTTTCGCGTGACTAATATGACCGCAGAGAACTTAGGCGTAGGACCAAACCTTTGCGTGCTTTCTGAAGCTCGGAAGGATCTTGCTTTGTTTTTAAAAAATAGTCACCCATCTACGAACTGGTCACGGCAAGCTTGCTTACCCTTGCAGATCTATTGATACGCGCCGTTAATGCTATTCTGCTAATAAACCGGATGTGTCTCACAAATGGATTAAGAAATATGGTGAAGCTGAAACATTACCCCAATATAATAGATGAAATTCGTCACGCAGTAACATTAGCGTCATATGTATCAATTTTATACGTGTATATCCTACACAGTATAAGTAGTACTTGATAGGTACCTACTTACTATGAAGTAATCAAATCGAAATAAATAAGTAGGTAGGTTCTTATGTGTGACAAATCTGTTTCAAGTACGTTGTAGTTAGCTAGGTACCTACTAGGGATTAGGTACAGAGCAATAACAAACGAAAGTGAACGCGGAATTAATGCCAAAATGAACAAAGTACGCGACCGAGCGTGGTTCCTGTATACCTACGCACATCATCCCACTATTTGTAATTTTAATGTTGACCGTCAGTAAATATTCAGTTCACAACATCTCTCTCATGCAGTGTGACCGTGTGACGGACTATAATTTATATAACTGATAGTGATCACAACGGCAACGTTCCATACTGAGCCATTTTATATGAGAAAGTGCAATTAAACTGTTTAATTATACCGCTGATGGACGAATATCAGGTGCATTTGAATTCCTTGCATAGTTTTGTATTTATAATTATGTTTGATACACTTTATGAAACTGCATAACGTTTATAAGTACTCAGCATTGATAGTTAATGATCTAAATTCAAATATAGTCCAATGTCTAATATCTTGTACCTACCGACATAAAACAAAAACTTATTTTGTCACAAAACGTAGAGCAAACAAAAATAAACAATATGAATTGCAGATATGTCTTGATATGTTATTGTCATACATACCTACCTAATTGCAGTATGATATACAGTGCTTTAACAATAAGTTGTAGGCAGTGACAATAAAATTAACAAGTAGGTTCCACTATGTTAATAATTATTGTTTTATAAAATCAAACTACCCTCAAACAACTAGATAATTACCTACATAATTATCTAATAGTAACAGATGACCACTTGACACCAAATAACGTAAGTCGATATTTCTAAATTAGATAAGTAGGTACCTACCATATTTTAACTAGGTACTTATACTTAATAGGTGAGTTCTGTTGCGGTCTATTTTGTGTAGACCTAACATCGTTGTCAGTTCCGTTTCGCACAATCTGTCGCTGCTCATACTTACTTAATTGAGATGTTATGAAACACCGATGAAAACACGATAATGTCTACCACGCCACATATCAATCTAACAGATTGCCGCCCAGACTTTCGCGGGCATTAATTCATTCCTCTCCAAGTTTTATTAAAATATGTAAGTGCAAGAAGCGTGAAACAATTTTCTTTTTTTGCTTCGCTCGACCGACGTCCAACGGGCGCTGCTTAGTCTGTGAGAAGTACATGGACGTTGCGGTCGTCTTGTCGCGCTAGCCTTGAGGTTACATTGTAACGATACGCGGATACGCGGGTGATAGCTGTAGTGCACGTCCGGTTATGGGACCATCTAGCCCCTGAACATCGACACGAAGATGCACATCCTGGAGATTGGTGCTGACCAAGTAAATTACTTGTGATATTTGTATGCAAACAGTGAAACTGAAAGTGTAACGAATGTATCTACCCACTTCAATGCGAAGTAACAATTAACTTGTATCGATTATACCTGCCCACGCATTGACGCATTATAACTTTTGTCAAATATGTTATTAATAATTATATTTTATAATCAGATAACTTGCCGACATATAGGTATGTGTAGATATAAACAAACCTTTAGGAACCCTTAGTTACCTATAGGTGCTTACTAATAATAACAATGTGATCTGTTTTTTTTTTGACTCGCATACTGATTTCCGAATTACTAAATCTAGAATTTACACTTTTTTTAAGTTTCTCATTATTAGGTACAAAAAAAATTCACTTCAAATACTTTTATATAATACCTAGGTAGGTACATACTACATCATTATAATAATATTTACTTGGTGAGTGCAGAATGAAAATTTACTATCAGATCTGTATTTTTACACAAGTGAGATATGTAGCTTTACGCTCCATTTCCATAGTGAGGTGTACAGAATTCCAAATTGCAAATTATAAAACCACACATTACTAACTAAACACCTAATCGCGTGGCTATATAAATTTATATTTGTTGAATGTTATTTAGTAGACATTAATTTCCTTTCACAAACTGAAAGTTAGCATTTTATTATCTCTTTTCGTGTTAAAGTATGATTTATTTTATTCACCGTTAACACTTAACACTACTTACTTAACCGCGTTGTTGTTGGGTTGCAATAACTTTTGAGAAACCTTATCTACTGTCTTATAGTTTGAAAGCCAGTCTTTTGGGCCTAGCCATGTGCCAAATTGTTTTTTTACTTTCAATATCTGTAATTTTTGAACTAAACTTGAAAGTAAAAAAACAATTTGGCACATGATCTTTATTGCTTTGTTTTGCTGTTTTAGTTTGCAATACTAAAACAGCTATTTACATTATTTATTTACAACAGATATTTTGCAAGTTGATATGTAAGCACATGCATTTTTGTATTGCACTGTTCTTTAGCCTGCATCAAACAAATGATCCTTTCTTTCAAATACTTTTCTCGATTTATGTTAACTGGTGAACCAATTTACATAAATAGAGAACAGTCCTACTAGTAATTAAATAAGCTTTAAAAAAACGCATTAAAATTGGAGCATATTTGAGCCGCCACATGCTTACAGGTGTTAAAGTGTGTTACTTTAGAGAGAGAGGTAAAAATTAAGTCTAACGAACTGGTATTGGCTAATTTAACCTCCGCCCCTCTCTATGCTATGGGTAACTGAAGTGACCAGAGGTGACACAAGCACTCATAAGATTTTGTTTGTTGCTTGTAACATTAACATTGCTGGGGCGCACTGGATGCGGAAGGCGGAGGACCGTGTGCTATGGCGCGTGTTAGGAGAGGACTATGTCCAGCAGTGGACTGCGATAGGCTGATTGATTGATTGATTGTAACATTTAGTAGTCAGCCCCTTTAGACAAGTTGCATAAACGGTAGACGAATCCGAAAAGTCAAAATAGCAAATTTACTGGTTTTGACGTTAATTTACGATATAATGTCGTAAACTTACGTCAAATCCAATACATTTGCTATTTTGACTTTTCATTTCGACTACCGTTTATGCCACTTGTCTAGAGGGGCAGGCGTCAACATTGCCGATAGTACCTGCTTACGTCATTAACTATTATTTTCAAGTTACAACATTAAAACATAGTTGTACAAGTGGTAAGCAATCACAGAAATATGTATTTTTTTTATATCGCCTTCCGTAACCATGTTGCTGTAATTACCCATTTATAACACCTATTCGATTATCTTCGGTCACAAAACTTTTAACAACTCATATAATGGCCGTATCACATAATTTTACCATGTCTATTACTTTCGATTTCGATTAGGTAGATAGAAATCAAGAAATGTCAATAATAGTAGGTACTCTAAGGTTTGATGATAGAAAACTCTTTTCTTAGATACTAGTTTTTGCATACGTTTGTTTAATAAAGCCTGTGCTAGTCTGATGTATAAGCTATACATTACATACATTGGAATTACATCAAGATCCGTTCAGTAGTTTTTGCACGAAGGAGTAACAAACATCCACATACATCTTCTCAAACTTTTGCGTTTATAATATTAGTAAGTAGGACGAGTACCTAAAGAAAGGTCGTTTTGTTACATATGTCCTTTGTTTGGATAATATTGTGGTATTTTCTTGTGTGTAGATAATATAAAGCTCTAAGAAATAAATAGACATAAAGTTACCTCATCTACTTGGGCTCAGAAAAGAAATATTTTTATAAGTATTGAATATAATAATTAGGTAGGTAATACGCACACTTGGTTGGGAACAGGCCTTGTGTCGCGGTCTAGCGAAGTACTTTACAAATATACCTAGGTACAATTCACGCACACAAAATGCACCAATCCTCGGAACAAACAAGCGATGCCTCTGGTATTGCAACCTGTGCCATAGGCTAAGGTAGCTTACCATCAGGCAGACCGTATGCTTGGTTGCCACCTAAAAAGTGTTAAAAAAAACTCTTTCTGGGGCATCATTGTACAATTGTATACCTAACAAAGTAGGGCAGGGAACACCACCCCAAGGTTTAACGTAACATTGGATGACCACACCCGAAACATCTTTTGTGGGATGACCTACAATCGGCTTACGTCATCCATTTATACAAACCGGTTAGATACAGGCACAGTGCCTTTGAGACGCTCCTATGTTCAGTAATCTGCCCAACCCTCTATTATAGTCTTTATTACTTAACCGAATAAAGGGATTCCGACATTCCGTTCGTTTATTACAAAGATTTAGTCAATAGATACACATGTAATATGATAAAATGCAATAAATAATACGTATAAATCAACACAACTCACACACGGTCATCTGATTCCAAACTAAGCAGAGCCTGCACTATGACAACCAGGCAACTAGTAAATATACTTCGGTTTATATTTAAAATTCATATATGTATATTTACAGATAAATTTGACCCAGAAGTAAAACAAAAAACGTAGAATCGATCCCACAATATCCAGCTTAGCTGTCCAGTGTTAGAGGCGCAGGCCAGTCAAATAAATAAATATGAAAAGTTGGTTGTCACACTGATCACTGCATCTAAAAGTTAAATTCCAAAAATCCTATTGCATTTTATATAGGTACCTACGGGAAAACAAAATCGGAATTGAACGCAGGTGAAACCACGGGAAACAGCTTGTCTAATAAATGAATGCGAATACTGTTTTATAACTCGTCATGCGTTTCTATGCCATATTTTATCTGAGAACCTATCAAAATCTATGGATGAATTGGTTAGTGTAGTGTGAAAGTTTTTTTTAAGGATAAAAATCAAAATCAATTATTTTTAATTTAAGTGAATCGGTTATCGGTATAAGTCTTATACTCATGGATATCTTATAAGCAAAGCGATTTTTTATTTATTGAATTAATTTATGTTGTATAGGAGGAGGAGGGCGGTAGCGCGCGCGCAGCTGAGGCTGCATTTCGAACAGTGCCGCGAGACCACACCACTTTTCTCGTATGGAGGATCACGGTATGTACCCATAACAACTAATACTTATAGAAGTATCTATTACGTTATAATTAAGTACATAAACGTATAATTACGTAGATACATATTAAAATTTTAGGGACGGCAACCCTAAAAGCGCAGTTCCAGTAGGCCGTAGGTACCTACCGTAGACAGAGAAACCTATCTCTGTCTACGGTAGGTACCTACCGTAGCCAGAGATAGGTTAGTATGGTTATTATATATTAGGTCAGTATTCGCCATTCAATAAAGTTATAGTAGGTACAATAAGGTTAATAAGGTAAAAAAATACGACAATCTAATTTAGTTTTTTTTTCGTCTAGATTAGCGAGAGACTTCCTTATCAAAATGGCGAGATCTAGTAATAACAACGCTCTTATCTGACATCTAATAGAATTGCCCTTGATTATATATGATATAGACATCTCACGAAATATCTCCGTCATGTTTCTCTCCAAGCAACAGAACCTAAATTGACCTATCACGTTCACGCAACGTAATAAATCACAGATATACATAACTACCTACCTACACGCCACGGTTTTTGTGTTCATAACAAAATTCACTTTCACCATTGAAGACAAAAGTTTTGAGTCATCGCTCGAAATAATACGACTGAGTACTTATAATTTGAAACTTATTCTACTACCTACTTTAAAACAAAGCTTTAAGTTTATGGTGTCGCTGTTTCTAGTTCATTCACTAATTTCCCCCTGTAAATTCTGTCTCCTCATGTGTGTTCTACCGCCAACGAACTGTGTTCCGAGGAATTATTTGTTTTGATGCTTATGGCTATGTTTTATAAAGATGGTATGTGTACCGTCTTTATCCTTTATGTCTTAAAATTCCTCTGCAACTGCAGCTACAGCATGTGTGCTGTAGCTGCAGTTGCAGAGGAATTTTCTCCCGCGTACGGTTAGGTTGTAAAATAAGCTCCACCGGGCGAGCCGTATGCTTCTTTGCCGTCTTATCTTCTTGTATAACTTTATCAAAAGTCCAGGACAGAGCTCATAGAAAGGAGGTCGCTATGCTTAGTATAGCAGTCCATTTGAGGCTCATAAAACAACTGAAGTTATGTTTACGAAATTACTGGACACACCAACAAGACACTAGGGGTGATTTCTATTACTGCATATTCCGTTCGTCGCGACTTGACGGAAAACTTCATACAGTATAGTAAAAGTGTACAAGCGTTTATGGAATTGAGGAACATTCCTGATCTGCCCGTCCCCTTCCGGGTACCTAAACGGGTGACATAAATGGCCGTGACACCCCAGCACCGGTGACGACCACATCAAAAAAAAACCTTCCGTTTCGGATAATATTGCAGCGACCACCGACCACAAACCATCTGTCTCGGAAGAAATTTTAGCGGCCACTAGTGGCGGCCACCGACCACCTCCGTTTGCGCGGTACCAGAGGGTGTGGCGTGTGATAGCCACTGGTGGCTTTGGTCGGTGGCCTATTTGCGCGGAGCTTTACTCTCAGCTCTCTTGATAAATGAGAGGAGACCTGTGCAGCCTGTGCTCAACACTGGCACATAGTTATAGGTTGTTATTATATTGGGTATAGCTAGATATTAAATGATGATTATCGCTATTAAAACACAATGTCGTTCCCCAACACACTATCTATCGACGAATCTATCTTCTGGAGTTGTTGTACATTCGTCACAAAGTAAATTTGTCACAGAAAAAAGTATGTGTAAATTCGTCTAGAACTGTGACGAATTTACTCATTAGTATTTTATTCTGTGGCAAATTTATTTTGTGACGAGTGCACAACAATTTATTTATTTATTTAAAACTTTATACACATACATGGTAAAGGCGGACTTAATGCCTGGCATTATCTACCAGTCGACCTTGGATGATGCAGAGATAAGCAAAGTATTATAGGTACCTTACCTAAAAATATTCTTGTATAGGTACGAAAAAGACTAGATCCTACAACACAGGGAATACTATGTAGCATCTAGGGCTTCACCCCATGTACTGCAGGATGTTTGAGACAATAAAACATTTTTATTATTATTTATTAATACATAGGTACCTACTCAAATTTCCCAATTTTGTATGTTTTCATATAATTTAGTAGAGCGTGTGAAAGGTCAACACACTATGGCATATTGTTTCTTCACGTTTTGTGGAACATTATAATACAATCGAGCTTGCAGCCAACTGTACCTAAATGTTGAAACAGTGATCTGTCCACGAAGATCTCATGAGAATATTATGCAAATAGAGAAGAGTATACTATTTAAAACCATTACAAATGTAGGTACCTATATACACAGCTGTCCCTCTAGACAAACGGTAATCGAATATAATACGAGTAGAAAGCAAAGGTATGAGATTTGACATAAGCTTACGACATAATGTCTGTCACACACACACATCTCAACCGATAAACGTCCCACTGCTAGGCACGGGTCTCCTCCATTAATTTGGAGGGATATCAGCCTACTATACCACGCTGGCCAGACGGGTTGGTATAGGGTTTTGTTTCGAGTTTTCCCTCTCTTGCAGTGGATATGGTCTGCCTGACTTACTCCCTTAGTCGACTCTTACGACACCAACGGCACAGATTACTAAAGAGTTATGCCAACGGGATGGAATGGGGTGGTGACATTTGTATTCTTAATCCGTCACCACACGGATAATGTCTGTCACTTACGTCAAACCCCATACATTCGCTTTCTATTCTATCCGATTACCGTATAAGCTAAGCTATTTGTCTCGAGGTGCATGGCCTTGTCAACTTAGTACATTTTATAATAAGTACAAATTATCACTGGAGTAGGTACATAAATGCGAAAGTGAGTTTGTTTGTTACTACACATTTACGACTAAACGGCTGAAAGGATCTTAATGAAATTTGACAAGAAGGTAGATGGTATGCTGGGGAGGGACATAGGGTACTTTCACCGCTGTGTTAGGGACAACTACCGCACTAAAAAACAAGCCTTGTGTCGCGCGCGGGGGACTTCACAAAGTTTTGTCCTGAATTCGGCAACACTCGGCGTGGTTTTGGTGGCGATATGACCACCCTAACCAGTAGGGGATTCGTACCTACTCATTATCGAAAGACATTTTAACGAAGCTCATTTCTACTACGACACATCACCGAAAAGCTATTTAACCGATGGGTTATCTCATAGATGGGCCATCTCATTTTACCAAAAAACCAAATACCTATTCGAAATCCTATTTTACCGATAGTACCTACATTTCTTCTAATGACATATTATGTTCGAAGATGTAACAAAACAATTTCTTAAATCAACCAGTTTAATTTTAAGAACACATGTGCAGTCGATATAATAATTTCCCTGGATCAGTTTGTTTGTGCAAACACAAATGCAATCTGTATTTTCGGCAGTCTGACACGATCGAAAAAAATTAAAAGCAATACTCTTTACGTTCTGTCCGAAACAAAATGTAGGTAGGTAGGTACCTAATATAAAACCTCTAAGAAAGTATACTACGTAGTTTTTAACAAAGCACAAGAACAGCGTAAATAATTGTGTTGAATACGAAGTGACTAGAGAAAGTACCTACACAGTTAAACATAAAACGATAAATTGCAACTAGAATCAAGATTCATGTTACACTGAGTGTCCGCGGCGCAAACGCACCACGGTCGTTAGCCGCGCGCAATGCATTGAAACCACTTACCTAGACATCATTTTAAAGATTGTTCATAGGTATATGTATGTATATTACTATTAAAGAAGTATTAGCCGCTTTCAGATGCATCGGTATATGTAATTGAGTTAAGAGACGCTTGTACTTTCTAGTTATCAAACACAAACCGCATAATTTCCTCAGCGTGTGGTTGTGTCAGTGTAGACGCCTGCCTGAAGTTCCATACCATTTGTTTACTTGTAAGTACTTCTTATTGTGAGATTTTGGAGGTATCAATTAAACACAGATTCTCTATTTACATCAAAATATATTATATTCTATACACAGTTTTATTTTTATAGATTACAACGATATAAATAAACATTCGTCAAATCGTCACAAACTCTTTAGAGACTATGGGTAGTTTTGTGCAATGTCTTACAAAACACCTAAACTATTAATGATGCAACAATAAGTTCACAATGGTTAATAAAATAGCTGGCTTTATAGCTGACTGAATTGGGCAGATACAGAAACGTTTAACCTTTCGGCAAGCTTAATTTCATAACACCTTAGCCACAATAGAAAAATTACCTGTCTAAATAATGAATTCTAATAAGACTAAAATAGGTACCTAAATATAAAAATCAGAGCAGAAAACTATTATACATAAGTAGGTAATTGTTTTTTTTTATAAAATCAAATTGAAATTCACTTCATTTTTATATTGTCTAAGATATTTCACTCAGCATATTTATTCAAAACTGTAAACTTATTAGTCCATTGGTGACGACACTTTATTCGTGCCCCGTAGTAAGTACCTATACAAAAGCGGTTTCTTTTGAAAATAATTGCATACCAAGTGTTGTATTGCTCCAGAAATATACCAAGATAATGCTTCATTGTAACGGCAGCACACGGCCGACACAGATATTGTTACACGATAGGGTTAGCTGATGTTTTTTTGAGTTTGATTTTACATGCTCCATTTATTTTGTAAAATGTACCTTTTTTTTGGAAGCGAAAAAAGTATGCCTGGATCGAAGCAATTGGCGTACCATAGTTTCTGCCTTCCCTAATGGCAGATGGGCGTGACGATATGTATGTAATGTGCCTTTCTACCTAGTAAGGCAACTGACAACCAGTGCTAGGTGTTCATTGACACCTGGCAATATGCTGAGTTGTCAACCCTATGCACTATATAATATTGTTGTGTACACAGAAATAGATCGAGATAGAACGGCGAAGTAGGCGTGGAACGCGTGCCACTACTTAGTACTAATGTACACACTTCACATATATTTCACATCGAGCATCCTCATTACGCCGTGCGACTCTTATAGCTGCGTTCGGGACGTACAAAATTATTAAAATCTACAAAAATATGCCGTATTGCTCCGTCGCAAATAGTAAAAATCGAAGTAGTAAAGTAAACACGAAGAAAGGAGGCATTTCATTTCATCGGTAAGTGTTTAAATATAACTAAAAACTAAGTTTTACGAGAATCAAAATTATTATTTCACCTTTACCAAGTTTGACAAGGACGATCATAAATTATTTACTTTTCGTTAAGCTTAATATCCATTACTTTCGCTGTACAATGTTCTTATTCATAACCATTAATTGAGCGCGCAATGAACATCGAAACAAATGAGATTTACAATATTTCTAAATCGGTAATGAGACGGTAGTCCTTTGCTGTGATTGGTTGGTCGTTTGGTTGGTCGTCGCATCGAATGCGCTAGAGATTGACGCAACGTGTCGTCACAGTCGTTGTATTTATCGATAAACAAATTATTTATACAAAGAACACATGATCTTAGCTCATCTGTTTATTTATTATATTACGTAACATTTTAAATGAAATTGGTTTTAAGCATGCATTACATCGATTTTCAATAATAAAGTTATTTTATGACGAAAAACTATAAAGTAAATGTTAGACAACTTTAGTTTAAAATTAAAATCCTTTTAATTTTGACAACGTAAATTAAAGTAGGTATATATACCTATTATAGATACCTGTTTGCCATAGAAACATAACGTAAAAGCGCCCATACTTTTTTGGCATAGTCATCATATTAAGGAACTTTTAAAAATTGTTATTTAAAAAATATAATATATATATATAATATAATTATCTAAGATATGTAGTTATATTTGTTACTTATCTAAACATTCAGTTATATTTACGTTTTAATTAAAGTAATGAGTTTTACTTTTCTATCATTATACCTTAATAAAATTAAAGTAATAACACGTAATTAATTGTTTTCATTTATGTATTACAAAAAATACAATTTATTGCGTAAAAATAAATAGGTACTTCAACACCCCACGTTGCATAGATGGCTGTCGATAATTGGGTAAATGTGTCTCCTCACTACTTCGGGCTCGCTTAAACTGGTTGACCCGCAAAGTGGGTGTGGCTTGTTGAAATAATGGCACGCGCGAAATATATGCAGAAATGTGTTTATCACCATTCTATCTCGATCTATTTCTGTGGTTGTGTATGTATGCCTATGTTGTGTGTCAATAAATGATTCTTTCTTTCTTTCTTTTCTAGTAGCTATGAATTAGGCAAAGAAGATGAGATAGGCTGACAATACAAACTCCTTATGTCAATCTGATTTTGTGGGAGGTTAGGATGTCGTGGTAATAAATTTGACCAATCACATTACATGCAGTAGCAGTCAAATCGCAGTCGTCGCAATAATTGGACCGTCCTGTTTGACTCCCTGTATCTTATTACATTACCCTGTTGTTACAGACAGGGCCGGAGAAATCCTGTGTTGTAATAGACCTTTTATAATAAAACGGTGGCCATCGCGATTGACGGAGAACGGGTAATCGCTGACGGCGACTCTTGAAAAATGGTGGCCATTCTGACCGGCTATAGCTGATGGGAAAGCTTAGCGGCACTGACCGCTAAGTTTCAATACCCGTGTTATAGGGGTATTGACATGACAACACTTTCCGTGACTTACATATGTACCACAGAAATAGATCGCGAACACTTACATAAATAAAGAGGGGATCTCTTGTATCGCAGACTGATACTTTAGGAAACAGGTTACTCTTAGTTGAGTTTTACATTACCATAGACGAAACATCTTGTCGAAATTACCAAGATAATCTGAAAGACGAGAGAGAAGAGAAAGTATGATCTTCTTTGTGTCCGGGATTTCCATGTTTGTAAAGCAAAAAGATCAATCTCGGCCTAGATAAATAGTTAAAGGTTAAAGAAAAATACAAGTTAGGACGAACTTATTTCTATTAATTTTCTGACCAACAATAATTATACTAGTAGGTGCGTTGTATGTATGTCAATTCACGGCAGATACTGTTATTCGATCAATACCAAAATTATATTGTATATCAAAGTCCCTGCCAACCCTAAGATGCACCATAGTGAGTCACACTTAGCATGTCTCAGTACCGCTACAGACGCAATACGAACCGGCCAGCCGACCCAGCAGACCGCGACTGAACGATTCTCAACAATACAATACAAACAAAGATAGCTCAAGCTTTACAACGTTTTATAACTGTCTAGCTAGTTCTTTTTGATCGTGATTTTGCTCTCATAAAGTAGTCCTCAATATAGTAGTCCTATATTGAAGCATTTGGTGTACATACCTACTTATTACATATATATGTACATAGGTATTGTCACGTACAACTTACAACTACATCTTATATCAATTTTCCATAAGGAGAGAGCCTGGAGATTTGTAACACGGGTTTCGAACCCAGTACAGACTCCAGCTCTCGCTAAGGTCCAAATTTATGCGGTATACTTTGTTTAATGTTAAGTAACAGACCAATGTACCTTATCGAGAGAAATAAATACTTTATTATTACTATTATTACTTATTATTATTACTTTATTGCACCTTGAGCCAATTTCGAATTTAAAACCAACAAATAGGGATCATTCTTTTATCTTATCTTCGACACTAATTAGGAACAAGCTCGGTGTCATAAGGAACTTTACAAATATAGAAATTCCGGACACAAGGTACTACCTACATGACACACACAAAGTTTTGTCCCGTGGGAATCGAATCTACAACACTCAGGCGGGTGTTGGTGGCGAACAAAAATGTTTTAATGCAATTCCTTACGAATGAGAATTAGCATGTGCAATAATGATAATACGCGGATAAATGGTCGAAAGCGTATATTGACAAAAAGATGATCGCGTGTAATTAAAGCACGTGGATTATCAAGTGTTTGGTGTCGTGATATAACGTCATCGAGAGAAGCATGCTCACATGCCAATATAATTGTACCTATATCTGTATGCACGAATGAATAACGTTCCATTCAGGTGGAGCCGCGATCGTAGCCGGCGGGCACAATTAGTTTTTCACTCGAAGTCTGAAACAATCATCGGCAAATTTCAAATAAGCAAAATATTTCGCTTCAAAGAGCGCAATATATTTTGATTATGACATTCTCATCACGCAGATATTTACAGTTTAAATTCCAATTTATTTTTTTGTAATCGAACACGTCGAATAACATTAAGATAATCTGTCTTTAAACTTAGCTCGAAGACGTGATAATATTTCATTGTTTAGTTTTTCTGTGGCTATCTAACGGTTGGCGAGTGCCGACAGCTATTTGGATCGAGATTAATACCAAGAACTTAACATCTATTTAGGTATTATGAAAGCGAATTGCGCGAAGTCGAGATCGCTGACCTCAAACAATAGGATAATACTTGTCTGACTTATCTACCAAATACAATCTACTTACCAAAACAGATAGGATAAGATCGGATTTCCAACAATTATTTTGGAGGCGTCGCTCTTGCTTGTCCAAATAATAAGTGCCTATGTGGACACATTGACACTTTTTCAATCGTCACACAATTAACAAGAGAATCAAATGTTTTCAGGAAACGAACACAGAACTACTCCCTCGTACACACTACGGCACATTTTACGACGCTGAAGCATATCTGGTCTACTCTTGCTCGTTACCAGGTCAGCCGGCAGGACCCGACGTTATTGTGAGTATTGAAAAATACATAGGTAATAACTTTTCAAGCTACGAACAGGAATATTTAAAACTTCAACACAACATTGCATTGGTTGAATGGAGTACCTAGGTATTCTATTAAACTTTAGTTTTTACTAATAAATATATATATATATATATATATATATATATATATATATATAATTCCACTTTTAAAACCTACCTATATATATATATGTCGACGCGCAGGCAAACCAGCGTGTCAATCTTAGTGTTGTAATTTAATACGGTCGACTGAATAGAATTAGTTTTTGTTAAGTACAGTTTTTGTTACTTTAGTTTTAAAATCATAATGGTCACTTTTTGTGTTGTATAATAAACTGCACAGATGTTTGTTGCGACCCTTCCAAGAGGGCTATTGAAATATTTCGTAGAAGAGACGGTAACATGTGCATTTGCAAAACATGTGCTTTACCGAACGTAGTCGTGGGTCGCCCTATAATAAAAACATTAAAAACTATTTTTTGCGCTCTAAAGACCCAAAGAGAAAACTGGGCGAGAGCAAGGGGCATTCTATCCTGAGCCATTGCGAAGTATAGGCGCGACCTACGAACACGTTCCTCTCCGCGAAACTTAATATTGTTAGTAATATTGTAAGATCGACCCTTGTATGTACCAGTGCTATTTCAAAGACTATTATAATCACCATTATTGTGAATATCTATTGAAGTCACGTTACCCATAACGCCCAATAATAGCGACTGCTGCTACAGTAACGACACGAAGATTCCCACCTTCTACGCTTCGATATCAGAAGTGGGATTCGCGTGACTCAGAAGAAAGAAAATATGCCGCGTGGAAGAGCAAGTATAGTGACAAGCGAAGAGGACAACTCGCAATGGAAATCAATGTTAGAGGCACAAAATGATAATTTGCGGGCACTTGTCAAAACCCTGCATACACCGGCAATGAGCAGATCACTCAACCTTGTCTCATGACCAGCATTCAATCCCGATCGCCCAAACTCCGATGCGCTGTCATGGTGTACGGTACTGGAGAAGAAAACCAACGTGCTTCAAGTGCGAACTAGCAAGCCACATCGCCCCGCAGTGTAAGAACCAGATATGGGAGCATTGCCTGCTGGAAGCGGAGCACCACGTGCCACCGAGCAGAAACGTCGCATCAATATCTGCTCCACTAATCATGACGGTCAGTCGTTCCTTTTTTTATTTTGATTCTGGTGCCGAATGTTCCCTGATTAGGGAAAGTATTGCAAATAAACTCTACGGGAAACGTTTGGCGTCTCTGGTCACCTTGGTAGGCATTGGTGATGGGGACGTGCGTGGCATTTATCAGATAATGTCTAAAGTTAGAATGGTATGGAGTGGAGGACTCTTTGTTGTACAGCAATTACATATGAAAGTTAACATATGATATTGAGATATTATTTCATGCTTTACCAGACGCAGCGATTAATTATGATATTATAATTGATCAAGGATTTTTTGTAGAAATATCTAGCAATACATATTCTATTAAAAGGTAAATACTCAACTTATGCGAAGTAGGTAAACAAGTGTGTACTTTCAATTTAATTGTTAACGATGTAAACGGAGATCATCGTGAAAAAAATCAATAATCGTCAATATTCGACGTCTTTCGTCGAAGAGACCCCGTCTGGACGATGGACGTGCCACTGTTGGCGAAATAGATATACGACAAATTGACCATAACCATGAAATAATTCGTCAGAAAATTATGACTCAATTAACCACTACACCTATTCTTATGTTATTTGATCCCAATTTTCCGATCGAGCTACATACAGATGCTAGTTCGGAGGTATACGGTGCGATACTTATGCAAAAGAAACAATACGTTGTTGCCTGCTATGCTAAAAATACGAGTTATATAGAGTCACGGTATCATTCGTATAAACTCGAAACTTTAGCTGTCGTAAACTTAATTAAACATTTTCGTCACTTTTTACAAGGTAGGACATTCACGGCAATTACAGCCTGTAATTCTTTGTAAGCGTCACCTAATAAGCTTGATTTAACAGTTTGAGTCCACAGATGGTGGGCGTTTTTACAATATTTATTGAAATTATACATAGAAACGGAAGTAATATGTCACACGTAGATTTCCTATCTCGAAATCCACTACCTTCGGAAAATCACCAACAGAGTAAAACAAAAGAGAGTGAATTTATTAGAGATTTCATAGGCCTGGTTACTAGCTGAATAACAGCAGGATTCAGTAATAGTTGATTTAATAACAAAAATAAATAGTGACGAAATAACTAACGATTTGCTAAATCATTGATTGATGCATTCACAAAATATGTTGTACTACAACATTTTGTGCGTATAAATACAGCGAGTGCTGTCGAAGCTTTATAGTATGTACACTACCCCGTCTCGCGTGATAGCGGACTAGGGTATGTGTTTTGCAAATAAAGATTTTCAGGATTTTTGCCATAGACACAATGTAATGTTACATCTAATAGCTACTGGTACATGCCGTAAAAATAGGAAAGTCGAACGAGTAATGAGTATCTTAAAAAAACATGCTGAATGCTGTAGAAGTAACAAAAGATAGGACGTGGCAAGATGCCAAGCAAGTTACTATTAATTCGACAATTGATCATGTGACCAAAGCGAGTCCAATAGAAGTGCTTATTGGAAAATTGGCGCAACATTTTACCTTATTAGCTCTTGGTAACCAAGACGAATCAGAGATTATCTTAGGCGAAATTAGAGATTAATTAAGGTGAAATCAGAGATTGACTTAGGTGAAATCAGAGAAAGAGCGGTAACTCTAATAGTAGTTAAAAATGCTCAGTTGGATAAGTCAACAGCAAAATTTTCTGTTGGCAACTTTGTGTTAGTGGAAAACCACGAGAGAAATCAAACTAAATAAGATCCTTAATTCAAAGGCCCATTAAAAGTTGTTGAAATACTTGAGGGCGATAGATATTTGTTGAAAGCTTTGGATAGTAATATAACCTATTAGCATGCACACGACCGTGTACGTTCAATACCAGACTTTTAGGTTTCCACAGAACTAGATTATTTTTCTGAAGTTAGTAGCGTCAAGTCAGGTAACCGTTGTCGACGCTGTCGAATACTAGTAATAAAGTATTTGAAATACTATGAGTTGTTGTTCTGAGAATGACCTGTTAATACAAGATTAATGTGAATATGATGTTTACGTGACTTATGTGTTGTGATCACTCACCGTCGATCGTAGGTCATATTCCTAACCCAGTCTAGCTGGTGTCGGAGACTGCGCGGCGGCGGTGGGTGGCAAGGGCAGAGCTGTGTGCTCGTGTAGGACTGAGTGTCCATATTGTGGCCTGTGTGCCAGTGAGAGCTGTGTGCTCGTGTGGGACTGAGTGTCCATATTGTGGCCAGTGTGCCAGTGAGAGCTGTGCGCTCGTGTGGGACTGAGTGTCCATGTTATGGCCAGTGTGCCAGTGAGAGCTGTGTGCTCGTGTGGGACTGAGTGTCCATATTGTGGCCAGTGTGCCAGTGAGAGCTGTGTGCTCATGTGGGACTGAGTGTCCGTGTGATGGCTTGTGTGCCTTTGTGGGCTGCGTGCCCGGGTGGGTTGTGTACCCTGTAATGGCTGTTATACCAGTGTTAGTCAGAGGACCTGATGGGGTTGTGAGCTAATATTGGCCGGTTCCTCAAGTAATGACAAAGCACTGGGCTGCGTGCCCTGTAGTGGCCGTTATGCCAGTGTTAGTCAGGGGGGTTGATGGGATTGTGAGCTAATATGGGCCGGCTTCTCAGGCACCGACAAAGCACTGGGCTACGTGCCTGTCATGTCTGTTATGCCAGTTTTAGTCAGAGGTCCTGACGGGATTGTGAGCTACGTAGTGGCCGGTTCCTCAGGTACTGACAAGGCGCCCTTAGTGTTATAAAAGTCACATAAACACAAAGTTATTATGTTTTGAAAAACAATGGTTAATTAATTATCGTGGTCATATTTATAACAACATACTAATAGCAAAGAATTGAAATTTGTTGATAATTGACAATGTGGAAACCTAACAGTCAAAATTTAAATGTTAACAGCAGGATAGCCGAGTGGTATCTACAAAACAAAATATGTTTGTAGATGAGGCTAGAAAGCAATAGACATAGCACACGAGGACGTGTGATAGTCAGGATCGCCGTGTCGACGCGCAGGCAAACCAGCGTGTCAATCTTAGTGTTGTAATTTAATACGGTCGACTGAATAGAATTAGTTTTTGTTAAGTACAGTTTTTGTTACTTTAGTTTTAAAATCATAATGGTCACTTTTTGTGTTGTATAATAAACTGCACAGATGTTTGTTGCGACCCTTCCAAGAGGGCTATTGAAATATTTCGTAGAAGAGACGGTAACATGTGCATTTGCAAAACATGTGCTTTACCGAACGTAGTCGTGGGTCGCCCTATAATAAAAACATTAAAAACTATTTTTTGCGCTCTAAAGACCCAAAGAGAAAACTGGGCGAGAGCAAGGGGCATTCTATCCTGAGCCATTGCGAAGTATAGGCGCGACCTACGAACACGTTCCTCTCCGCGAAACTTAATATTGTTAGTAATATTGTAAGATCGACCCTTGTATGTACCAGTGCTATTTCAAAGACTATTATAATCACCATTATTGTGAATATCTATTGAAGTCACGTTACCCATAACGCCCAAT
This sequence comes from Trisateles emortualis, assembly GCA_947095525.1. Taxonomy (NCBI): domain Eukaryota; kingdom Metazoa; phylum Arthropoda; class Insecta; order Lepidoptera; family Erebidae; genus Trisateles; species Trisateles emortualis. The sequence goes on along the minus strand of OX352732.1, from coordinate 17,152,994 downwards.
AATAGCGACTGCTGCTACAGTAACGACACGAAGATTCCCACCTTCTACGCTTCGATATATATATATATATATATATATATATAGGTAGGTTTTAAAAGTGGAATTACGTTGCCTCTGCTACTCCCCTGGAAAACAAGCATATGTCTATTTGCACCTACCCTGTCTCTGTCAATCAGTGACAGTTAGATAAAGCCGCAGAAAACACAGACACTTTTCCAACTGTCACAAACAGTGACAGTTGGAAAAGTGTCTGTGTTTTCTGCGCAGAGTTGGAAAAGCGCAGCCGCTGCATATCGCAAGCTATTTTTAAAAAAAGTCAGGTACTTAGGCACTTTAAACAAACTTGATAGTACCTAAATACTTAGTTAGTTACTATAGCCAATGAACGCTTGCTCTAGGAAAAATGCACCTAAGACATCTTGCTTTAGATGCATTTTCCCAAAACATTTATCATACACTTATTTACGTTTTACCTTACAGAGTAGTAGACATTTACGCTTACTAATAACTTATAATTATCTGTATTTTTGCACTATCATTATTGTAGGTAGGTATTACAATAGACTTTCAGTTATTTAATTAGTGTTACTTACTTTGTTTCATAGCGTCGTGAAATAAAAGAGAATGGCAATGGCGAGTTTGCAGAGCGTCACATCCACTCTTGGGGCGGCGAGAGGAGCGGCGCCCTGGCAGCCCTGGCCCTGCGCCGCGGGATCCAACTCGCAGCATATCTGGCCGCGCCTATCGTTATACACCGCGAGGCTGCCACCAAGGAGACTCCCAGGCTACTCTCTTATTTCAGAGACGGTATTAGGTACGAAGTCGAGGATAGTGTCAAGTGTTATCTAGGTAGGTATTTAAACAGGCGTAGTAGGTACGAGTATGTCTGGGTCCAGCAATAGACTGAGATAGGATTATGATGATTATGATACGATTATAATATTAGCTACATAACTAAGTACTCGTACATCGCTCTGTTTTACAATCTACCCAACCCCCAATACTTATATTATCTCTAAATTCCTATTACTTACCCACCATCGTTTCAAAGATTACTTATAAATTGGTACTTCTACATTCTCTTTTTTGTTCAATTTTAACAGCCGTGTCCCGAACCTATGAAAACTATTACTTTGTGCGTAGGACTCATAGGACACTTATTGTCAATCTATAACTTTTACATCAGGATCCTCAGAAGTGGTTCGACGAGCCTGAACGGCACCGCGCGGCTGTACCGTGTGCGCGGGCGCCGACCCGTGCTGCAGCAGCTAGAGCCGGTATCGTGGGCGCAGCTCGCCACCGACGGCGTGTTCCTACTAGACACCACTTCACTGCTCGTGCTCTGGCTCGGACGTACCGCTAACCTTGTCGAGAAAATATTTGGAGCTAAGGTTGTTCATGTTACGGTTGACGCACTTATACGAATGAGGAGTTGAAGAGTTATTTTAATTAGAGGTTACATAAATAGTCACTTCCCTATCGATGTTAGAAGTTTTAAAGCTACTTATTTACCAGTGAATTTCTTAATTAGTTTAAGGAAATAATTGTGATTATAAAATAGCACAAATATGTTAAATAATTTTATTTTACTTACGACCGTAGATCGCGTACCGCATGGCTCGTGGAGCAGACAAGGGCATGATGTCTCGGCGCATCGCAATCGCGCACGATGGGTACGAGCAGACGTTGCCTGTCGGTGACCGCGCGCTTTTAGACGCTCTATTGGAACTGCGCGCGCGCGCCCTTCGTCCCGCCGCGCCACCTGCTGATCCTCCCCGTCCTGCTAGATTATACAAGGCGACGCATCCCCCACGCGTCACGCCTGTAACGATGCCGTCCCAGCGTCCAGCTGCCAGGCTTGAGGAGATAAAACGTGCACCACTCTTCAGAGAAGATCTGGCCGACGATGTTAGTTTAAATTATTAACTATAATATGAAGTATCAATGTATTGATCGTTGTTGATTCCATTAAAATATTGACATTTATTTTGCTAGGGTGTATACATCGTGGACAGCGGCAGTCGTGGCGTGTGGGCGTGGGTGGGCCCGGCGGCGACGGGCGCGGCGGCGCGCGGCGCGCTGGCGGCGGCGCGCGGGCTGGCGCGTGCGCGGCGCGCGTCGGCGCCGGTGTCGTCGGCGCCGGCCGGACGCGAACCTTTGGAGTTCGCTGCCTTGTTCCACAATTGGCGCTGGTGTGACGCTAGACGTGACAGTCGCGTCCGTGCTGCGAGATCTGCTACTACGAGGCTCGATGCTGTAAGCTTAGCGACTAACGCGTGGCTTGCAGCTGAGGTAAGTTGTCTACCTTTTAAGTTGCCCGCGATGTTTATTGTTGGCGGTTAAAGACACGTTACGCACATGTGTCATAATAGATACCTATTTCCATAACCGGGATTAATTTCGCTTTTTTTGTCACTACCAGGCTCAGCTGCCAGATGATGGATCTGGTGCACTTCGCGTATGGCGCGTCCGAAGACGAGGCTCGGACGCCGAGGATCCCAACAAAGAGTCGCTGGCGGAGGTGGAGCGCCCACAAGCTGCGGTCTTCTACGACAGAGACTGCTACATTGTACTGTACACCTACCACGCGCCGACAGGAGATCAGACTATTCTTTATTATTGGATGGTAACTAATATTTCATAACTTTATCAAAATAATAATAAAACTAACACAGACGTCCGACTTGTAAGCATCTTTTTAAATTGCAGGGTGGCTCTTCGCCAAATGATCTGAGGAATTTGGGTGTCAAAGAAGCTAAAGACCTCTATACTAAGCTCGGGCGCTTCCCTGTTCAGGTAACGAACACAAGAAATTTATGCCTAATTTAATAGATAATAAATATACATAGTTTAACCTATATACATTTGTAGGCATGGGTGTACCAAGGAAAAGAACCAGCTCACTTCCTTCAAATCTTTAAGGGCCGCATGATTACTTATGTTGGCAGCGCTACTGATTACGATCGTAAGTAGTCCGATCTTCTTCCATTTATGTTTTAAATTCGAAATTGATTACCGTAGTACCTATACCTTTGGCTACAGCTACAGGTCGTCGTGTACTGGCTCCATCGCGCGTATTGATCAGGGTATCAGGTCAGTACGCCCGAGAAGCACGAGGTGTAGAGGTGCGGGAGGGAGCTGACACTAGCGGCGCAGGCGCCTGCTATCTGCTCCGGGATGGAGCACGCGTCTGGGTGTGGTGTGCTGCTAATGCCACCGGAGATGAGCGGGAAGTCGCCAAGAACATGGCCGCTGCTGAACATACTCTTGTCATGCAGGGTAAGTGATAATTAAAAAAAATACTTTTCTACACCACTAAGAAGGCACAGAGGACATATCTACGACTTGCCTGATGTTAAACAGTTACCGTAGACAGAGCGTAAAGAGACATCCTGATAAAATAAATATGCTGTACTTACTTGGAGGAAGAGGAATACCCGATACACGCTGGGACGACGATATCAAAAACGTCGCTGGGTCAAACTGGTTGCTAATAGCACAGGATAGAGAGAAATGGACGTCTCTGGAGGAGGCCTTTACCCAAATTGGGGACCTAGCTTAATGCATAATATTAATGTAACTAGAATTAAGTAATTATATTAAGTATAGTATTAATAATAGTCATTATATAGTTTTTTAATACCAATAGTAAATAGAATTTAGCATTATAATTAGCAATTAGTGAGTAATTTAATTTAGTAATACTTAAGGTGTAACTGTCTGTATAAGCTTGGTCAAATAAAGGCTTTTTTATTTTTATTTATTTACTTACTTGCAGCTCAAAAGCACAAAGTTTTTTTTTGCTGCTAGTACAGCGCTTCCACCGGGGAGCTCCGGCAACCGTATCCACCAGCGGAAACAACACTACCCAGTGTTATTAAGGCTGCGGTCTTCTGTAAAGTGGAGTTATGTTTTCCCCGGTTGAAGTCCGCTAATTTGAGTAATACATGTCACTGTACTTAACAAGAGCTTTTCTAAGACCAACAAGTCCTGCAATTCTTTACACGTTATTACATTTATTTGATCATTTACATTATTTTATTTAAATGTGACAGGTAAAGAAACTCCCAACTTCTGGACTGCACTAGGCAACCGCCGACACCTGCTGACGCCCTCTCCATTGAAGGAAGTCCAGCGGCCGCTGCCACCACGTCTATTTTACGTATCACTTGGAGTACCTGGCCAGTTCGCATGTCAGTATATACAATATTTTATTTAATCCTTCTGGCAATCTAATTACCGTCAGCCCAGAATTTAACCATGCGCTCCTCCAGGTATCACGACATGCAGGATATGATAATTTCCTTTTTTTTTCCATTGTCAATTGTGGCAGACGGTCCAATAGCCCATCTGATGGTAACTGGTAACCACCGCTAATGGACTTCAGCAATACCTGGAACACACAGAACTCTTCACTTCTGATGACGTAACTTTTGGTAGTCTTATAGATTCTGATGGATAATGGCAACGTAATATAATAAATAAAGTTGATTGAAATTTGCCTGCAGTTGAGGAGATAGCATCGTTCAGCCAGTACGAGCTGGCTCCAGAAATGCTGTGTGTGGTAGACGCGCACCTCGCGGTGTTCGTGTGGCTAGGCGCGCACTGCTGTCCGCGCGCTAAGGAGGAACCGCGCTCTATAGCCCGAGCTTATCTAGCACAAGGTATGTGTCACGGATCTCCATCGCTTTCTTATATGCTCGCAGAAATCTAGAGAAAAATTTGCTTGTTAACTGAACCCCTTTCAATGGGATAGATAAATCAGTATGAATGGTATTATTTCTATAAATAATAGTTCTATATGCGCCAATGACAGGCGAATATATATTGATGCTTCCTTCTGTTGATTAGATCCAGCAGCGCGTGATCCTGAGACACCGATATTGGTGCTAAGTCAGGGTCGAGAACCTCCTCATTTCACCGGATTCTTCCCACACTGGAAGCAGTCTATGTGGAAGGTAAGGCGTCATAACTTCGAAAAAAATTTAAATGTCGTAGATTTTATCTAGGACAGGACATGTAAACTCGAGTAATCTAACGCTTATCTTAAGTATGATTCCTTCTTTCTTTCAGGGTCATAAGACATTCAGTGCAATCATCAGTGCTTTAGAAGGGAAAGCTATAGTGCAGAGCGGCAACAGTGCAATACAGAGTGGCAACAGCGCTAATCGTTTCGACCAATACGAGAAATATCCTTTGGCGGTATTGAAGGGACCCAAAGAGCATTTGCCACCAGACGTGGATCCACTTACTAAGGAGGTGATAATAACGAACAAATACCGTAATTATTGCTAACGAAAACATGGCATAACCTTCCGAATTACAACTAACAATCGGTCATTTATTCAAGTTTATCAGTCAATGTTACAGGATTAGTCACGCGTTTGTAAATATTACAAATTACTAATTTATTTCTATTTTTGTTATGTAGCAATTTTTGTTTACCTTTCCTCCAGGGACAAAGCCCCGTGTCGCGGGTGACTTAATAAAAAGATAAGAAAGATTTTGTCCTAGTGAAATTTCCTCAGTTCTCCGTTATCTTTTATTAGTGGTCACACTGCTCACCCATATAGAATGATCGCTTTACAAAATTTCATGTTTCTATTTCAATGTGCATACATACATAAGTAAAAATTAAAAATGTACATATCTCTTGTTCCCAGTTATACTTGACGCACGATGACTTCGTATCGACGTTCAGTATGCCGTACAGCGAGTTCCGCTCCCTGCCCGGATGGAAGCAGAAGGATCTCAAGAAGACCGTTGGCTTATTCTGAATTAGAAATCAACAGGATGACATTATGTACTAAGAAGAAGCCCCCGATCATTAAAATGGGGGTATATAATCGCGTTATGCAAAAAAAAGGTTTAAATGAGACACATTGCTTAACAATTTCTAACCTTGTGTCATTCATTAAAATGGGGGTATATAATCGCATTATGCAAAAAAGGCTTAAAATGAGACATTGCTTAATAATTTTTAACCTTATGTTAATCATGTTAAGACAAAAATTACTTAACAGAAGTATCTACTCACCTTGAGTCTTTTCTCCATTAAGAGCGGAAGTATTGTTAGGTACCTATTTATTTATTGATACACTAGTATTTAAGACACAATTTTGATAAAGCAATATAAAATAATAACATACCCACATGTACCGTCGTCACTGGCGATGTGATTCACTGTCTTTGATGTCTTTAAAATATACAGGAGCTTGTACTACACTTTATTTTTATTCCACCCAGAATGGCGCCAGAATTATGTGGGAGGAAAAGGTCCCCACATAATTCTGGCGCCATTCTGATAGAAAATACCGGGAATAGCTAAAATTTATAATAATATAATCATAATGCACACAACATTTTTATAATTCAGTAGAACTGTATTTGAGGGTATATCTATTAAGTTCAAGTTTGTTACGGTCAGTCCATAAAAATTGTATGAAAAAAATATAAAATATTGTAAACTGTTTGTCGCTAGCCATTGGTGGCTCGTATGCGCGGCGCCTTATGTAATTTTAAGTTACATTTTAATTTTTAACACTGTAGCACAATATTAATAAAAATACACTTATTAACTGTAACTAAATTAACAAATATGGGTTAATTTGTTAATTTACTTACAGTTAATAGTGTATTTTGTCGAATGGAAATTAATAGTGTATTATTTATAATTATCGTGTTATGTACTTAAACAAAGTATTTGAATTTTTGAGTAAAATAAAAAATCTTTTTTAAAAATAATTTCTTGTTCATAATAAATACAAGAAACTATTATTATTGTTAGTATACAATGTGTTAAAATTGAATTTATTGTTAAAGGAAAAATGTTAATATAATAACAGATATTGTTTTAGTATATTAAAAAATAAAACAACTATGTTTAATTATGTTATTTTTATTTTAAAAATAGTGCTTAACTATTGGGCATTAATTTTACCTTAAAATTAATAATCTTTACAATTTACAACTGTTTCAAAATCCATAAAATATCGGTTGAATTGAAAACGTATTTACACTACAATAATGACAGATATATAATATAAGCCTACATGATATGGGGATGAGCCGTAGCTAAGGCACGTTTAATTAGTATTGCGTGTCACGACCACCGCGATCACGAGCATGACGAGTGACGTGACGCGTCACGCATCACGACTGACGTCACATTCACCCGATAACTACCACTTAAAGCAGTGATTCAAACCATATTCCAAGTAATATAATCAATATCATAATATTATTATAAAATATTTAATGGGGTTATATGAAATGTCATCTATCAGCGAAAAACTACTTGGAAACAAAAAAACTTTACAAATATGAAAAGCTAGTTAGGAACTTACAATTTTAGTAGATAAATAAAACGTTACAATAAAAAGTTTAATTCGATAATAAATAATTTACATAATGATTTTACATTAAGTATATCAATTATTGTAATATAAGACAATTTGGGAGTATTTCTATAATCGCATAGGTTTATATGAACTACGATTGTCGAGAAAAATACTCCCGAAAAATGTCATTTAATAGTAAAATCAGGTTATCAGAATTATGCATAGTAAATAACAATATTATTATTACATGGAATTAATATTAATGACGAGACATGGAACGAAAACGCGGGCTATTATTAGCTTCCAAAATTAACAGCATATTTTTTTTTTTTTTTTTGAAAATTTCTTTGGTAATAATAAAACCGAACACATGAAATATAAAAAAAACATCTCATGAAATAATATGGAATGAAATACTCGAACAATACAATGCATAAGCTGCCGTAATAAAAATAAAAATGCATCTCAAAATAAGCGTATACACTACAACGAAATTGCAATTTTTTAAACTTTAAGTACGTAAATTTAAAATTCGCATGTCAACATGTATGAAGAGATTGTTCCAAACTTACAACTAAAGAAATAAAACAAGCTATAACTGAATATGCGACAGAACAGAGAACTTGAGTCAATATAATCCTAATGAAAACAAAACTCAACATAAGTTTTCGTTGCAGGAATGTAAACAATATGTAGAGCAATATTAAACAGGGCGTTTTACAATATTTAACAAAAACTAATAGTAACAACAATGCGTCGGAGGCCTGTTTCCTTCTAGCACCACGGCTTCATAGCGCAGCTGACTATGGACAGTACCCAACCGACCACAGTCCCGAGTAGTCAAATCAGTAATTTGTATACAATATAATAAATACAACCTTCATTAAATATAATCATTATTGCAAAAATGTCTTTTATATCCCCTGTATTATAAAGACGTTTAATAAGTAACCGGGACTGTGTCGATACGTGCCATAATTCTGCTGTACTATAACATATACGCGTCATCATATCACAGCTACCCAAAGCCTTCACACATTATACCCCACTACGTATACATCACGTTACAGAGCCCCTGGTTACCGAACCCACTTCATTCAATAAAATCGATGGCAATCTTGGCGAGATAATTTATTGTTGAAATGTTTAAATTATATCACGCCATTAGTGAAAAAATGCATAAGATGAGACATATCTATTCAGCAATTCTAATCTTGTGCAAATTAGAATAAGGTACAAAATTGCAAAGTGACATTTCTCTCTTAAGCCATTTTTCAACTAAGAGGGAGATATTCTAAGCCGAGATTGGAACAGTGCGCTCTTTTGAGTACAATGGCTATAACGGGTTCAAGAAACTAGTTTATCTGATATAGTCGAGTTAAAACGTCAAACGAAGTATTGTTGTGAACACTCCCCACTACTTTTGTACTTTATACTCACAACTAATCAGTATATTATATTTTATAAGTTAATATTTATAAGTTAAACAAGGCCCATTCAAATTTGGTGTTATAAAATTTCTTACATAATACATATTACATAGTATCTATTAGATATATGGTAGGCCTCTAGTAATGTATTGTATATAATATATAAAAGTTAATAGGCTTCGTAAAGTAGAGCCGACCTGTTTCTATAGTGATATAGTTTGGCACTTTTACGAGCCATCAAAAATTAATAATTTTCATATTTCTAAGACACTGTTAATTATTGCTTCCATGTTACATTTCTTAGCTAAATATAGCAAAAGAAATTAACTATAGTTGGTGTCACAATAAGCAGGAAAGTTTGATTGCAATATCTAATGTTAAACAAGCTCAAATCCTCACTACACAATAGTCTAGAATAAATTGATTTTGATCCAAGGAAGCCCGTTTAGAGTCTTACAATATTAAGTAACGTGGCGAAATTTTGTTAGAACAACTATTTGATTTGAGCAAATATCTGTGACGATTTACTACAAACAAAAACACCTATGGCACGGTTTCTTCGTTAATTTGCAACAACTAAGCGTGAATTTGTCTTATTGTGTACTTAATCTAACATCGAGGGTCCCTGAATCAGTATAATTTGCTACACTTCCATTAACACGGTATAAGTTTAACTACAATCTTTAACAACATTAATGTTCGTTCAATTCCTGTCAGGATCAATTCGTAATGCATTATATTATCTAAATATTTGTAATATTCATTTTCTTAGTAACATAACATGTACTCGACCAAACTGCTTAACCTTTTAATTCATAAATATTTTTTCTACACAAACATAAATTCAACTTGAACAGGTTCATCGGACCCGGCGCTATCTATATACTACAACATACCGATACCATTAAGAAATCATCTGTTAACATACGAGTAATAACGAATATAATAATAAAATAAAAAATGCTCTACTGGTTTAATATGTTTAACAAAAATATTATTCAGTGATAACCAGTTCACTATGTTATAATTATGATTTATGGAGTAATTGGCGCGCTGGCTATTTAATGCTCAGTTATTCGTAATTAGTATATACTTGATTTATTTAACATGACGAAAGCTTTATAAGCGTGTGAAAAACCACCCTAACTTTCAATAGTACAAAAAAATGCGGTCACGAGTTGTAAACTCACATTCGCAATATAGTTAAAATACAAAATCATAATAATATCAACATAGTACTAATATTTACATGAATATAGTGTAGTTGTCAGATACAGCACATATAGCGTATAGAGCCGTAGTCGTCAGTAACAAGATGCTCGCTGTATACACTAGCACCTCTGCACCTGTCTTGAGATTTCGTCATGACTTCCTTAATTATATAACTCAAAAAATAAACTACTCAGCGTCGGTAAAATTTGATAAGTACAAAATATTAATAATTTTAATAACTATCACAGCAATCATGCCGAAATCTTATAAAAATTTTGGACAAAAATACTTAAACTTATTTAAGACTAGTTAATTTATTTATTACAAATTTTATTGAAATTTGGGTAGAAAAGCTCAGTAAGATTCACATTGTAAATATTGTCGAATACCAGATCAAATGCTAACAATCGAGCCGCGCATCGTCCCACTTCACACGACCGTTCTGTTAAAATGGTAAACAAGAACTAGCCGGGGACTACTACTGAAGAATATTGACCAATACAACGATAATACAGCTCAATTAGTTTTCAAAATTAACAAATAATATTTTAGGTCCCATAGAATAAAAAATCGAAAATAGTGTTAGTACAAAAACCAATGCGCGGTGAACGAAGCAACTCACGATAAACCTTTTGAACGTAAAGCAGGCGAAAACAAAAATCGCGTCTATAATGGACTCCCATTGTTGTCATCGGCGAAATGGGCAAAATGAGTAGAGGGCGCGTCGCGGACAAATGTCGCGAGTAGCGTGTCGTGTGTCGCGTGTCGCGGGCGGTGTCGTGTGTCACTCACTGTCGCGGCAGCGACGCGTTGGCCGGCAACGTCGAGCTGCGCTGTGACGCATTCATATACGCAGACTTCAAATTTGACCGCATTGAATCCCTGCAAATATCAATATTCTACATATATCTGCATAGCCATGACAATAATTAAAAGTCAGGAAACCCGTGCAACATTTAGTTTACTTGGACTATCTACCACCGCGATCACTCTGCCACCAACTTGAGGTTGAGATACAGGTGGTACCAGCAGTGACGTGGCGATTAAGGCGGGTGTTACCTGGGCGACAGCTTGGTGTGGTCGTGGTTGGTGTGGTGCGCGGCGCGGTATCCGTAGCGCTGCACGCGACGAGCGAGGCGCGCCACCCAGCGGCGCTGCTCGCCGGCGGCGGGCGCGAGCAGTAGCAGTTCCCGGGCGCGGTCCGCGTGCAGCTTGCAGGCCGCCACGCCCTCGCCCTCCGCCACGTGCTCGGCGTGGATCTTCATGCGGCACCCTGTATTCATATCTTCGTGTATTAGTACGTGATAACAAAGTACAAAGTTTCGCAACACAGCGAAGCGCTCACTACTAATAAGATTATGGGTAACCATCCGTACACGTTGCTCATGTGCGGGCACGTACATGTTACAGTCAGATAGTGAACAAATGATTTGTTTCTGACAAGACAAAAATAAACAGAATTTCAAGTCCTTTGGACGCCTTCCAAATAAGTAAATTCCAAGTACAGAAAAGTGACATTAAATCATGGCAGGGATAACGTGGAAATTTAGGGGGATTTTCTCGTCAGGAATTTGGGCCTGTTAGGCTGAATGAAGGCAATCAAATACAAAAATATGTATACTGAAAGAAACTATGTTACCATATATGTACACTGACGGACTCATAAACTGCATCAAAGTAATAGACGACTTTGAAATAAATATTTTAACCAAGTAGTCAAACTTTCTATACAGATTTAAATTGAAACCTCTAGATTGGTTCGTGAACTTTAAAACAGTGTAGGGTCATATCCTTAAGTTTAAGTTTGTGTACTGGAAAGGACCTTAAGACTTTTTTTGAAGAAAAACAGAAATTTAAGGAAAATTGGTTTAATTAAAAAATTGGTTTTAACAATAGACACAAACTTTATGCAAGGGTTTATTTATGTTTTAATAAGGTGTATTACCTCCACGTGCCCTTATTACGGATTCTAATCTGTTCCGCATAGATTTTATTAGGGTTATTAAAAGATCTTGCGGAATATTGTCCCATTCTTCTGAAAGTGCTGTTCTTAGTGCTGCCACTGTCGTGGGCAAAGGGTTTCTCGCATATACAGCTCTTTTTAAATTGTTCCAAACATGCTCAATGGGATTAAGATCCGGGCTGCGTGCTGGCCAATTCATTGTACGTATCCCAACCTCTTCGCAATATTGTCGAACTTGTGCAGCAGCGTGCGGCCGGGCATTATCCTGCATTAAAGTAAAATTTTCGCCTATGAATCCCATGTAAGGCACCACGTGATCTTCTAAGATCTCTGTTATGTAGCGATGTGCAGTCAAACCCCCTCTATTACCGTTTTGACGGACCATGTCTATGAACACAAGTTCTGTTCGCCCGTTCATCGATATGCCACCCCAGACCATACACGAACCGCCTCCAAAAGGAACACGCTCCTCAATGCAACTTTGAGCATATCGCTCCCCACGTCGACGATAGACTCTTCTGCGACCATCTGCACCATATAAACATGTCCTACACTCGTCCGTGAACAATACGGAGGTCCATTGCTCTTCTGTCCAATTCAGGTGATCACGCGCAAATCTTAAGCGAGCTTGTCTGTGAGCTACAGACAACTTTGGACCATTTGCTGGTCTAAAAGGGGTGATATCCGCTTCCTTTAACCTTCTTCTTATTGTTCGTGCACTCACGTTTACTCCACGCACTTCATTAAGCTCTGTTTTGATGTTAACAGACGTGAGGAAACGATTTCGCAGGGAAGTTGTAACAATAAATCGGTCATCACGACCGGTGGTTGCTCGAGTCCTGCCTGTACCACGTCTCCTTCTGTAAGAATCTGTCTCCACAAACCTTCTGTATATTCTAGAAACCGTAGACTGGTTTAAATTTAAATTTCTACCAATCGTTCGTTGATCCAAGCCCTCCCGCACCAATGCTACAATTTGAGCCGCTTGTTCGGACGAAGTATCCATATTATGGTTCAAAAACTCTCGATGAGTTAAAAAACTAACCCAACAATTCTGCTGGTAACAATAATTCAATTGACAAAAGAATAAAAAATCAATGATAATCAATTTAAAACTTTGCTATAAATAACACGCAAATCTGATACTACGAGTAAATTTTCTTTTCCCGGCTATATTCATTTGTTTTACTGCAGTTCTATTTTTAAATTTTCCTTTTTTTTGAGATTAAGAGCCAGTCTTTCCATATTTATATAATTTAATCTAAAAAGTTATCATACTTATTAAAAAATCATTTTAAAAATAATCCTGAACTTTGATGCAGTTTATGAGTCCGTCAGTGTATATCTATGTTAGTTTTTACGAAAATTCATGCTGTTTAAATACTTCAGAATTGATATCTTAGGGTGTTTGAAAATTCTACAACTTGCTGTATTGAAGTCGGATTTTTATTTTGTTAAAATTATTTACAAATTTAATTACAAATATCTAGTACTTATATAATATACTACAAATTTATATTTGTTAATTGAAAAAAAACAGGGTATTACTTTTCTAAGGACTACACAACACGAAATAATCTACAAAAAAAATATTTTACCATTTAATTTACATTAATTATTTTATTGCAGAACAAATCCTCACTACAGTCAAAATCACTGCAAACTTCATCTTTTTGGCAATCAATTTACAAAACTTATAATCTCATAAAGCTTTGCTCCCAACCACCTCTTAGTTCATAAAATGCCATTTTATTTAAGCACTATAACTATATATACTATTATGTCAAAAAAGTTCAGAAGCCCTGCAAGATTCGAATAAGTTGGTAACACAAATTACCTTTTTCATTCCTGTAATAAATACTTAATAAGCAGGCGCGCATTTTGTCGTAAAAATGCACGTATTATACGTATGCCGACAGTTTTCATTTACGGATTTATTTTTTATTATTTGATTGATTGGATCAATTGATTTGTGACATGCGGCGTCCACCTACACTTAGTCGCTCGCTTGGGCAGTATATAAGGAGCACTGGACGTCGCCAAGCCCTCTTTTTTCTGAGCTGCCATGCCAGTTAAGTGTGCTAATAATTTAGCGGACTCTTAACAAACCTTGTGCAGAATATAATATAACCTGCACCTAAGTCTAGAATATATTTATTATATAATTCTGTACCTAACTGCTTTTATAATATTATGATTTAACCCTTGAGTATTTTTTATTTGTTATCTATCTTGTCCGACCACGCAGGTGAACTAGTCCACGCGATCTTAAACTGGGTTAAAACTAGTTCACCACGTTACTGATTGATTAGGTAATCAATTGATTGATTCAATCAATAAATAATAAATTAATAAAATACCTATTGTGATATTTAAAGTAGTAAACGCTTAGAAAAACAAGCTGAAAGAGTCCAATTGCTACCATAGTTGTGTTAGTGCAAATAAATAAATAGCGGTGTAAAGCTGGTATGAGCTGATATGAAGTGAAAGCGCACTCACGTCGACACTCGTAAGCCTGCGGCGGACGGAACATGTGCCAGAGCGGGCGCGTGCACACCTCGCACGCCGTGGGGATGTGGTACGTGATGCTCACCAGGTCGTGGCCCTTGTGCTGCACCGTGTTACCTGCGGCGGAACGGATCGTGAGCGTGAGCGGGCGCGGCTCTGTCACACTACTCACCGACTTCACTGAGCCTCGTAACTCACAGGCTAAGAAACAAAATGGACGAGTTAGTCGTCATATCGGTCTGCCATCCATTTTGCTACTGACAAAAGTGTCAAATTATATTATATTTATGTATTTGTTTAGATCAAATACTAAATGAACATCAAAAACAAAATGTAAGCATTTCATTCCTATAACCAACTCATGGACCCACCTAGGACCACGAGAAGAATTGGCAAGAAACTATGGCTATTCTTTTTAATCGCTAGAGAATAACTTCTACTATTTGGTATGAGTTACATTTATGGTACACTTCGTTTATCTAAATTAATCAAAGACTAAAGAAGTATCCAGGAAGATATAAGATAGTAGTAACTATCCAGAAGGGTGTAGTGTGGTGTGGTGTGGTGTGGTGGTGTGTACCGGCGTGGTCGGGCGCGTCGTTGGGCTGGTCCTGCGAGTCCCCGGGGCGGCGCGCCTCGCCCTCGCCCGCGTACAGCAGCTGGAAGATGCGCGGGATGTCCTTGGCGTCCGCGCGGATCACGTCGCCCTGCGTCACCGAGCGCACGTGGAACACCTTGCTGCCGTACACACGAACATTACACCGTTACATATTGTATTTAACAACTGCACTATGGATCTAGCCCGGTTTCACGGGGGACATAACATTTGTGGACACGGACAAAATAATACGATGATTTAAATATGCCTACTTCACTATTGACGGTATTTATTAGTTTAAGTAGATAGCCGCAAAAAAAAAAGAATATTTTTCGATTCGAGTTTATACATGTTAAATTTTACCAGAAAAAAAAAGCTTACCTCAAATCTAATATCATGACTGGATCCGTAGTATTCTGTTTATCATTCTCGGTGTTGTAGAATATAATTTTCTTTGAGGACACAACCACGTATTGTTTCTTCCAACCGTGTCGGCGTATGTTTTGTTTGGAAGGGATAGAGAGCCATCCTTCGAGAGTTTGTTCCGTCTCTCCGTCTTCGGCGTCAGCGGACGATTGTGATGCTGTCTCACTCGTTAGGGCTGCCAGTTTCTCTTTTAACTGTTCGATTTCAACGTCCTTGCTATCGACCTAGAAAATTAATTACAATTAAAGAATCAATTCATGTAAGAGATAATGAGAGGGGGAGAAAGAGATAGACAAGAAATTTGTAGGTACCTCCATGGCAAGACGCATCCTGGTGGACTGTTCGTCGAGCAGTTGTTGCTGGCACTCCTGCAGGTCACGCTGCAGCTTCAGTATGTGCTGGTCAAACTTCTCCTTTTCGCGCGTCAGCTCCTGTTGCAACTTGCGATAGTCCTTGTCCTTACGTACTGACTTGCTCTTATTTTTCGTTGTTGCGGGGTTCATGTCCTTTCTGTTAAATGGACACAAAATATGCAGTTAGAAATGTATCTACATTTTATTGTGTAATATTGACTGGTATCGTTATACCAATAATAAAAATAGCAACTCATTATGTCCTACAGCTGGACAAGGGTCTCCTCTCATTACTTTAAACAAACATTCTAGCTGAATCCAGGCTGGTGAATCAGACATGCTTTAACCAATGTTTCTTTTAATCATATTTGATGTGTAGTTGTTTATCTTATCTTTTTTTTTTCACAAATAAATAAAGATTACTAAAGGAAGAAAGAAGGTAACAATAGTTACTTTTACCCTGGGGAAAATATAATATTTTCACTAGGTCGAACGAAGCAGCATGTAAAAACAAGTGTTGAAGAAAGTTGATAAAATTCTATTAACATTATTTAGATTTTGATTATCAGTTATCATTGAGACAGCTTGGCGCAGCGATTTTAACAGCATGGCTTTTAGATAGCAGCTGATATAAATCAAAACATTTATGCAATCATCGTAATTTGACATTTGGTTGCATATTTATTAATAAATCATTGTTGTGCAGTTGCGTGTATAGGCAAAAATGCCTTCTTGAAAGGCAGAGCACCATACAAGCTAGCAAGCCCGACAGACCACAGGTAACAACTATATATTATTATACTGTTATTATTACTATAATGGACAACGGATCGGAAATTGCATAATATTTTGAACTTTTTCATACCTTTTTTAACAGTTAACCCGCGACCACAGTCGGCAACGCAATCCGACCCAAACGTCGAGTAACAAAAAGTATGAAAATCTTTAAAATATTCGATTCGACCCGTTGTCCATTATAGGAATAATATGTGTACAAATCGTTAAAGTTTAAAAGAATTTATAAAAACTGTGTCTGTGTAGGATGTATGTATTTATCGAAACAATTCCACACACATTCGGACCACTGTAACCCCGATTTGTCTCTTTAGCGTACGTCACAGCGTGCGCGCTGAGTGGCGGGAGTGCGGGCACGCAGCGTACCACGTGGTGGTGTGTATGCAATCTGAACAACTGTCACTAGGTTGGCCAAAAATTGTATGTGTTACCTGTTCATGATCTCAGCGAGTTTATTGACGGCCTGTTGCTTGAGCATAGTCTCGGAGTTGACCTTCTTGTTGAGCCGCTCGACCTCGTCCTGCACCCGCTGTAGTGTCGCCACCCGCTCGGCCAGCGCTGTGCCACTACGTCTCAGCTCATCCACCTCCTGCACACCACACAACTTTCAAACTAACAACATCGATGCGGAGGAATTTTTTGACGCCTATGAAGTAGTCCTTCGCTCGGTTTTTGTGTATTTTTATTATTAGAATTTATTTCTTGTTTGTGTAAATATAGTTTTAATATTATAATAAATGTACCCTTTATTTAGGTAAAAAAATAGACAAAAATATAAATCCATCACCATATTTATATCCATTGTTTATACAAAATACAATCAGAGTTTTATGTGTACTGGAGGTAAAATAATGTCTTCGGGGCTAATTAAAGGATAAATTTTATATTTTTAATTAACACGCTAATTCTGTATCGATAGTACAACACGTAATTCATGGCTTATCTTAATACACAATGCGTTCAAAATAAAGAAAATACGCATTACATATTTTATCAGATATATATTTTTCTTAAGAACATGTTACGTAACAATACTTGTTATGTATTTTTTTGGACTGGGGGCGACTACTTTTATGTATGTTGAAAACTGTATGACTAGTGATTATACAAGCAAACAGTTCATTTTAAAGATACTAATGAAAAATAAACCCATTTTCTTAATTTGCATTTACTAATATGGACAAACTGCCCATCTAAAAAACTCATTTTCATCTAAAAAAGTTATATATACCTTAAAACAATTAAGACGATAACGAAAAATAGAAAACTATAACTGATGCGTTTTTCGGTTACCGAAAATTGTATCACGCAGGGTAATCATTCGTTTATTAAATCACACTCGAGCTTTTGACTGTAGGGTATAATAATTGCACAGATAATGTAACTTTAATATAAAGTATAATGTAGCGATAGTCGGACAGGCGAACCTTCCGCTGCAGGTCGATGGTGGCTCTGTTCTCATGGTCGCGGTCCCGCAGTCCCTGCACCAGTGAGTCCCTGGCGGACAGTTCAGCACGATGCTGTGACATCGCGTCCCGCATCTCAAGCTCTTTCATTGTCTTCTCCTTCTCCAGCTCGCCAACCGTCTCTTCTGCTATCGATCTGGAACGAACGCACGTTTTTAAATGTAATATTAACCCATTAATTTTGATCCTTATATTTATGGTCGAGTAGAATTCATATTACGCTTATAAAATATTTATTTCGTTGTTTAAAAAATATTTCTTTTTTATACAACATCACAATTAATACACAACAACATCTCTCAGCCCTCAACCTTACTTATCTGCCCATTTAACGTTGATACGGTTTTATTAATAATAATATTACCTTATTGAAGATATAAAGTATAATACAATCACTGTACATATATACGTATTCAAGTTACAAAAGTACCGATAAAACTAAATCTATTTCATTGGAATTGTTTATAAAATTCATTACATTCGGGACTTTACCTAAACATAATTAAAAGGGATGTTACCGGCAATCCATATAATTCAGGTATTCATTACAATACCTAGGCAATGTATGAAATATTATTATCTATTATATACTTTGCCTAGCTAATGTATACAACACTCAAGGATTGTATAGAATAACTGCAGGTACATCGGCAATGTGTAAAGTAAATAGTTCTTATTTTTGGAGTAAGCATTTTATTAAGTCGATCAAGGATAATAATTATATCTTAATCGTCACAAGGCTTAGCAAC
Organism: Trisateles emortualis; assembly: GCA_947095525.1. Taxonomy (NCBI): domain Eukaryota; kingdom Metazoa; phylum Arthropoda; class Insecta; order Lepidoptera; family Erebidae; genus Trisateles; species Trisateles emortualis. Next base: position 17,134,154 of record OX352732.1, on the reverse strand, counting down.
CCGACACATAACAGTTCGAATCGTATTCGACTTCGAATGGTCTTTGGCAGAGGGAGCTCCCGCCTTCGTCATTTTTTTTTTTATAACCACTCAGGATGGCCAATGCCCGCACGTTTTCCCATTCCCTGCTCTCGTTACCGGCTGCGTATCAGCATATAATATTTCATACATTACTTAAGGTATTCTATATTTTGCTTAGGTATTGTATAGAACACCGATTTATACAGATTGCCGGTAACATATGTAAGACCGATAAGATTTGTTATATTAAAATGGTATTAATTTGATAAGATTAGTTGTAAACAAAACAAGCACCAATTTGCCCAACAAACTGTGTTAAACAGTTTGTCGAATTAGTTTCAGTATAACAAGTAATATAATTTTAAATTATAATTAAAAAAATAAAACCACAGTAGAAAGATACTTTAGAAATTTATATTGCAACTACATATTTTATATGTGATGTCATAATTATGGATGAGCTTGGCATATTGCCGGGCCGGACTGCGCACAAAAGAGAAAACCTAACCTATACCCAGCAGTAGGTGCATAAAGGTTGATAAAGAAGAAGAAAGAAAATCATTATGAAGTCTGAACTTGTGGCGTGTGTATACTGCTGATTACTGTTTTTTTTCTGTCTGGCAAAATGTGTTGTCTAAAAATATATAAAGTGGAAAAGTCCGGACGGAAAAAGCATTTGTGCGCCTCATAGATAATTGTTCCGGGTCTGGATATCTAATACGGCAACTTGAAAATCACTTGTCTACTAAACGACAAGTGCAGTGTAAAAGTAAGTGTACCTAAATTAAATTTAAATAGATATAATGTTCCATCATATTTCGCCATCGCCTAACTTGGAGGTTGGCATAAGTGTTTGTAAATTTATTGTAACATTTATGTTAAATTAGTTCATAATTAGGTACTATGGGACTGATATAGGAGTATACTATTTGTGTAAAGGTTATGAATTAAATAATATAATATTAACAACTATTAACAACCCATGTATTTATGTCCTACTGCTGGGAACAGGTCTCCTCTCCTCTATCAAGAGAGCAGAGGGTTTAGGCCTAAATCGCCTTAATTATGCAGATAGATCAAACATGCCTTTAGAATTCCTTCGTAAGTTTGTGGGTATATAGCAGTGGGAAATAACCCTATAGATGGATGATCGCATAGTAGACACTCACAGATGAAATATATCATCTGAGTGACTCCGTGTCTCGGAGGGCACGCTAAAAGTCGGTCCCACTGTAAATCGTCGTTAGATCATGACAGGGGCGTTAGATGTTACCAGGTTGGCCGCCAGCCATACGATAAAAAGATTAAATAATAAAAAGTGTACCTGGCGATAGCTTCAGAGTCAGCTCTCGCGATGGCCAGCTGTAGTTGATGCAGCAGGCTGGACCGTTCTTGTTCGGCGTCGCGCGCCGCTCGTGTGTTCTCGTCCAGCATCAGTCGCATGTCGTTCGCCTGACTCTTGTACACGAAGCAGTAGTGCTGTTCCGTCTCCAACTGTATACGCAGCTCCTCGCTCTGTCACATACATTATTTTTTTTAGTTATTACGGTAATTATCGTACGTGTAAATGTTTTAGGGGTAGACAGAGATGTATCACTAAATAATTAGCCATCAATTATGATGTTACCAGATAGAAATATTGAGCATTTCTATATATTCTATAACACCGAATATAACTTTACGAGATCGAACTCGGGACCTAGCATGGGAGTCGTGCGCACTACCGCGGAGCCACTGACACTGGGCTTAAGATATTTCGAACTAAAGTATTGTTGAAATGAAGACGTGTCGGAGTTTTATGTTGTCAAGTAAATCTTGTCGTAGAACCATTTGTCGAAATTTCGTTTAGGAGTCGTTAAAAAACTAGAAAGTGAGATAGATTTATTTTTATTTGCAATTTTGTGGCAGACAAGCCAAGAGCCCACGTGATGGAAAATAGTAACCTGCTTGTACACTGCGACAAAGTAAGGTAGTCTTCGTAAAAAGATTACGACTGCATGCATATTATTATTTTGTAAAACATTCTCTATTCATGACGTGTCTATTTTCCATGTAAACTGCGACCGTCATCATGATAAATATAAATCAGGACTATTCTATTGAAAATAGTCCTGATTCAAGTCAATTACGTAATTTTTTTAAGCAATAAAATAACTCGCATGAATGCTGTGTTCTTGACAAGACTAAGTTATAAACATTTAAACAACACGTAGCGTTCCCTCGAGGCTGTGTAACGCGATGTATGATTCACCCATTTTATTGTAAGTCTGACATAATATGGTTTCTACTACACGACTCTACGAGTAATGAACAACTTATTATTAAGAATATACGTCGTTACACTGAGTTAAAAATTATTTCCTCTTTTTAAATTATCATAAAACAAATCAACATACTATAAGTATTAATTAAGTATACTATTTATATAATAAGGGACTATCATAATTTGTGTCGCCGAAACTAAAATCGTATATTCAGATAATCTAAATAATTAATTGCGGAATATGGATCATAGACCTGCGAGGATAAACTACAATTGCTGTGGTTAGTTTATAGATGAGTTACTATTATACCTGTTTCGGAAAACGTGTAATGTTGTTTGGTCCCACACCCGATCTCTACCCGGTCGTTTAGGACTTAGGGGCAGTCCCAGTTTTCATAATGAAGAAAAAAGGTAGAGTACCTGTATTTACAACACTTGGATGCTATATTATCTCCTTCACAGATCAACCCTTGTCTCTGTTCAAATACTCTCCACCGTAACCGAAATAGGTCATGATATATCTACTATTTTTATTCTTATTCATTATCAGGAAATATAAGTTTTGGTATAATAAATAATAATAATGTTCTCGTCAGACAAAAATACAACACACGTACCTAAAAGAGCTATTAGACACACCTTACAGGTTCGAGAGCCTTCAACAAAAGAATCACCGCACCTCATACCGTCTATTTTCTTATGAAACTATCGACATTAAAACAAAATTATTACCAGAACCATTGCAGAATACGGTCTGTCCGAAGCGTTGACCGACACAAGATTTCTATAAGTTATAAATTTATGGAAATTATGCTTTACAATAGCTAAACAATCGGTGTATTGCAGCCAGTTACAGATAGTTACTGGTAAACCATTACATTAATCAAGGCTTTAGAGTTTCTATCGTGCTTACATTTTGCAATATTGTACAACGTTAATTAGCAGACTGTTGAAGTATTTATACCTAAGTACTTGATGTTTTCATATCGTGAAGAATCTACATACAAATTACGTATTAAGTGGCATATATTCATAAGCGAGCATTTATTGAAGACATTTTATTGTTCAACGATGTCATCCCAGTTTATGGTGACCAGGAAATTATCACGACAATAACACATTCCTGTATATTAATGTGTGTCATGATCATAATGGCAGTGTTTTATAGGCACGTCTTCATTGCCAAGGCTCTGTTTGTTCAGCACTTGTGTTTGACAAACTTCACACTGATTCAGCTACGTCTTCACTGTTCTCGTTATAAATAATGGCGGCATGATTATTTTTACTTCGCGCGTTTTATTTTGTTGGATTTAGTTTTTTGGTTGACATGTATTGAAGTAAAAGTGATCAATAAGGTTTATACGATCAAGCAAGAAAAATCTGCTTATATGGTTGTCTTTTTGTCTTGGTGACGTAGTGGTAGGTCGTACGATGCCACTGCCGTGCAGAAGTTCGATGCCTGTTAGGGTGGTATTAGGTTTTTTTATGACCGGTATCAGCCCGGGTCCTGTCTGGAATATAGTAATAAGCTCGCTTCATAATTTCCTTGGACTTCTCAAAGGTGCCGAAACGTGTCACACACTTTCGCATACCCCTTAAGAATAAAGAATAAAGCATTATGCTTCGTTACATTTTTTAATTAAGTAATTATATCTGCTTTTTGAGGAAGTTTCCTAGTAATTTGCTCAAATTCATAATATAACATCCTCCAGAAGTTAAACCATGAAAAAGTAACAGATTAAAAACACCTTGGAATTATAACGAATATTAATATATTCGTTATTCAATCAGTCACTGTCTAATCTACATGTAAATATGGAACTGGTAGGTAAAGCTTTCCTACAGGACTACCTGGGATGATCAAAACATATTTGAAAATACAGTTGAAGTGATTTAAGTAGAAAGTAATGTATTTCTTAATTTCTAAGTTATTATAAACACACACTCAAACACAGAGTTTTAATCTGTATAAGCAATCTTAAATGTTTGTGTCATAAATATCAAGGTCAAAGAAGAATACCTACTTTTCATACTTGGGTAATTCGTGCGACTAGCGCATAGCGGTATAAGAACGCAATAAAATATATTTTTTCGTATAGCATCTCGAAATACACAGTTGTGAGTAACAAACTGTGTAGGACACTCAGTGTATTATGCTTTTATATACCTATATACTTACAGATAGATAGGTACCAGTGCTGTCTGATACTGATAAAGTATTCACTTTAATCGTCAGTGGTCACCCTAAGATATTGTGAAATTAATTAATCTCATAGCTTTGTGATGTAATTTTAAACAATGGTTTCTAACAGCCTAGCTCCGTACCTAGAAATTATTTATTTTCATTAGTGAGACGTCCGACTTTAAAACATCAACAATCGAGTAGGTATATTCCGTGAACTTTAATGAATACACATTCTATTAATTGAGCAATCACATCATTATCAATGAGTGAGGCATTCAACTGTAGAAAAACCGCCGTCTACGTAATCGTGTTTATTTATTTGGAAGAGGGCGTCGAGCACGCGCAGGTATATCGTATAAGGCAAAAGATCCGCGCATGTGTGCATGTTTGCCATTAACAATGAGTCACTGTGTCGTAATGCCGGAGGACAGTCTATTTCGGCGCGATGAGATTATGATTAATTTACGAGAAACGGTCAAGGTGCTCGTCGAGTCGGAGTATCGATACGACACAGTTCGCCGGTCGATAACCGGCGTTCGTTTGCTTTTCAACGTTCTCAGTCCGATAACTACAACGATTAGGTAGTTCGCTATTTGCATAACTCCGAACGCGGCCTGGAAAAATGAGTCACATTCACTCGCGGTGACTTACCCTGTTCGCGTGCATGTCCCGCTCGGCGCTGGCGGCCGCGAGCTTCTCGGACGCGTCGTGCAGCGCGGCGCGCACGGCCTGCAGGTCCCGCGCGCGCGCGTCGCGCTCGGCCTGCGAGCCGCGCGCCGCCGCCTCGGCCGCCGCCAGCTCGCCGCTCACCGACAGCCGCGCCGCGCGCTCCTGCTCCAGCGCCGCCGCCAGCCCCACCGCCTGCCGACAACCGCCGTTATCTTACAACATCACTCACAGGAACATCTCTTATTGATACTCGGATAAATAAATGGCATAAATAATGACCTTCTCGCTCTCCTGCCGGTGTTCGCCTTCCAGTTTCTGCAGACGCTGCTGCATCTGTCTGTAGTCGACGCTGAGCATCGACATCTGTCGTTCTTTTTCCTGGCATGCCGCCTCAGACCGTTGGCGCGCACTCTTCTCCTCATTCAGTTTGGATTGTAGGGCTGTTACATTTTACGGTAGAAATTGAATTTAAATAAGTCTAAACTTCTTATTCTAAAGTTCTACATTTCATGCTAATTCTCTGAGATCTCACAATTCATACCCTTTATGACTTACAGAATCAAATTAATTGAATTATTTCTTAGTGTAATCGCATCAAACTATTCGCATCTGCGTTAGGCAATTAAAAATTATAAAAGCTAAAGAAGTATTCACTATAAAAATGAAACTACGTTGGACCTACATAGATTAAAGGTGGTGTATTAGCAAACTGAACAATACCTTTAAATATCATATCCAATGTTCCTGAGGCATGCAAAAAGTGAAGGTATGAAATATATTGTTGGGAGTTCATACAGTTTAGCTCTGTTGTATATGAGAGGAGTATAGCTTGGGCTTAATGGCAGAAAATTGCAGAAACCTGCAAAGAACTCACCTTTGACTAGCTCCAAGTTAGCTTCTTGTTTCGATAGCAACTGCGACCGTTGCGTATCTTGATGAGCACGTACTTCCTGTTGGTAGAGATGCTGTGCGGCCCGAAGCTCGTGAGCCAGCGAAGCACACTCCTTCTCTAGTGACGAAATACGTTCTGAAAGCTGCCTGTTATCTGCTATGGTTTGGTTTAGCCTCGTAGCCGCCCGCTCAAGCTCAACGTGAGCCGCGTTCAGCCTGCTCGTTGCTTCTACGACCGATGACTCGGATCGTTGTTTAGCTGCCTTCGTAGCAGCCAATTCTTCAGATATTATACTGCGCTCTCTTTCAAGCGCGTCACGCTGGGCACGCAAACTCTGTACAGTACCGTCGTTCACAGCAGCTGCTGCGGCCTGCGCAGCTGTTAGCTCCGCCGCTTGCTTTCTGGATTTAGCAGCAGCCTCCGCTTCATATTTCAATTTATCACGCATCTCGGTCAGCTGCATTTCCAGGGCGTTAATTTTGTCGTTATAATTTTGCAAGTTGCTTATTTCTTTCGCTCGTTTACTTTGCTCTTCTTCGAGTCGTCGTTTGGCTTCGTTAAAGTTAAATTCCGCCTTTCTCCTCGTTTCAGCTTCTACGTCCGCCTTCCTCTGTAACTCCTTCAGATCATGTCTAAGTAAAGCTAACTCTTTGTCAGTGTCGGCTATTACTTTCTTGTGCCTAGAGTCTCTCTGTGACAGTTCTTCTAATTGTGCACATAAAGTAACCTGTGTATCCTCTAATTTTCTTCTACCATCTCTTTCTCTTTCGAGAAGCTTCTCTAGCTGCAATATAGCTTCAGATCCAAGATTATTAACATGATTATTAGATATTGTGTCTACTACGTCAGCTGCTTTTAAACCTCTACTGCACAACTGGTAATCACCATTATAAGTAAATCCTACAAATGGTAAATGATTGCCAACAAATGCTTTTGGTACTGGAAAAGATTCATCTAAGGCATCTGACTTTTCCATATCATCAAAATTCCTTGTATCATCATCACTGGATAATTCAGGCACAACAGGAGGTACAGAATCTCTCAGATTTTCGAAACTCCACTGATCATTAATAAAGAACGGATGTTGCTTGATTTCATCAACAGTAGTTCTACCTAATCTTTTTGTTCGATCTGTTAGAAGACCTCTAATAAGAGATTTTGCTTCCTTTGAAATTTCAACATCATCAGGAAACTGAAGGGAATTCCTATGGTCCATGATTTTTCCATATGTACCTACTAAGCTGTCTGCATAAAAAGGTGGATCGCCTATCAGCATTTCATATAAAAATATACCCACTGCCCACCAGTCACATTCCCGACCATAAGCTCCTTCACCATTCTGTGATTGCAATACCTCAGGAGAGATATAATCAGGAGTACCAACTGCATTGCTGGCTCGTACAAGTCCATCGGGGCCCATTCTCATACACGTACCGAAGTCTGCTAACTTAAGATGGCCATATTTATCAATTAGCATATTATCTGGTTTTACATCTCGGTGTACAAAGCCCATACCATGAATTACATCTAAAGCAAGAACTATTTCCATTGTATAGAATTTGGCCCATTTCTCAGGGATGTCATAGTTGGACATTAAACTGACAAGATCTCCACCAGGCATATAGTCCATAACCATATAAAGATATTTGTGATCTTGAAAAGCAAAGTGCAATTTTAATATCCACTCAGAGTTAGCATGTGCCATTATATGTCTTTCTTCCCAAAAGAATGTAGAGTCAGATCTTTTTATCATTTCTACCTTACTGAGTAGTTTCATGGCATAAACTTGACGTGTAGACTTATGTCTGACTAGTTGCACTTCACCAAATGCTCCACGACCGATAACTTTGATCAAATCAAAATCAATTGCTTTCATTCGCAGGTCTACTATCTCTGAGGCAAATATTTCATCTACAACAATACAGAAAGAATGGTGTACATTTTATAAAGTTACAGCTTGTTTTATTAATGTAAAAGAAAACCTGAAAATGTATTATAAAACAGATTAATGTGCAAGAAACTGATTAACATCAATGTATAACACATCCACAGCTGTACATGTTTTTGACAGAGTTCTAGTTATGCCAATACAGTACTTTGAAATAAAACAATAATTAAATTCGAAAATTATAATTTAAAACAGCAATCAAAATTGTAGAACTGTTCAAGATTTGTTATAATAATGTGAATTTTAAGGTGAAAAGTTGTTATGATAATATGTCTTGACTTCATTGAACAATTTGACGCCTACCAAACATGCCTAGTAGCATCACTAGCTCTCTGAAGAGAGTGACAGATGTCTTCCAAGAAAGGCACTCTGAGACCAAAATATAAGAATGTAAAAAGATAACATAATCATTGTGATGAAAGTATGATATATATAAAGACCCATTAATAAATGCTTCTTAATAAATGTTTTTAATGTCAGAAGCAGGCATAACAAAAAAGACACAACAATACATTAAACACTATGAGTCAGTCCTTACTTCACACAGATTTGCATTTATTTACTTACTAGCATCTCGTCCTAGCTTTGCACGGGTGGACATTGTAGTAGACTAGTTTTTGAGTTTATTTGTTACATACAAAAATACAAATATTTCCTCTTCATAATATTAGTGTAGATTAAAGGGATCTAATATAGCAATTTACTGATGGAAGAATTTTTTAAATTGTTCCAGTTCCTTTAAGTTTATTCATTACAAATAAAGATGCAAATGTTTTCTCCTTATAATATTAGTATATATGCACATACCTACTTAGATCTTTGTTTACATTGTCATTTCAAAAAACAATATAAGTAGATGTATAATAGATTGTAACTGTCATAATTATAGACAGATTATGATAATGTGTATAAGAAGTTGTTACAAGCAAAGATAATATGACATCACTTTACAAAACCTATAATTAGTTCTTACACATGTAAACAGCTGAGAATAAAGTGATTTGGTTACCTTTCCAAGCTAAGATATACTTTACTTAATGGCTAACTTTTACTTTCAACAACATGGTTGGATATAGTCAACAATTGAAATTATTGTAACGATCTATAATAATATTATAAAGCTGAAGAGTTTGTTTTTTTGGTTGAACGCGCTAACCTCAGAGAGTACTAGTTCGATTAAAAAAAAATCTTTTTTTGTTGAATAGTTCATTTATCCAGGAAGGCTACAGGCTTTATATCATCACGCTATGATCAATAGGAGCAGAGCAGCAGTGAGATATGAAGTCGCAGGTGACCCATAGTAATTAATAAATGTAAAGGCTACAGTAACTGCTTTATTACCATCAGGCAAGCAGTATGGTTGTTTGCAACCTAAGTAGTATAAAAAGTAATAAAGTACTTGTCCTTGCTTGCTAAGACAACTCCGGCACTACATTTATCAAAGTCTTGTCCCATGTGACAATTAAACCCACAACACTCACAGTGTTAACCACAAGACAAAGCATACACTTATGGTGTAGTTAACATATAAGCGGTGGTGGCCGAATGGGAAAGTAGCCAACTTGCACACAAGAGGTGCGAGGTTTGATCCCGGGTGGCAGTAGCAATGGGAATTTCACTTTGTGGAATTTATATGTAATAATCAAACAATGTGGAGGAACTTGGGGAAGGCCTATGTCCAGCAGTGGATGTCTTATGGCTGAGATGGAATCAAATGATTCACCATCTTCTAATGGTGAAGGAAAACATCGTGACAAACCGAAAATGTCTTAGAAGAAATTCTAAAGACATTTCTGATTCACCAACCCACATTAGGCCAGCATGTGTGAATTAACGCCTAAATCCTCTCTCTCTTGATAGGTGAGAGGAGACCCATGCCCAGCAGTATGACATATATAGGTTGGTATTATTATATTATAACATATTTTCACAAACAAAATCACAGAACCTTAATTGAACATATACTCCTTGTATTTGTTTATATTAACCAGTTGATATATAAAAAGTTCATTGAGTCATTATGTTATTTAGCCTTTTTCAGGTTAATACTAATTGAAAATATGTTGACTCAAGGAAAAGAATCGCAAATCAGGTGTCACCAATTTGTAATGGAAATTGGGAGAGGCCTTAGTCTAGCGGAGGACTGGACAATCAATTAATCAGCCAGCCTATTTATTGAATGAACCTAAAGGGAAGTCACAGTCATATTGCTTATACTTATAGTTTGACTTGTCTATGTAAATTTAATAAAGAGAAAAATTTGTATGTTAGTTTGTAATGAACTCAAGAGCTACTGAACTGGTTATAAATTTTTTTTTCCTAGTAAAACAGAGTAAACATAGGCTATATTTTTTATTTAAAAAAACATTGCTATCCTTACGTAAACTAAACCACCCATGCCATGCCGAGACAGTCTGCATATAATATTATTACAGTAACTGTTGGTTTTCCGAATAAATAAAAATAAAATAAAAATAAATAAATAAAACTAAATAATGATCAATTTCATTTATATTTCTGGTATACCTAATTTTTTATATCTCTGCATATTCCTATGGTAGGCTGCTAGGTAGTGCCATAGACATTAATTTTGTTCTGTTTTGTATGAAGTTTTATTAAAAAAATAAAAATAGATTCCAAAATTAGAACATTTACCATAAAGATGTCTTAACCTCTTTTTAAAGAGATAGCATACTATTAAGGATTAATAAAAAGATTTCAATTTTAGAGCAAACCTGTGTTCATGTTCAACACTTAGGTTCATACATTATATTTCAGTTACTAAACAGTTTATTGTTAACTGTATGTGAAAAATATGGCAACTATTAAATGTCTACTACACAGATGAAGAAATTGTTCTTCCTGATTACAAAAGCCTATAGTTAGTGAGCAGGGCCCATCTCCAAACTAATTGGGAGGATCTGAGCACTTTAGGCTAATGAGAACCCTTATTAAATTTTATTAACAGAAGCAAAATGAGTAGATGTAGCTAGTCTACTCATTTTAGATTTGTTCAATCTGGCTAGAGTTAGGGAGCCCCATTGACTGCAGAGACAAGGTTGCAGAAGTAATATATGATAACTTGCTATCCATATAAATGAAATAAAAACAATATTATTAAGTATTCATTTATACAGATACTACATTTGCCTGTATATTATAGGATAGTATTAATATGTCTATTTTATTTACTGAAAATGACATTTAATTCATAATTATGTATAGACAAGAAAATACTCAGCTGACTGAAGCAAAGTGTCCTACACTAAGTGTAGGAAATAATTTGCTTCAGTCAGCTGAGTATTTTGTTCTGGTAATTGAAAGATAAACATGTCTAATAGTGATTCAGGTAAAATTAGAAGTTGTACTTACATCTGCTGGTATATGCTTCGACATTCTTCATGCGTCGAATACCCGGGTGATCGCAGTCGGAGACCAGCGCAGTGACAGTGTCGAGCAAACAGTCCACGTTGCCTGTGGAGCGAGGGTCACACAGCCGCTCCTCCAGGGCGCGTAGCCGCCGCAAGCGTTCTTCGTCCTTCACCGCTTCCATGCTGTATCCTATTTCTGACGTCCTCTGCCACTGAGGCTAAACGCCACCGCACATTCTCCCGATGACTTCTCCGTGTAAAAACACCACTCTCATCACGACACATCAACAAATAGATACTATTTGGTTATACTTGTTTTTAATTCAGTCGATAACCCACTATGCAAAGGATATTTTATGTTTCATTATCGAAAAATTCAGTTGCTACAGCTCAGAATGACAGCAGATAAAGGTGGTTCTCACAACAAAGCATATGCACGTTTGCAAACACAACTGGATGATTATTTACATTTATAAGTATCTGCAGACTTTGAACCAGATAAGAACACTAAATTATTGTAACGATTGGCACAAAATTGAAAAATTAAAGTAGAATTACAAATTATTCGACTGCTTGATTGATGAACGATGGATGATCGAACAATAAAGTGAAGTTAGGTGCAATTGACTTAGGAGTTGTTCACAATAGTGTGTTATTAAATATTTTAGGGCTGTATTACACTACCTCTACTATGTGTGTCCAACTAATAGTTAAAGTAACTGTTCTGGTATTTGATCCAAATCCATAAAAAAAGTACAATTTTGATTAAAGCACAGAATTAATAGGCTTCATGTGTGGCTGTATTTCGATTTGATATACTTACTTGTTAATTCCACCAATGTTTGGACTCGAAACGCAAGAAAACTAAGAATATATCAATCACATGGATAGTTAATTGTTAATTAGAAGTCATATAAAAGCAATGCAGTCAAAGTACCTATGAACAGCAGAATGCATTTTATGTAGTACCATGCAGTCCAGTCCATTGTGCTATTGATATCGATTAGTATCTTTAATAAGCATAAACATTTAATCAGGAAGATCATTTGTGTAACATTCTTCATCATCATCATCATCTCAGCCAAAGTACGTCCACTGCTAGACATGGGCCTACCCCAAAGATTTCCACAGCGTTCGGTCCTGAGCTGACCTTAACCATCGGCTACTCGCAACCTTATTAACCTATATGTAATATTATTTTGTCAACTTTATTATCCTCAATCCGAACACTTAAATAAATGAACATTACATGGTGGATGGTGTTGGTGGTAAATATGAGATCTGTCGCGGATTTAATTCCATTAATGACTAAACCAAGGAGGAAACAGGAGGTAACATACAGTGTTCCGACTTTTGAATCAGCGTAGGTATGCATACGGCTCTCAATACCTAGTTCACAAAATTGCATTATTTCACGTAAGTTTGAGTTTAATTGCGGAAAAACTTTGTTTAGTGTATAACTATAAGAACTATGGATTGTGTAGCTTCAGGCAGGCTACAAGAGTAGAATGGGTGTTTTATTGGAAAATACCCATAAGATATCTTTCCACCGGAAAGTATCGATCTCTGTATTTATGCTTTTGAGTAGATAATGAATATAACAATGTAAGTAGTTTAAAACTGATTACTATCTGAACGGGAAATAATATGCGAGTTTTATTTTCAGCTTGTTTTGTTTATGATAATCGTAAATATTCATAATCTTATTTTAGCACTTGACAGTTTATGTACCTGAGATTTTGTTCATAGTGATGTGATTGAGATACAAATTTATCAACTAATTTACTCGCCAATATTTTTGTTAAAACTTTAATTATATCAAATGTGTTCTACATAATGAGTTTCTGAAAACTTTTAGTTATGTGACTAAATTTAATATTTCCTAACAATATACCTATACATAATATATGAATCAAATAAGGAATAAGTACTTAACCCAATATATATATAGAAACTTATTTTGTGAAATAATTAACAGTGCATACAAAGACTGTAAGATTTTCTACACCGATGTATCAGTTATGAACGGAAGATCAGGATGCGCGGTGGTGTCTGGTGATAGTTTTTACCGATATAGACTTTGGGATTTCCCTACAACTTTTAGTTGCGAAGCTAAACTTAAAACTCTACTTAAAACATTAGAACTGATTCACAATGAGCCTAACTTACATCAGAAATATATAATTTATACCGATTCAAAATCATGCTTGACAGCGTTACAAAATATAAAAACACAAATCAACTCATTATAGAAATAAAACAAAAAATGTTTAATCTTCAGAACGATAACTATATAATTGAAATAATATGGATTCCAAGTCATCAAGGGATAGTTGGGAATGAAAAGGCAGATATTGAAGCTAGAAAAGCAATTAATGAAAATGATATTTGCAGTACAGTTAAGTCTACTACTATATATATATGAACTCAATAAAGGCTAGCTGGATCAAATCAATCCCGTAAATCTTGCAGTAGTTAAAAAAAGAAAATTAATCTTGGACACATTGTTACTTTATATATTCCAATTATTTTAAATTTGCAACAGTAAAACACGATTATCTATGTCAGCATTAGCACTACCAACTAAAAATTATAGACCTTTAGAGGTAAGAAAATGCAGACAGATTCAAGTGCCCTAAAATTACATATTTTTTGCTTATGCCATAAAAAAGACTCACATTAAACTTTTGTGGGTCAGGTGTAAAATATTAGATTTTTATAATAAGGACATCCCTACTTTCCAGTCGAAAATTAAGATAGACGAATAATTTTGGCAAAATACTGTAAGATTTAATCGACTTCGTCTAACCTAATCTAAACTAATATTATAAAGAAGAATTATTAGAAAGCTACATAATGAGCGGGTAACCCGCTAATACACATATACCGTGTTTATTTAAAAACTAAAAAATATCCACCCGTGAGACGCCAGGACGAGCCACTATGTTGTATAAAATCTTATTTTGCAATGAAGTTGGGTCGTTCCTAGCTCAAACAAATAATATTTAAAAAATATGAATTAAGTCAAATTTATATATGCCTAAGCTTTACATCTATGGGATCTATCGTTTGACCAATCTCCTTGGTTTTACTAAGTATAGATCAGCTGTACACTATTGCAGAAGATGCAAAGATGTAGAAAATTTTAAAGGAAACTCCTGGGCTCTTGTGGCCACTACCTACCCATGGTACTTAAGTCCATGCAAATTGCAATGTGTACGTTTGTTGTCGGATACCAAACTTCACCAAAGAGTTTAACCAACATGTTGGTGACTTTTCGCTTGTAAATGGCCGCAAAAAAGGAAAAGTTTAGCTTATCATAGACAAAAGCGATGAATTTGCATAGGATAATCATCCAGTCAGTTGAGTCAGTCATTCGCAATATTCATTCATTCAATTCGTTCATCGAATGGAACATGGCGGTGCTAGGCAGGATGTGCATAAGTTTCTGATTTTTGCATTTATTTATTGAATTGCTTATAATAGTAATATTCTTACGTCATTTCTGTTATATTTCGTGTGTTACAATCATAGTTATCGTGGAAAACCTAGTTCGTACCCCTAGACTGCCTCCTGGAATTCTTAGTTCTGCAATGAAAATTATTATTCGTTGGTAGTGTAAAAATAATTGTGACAAATATATCACTATAACTCAGGTAAACTCTTGTTTTATGTAATATATTAACAGATGCATTTACTATATTTTAACCACCACTAATCTAATCCAAAATTACATCTCACAAATATTTAGTCAATAAAAAATTACGAGCCTGCCCCATTTTGGTTCAAGTTCATTCTCGTGTTATTTTGCTCACCTACAAATTTATATTTTTTAAATAATAATAATTATTCGTCCTAGGTTAGTAGTCTAGAACTGTCTCCTCATAATCATGAGTTACGGCAAGGTAATTTGAAGGTTTAGCTTTTCTTTGTGGTCCCTAATCACGTGTGGTTTAGGTCGTTATGGGGTCAATAACTGCTGACTACAGATTATTTTAGTTTTAATCATGTAACGGGTAATTCATTTAATTATTAAATCAATCAACGTGTGTAATAAAGTAACTGCAACAGTCAAACTTAATGGTAAGCTCATTTGAAAATCGGCATGGAATAAAAGCGCACCTGTGCGCAAATATTCGGTCAGGGGTGGTGCCAATCGGCATGTGCATGTGCATTGCAATCTAGGCGCAGGGCGCAAAATATAGACAAGGGCGCTAGGGAGCGGCTAGGCGGGGCGCGGGGCGGGGACCCGTTCGGCAGTCAGCTGTGCAAAGTGTCATGTTGTCGCATCGCGCAGTACCGAGCCGTGGGAAGTGGCCTGAATTGTGCCCCTCCATTAAAACTTAAAATTCGATTCTGGTATGCTTTAAAGCTTTTTTTACAGTAAATAATTTCTATAAAATTCGAAAAGTGAATGTGAATGTTGTAATACTACACTTTTTCTTTGTGTTCCATGTGACTTGAGACAATTTTATTCTGATTAATCTGTATTAATCAACCCTGTGGTTGTACCCTGAAATTCAAATCTGGATAGGTAGGTTTTAAGATCTATCTTATCTCTTGAAATCTCATATTGTGTTGACATCATGATTGTCAGTGCTCCAGATAAATACTCAATGTGTATTTTTATTGCATTGAATGGAAATGTAAAATAATCAATAAATATTTTTATCATTTATTTACAAATTTTCTGTTTTATTTTATAAGATGTGATGGCCCAATGTGATCAGTTTAGTTCACTATTAAAATCTACTTTCTATTTAAATAATTAAATATACAACATGGTCATTAGTCATACTATTACAAAATTGGATAATAGAGAAATCAAACAAGATTAAAGCTTGTATAATTTTGAGTAACAGAGTGTGCTTTGTAAAAATGTTTTCATTGTTTCATGTATGTTTGCCAATTGCCATTGTTGTGCAATCAACAATTTTCAATAAAGTCCTCTTTATGGTTTACCGCTGAATGCTGACGATAACAGCTATAATCACAGTTTTCTTGCTCTCAATGTACAAACTTAATCAGTGTTTCATTACATTTGTTGATTCATATCCTGTTATAAAAATATATGATTTCATAAATTACAATCACATAATAATATTGTTGGATAAATAAATAAATCTTAATTACTACTTATTTAAAATATTTCACAAATTTATTCGTGTTAAAGGTACATAGATTCCTGTAAATTTTAAAAATAAAAGGGTGGTTATGTTCAAGTATCATATTACATAGGGTATTTGCCATAAAGTGCTGGTTAGTAAAATTGCAGATTACAATGTTATACCTCTATTATGGTTCTCAATAGATTGTGTGTTATGTCACAGGAGTTCATTCTTTTAAATTACATTGTATTGATTTAATATTACAATAATAAGGGTCTCTTATAAAGTTACTTTCCTTTTTGGTACACAAATATTTTTTTTATTCATATAATCTTAGAAATGTTATAACTTTGTTTTCAGTGAGCCGTGGTGGTCATGGCTACGCTCATCCAAGAAAATGGTATTAAGGAACTGAGCAAAGGCACGCATGGGGTCGTGTCAAACCATGGCATGTCCACACACAGCGTTGCTAGTCATATGGTACCCGATCATGAGTACTGCGAGGCAAGTTCAACCAGTGGGCCTCAGCCACAATGTGCCAACACAGGCGAAACGGCAGGACCGCTTGTCCCCGCCGAAGAAGAAGAAGAAACTCCTGAAATAGATATAATGATAAACAATGTTGTGTGCAGTTTTAGTGTTAAGTGCCACCTGAACTTGAGACAGATAGCATTAAACGGTGTTAACGTAGAGTTTCGCCGCGAAAACGGTATGGTCACTATGAAATTGCGTCGTCCGTACACGACTGCATCAATCTGGTCTTCGGGACGCGTGACCTGTACGGGCGCGACCAGTGAGGACCAAGCCAAGATCGCTGCACGCCGATATGCGCGTGCTCTGCAGAAGCTCGGCTTTCAAGTGCGCTTCCGCAATTTTCGCGTAGTCAATGTATTAGGCACTTGTCGAATGCCCTTCGGTATAAGGATTATATCATTTTCTAAGAAATACAAAGAAGCAGAGTAAGTAATTGCATAGATTTTATTTGTTATTTTTAACATCATGAGAAGGCATATTTATTTAGTCTATTTTAATGGTGACGATCTTTAGCCAATCCAGACAGGTCACCTTTACAAAAACAAAGATTCCAACAACATACTAAATACCTACTAGACATTGTGCATGTTTAAATTCATTTTATTCAAGTCACTTGCAATTGTTGTGTTAGCTACGTTCAAAACAATAATTATGATGATAATATCTATATTCATTAGCAATATATCTTATCCACCTTGTTTTAAAAATATATAGTGGAGAATAACTCTTTTTACTGGTATTTAGTGGTTAAAGCTAACTAACCTTAGTATATATTTTTTGCATAGCAATAGGTACTTTGGTGTTTAACATTTAGAGACAAAGATCTCATATAGAACATTATAGAAGAAAGTTAAAATATATCAATTAAATTCTCTAGGCTCTTAATCATTAGGTTATTAGTTAGCAGAATGGTAAGAGATTGATTTAATCATTTTTAACCGACTTCAAAAAGAGGAGGTTATCAATTCGTGTGTATTTTTTTTATTTTTTTTAATGTTTGTTACCGCATATCTCCGTCATTTATGAACCGATTAGAAAAATTCTTTTTTTGTCTGACTGGACATACTTCCAGTTTGGTCCCATTATCATCAAAAGAAAGTTCTGATGATGGGATCCATGAGGAATTGAGGGAAGTCCTCAAAAGTTATAGGCACACATATAGCAATTTCAATATTGTTAACAACTAATCAATCATTTACATTCAGAAAGTGTAATTTGGTGAAGTAAAACTGATGAAGAAGACCACAGATGGCCATCTGAACTTTTCAATAATAAGTATTTTACTGATGGCGATTAGATAAGTTTCGGTTATTGTTGCTAAGCAACTATTAATAAGAAATAATGACGTGAATGAATTGAGCGCGGATTGCTCAGATTAAATATTGCTTTTAATACCTACTTGACCTGTGTTCAGCCCGACGCTCAGTCGATTTTATTTATTTAAATTATCATTCATCTTGTCTAATGTCATAGTACCTATGCTATGTAAAAAATACTGTAGCCTGTGGTTTTGCCTATGTAATAGGTTTGATAACTTTGTTTCAAACTCAAAATTCATTTGAGTTTATTTGTATGGTCAGATATTTTCCACCCAAATTTCTTCAAAATTAGTCAAGCAGTTCAACTGTGATAATAAACCAGAACCAGACAGAATACTTTTACATTACTTTTTTCTACAACAAGCACATACCCTATGGTGCCACAGAGAGAGTGGTCTTAGAGTTCTTGTTAACAATTTATTTTCTGCATTAAGTTAATCTACTGCGAACATTACAATCTAGTCACTACTCCATGTGTAAAAACCTAGCCATCCCATAGACAATAGTAATGAATACAGAACTCTATGCTCGCTGTGGGTCTGGCACCTAAAACTGCAAGCTGATCCAAATTCAAAGCATTCAAACATCTAATGTTGGTAGTTCTAAAGATGTTTATACATATTACTAAGTTAAACCACAAGTTGATATAAATGGGTACATGTAATTTTATATCATGTATTGTTAACTAATAAGCCTCAAGGTAATAGTACATAATTATTATATAGGTATATAATAGATCAGTTATATAAGATGTTAAGAAGAGACTCAAGATCACATAGATATTTTAAAAATATTATGTTTTAGCAGTGCTACATTTTAGTGTCTTAGAAGCATTTATGTCATGTAATATGAAGGCTTGTTACTTTAGATATATATAAATGCTGGGAAACAAGCCTCTATTAAAGAGGGTTTAACACTTTTAGTGCCAAGAACCCAGCTCCCGGGTTCTTTGAAATGCTATACCCCAAGAACCCGGCTACCGAGTCCATCTATGGATAGTTATTAATTACCTGTCCTCATGCCTAGCACTCGGCTACCGTGGCCTACTGTTTGTTCGCAAAATAGTAACGGTTGGTAATTTGATACCAATTGAATAAAATTATTTTTTGACTGAGTAAAAAATGGTAACAACTTTCTTGGCATTGAAAGTGTTAAGCCTTAATCCAAACACGCTGCCCTAATGCAAGTTGATTTATCAGACAAGCCTTTATTGTGTTTCTTCAAAATGTTTTCCGTCACCTTAGCTAATGGTGAATCATAAAAGGTCAGAAATTCAGCCAAGTTACGAAATTGACTATCAAACTCACCCTTTAGAACTAATATGGTAAGCCTCTGATATTTTATCTATAATTGTAAATTTTCAGCTATGAACCAGAGCTTCATCCTGGCGTCACATATAAGTTATATAATCCTAAAGCCACACTGAAGATATTCTCCACGGGTGGTGTAACTATTACAGGTAATTGATACTATTTAAATAGTTTATAATGTTTTGTTATAGTCTAGTATATAATTATAAATATATTTAAAAGAAACACTGGCTACTTTCATACTGTGGTGTTAAGTTTTGTTGCCATATTTTTACTCTTACTTGCTTATAGATTCCAAGTAATGATACAGAAATAACAACAATAAGCAACAATTTCCGCGCGTTCTTGCGATATCTACTTCTTTCTTACAATAATATCATTGATTATAGTTTCATTTGGAATCTATAATAAAACAAGGCTTCATATCAGGCCTTTTCACGTGCTTGGAAAGATTCAAAGGCAACCATGTGCTTAGGAAGACCGTCACCACGGCCGCGTCACAAATGTATCGATTCGCGCAGTTTTTACTGCTACAAGTCCTCTATATGCTATGATACACCTTTCGCTACCCCTTGGAGGAAATTCCGTGATATTATTATTACTTACTAATATATCAAGTAAACAATTTACACTGTATGGCTGCATTTGATGGTCTTTACGCCTAAAGTAATCATAAACCTTTAATTTATAAGTACAAGTTTACCTACTCGGTATCGATAATTATATCAATTTGTTATTATTATTCCTACTAAAATAGGCATACTTATACAAAAACAGGAAAAATACAGACATAATAACTTGTTTGGGACTCTTATGTTGTATTATTTTTATTGGAAAACATTCATATTTCTTGACTTAAAGCAGACCAATCGAAAATAAAAATGCTAGTAATTTTATTGCACTGACCGGTTTAGCTTCTTAACTGGTCACCACGCCAGCGTGCTAGCTTCATTGTGAGTAACTAACTTGCTGAGTTTGATCCCCACAAGAGGAAAATTTATGCGATCTCCAAATTTTTTCAAGTCTGTGCTTGTCGTGTCCGTGATTTTTTATAAACCCACCCGTGATACAGGGATTGTTTCGTAGTGTTATTGGGGGTATAAGCATAATAAATTTTTAAACGCTGAAAGATTTCCACTGCTGGACATGGCCCCTCTTTATCTCGTAATTTGCGAATTCACTCTGGGAGCGATTGAATATTAATGTCGATAACATACCTACAGTTTTACCTGCTTGAAAACACCAGGATTTTTGCATAACACGTGATGCAATAATGTGAAATCAAGATCATTTTATTATATTCACACCTTATTTCATTACTAGTCAGGAGAGATCTTTGTGTGATTATTGAGCGTGATTATTTGTTTCGTATCTAATATATCTAGAAATATGTATATAAGTATGTTTATGAGTTCTGGTTCCCATGGTACAGGCTCTGACAAGTTTAGGATCTGATAGCCATGTGTGAGATGTTACAAGATATAATTATTATCTAGATCTTATTTCTAGTTTTATTTATTTATAGCACTTATTGTTTGCGTTTTACAATAGGAGACTTCTTATATCAATAGCTTTTTTTATATTACTTACTATGTAAATAGTTTTTAGTTTATCTATGCACTATCTCCTCGCAAATGGTATGCCTTGACCTATATGCGTTTGTAATACTATAGAGACGCTACTGATCTGACGGCCTTATAGACCAAGACTCTCCCGCTGTCAAGAAGCTCTATAGACCAGCAGAAACACGACACCACTCTAAAAGCATTGTTTAGCTGCGGTCTTCTGTAGGGCATCTACCCTACAGAAGACCACAGCTAAACAACGCTCCCGACCTGACAGGGAAGTATACTGCCCCGTTAGGGCGCTTCACTAATATGTATCCAAAAATTACTATCAGAAATACAGCTGGCAAATATGGCAGATAACACAAACATGCAAAATATTTGCTTATTCGAATGAATCGAAAGTATGCAACATTAAGAATGATGTTGACAATAACACGTTATAGGTATTTCATAAAAGCAAAATACACAAAAAGACGCTACGGCATGTGCTGTAGTTAATGCATCACCGATTGATGCTATTTAGCGACGAAATATACATGTAAAAAGCAAGTGGTTGTACACTTGGAGAAACAATGTCCACCAGTGTACTGCGATAGGCTGGTGATGATGATATCATATGAAAACAATATTTGTATAATATAACCTATTAGCTTTCAAAATGTATGTACCTAGTCTTAAACATAGTTTTAGTAGTAGTAGGTGCATATTATATCCTCAAACACACGTGTACTCTTTGTTCCATCATGCTCATAGTCTTACGGGACGGCAATCCGACTCAACTGGTGAGATATTAGGCGTAGAACTAACGGCTGTAGGTACGTGTTTTCCGAGACAAGTCAGTAACATTAATGTGATCAATGTGGTTGCAGCCCGGAGCGTGAGCGACGTGCAGTCGGCGGTGGAGCGCATCTTCCCGCTAGTGTACGAGTTCCGCAAGCCGCTGACGGCCGCGGACGAGGAGCTGCTGCGGCAGAAGCGCGCGGCGCGGGCGGGCGCGGCCCCGCCGCCGCCCCCGCCCCGCGACGACCCCATGCACCTGGTCACGCTGTCGGACGACGACAATGACGCCTGGGAATGACGCGCCTCCGCCGCCCACTGACGCTCCCGATGCGACGCCCAGTGCGGGAACGAAGAGAACTCTATATTGGCATCGAAGCAATAACTGTCGGTTGTTTGTGCGATCGCGTGTGACTCGTCGGCGAGCTGTTCGGTTCATGCCAAAGATATTTATTAGGGGAGGTGCTTCGCGCCCGGTCCGGCCGGCCGCGGCCGCGACCGCTCGGCTGAACGTTCCGCGGAGCGCCCGCGCTTCTTTACCCTTCGTATGTACGATTGTATCGTTTTTGTGATGACCTGTGACCTCTTTAGTATGCGTAGATGAAGTCGAATCGTTTACGTTGAAACCAAAATTGTCATAAAATGAAAAAAAAAAATGTTCAAACTTAATCTCGATAACGATGCTCAGTCTCGTTTTCATTTGCCGTTATGATTGAAGAATTTGTAGTGATAATAGTGTTCAATAAGATTTGTTCTAAGAATGAGATGACTGAACGATTAGAAGTTAGTGATTGTAAATATGAAAGCTTCGACATTATACGTTTCAATAAAAAGCGCATTGGTTTTATTTTTGGTAAATTTAATAAAAAGACCACTAAATAAAAACACAACCTTGATTTGGTTTTAGCACAAATGATGTTTTTAAGAATCGGACTCATGTGTATCATACTCGTCGCTTGTGAATCGGTGCTGTAAGGGGCGGGCTGGTCTCGAGATTCTTAACTGCATTGTCTTTAGTCGATCGTCGATGTAGTCAGCAGGTGTCCGAATATAAGCACTCATATCCACTATAGTAAGTCTCGGAGTCCTTACGGCAGTTCCTAGAAAAAAGACCACGTGGTGTCGTGTGTCAATTGTTCCATAGACAATGTTTTCTAATTTTATAGTCAAGTAGATAGTTATATTGTTAAATATATCTAAAAAGTAGTAATCTTAAAACTTAAATCTTTTTTTCCAAGATCTTTCAAGGTTACAAAGTAACATTACCAGCCAGTTTTCTGACAAAAGGCATGATAAGATTAAAATGTATCGTGATTCTTGTTTTAATATTCGTATTCTAGAATAAAACTATCGAAATGTTACAATTACTTGAAGGTCAGTTGTAAGTACCTGTGACTATTGGCAATACAATATGATCAAAGTTTGGAACGGTTTTTGGACGTTTCGCCTTGATCACAGGACGACGAGTGAGCTTTGGCGCTAGGGCTTGTAGTGGCGGAGGTGATAGTTTGGGCAGTGGTGGCGACAGCACCCGAGCGACCAACACACGACGTTCGGGAGACGAACTTGGAGACCTAGAATTTAACATGAAATACAAAACTTGCCTAGACTTATTATTTTCTACAGAAGTGGAAAATGTTACTCATAAACGACCAAAAATATCAACACACCAAACCAATCAGAATGTTTATGTATTTGCGACTCGCTTGCCTCAATTTACATAAAAATGCAGTTGTGTAAGCAACATTTTTAACATTTCTTTTCAATGCTGAAATATATCAGCCTTGGTATCGTTAGAGGGTTACAAATACGGTCACTAGAGGGAGCTAGCTTCTTCGAGCATGAGCGGTCACTGATTTGTCCCTCGAACGATGGGTAAGTACCTACCTATATGTAATGTAAGTAGGTACTTATACATATTCAGAAAAAATACAAGTTACAATGTGTAACTGAAACTGTATGTGGCTTTGATATGTGTATAATAATAAGTTACCTCTCTCGTTCAATAACCGGTCGTCTGCGTCGTCGCCTGCCCCGTTGATCTTTCTTCTTACTTTTGCCTAGTCGTGGAGGAATAACGCCTACGTGACGATAGTAGTCGCATAACGCTTTTGCCAGAGATTTTCCCACTTTGCCATCTGTTCGTTCGTTAAGGAATCTATATACCTACACTGATTTTATTCATAATAAAATAGGGCTGTTTGCTAAGTAAGTAAAAAGTTAGCTGCAAAGTACCTGGTCTTCCTTAGAAGTATCTGCGCTAAATGAAGATTTTGGCATAGGTACCTAGAATAGGTTCTAACAATTCCTGCTTTCATCAAACTTCCAATTGAGCGGCGCTCTCTACGACGCCGACGGTAGGTCAATACATATGTTAATAATGATTTATATATTAAATAAAAACAAATTATATTTTTATTTGTGATACCTAAAATGATCAATTAAAATATCTAATAACTTAGGTGTATACTTGGTTTTATACGTAGGTTGTTGTAGGTGTCTAATAGGTAAGGCACCTGAAAATCGGTACCTAAGTACTTAGATATTTACCTGCCTACTTATGTAAGTAATGGGCATTCTAATACTATTTAAATTAATTGGGAGGATCATACTGTAGGTACCAATCATTAATGGAAAAAGGATACACGCGTCTTCAGTGTAGTGAATATAAGGTCCCCTGGGAGACAACTTTCTTCCTCCTAACGACACCAATAACGTGTAAGCGTCGACAGCGCCCGTAGGCAACGCTCTGCGGGCACTCCCGGCTACACCCTGATCTGCGTTGAAATGACATGCTTCCTGTCTCCATGCTTCTATACGCGCTCCTAAGAACTTCGGAAGCACTGCTTGACGTTCGAACCTTGTAAAATAATAGAAATATTAAACATTATTCATGATAAGCAAATTAGTCTATGCTAATAGGTTTAATAAAGCTTAAGTATATACTTAGATATAGGTACATAGAAAACTCTTTACACCAATTACCTACGTACAAACAATATTTACAGAGTAATGTATAATAGGCGGCCTAAAAGCAGATTTCTCCCAGGCAACCTTTGGAAAGACAGAAAAGATAGACTTATTTATTTTTATTTGTGAATACCTACTTGGGCCGTTATACTGTATATCAATGCTTAATGCTTAATTCTTTTACATAGGTAGTCAAATATTCCATGTTATTCAACAGTAGGGCCTAGGTCAAGAAGTTAGGCTGTAGGTAGATTCCTGCCGTCTAACTTTATTACTAACCTACCCATTTATGTATGTTTATCTAGTGTTGCTAGCCGCTAATTGCAAGCCGCAAATGTCTTACATTTGAGCAATGTTTTTAAAGTACATATTATTATATATTTAGTCAAATTTTAATTGATTTTAATTAACAAAATTGATTTTATTGCCACGAAGGCAGTCAGCCTTCGTGGCCCAGTGGCAGCAGTACGAGGTTGTGGGTTCGTTTCCCACACAGGACCAAACTATGTGTGACCAACAAAGAGTTGTTCTGAGTCGGGGTGTAATTTGTGTCCGTTAATTGT
Organism: Trisateles emortualis; assembly: GCA_947095525.1. Taxonomy (NCBI): domain Eukaryota; kingdom Metazoa; phylum Arthropoda; class Insecta; order Lepidoptera; family Erebidae; genus Trisateles; species Trisateles emortualis. Next base: position 17,108,656 of record OX352732.1, on the reverse strand, counting down.
ATGTTTGTAAAGTCCCCGCTACACAGTTGTAGGGTTCACTGGCCTGTTGGTTAAGAGGTTAGTGACCCTGACTGCTAAACCGGAGGTCGTGGGTTTGATTCCCACACGGGACAAATTTTTGTGTCATTCACAAATGTTTGTGTGTAACTTGTGTCCATGAATTGTATGATTTTAAAGTCGCCCGCGACACAGAGCTTGTACCCTAGAGCGGGAGTAGTCTTTCAACAAACAACCACAATTACAGATGGCTTAAAACGATTTTTTTTCAGTCAGATTTCGGGGGGGGATAAATCCCAACTATCCCCCCTCTGTATACGTGCCTGACAACAAGGTATTTAAAAAAAGCATGACATCACCTGTAAACGTCGTCATACGAATTGCCTCGAACAAATACACCCTCGTGGCTTATATCTGCATGTATGTCGATTATAAAGTCCAATTGTACGTTCTGAAAGTGAGAAAAATGTAAACAACAAACAAGCTAAAGGTAAACTGCGTAACATTATACCTACATAAGTTTTATGTACCACGTAGGTACCTACTGTTTCTGTGCGCATTTTTAAGTAATTGATCAAAAAGATTTACGATACACATAAACAAACATATTACGTACTTACACCACATCGCAGACTCATCACGCCGTTCTCCCATATTAGGTAAGTAGGTAGGTATCTATTGTGACCATTATAATTAGGCAAGTTTGTAATAATTAAAAAAAAAATCTTGTTTTATCTAATATTTATGTCTACGGTGCCATGTCATTTCAGACTAGGTACTTTACCTGACTAGGGATCGATCCCAGATTCTCAATATTTCGAGGCAGACATCTACGTACCTAGGTCGGTATAATTGATCGTAACACTGTTTAGTCAAAAAAAACGTGCTACTAACCCTTTTTTGAACTTAGGTAATAGTTAAGATGAAATTAATAGAGATATTGTGCCTAATTACCTATCTAAATAGAATTAGGTAGGTAGAACAATCATTTTTATTATTTTTGAACACAGTAGATACCTACTAATAGGTATACTTTTCAAGAGAGGTAGGGCACACTACAAGTCAGCAAGCCCGGATGGGGAAGGACCTCCGCCTTACAACAGACCACAGTCAAATGACTACACACAGCGGTGTAGTTGTGTTCCTGGGTGTTAGTACAGGTTTCCATCGCTCATTTAGGTGTTATTAGCGATACTTTTTTCTATCCCAGGCATAAGTATCTTAGAATACTGATGTTATTTTTTTTAGGTCTGTAATATTATGGAGGTACCAGAGGGATTACCTCTCGTAGGTATTGTAAGCGTCCATAGGCTATTATTATTTTTTTTGACGCAACCTCTACTCACCTCTTGCAAAGCCAAGCGAGACCCCACACATACACAAGTTAGTGAACGAGTAGGAGTTGGGGCCCTACAGTACCTATCAATGTGCTGCAGTGCCTAGGTTACTGGGTTATCAGTAAGCACCTACTCACCTTTTCTGATGTAAGTTTTTTTACAAGATCTTGGACAGCTATAAGAGCGGGATGCGCATAGCTGGTGGCTCTATTCCAACAGCGATTGAGGTCGGAGCCAAGCAGATCTGAACGCTGATTACCAAGGAACACACCATCCGGATTCAGCATCGGTATCACCTGCCACATAATTTAATTGTACATTTGATCTAATGCTAATTAATTAAGAGAGGTATGGTACCATACTAGCGAGCAAGCCCGACTAGGGAAGGACCTCCGCAGCCAAATAACTACACACAGCGGCATTGTGTTCCTGTGTGTAAATCAGGTCGCTAACGCACATTTAGGGATGCGTTTTGAAAGAAACGTATTCCTATCCCAGGGATACTCCATCTTAAAGCCCTGGTGTAAAAAATGGCTTAGCAACACGCAAGTGATACCTCTGGTATTGCAAGCGTCCAAAGGCTACGGTAGCTGCCTAACATCAGGCGAGCCGTATCTATCATAGCTATGAATACGAGTAGGTATGATGACGTATTAGAATGCGGATCCATGACATAACTGAGATAAGATATTTTTGTAAACAACTTTGTAGAAAGTTGAAGTTATAGGTATGGTATACACCTAGTTAAGTTGTAAAAACGTTCTTATGGTAAGAAAGTTAAGTTTATAAGTAGGTACTTAAATATAATATATTCTATAGAATATAGAATATATTATATATAAGTAGGTACCTACTAATATTATAAATGTGAAAGTTTGTGAAGATGGATGTATGTTTGTTACTCTGTCAAATAAAATCTGCTGAACGGATCTGGATAACATTTGGCATAAAGATATTATCGTCTGGAATAGCAAATAGGCTACTTTTTATCGCGATAACCGTCATCTATGCGGGCGGAGCCGCGGGCAACAGCTAGTAAATGATATAATTACCTCCAATACGACGTTATTTCTTAGAGCCACAGCCTTTTCAGAAGAGCTAAGCAGGTAATCCAATAATCCTACAAAAATAAATTCACATCATTAAGTAATATGTTTTTATTTTGGGCGTCTTTTATTTTGCGTTTTCTAGGTCCTTATTCTGAAATGGAATGCGTTTAATCACTATCATACCTATATAATTTCAAAATAGTTTTGTTAGGTACCTATCTGTAAGGTATATTGATGAGCTCGTAGTTAAAAGCCTCTGATAATGTCGTGGCTGCCCAGTTGGATAAGGATATAATTTAGATGACACACTTTAGCGGCCGGATCCAGGGAGTGCTGCTCACTCCTTTACTTGGTACCCCTTTGTTACTTGAATGGAATTACCTAAGTAAGCGGTAGGTACCTTGACACACAAACGATGCCGGCGGTTCTCCTCCGTGAGTTCTTGCTAAAATAAGTACAACCCTTTTTTTTGGCTCCGCCGTCTTGATTTTAGTACCAACAACTTCTTTCTCATCTTTTACGTCTTTCTCCTTTTCTTTGAAATTGAAGTCTCCGATCGTAATCAAATCAATTCGACGTTTTTGCTTTAACAAAAACAAAAGAAGAAACTAAGTAAGAATAGTCAGTTTATATATCCACTTATCTAGATAGCATTCTGAATTATCCATGCGCTCTAGTACCCTATGGTAAAGATAGAATTGGAAGTTAAATAGGTATTTGAACTAGTAGGCTATAAGTACACATAAGAGTTTGGTAAAATCATCCCTTAGGTATAGGTACTTACAGTGGTTTCAGCTATTGATTCTCTGGTAGCAAAATCCTGTGCTCTTTTCTCCCACAACGCCAAGTGCTTCTGGAGTCGAGAGTAAGAGTATGATGCTGCAGCAGAAAATTGATATACGTCCTCCTCACGATCAAACGCGAACGCGATGCTCAGAATCTTCCGACCTCGGTGTGTCAGCGAACGGTGATAGAACATGAGTCTTCTCGGTAGTCTTTGCCTGTCAATTGGTCGTATATTTTAATACCTGAATATACATAATACGCAGATACTTCAGGATTAAGTATTTTTTGTGGTTAGAAAGTGTGTTACCATTTTTGACGTGATGTTGATCTGATAAGCGGCGTCATATCACCGTCATAAAGCGTTGTTTCTTTCCCCAAATTAACGATATTAAATATAACTCTCTGAAACAAAACCGTGCAATTAAATTATAAACGACAAAAATCCTTTACTTGTCCTAATTACTATTAGGCATTAAAATATTCACTGTATACTAAATACTTAAAAAGTTGCTGAAAAGGCCAGTTACTGAATAAGTGCCTAACTGAATATTCGTGGTGTCTCTAGTGTCTTATACTAACCTGATCCTGCCTAACATTTTCCACGGTAAAGTTAAACCAGAATCTGGCTCTTGGTCTGCAAGTGTCAGGTCTGATGAAAAGATCATATTCCAGTTCTGAGATGTGGTCTGCTCGCCCCAAATTGCCGCACTCGAACGCAGCGTCGAAACACAGTTGTCCACGCTTAGCCTTCCCACTGGTACCGGGAGGACGAACGATGAGACGATTCAAGTTACCTTGACCTCCGTCTCCATCACTTTCTTCGCTATCTATGGATTATCCGATTATATAACGTTAACTGAAAGGTAAACTCTCCCAAAAACAAAAGTGGTAGTAGGTATTGGTGCTGCAACGAATGTAATCACCTGACTTGCAGGATTAGGTCAAGGTCGCGCGTCAGCTGCGCGCATTGCTCAGTATCTACATATAATATACATAGGTACCTACTGCTGCGGTCTCTGATCCCGCGCATTGTGTTTATTTTAGTCTTGTTTTCGGAAGCATTTTTTTCCTCACCGTATAAATTCGAATACATAAAGCTTTATTTATTTATAACAATTTATCCAACATAATATAAGCTCGTCTTGCGTTTTTTGTGCAAAATAGATCTTATGTCTATGTAACGCCACCTACCACCTATCTGTATCAAATGGCTATATTTTTTGTGTGGCATTTCTATGTTGCAAAAACAAAATGACGAAAAGACCTTCAGGTTTAGTCACACATTAGATTGATAACAAAATGTACGAAGTTTTTCGATCTACCTACCTGGAAAGGTACGTATGTACCTACTGAGACTTAAAAAAACAGTTAAGTCAAATTATACCTACACTTTTTTTAAGAATTAAGTAATTGATTCGGTTGAGATTAACTTCGTTAAAAGAGGTGTTACATTAATTGAATTCTCTAATCTTAAATTATTTTTTTATTAAAGAAATTTCTAGAGTCGGTATGAATTGTTAGAATAAACAAATTCAAGATAAGGATATAGGTAAGTACCTATATGATACCTACTAAACGTTATTCCAATATTTGTCGTGCAAATACACAGTGATTTTACAATCAAATTTCGATGAACTTTATTCAATTTACAAAACAGATTTCGACAATGCATGATAATACCATTCTGCGATTGAATGATATTATCATGAATTGTCGAAATTTGTAATCCTAAAGGTAATTGAGTGATTTTCGAACATGCACACACACACACACTTTAAACATTGTTTTGGCACTGTATATTATGAAAGTTTCTTAGTTCCTACTTTAGGACGTCACTTAGCCCACTTGGTGCACAGAGAACTTTATTTATTTATTTATTTATTATTATGGTTTGTCGACAGCAAAGGTATTACATTATGTTTATTATAATTACTTATAGGTAGTAGGCTGATACCTTTGCCAATTATGGACTAACCAGCATGGTTTTCAAAAGGCGACAACAAAATTACTAAGTTAAAAATACGAAAAATAAATTATTTAGGATATAAAGTTAACAATAATATAATATAGAATAATGGTACAATTATTGCATGTTGCTATTGTTGGAGACTCTAAAAGCATTGAATATTTTCATTTTAAATTTAATTTTGGCATCATGGTAGATGTCAATATCAGGTGTGGACTTGGATATTCGATTAAATTCTTTGCAAATACGATGAAGGGGGGAGCTGCAACCAATGTTCGTCTTGCAAGTTGGTATGTGGTAAATATCAGTGATAGGGTAACGTGGTAATTTGCGCGGAACTTGAAGACATATCATACCTACACCAATTTTCCAACATTTATCTGCATATACCTATTCTAAATAGGTAGAGACAATACAGTTCAGTACATTTCTCTTCCCTGTTTTTCATTTTTTTTAAATCTTTTGTTAGTTGCGTGTTAACCATAAAAACGGTTTTTGACGAATTTAAACCACTGGACGGCCTCTAGATATTTAATATATCCAGAGGTCGTCCAGTGGTCGAAATAAGCACAAACTATTTTAACCAGAAGATTAATATGCAACCGTAGAATCTACGCAATTTCGGAACTCTAGAATAATTAAAACAAGATGACAACTGTAAGGTAGATATTTTCTTAAATGCTCTCACAATATGCTATTTTAGTCTTAGCATTTTTAGGTTTTGACATTAAAACGTATTTATATTTATTTAAAACCAGCTGAACCAATTTATCTGTAAGTAGATAACTTAAGAACCATCTTGAGTAGGTAAACGTAAAATAAAAGACCACTCGACTACACGTGTGGCTTAGTGTTTAAGATGGTCACCTCGTCATTAGCACCGCACCGAGTGTTCTAGGTTCGATTTTCACACACATAGAAGCACTTTACTAAAAGTACCTGTTATAAGGTAGAGGACCTTGTAACAGGTACTTTAAATAAAGCGCGCTTTAAATTAATTAAATTCTGGTCTATGTAATAATTTAATACTATTAAAATGTAGGTTAAAGATATAATCAAATACCACAAGCAGGCCTAAGATAGATGCTAGTATGTTCAAGTGCGTCAGGGTACGAAGACATCGCGAGACTGCTTGAGTTCCGACCAAACCGCCTTGCCCAACTAACTTTAACGATGTACGTGAACAGATTGACTGTAAGATTGACGGCAATACCTAGGCGATAAGTGCACGAATATGTAAGGAAAACAGTTTACCTAGACACGCTACCAGTATATTGATATATTTTTTACTTTTATTTACAAGTCAATTGAAATTTAAACGATTGAAAACTGGTTTTGTTTATAGGGTTTAAAGTTTACTAAAGGTAAACAGCTATGATTGATTTGTATTCGCAAAATTTTGGGCATCTTTGTCACTGTAAGAAACATTGAAATTGTACTTCACTTACTACCTACGTAATAAAATATTGTAAAATATTAATATGTGTAGATAAATCTTCAAAACATTGAAAGGTTCGACCAAACTGAGCGAGATATCATTCAAGTTCTACGGGATATACGTTATATAAACGTTGTGACAGTATAATTAATTGCAAAATCTAAATCGAATAAAGAGAGGTAGGACACCATATTAGCGAGCAAGCCCGACTGGGGAAGGACCTCCACCTTACAGAAGATCACAGCCAAATAACTACAAAGAGGTCTCCAGCGCTCATTTACGGATGCATTTTAAAACGAAACGTTTTCCTATTCCAGAGATATTCCATCTTAAAGCCCTGGTATAAAAAAATATATCCGCAACACGCAAATGATACTTCTGGTATTGCAAGCGTCCATAGGCTGCAGTAACTGCTTAACATCAGGCCGGCCGGTATGCTTGTTTGCCACCAAAGTAGTATATTTAAAATTATACTGACCTACGATTGGCCACAATGGGTTCTCTCCGGTCGTATCGCATTGCCATATGAGAGATGATTTATGCGCATTTTTGTATACTAAAATAATTGTGTCCGGAAGACTAATTTGTAAGTGTAACATTGGGTTGTTTTGCTTTATATCCTTTATATTTAGACTAATCTATATCTGTACCAAATTTTACCCAGATCCGTTACGCCGTTTTGGCGCAATTGAGTTACAAACATCCATCCATCCAAACTGTCGCATTTATAACATTATTTATTTAATTATTCAAGAACTTTATGCATATAGTGTACAATAGGCATTCTCTACCAGCCAACCTAAGAGTGGTGCAGAGATAAATAAAGTAGGAGCAAGATTCAAAATAAATGAAATAACATTAAAATCAAAACGGAATATGTTTAACACTTTGAAGGACAGTGAACGCCTATAGACGTCATGACAATAAAACATCTATTGTGTCTACGTTACTGTCCGCGAAAGTGTTAATAAGTATAATTACATAAACTAAGTACGCATTCATAAAAAAATACATATATATATATATGTCGCAGAGAAATGCGGATATAAGGGATTTCACGAAATCCCTAGGGATATCACGAAATCCCTAGGGATATCACGAAATCCCGGCAGATGTCGAATATTCTTGTTTATTACGTCTTCTTACTAAAAGTATCCAGTGATATGACAAAATACCAATTTATCGTCAGTGATATGTCGTTTCACTACACTAAATCTAGTAAAATGTCAGAAAAGCGGATACTGCCGAACAAAAGTCGAGCTATGCATTTTTTTGTATAATTTCATTTAGCATAACGTTCATTTAGAGTACAGTTATTTGGCATAATTTGACTAGGCATACTATGAAGATCATAGAATTTCAATTAGAATAATATAGATTGGGTTACTTTCTTCTTTAAAAATGCGTAGGTTAGGTTAGGTCACAGTTCTAACCTAACCTTCATGATACATTTAGTTTAGTGAAACGACATATCACTGACGATTAATTTGTTTTTTTGTCATATCACTAGATAATTTTAGTAAGAAGACGTAATAAACAAGAATATTCGATATCTACCGGGATTTCATGATATCCCTAGGGATTTCGTGAAATCCCTAATATCCTCATTTCCCTGCGACATATATATATATATATAAATACATATTTCTATATTAATCATGTGATGATTCTGCATGTCGGAGAGGAGGTCCCGCACTTTCTTTTTGACCATGTATTTACTAGTTGCCATCCTGACTTTAAGAGGGAGCGTATTCCAAAGCAACACTGATTGTACGAAGAAGGAAGAGTGAACGAAATCAGAAGTGTGTGAGGGACAAGCAAGAAGTAGATTGTTGGAAGAACGAAGTTTCCGATCATGCACTGAGCACCTCACACCTGTATTGGAAATATGAAATTAAGTAACTAGGAGGGCAAGGTGAATGAAGAAAAATAAAGTGGTAAGAGCTCGCAAATTTCAGCGCTGCCGGATGGGTAATATAGCGTATTGCTATATTCGTTTTGAGGAGTAAAATAAGACGATGATTTTTGCTTGTAATCGACTGGTCTTTATTCTTAATCTTAATCTATTTATATTAAAACATAACAAAGGAAAATACAATTATGTGTTGGAAGGGATTAAACGATGAACGTGAGTAATGTGCAGTGACAGCACTTTGCCATATTAATGTATTTACACGTTCACACGTTTTACAATATTAGTTATGGCTGTTGCCATAGATACTCCCTCCTTAAAAAAAAATATTTACGATTAAACTTATTACCCTACACCACGTTGGTTTCTCGTATCACACGCATAAATCTCTTTTCGATTTTTGTTCCGATCGCTCGGAACAACATGTAGACACTGATGATGCATATTATTATTATCACTGCGATAATCGTTATTGTGATCCAACCTCGTATGCTCTGTAGGTCCTCAGCGAGCCTAGAGTGTATCTGCAGTAACTCTTCCGGAATGGCTGGCGCGTTGTTTTGCACCATGTTGACTTGTTCTTTCTCATGAGTACTTGTGTTGGATCCCATGTTGCGTGTGAAAACTTTTTGTCGTGAGTGGTGATTGTAGATCGTTTGTATAGCTTTATATATCATAGCTGGAATCGAACCGTTGGGCGTGAGATTCGCCCTGCACGTGTTTTTTTATTTGCTAGATTATCTTGCGTTTCTACAACTATTTTCTTATCTACTGATGTGCGATTTCTTATCTCCTTATCGTTTATTACGAAGGCGGGTTTTATCCTGTCGATAGATACGGTACTGTGTCTTCCGTTTATCAATATCGTGAATAATTTATCGCTCCGTCTAATTACGAGATAAGGTCCGTCGTATGGCGGCGTCAAGCTCGGCCGCAATCTATCGCATCGTAAGAATACGTGCGTGCATTCTGCTAATTTTGGATGTACAAATATTTTGTCATTTGTGCGCTCTCTCTGTGGCACGGAAGTTATTCGTTCGATGTTTTTCTTCAACTCTTCTACCATTTCAGTGTAGGTTGTTAGGCTTCTTGTCTCGAAAAATGCTCCAGGTAACGTTATTGTTGTTCCATATACTAGTTCGGCTGCCGAAAATCCAGTATCCTGCCGTAAGCTGGTACGGATACCGAGTAATATTGTGGCTAGTTCCTTTGTCCAGTTTGTAGTGTTCCCTCTTGCCATTAATGCTGCTTTCATAGTTCTGTGTAATCGTTCGACTTTCGAGTTTGACTGTGGGTGATACGGAGTTGTCCGTATTTTATTTATTCCCATGAGTTTTGCCAAACTTCTGAATATTTTTGATTCGAATTGAGCTCCCTGATCTGAAGTTATGTATTCAGGACATCCGAATCGGGTTATCCACCCTTCGTATATCACTCTTGCAATTGACTCTGCAGTGATGTCTGACGCTGCGAAAGCTTCTGGCCATGACGTACATCGGTCAATCATTGTTATGATGTATCGTTTATTCTGGGATGTTGTGAGGGGTCCGACAATGTCGACGTGTAGATGAGAGAATCTTTCTGCTGGCATGAATTTTCCAAGTGGTGATTTGGTGTGCCGATGTATTTTTGAACGTTGACACTGTAAACATGCTTCAGTCATCTTGTTGATGTCCGTGTTCATGTTTTCCCAAATGTAGTTCGCTGCAATTAACTTCCTCGTAGTGTTTTTTCCGGGATGGCTTATATTGTGGAAACTCTCGAAAATGTCTCTTCTGAATTTAAGGGGAAGAAATGGTCGTTGTTTCCTGGTTGATAAGTCGCAGAATATCTTGATTCCTTTCTCGTGAAAATGTACCGTTTCGAACCGTAATGATTTATTTGATTTCAATCGTTCGAGTTCGTCATTGTTTTGTTGACAATTTGCTACCTCCTTCCAGTCTATATTGGATGGTAATGATATCGTTTCAACAACTCGAGACAAGGCGTCTGCAACTGTGTTTTCCTTGCCGCTAATATGTGTTATATTAGTGCTGAATTGCGATATGTAGTCCAGGTATCGAATCCGCCTCGGTGTGTCATTCAATGATGGCTTCTTATCGAATGCCTGAATCAATGGCTTATGATCCGTGTAGACGGTGAATTCTCGGCCCTCGATGAGTCTTCTAAAATGTTTAATTGCCATGTAAATTCCCAGTAACTCTCTGTCGTAAGTAGAGTATTTCGTTTGAGCTTCGCTTAGTACTTTTGAAAAGAAAGCTATCGGTTCCCACTTTCCTTTTTGTCGTTGCTGTAGGACGGCGCCTACGCATTTTAAGCTTGCGTCAGTCATCATTGCTAGTTGGGTTTGGCTGTCTGGGCAGGCTATTGACGTTATTTGTCGTATATCCTGTTTGCAGCGCTCGAAAGCGTGGTCCGCTTCTTTATTCCACTGAATGATTGTTTTATCATTTTTCTTCGAATTTCTCAAGTATCTATTTAGAGGCGCTTGATGCTTCGCTGCGTACGGTATGCTGCTTCGGTAGAAGTTTAACATGCCTAAGAAACGACGTAGTTCTTTCACTGTATTTGGTTTCGGATATTCGTTAATTGCTTGAACTTTTTCCGTTGTAGGCGTCAATCCTTGGCTCGTTATATGATAACCAAGAAAATCAATCTCCGATTTTGCAAATTCACACTTGTTTGTGTTAATTGTAATGCCGTTTTCTTGCAGGCGTTTGAATATTTCTTCTAAGTGTTTGTAGTGGACGTCGGTTTCTGAGTCAGCAATTAAAATGTCATCAACGAAAACATATACGTAGTCTAAATCTCTAAATATAGAGTCCATCCACTTTTGAAATGACTGTCCGGCGTTCTTTAAACCGAACGGAAGTCTTGTAAATTCGAAAAGTCCGAACGGCGTTATTATCGCTGTTTTCTCTGGTTCAGCGACAGCAATCGAATAGAATGCTTTCTTTATATCGATTTTACTGAAAATGGTTTTTCCGCTTGCGATATACGTAAAATCTAACAGTCGTGGCAATGGGTATCTATCCGGTACGGTAATTTTGTTGAGTGCGCGGTAGTCACCGCATGCTCTCCATTCGCCATTTTTCTTCTTGACCATATGAAGTGGGGATGCCCACTCACTGCTTGAGGGTCTGCAAATTCCCATATGCATCATCTCCTTGAACTCTTGCTTTGCGATTTTGTATTTGTCTGGAGGAAGAGGACGTGCCCGTGTAGCAACTGGGAACCCTTTTGTTATAATCTCATGCTTAACATTGTGTTTCGGAGGGTTCTTCATCGATCCAGGCTTTGTAATATCTTCATACTTTTCTAACAAGCACCTGATCGAATCTGGTAAGTTCGAGTTAATTGTTCGTATTGATGAAATATTTGCTACTATTATTCGTGCAGGCGTTTCTAATCCCGTTTCTTTGTCGATCAATTTTCGTCCGTGTATATCCACTAACAGCTGGAAATGCTCGAGGAAATCGGCTCCTAGAATCGGCATTTTCACGTCGGCGATGGTAAAACACCATTTGAATTCTCTACGGAGTCCGAAATTCAGTGTTAGCGTGCGTTCTCCATATGTGTTAATTGGGGTTCCGTTGGCGGCGTATACTTGGTATTTGCATGCGTCGCTATCATGTTCCGTGCGATTTAAAACGGAAATGTTTGCACCGGTGTCGACTAAAAATCTATAACTACTGTTTAAGTCGGTTATAGTTAGACGGTTAGCGGGGTGCATAGCACAGAGATCCGTCGCTTTCTGTGCTATTAGTAGTTTTCCGACATCGCATTCGTATTTTTCTTCCATGTACACGGCTGCCGGCATTTTATTGCATTTTGCTTGAATTTGTTATGATAATAACAAATGCCATTCTGCGGCTTTCGATAGTGCGACATTGACCGTGAGCGTGAATCATTACGTGACCGGAAACTGCTGCGTTGTCGCGTTCGAGACAGACGATTGTTGCGAAGCTCGTTTATTTCAATTTGCATCGCTGCAATTTGTGACGTCAGGTTTGTTATTAAACTGATGTCAGCTGTCGACGATATGGCGCTCGTTCGTGTATACGTTAGATTCTCGTGAATTTTGTCGGCTATTTCGCTCAGTTTTTCCAATGTCAAGTCTTCGGATACTGCAATGATAGATGTAATGGTGGCTGGGAGTTGTCGGAACCACAGGAGACGTATCGTATCGTCGTTCATCTTCCCGCTGCCTGCTTCCCGCATTTTTCGTAATAGCTGGGAAGGTTTCTGGTCACCGAGGTCCATCTCTGATAATAGCTTTTGAAATTTTCTGTGCTCGCTCTCCTCGTAACAGCTTATAAGGCGATCTTTAATAGCCGTATATTTTTGCTCGTCTGGAGGATGTGTCAGGATGTCGCTTACTTGATGGATCACCTCCTTTGGCAATTTGGCAATTACCATGTTGTACTTATATTCCTCTCCTTGTTTCTGGGGAGCCATGATTGCTTCGAACTGCGCGAACCACAATCTTGGTGAGTCAGTCCAAAATTGAGGCAGTTTCTCGGTAACTGATATCGCTGCAATACTATCAGTGCTGGCGTCGCCTTTCGCTGGAGTCGCTGGTGGAGCCATGGTGTCTTGTTTGTTTTCTATCACTTTCTAGATTTGATGCTGAAAACCAATTTGGGTTCCGGTCGTCCCGGTATTATATCAGCACTAGAGAAGCGGTAGCCAGTCGGGGTCACCAATTATAGCGTATTGCTATATTCGTTTTGAGGAGTAAAATAAGACGATGATTTTTGCTTGTAATCGACTGGTCTTTATTCTTAATCTTAATCTATTTATATTAAAACATAACAAAGGAAAATACAATTATGTGTTGGAAGGGATTAAACGATGAACGTGAGTAATGTGCAGTGACAGCACTTTGCCATATTAATGTATTTACACGTTCACACGTTTTACAATATTAGTTATGGCTGTTGCCATAGGTAACCATTTAAGCTCAGCGCGATATGAAGATTAGATAGATAGAATATGAATCGAATGCAGTTATTGAGAAGACGGTCGTATTTATTGAGCAGATCTGCATTCAAGTCAGAGTAGCATACATCACAGTAATCAAATATTTTTAGCATTTTTGCTATGCAATCAGCTCAAATATACTTATATATATTAAAGCAATGTGGAAAAAGACAAGGCCGGAGTAGGACTCGAAACGTACTCACTCACGTCACTCCAAGACCGAACCGGAGAGGCGCAGGTTCGAGTCCTGCTCCGGGCTCGTCTTTTTCCACATTTAATATATAAGTATCACAGTAATCAATTATAGGGAAGAGTAAGGTCTGCACAATAATTTTCTTGGTCGTAGATGGTAGAAAGTTTTTCAGGCGATATAAGGCACGAAGGATACCGGTAACTCTATTGCTGACACTGGTGACTTGGGCTTGCAGGCTCAGGTTCGAATCAATAAGTAGCCGAGATTCTTAACAGTTTGACTTAACGGAATAGTCGACCCATCAAAGACAATTTGGCAGGTCTTCAATATTTAGTCTACTAATCAGCCTATTACTACCTATGATAATGGCCTGGCATTTGGTATAATTGACAGATAAGCCAACATTAGCCAGAAATAATATAATAATATTGAAGTGCTACGCAATGGCTACAGATGCTACGTCTTCAACGTAATATTAGTTGCCGTAAACATAAGTTTTATTATTACTATTAGGCTAATGATACAAGTATAAATGTAAAGAGCACTAGGTGTTGCCTGCAGCTCCGCCCGCGTGGATGTCGGTTATTGCTGTAAAAAGTAGCCTATGTGTTATTCCAGACCATAATCTATCTCTGTGCCAAATTTCATCCAGATCCGTTCATTAGTTTTTACATGAAAGAGTAACAAACATCCATCTATCCATCTACCATAATACAAACTTTCGCATTTATAATATTAGTAGGATATACACCTACGTTATTTATGAGTATACACATAATCGTTTAACGTAGGTGTACAAATAAGGGCGATGACCTCAGGTGAATAAGTTGTGCCTACAATTACCAATTAATGGAGATCCGACTCTTAGGAAACGTATTCTCTACATATTGAACAGCTTTATCTCATTTACTGATTCGTCTGTTGGATTAGTAGTTAATGACACTGACTGTTAAGTCGGAGGTCGTGGGTTCGATTCCCACACGGAACACAACTGTCCATAAATGTTTGTTCCGAATATGGGTGTAATTTGTGTCCGTGAATTGTATGTTTGTACAGTCCCCGCGACACAGGGCTTGTTCTATAGTGTGGAAGTTGTCTTTTAAAGATAAAAATGCTTACTCATGGACATATGAATTGGGCATAACATAAACGAAATTAAGAAAGTATATATCTTTACCTAATAATATTATACCTATATACCTATGTAACTAGTAACCCTAAGTATAGTTATGCGTAAGTATATGAATTTTCTAATATTCTTAGTAAAAATATTCAGATTAAGCATGAGGCATTATTTCTTTTTAATGTAAATATGAAAATATTGTCTTGTCTATAGATTTTTGTGGGAGATCATCTTTTGATCATAAGAATACTATGTATATTTGTAATAAGAAAGAAAGAAAGAAAGAAACGTTAAATAAATATTATAAATGCACGTGGTTTACTCTATTGTTTGTGAATTGGAAGATAAACCTATTTTATGTAAAGCGTAGCCTTCGTAGTCTTTGTAGCACCTTCGTAGACCTACCCTATTGAAATAGCTACGAGAAGTCAAGAACTGGTAAATAGAAAATATAGTAGTAGGACTGCACGTACGAAGTTCGATGATTTTTTCCCGATCTCAAACAAACCCAACATGCATAAAGCAGTTTTCATTTAAAAATCTACACATTTTGAGATAGTATTTATTTATTTTGGATAAACAAACAAATTGTATATGTATTTTTTTACATTTGCATTGGTTTGGTTAATGTACCTACATCCTTACTAATAGTATAAATGTGAAAGTTTGTGAGAATGGATGGATGGATGGATGTTTGTTACTCTTTCACATAAAAACTACTGAACGGATATGGATGAAATTTGGCACAGAGATAGATTATGGTCTGGAATAACACATAGGCTACTTTTCACAGCGATAACCGACATCCACGCGGGCGGAGCCGCAGGCAACAGCTAGTAATATATAATTATACTCGTATCTACACGACTGGCATTTGCATATTTTATACTGTGTTTGTTAATTCCATAAATTAATTAATTCTTAATTAAACAAAAAATAAAAACAATACATTGTATTTGACATTGTAATACAAATTAAAAACGAAAAATATAATGGCCAGTTACATTCATAGAGTTTATTAAGTGTTCAGACCAACAAAAAGAGGTATAATATGAGATCAAATGAGGTGATCAAAAATCGAGGTCGTTAACCTCAACAAATATCAACATACTTGACAAACATATGTATGATATTATTCTATCTACATAACACACACTTATTCTTTTTAAATACTTACCAGACATTTTAAACCGTCACCCAATCTTAATTATTGTAATTTGTCACTTCATTTATCGCATTATCACTTTAAACTTAATTTATAAATGTGTATATATCATCTATGAACTCGAAAGTTCTTTGTGTCCCGGTATTCGTCGGCAGGTTGCCATGTTACGAAGCGATGCGACATTTTCGTCATAATAATAAACAAAAAATAAAAATTATTTTACTCTAATGCGTAATATTGGCGTAGTTAGTTACTGTTGTTGCTAGGCAACCATGGCAATCATCTAACTTTCTTTTGTTTACATTTCACTTGTATTAACTTCTCTACAAACAATACTACTTAATCAAAATATATGTAGCTTGGTCTTATTGTAACCTTAGGACCTATTAGGACAAAATCAGCTCATAGTGAATAACTTTCTGTTCTAGCCTATAGGAATGTCTGCGTTACTCTTATAAAACGGCCAAGTCACACATTTTGACTAAGGTGTAGTTTTTATTTTATTTTATTTATTACCATTACCATCAAACAAGCTCCGCTTGATGGTAAGCAGTAACCGTAGCCTATGGGCGCTTCCAACACCAGCCCCTCTAGACAAGTGGCATAAGCGATAGTCGAATCGAAAAGTCAAAAAAGCAAATGTATGGGATTTGACGTAAGTTTACGACATTATAGACTTACGTCAAATCCCATACATTTGTTTTTTTGATTCGACTACCGTTTATGCCACTTCTTACTTATCTAGAGGCTCAGGTAAACTAACTAAGGAATTTGTAGAGAACTAATTACTTTCTATTCATAAGCCCGTAGGAGTGTCTGCGTTACTCTTACAAAACAGCCAAATCACACATTTTTGACTAAAGTGTAGAGTACTGTAGAGAACTGGAAACTTAAGAAGGATATACGCAAAACGCCATACTTAATACTTTTTCGACGTGTTGCGTAAGCTCCTATACATACACGTATAGTTCGGAGCTTGGGTCTCTATGAGATCTGATAACTTTTTTACAGTGCAAGCAATACTCGTCTTGGCGTTACTTTATACGAAAATGTTTTTGGTGGGATTTTTTTAAAATTTTATGGTCCTAGATCCTAGGGCCGTTAGACGTCATTTATTTAGTGTAGATTCACTCATCATCGTCATCTATTTATTAATTATTTCTCATTCGGCTACTATCGCTTCTTTTAAATAAACATGGATAAAAATAAAACAAGACAAATATTATGAATATTGTCATTTATTCAATAAATAATATGTTGTTATATTAATAATAATAACATTATGTTGGCTTTATACCGCCTGGCGCACCAAAACATTGTACAAGCTCAACGTTCATCAATAAATATAATATAATCCTTAAAACAAAAACATGCGTATGCATAGAAATCTAACAGTAACACTAGAAATGATATATTCGCATAATTGTATTGCCATAATATATGATGAGTACGATTCCCATAGCACTCGGGCCTGAGCTGACTGTATCCATCGGTTGCCTTAAATTGCTTACCCGTTATTACTTTCCAATCCGAAATCGGAATCAGAACTGACTACTGATATTAACCTCTGTAGAACCAGCGCGCTACAATTGCAGTCTCAAAAAATCAATAGAAAATTGTTTCGTTTTGTCTAATTCAAAAAAATATGTAAGTATTTAATTACTAGCGCCATTACACAATTGTTTCAGAACGCATCATGATTCATGCGTTATGCCATTTCTATAGTGTTAGTATTATGATTTCTATGTGCGTATGACACTATAAAATGTTAGCATTATATTTACAACGTTTCACTATGATCTCGCTTATAAATGTAAACATACAACATTTACGTAAAATGTAAAAAAAAACTCAATAAAATGCGTATATTTGCGCGTAAAAATGATCTAAAATTTTTATTATTTTTGATCATTGCCGTACATACTAGTACCCGTGCTAAAACTAAATTATGTATTAACTAAATGTTTGATCCCTATATCACCGGTAGACGTTTACTACTACGAATAAATTTGTGGCATCGACTTTCTTCATCATCAGCGGTAATAGCGAACGCGCGATGATTACATATTTAAATCTATTATAGAGCTGTTATAACAATAATTAGATAATGTTATGTTAGTTATGTACTTAACAAACATTTAAAACTGAGTGTAGGTATATTATAGCAAGAAGGAGAAAAAATAAATAGACATGTTTTTCTTTCTTTCTGTGTAACTTGAATAAAATACTCACACGACGATTGCCGATGTGCACAGATTTTGTCGTATTCCTGTAAAATTTATTAAATTTTCGTTATTAGTGGCAAAAATTTAAATCGAGATCGAAAATAAATCTCATTAAGGATCTCATAACACGGTACCAACACTACCATCAGATTTTGTTTTCAGAAATTTATCCCTTTCACTTAATATATTATTATACTAAATATCCTTCTTAGGATATTCAGTACATATTTTACTATGAGCTTTTAACTAAAATGTATGTAACAAACGGCCCTGACTTGATATCACACCCGATGCAAAATAAAAATTGCAATATATGTAAATATTTTTTGCAATTTTCATCTTATGTCTTATGGGTTAAGGTTCGAAGTTACTTATTGGCATTTTTGATTTAGTACCAAGAAAGAAGCAAACAAACATACGGACCGCCTGATGGTAAGCAGTAACCGTAGCTTATGAACGCTGGCAACTCGAGCTTATTCCACAAACTAATCGTACGTTGGAGAAATCTTCTGTGAGACCGTATAGTACCTACGGCAGGATAGAATAATAATCATTTCTATAGATACCTATTTCTACCATTGAGGGTGCGATTAGCTACTCAAATAAGATCACTAATTATATTTAGGGATATTGCTTTAACTGCGTCTTTTACTGAGGGGCTCATAAATACGTGGCTCGATAATTGTGGCTACGTAATAAATCTGCGAGGTAGACCTAGATTGCTGCAGGCCATATCTTTTATCTAAATTTCATCGAGACTTTCACATGTCTTTATATACGTATCCCGTATTGTACAGGCAGCAATCGGACTTTATATTTTAATTGCAAGGGCAGTGATATTTTTCTTCAAGGTGGCAACGCACATATTATACTCCTCATATAACAAGTGTCTAAGGGCTACGGTAACTGCTTACCATTCGTCCTTAGCCACCTTAATGGTATCAAAGGTCTTAAGAATGTAACGGGCCTAATTCCAGACTCTTAATAATAGCTTAATACTGAGCATTTATCAACAATATGATTTTGCCCGATCTAGGGATCGAACGCGGATCTTCAGCTCCACAGTTGTACACTACCACTGCTCTACTGAGGCAGTATATTGTGACTATTACCAAAAATGATAAGGATCTATTGTATCAGCAGCAAACTTCAAGTTAAGCTGCAGTATAAGTAGGTACCTAGACAGTAGCGGCAAGGTAAAGTGGGCTGTTCCCCCTAGAGATAAGGTACCCTCCTAGATCATGCTGGATTTATTATTTTCCCAAAACTGAACATCCGATTTGTGTTCCTTTTTACAAAATTCCTATTCTGACCGTCCACTTTCTAATACTAGGAGGATCAACTTAAGGACATAGTAAGCTGGGAACGTCCGTAGTAAGTACTTATAAGTAGTTATATGAAGGGATACGAGAGCACCTTGAGTTAATGGAGGTAGTCATGTAGATATAGAAAACTTTGTTATAAATAGGTGCCTATATCAATTCCTATTTTGCTATTTAGAATACTTTATGGGCACAAGATACAGGTATGCACTTAGTTAAGCCAAAAAAGTAGATACAATTTGGTTAGAAACAAAGCGTATCTAATTGGATAAAATTTGAATACAACTTATACTTTTATATTCACAATATAAAAGTATAAGTTATTAGAATAAATCAACAAATAGCCACTTAAAACAATGTCTAATAATACCAACTAGTTCCAAATATGGATACAAAATAACTATAGGTATATCCGATGGAATGCCTAACATCGTTCTTAACATCACGAACTATAGAAAATATTAAGTAATAACAATTATTGTGAAGAAATTCCTTAATCTCATTTTTTTTTCAATTTCCTAAACAATATTTAACTTATCAAATAAAATGTACATTTTATACAATAAATACAGAACAGTAAGATATCGAAATGTAGAGAAAATAGGTACATAATTGCGATAGACGCTTAGGGTAATGACCATTTACAAATGATTAGTTGCTAAGGATCATTTACCACATGAGGAGTCGACACATTGTTCACATAAGGTACATGAAGCCATGTCTTGAGCGACACGCGGACACACGCTCCCAGGGGACACCGACAGTTACACAGTAGGTACATAAACACTAGGTAAGTAAAGATATAAAACCACGCTTTGACATGCATTTTAGTCATACCATATTTGTCAAATTGATCTACTCACCCGAAAACACGTTATATTACAGGCAGTCGACCAAACTAACAAATACTTAATATAAATATAATAAACATTGAAATATAGTGTTAAAATTATTATTAAACTAGCTGTATTCTATACAAAAGTTTAGCAGTTCTTTGACTAGTTTATTATGTATATATTGTACTGGTCATTTTATTAAACTAAATAATCATTAAACTTATATAAATTTGAGTATTACTTTTGAACTATCTCAATTGATTAGTTGACATATTTTAGATATTTCAAAATTGAAAAACGATTAAAAAATATTACTTTTCACAACACTCAATATGGTTGATACAGTTATCGAGAACAATTCCAGCGGTTTCACATTTAATGACGGAATATTTAGAGTCGTAAAGACTCAATCTTATATTTTACGTGGGGCAGGTCGATCTTACTAGTCGCATCTTAACATTAACTTATACGCAACGTGGCCGCTTTTAAGATACATTTTTAAATCAGTAACCAACATCTAATATCCTACTGAAAGTTCGACCGTTTACCATCCAGACTCAACAACGATACAGTGAAACAGCGTACGCAGCACAAAAAAGTGCTTCCACGAACGCGGTTCCTCGAACAGCTTACTGTTAGGACGCGGTTACAGTGCTCTCGTGCGTCACGGGGGTGATCCACTGACGAGCCAGACAAACACTAATAAAATGACCAACGAGGTTCCTGTTTACCGCTCGGGCATGCGCGACAATGGATCGCCCCCTTACAAGTAGACGTCACGGTACAGGTGAGTCGGCGGCGGGGATCACGCCGTGGTGTCGGCGTCCGTGTAGTGGCTGGGCCCCTCGTTGGAGCACACGGAGTCCTCGGGCGTGCGCGAAGCGTCGCCCGCCTCGCTCTGGTCGTGCGCGCCGCCCGCCTTGCGCGCGCCGCGCCGCGCCTGCAGCGCCTGCGCCCCACACACACACTGTCATGCCCACACCGGCTAACCACACCGCTCTTTGAAACATGTTGATTTCTGAATCGAGCTGTTGCAGCTAGAAGAGGGCGGTCTGTGCTGATAGCATTCTCATTGTCAATAGGTATTATGTTTTTAATGCGGTTTACACGGAGTAAGTATTTGAAATAGAAAGTATCCGAAAAGAAAATCAACAAGTTTCAATTTAGTTTGTCGCTAAGTATCATAAAAATAAAATGCTACGTAAATATAATTGGGATTAAAGCTGCATTATTTGAAATAACAGACATATAATACTATAGTTACATTTAGTACCTCTACCCGAATTTATTAGGCAGAGAGTGCGCCGCGAGTAAAATTTAGAGTATAATTTTGTTCCTGCCAATTAGTATTGGTTTCGGGCACCGGGTATACAGTAAGCGGAGATCTGAAACACAGCGACAGTACGGTGGCAGTGTGGCCGGGGTCTGTGCAGGGCGCGGGGCGCGGGTTCGGGTTGGAAGGCGGGGGTCACACGGCTCACTACAAGGCCGGACGTCCACAGGGGTCATGCGGGTGCTCCACGTCAGTGCGCATGCGATACATTATGTACTTTTACACCTCCTTACCTTTTCACGACTGCCCTTTTTCTAAAGTTGGTGTAGGATGGAAGATGAAACATTCAATTAATGAGAGTGGAGATAGAACACCAATATACATGGATTGAAAATACCTAAATACTAATCACATAACTAACACATCGGGTCGGTCATATGGTCCTAGTTAGAGATATCTACTGTTAATTAGGAAGGCAAATAGATTCTAGACACTATGTACCAAACCGTATCACAGAAAAAGAAACCACAAACTTATTAATTCTAACACAAAGTTAAGAGAAAGAAACACAACATAACACATACAGGGTAAAGGAAAAGATTAAATCAAAGTCACTCAACTAAAGGTTAACAAATAATGTTAAAGAAAAGAAAGTACTATAGCGCCTAGTAATAATATCTTAGTATTAGTCGTATATGTATATCCAAAGTAAAATATCGCATGTTATAAATTTTGGTGAGAATTTATTAAATTGAATTTCTGTAATTATGAATTTGTTGTAAAAGACTCCAGAGGATCTCACTCAATGAGGGATCCACAGCTTCTGTTAATTGAAATAATGAATTAGTAAGAGAAAACCCGCTAAATAGTCAAGTGTTGAAAGTATGATTGTCCTATTGTTGCTACTACGTTCATGTACGATTATACCTGTAAGGAGAATCGCCGATGCGGCGGTTTCCTGCCACCTCGACGTTTGCTGATGTGTGGGTTGTCTCTCCGAAGTGTCTTGTTGCGCAGGATCTCCAGCTGGACGTAGAGTCTCTTGAGTTCCGCTCGCACCTCCTCCGAGGTAGGCTCCTCTTCACCCTCTGCACCGAAGCCTTCCGCGGGGCCTCGGCGAGATACCTGGATTATTTTGAAGGTTGATTGTATCTACTACTTATATATTATAAATACTATACTTATATATTATATTACTTTTTATAAATTATTTGCCTACTCTTCACCTGGTACTATAAGATAAAATGGCTCGTAGCTTACGTCTTCTATCAAGATGAATGCTACGCGCCCATTTTGACATCTAGATATTCGTTGACAACACCAGCTTCTATAAAAGCGTTTGTGTCATCTGCCCCTCTAGACAAGTGGCATAAGTGATAGTCGAATCGAAAAGTCAAAAAAGAAAATTTATGGGATTTGACGTAAGTTTACGACATTATATCGTAGACTTACGTCAAAACCCATACATTTGTTTTTTTGACTTTTCGATTCGACTACCGTTTATGCCACTTGTCTAGATGCTCTGTATAAGTAATCTAGTTGAGTTTAGACAAGACAAGACTAGACCTCTTGCGCGAGCGAGCGCGCGCGGTACCCGTGCCAGAGGCGCGGCGCGAGCACGCAGGCGAGCGCGGCGCCGGCCGACAGGTGCGCGCGCGCCGCGGCCGCCACGGGCCAGCGCTCCGGCGCCGCGCCGCCCGCGCTGCTCGCCACCGCGCGCCACCACACGCCGCACAGCCCCTCCACGCACAGCGCCGTCGCCAACCATCCGCGCTCCTGCAACATTCGATTATCTCCATCAACAATCGAAACCTCCGAACATCTTGCTATGTGTTATTTGCTTCCTTAGGTCGTTTACTTAAAAAAAAACTACATTTTATCTTAGAGTGGATAACAATATAATTGTATCAACCTAGCTTATAGCAGCTACCGATACAAATGAAGTAAGATCCACACTTCTAAGATTGTAACACCTACTTGGAATGGTACATTGGCGTTTCTAGCAGCGTACGCGATGCGTAAGCCGGCGGCGAGCAATAAGATCTCAGCAGCGGCGGTGACGTGGTGCCAGGCGGCGCGCGCGCAGCCACCCGCCGCGTCGTCCTCGCACGCCGCGGTGGCGGTGAACGCGGCAAGGTAGCACGCTGCTCCTGACAACATCGCGCCTACTATGCGTAGCACCTGGAACAACGTCATACCATTTTAGTATTTTCCTTTTTTTAATTAAGTCTTGTCTAGACGTAATTATTGAAGTGTTTCGATAACGATCTTAACTATAATTTAAATAAGCAGCCTGTAGTCATTTATGCGTAAAAAGAATGTATAGATGCACCACCCTTACAGGTAGAAAATGTCTTTGGCATTAGGTCCGTATAATGAAGTTTTAATAAATAAATATAGAAAATGTCGAAAGATTACTAGGAAGACATACGGTATGTAGGTCTTCTTAGTAATCTACACTTATTTATGTCTATACATGTAAATGTCTTCGAAAGAATATAATTACAGCTACCTCAATGGAACATGGCCGCTATCACCTTTGAGATTTACTTTACAATACGTATAGTAAAGCTATGTCCTTGCAGTTCGGATAAAAACAGCACCTTAAAGCAAACATAAACAATGAAATAAAATGATCAATACTTCAGAATCTCTCGGTGTCCACCGATGCGCTTTTCTGGTCCGAAACTCTGCAAGTAGAACCCACAACCGCAACACAACAGACCCGTAGCACGCTACAAAGCCAAGTTCCCGCAGCCAAGCGCCTGCTATGCATCGCCATTTTGCCACCGATATGTACTGGGATGCAGCCTTTAAAACACGAAAATGTTGAATTAGTCAATGTTGAAATGTCAATAATTCATGTAAATATACGTTTTTATAGTCAACTAGCTGTTTCCCGCAGCTCCGCCCGCGTAAATGTCTGTTATCGCGATTAAAAGTAGCCTATTCGCTATTCCAAAATATAATCTATCACTATGCCAAACTTCATCCAGATCCGTTCAGTAGTTTTTACGTGAAAGAGTAATCTTATTTATTTATTTATTTAACAATTTTAGGAAAACTTACAGCTAAATTAATATTATAGACAGAGTTGAATAGAAAGAAGAAGGCCAATTAAAAGTTTTCGCAGATAACAGAAAGTAGATATTAATAAAGGTATACAATTATATAGTAACATGCAGTTAGAAGATAAGGAATAGACATAATTGCAATAGGTTTAAGATGGGAAGAAAGAGTTACACAGACTTTTTTTGAGTTGATTGCTACTGTGCGTGTATAGGTCTATATCAACACTCCGGCATGCCTCGTTAAACATACGACTCGCTCGAATTAAGTAGGTGTTTTGCCTGTACGTTGTTTTGGCTGTCGGTGTATGTAATAGGAGTGGCCTGCGTAGGGACACAGATGGCACACGCAGCTCTATTTTGCTCACCAATTCACTGGTATCTATTGAACCATTGGCGATACTTGCCAACAGTGAAACATCCGCAATTTTTCTTCTTTCCTCTAATGGAAGAAGATGAAACTTTTTACACCTGCTGTAATAATTTGGTAGATAGCAATTAAGAGTAAACTTTCAGATTTATAATATTAGTAGGATTACTCGTAGTAGGATAGGATAATATCTAGTCCTTAATTTGAATTACATTATAATCCTGCCGATGTTGAAGTGCCTCGTTGGTTTCTTGGCATGCGCTTGCACTTATGTTTGTGGTCGTTCGAGAAGTCCTAGATTCGATTTCCGGGCCAGGCACAATTTTATTAGAGATTAAGAGAGTCTCTTAGTAGTCCAGTCTCAAAGAATTTTTATTGAGTTTCCTTTATAATAATGAAAGGGACTAGGTATCTCTAAAAACTTTTATTTATTACTAACGTCGATATGTTGATATTGTTGATATATATAAGTAAATGAGAATAATACTACCAAAATCTTGAGCACGTGTCAAAATATGTATAGAGACTTGTATCAAACAAAAGTATTCGATAAGTTATACAAGTGCACTTGAGATAAATAAATACTATCTTATCTTGTGCTCCCCCGAGACTGTTATGTAATTTATAAACAAGAAACGTAATAAGTATGTACTTACAGATCCATACATTAACAGTGCACCTAAGAGCACCACCTCCAAAACTGTCCACATACCCATCGCCACGGCCTGGAAACAAAATCATAGCATTGAGTAAAGTACCTTCGCTTCGGTTTTGAAAAAAAAAACTAATTTTAAATTTATTTTATCTGTTATTTTTAAGTCTCCTTTTGTGCTATCCTGCCCTATGTTTACTGAATTTGGTGCTTATTTGTAAATTAACTGTATTTACACAGTAATAATGAGAACTTACTTTACATTTTCTTTTCTTAAAAATGATGAGTCCAATAACAAGGCAAAGCAACATCCCTGCTAGATTAGCTGCCAAAAGCGCAACACGATACGCATCGGTTAGGCAGGCTGTCGAGTCGCTGCCCATGCCGCATGGTGTACACGTCAACTGTTGGTTGCCGTCATTTACTAACGAGACTCCACTCAGCCATCCATTTCCACCAGTGTTCCAATATCCATCCTGACACTTACACCGATACTGGAAATTAAATGGAATAAGTATAATAAATTGAATAAAACTTGAGCCGTTCATAATGTTGAAGTTTAATCACCTCTATCCTCTTGTCTCCAGAACCAAAAACTGGCATAGCCTCGCAATCTGTAGTTGCAGCGTCACAAAGAGGAGGTGCACCAAACCAGGCATTCATACTATCCTCGCAGGGTAAGGCAGGCCACCGATGAAAAAGAGCAGCAGCTGATCTCGCTGGACCCGCCCCTCGAGCTGCAGCAACGCCACCCCACCAGCCCTCTCCATCTTTCTCACATGAGAACCACGCATTGGACCATACAGCTGAAGTAGCATTCCACGCCGACGCTAATGTCCTCCAAAACTGACGTAAAGCTACAGAATTGTTTTGCTGGAAGACGACTAATTTAGGTGGTTCGGCTATGTAGAGTACTCCGAGGTGTAGCTGTGGGGCGCCAAGCGCGACAGCAGCGGGAGGCGGGGAGAGTGGGGCGCGGCTGGCTGCGCGTGCGAGCGCGGCCGCGCGGTCCTCGTCCGCGACGCCTTGCTGCACCAGCTCGGCAAGTGCACGTGCCGTATGCACTGCAGCCGTCTCGTGTTCCCGTACATTCTGTAAGACAATTTATGTCCTTTTTATAGCCGATGTTTCCGATAACCCGTCAAACTACTCGACTAACGTACTCTACAAAATAATGTCATAAAAATAACACTTCATAGGAAATGTCGTGTTGTCGCTGATGACTAGGGCTCCAAACGCCATGGTGCGACACTGTAGTGGTGGTTTCTTAGGGTGGAAGTCAGGGTGGATACAGCGCTTTCACTTTTTTAGCAAATGGCAATTTATAGGCTAATATATCTGCGATAAAAATATAATGTGTAGACATACAGCTGGCATTGGTGGCAGATTCTTCAGCACAAGTGGTTCGCAGGCGGGCGTGGGTGAGGCGGTCACAGTAGGCTGAGGGGTGCGCAGGTCGGCGGGCGCAGCCGCGGCGTACGCCAGTGCGCACGTGGCCCACGTCACCCATGTCATCCGCGCCGCCCACGCCGCCCGCCGCGTACGCATTCTTCACCTCCCTAGCCGTATACGCTGAAACAACATGGAGGACATGATTACATCAATTTAATCAATTGGTCAAATTTAAAAATGGCCAAGTGCGAGTCGGATTTACAATATGTATGTACTGGCTTTATATTCTCCCCTCCATTTTTTCCCTACTTGAAATAAACCTACTTAGTATATTATTTTAGAGGGCTGAAGTAGATTCTCACACAGGAACAATATTTGTGCACATAGAAGTTGTTCCAACTCTGGGTGTACTATGTCTCTGAATTGTATGTTTGTACCGTCATCAGCAACAGCCAAGTCGAGTAAATAACAAAGAAAACTCCGGATTAATTATACTTTTAACAAGAAACAGAGACATTATAATAAGAAAGACAACTTCTTTTAAATTCTATGTACCACC
Organism: Trisateles emortualis; assembly: GCA_947095525.1. NCBI lineage: Eukaryota > Metazoa > Arthropoda > Insecta > Lepidoptera > Erebidae > Trisateles > Trisateles emortualis. The sequence continues at coordinate 17,081,010 of OX352732.1, read as the reverse complement.
TTTAAAACGGATGTGGGTGGTGCTATAGCGTGGATATCTGAGAATCGACTAATACAATTAATTAATTATTCCACAAGCGAATTAAATTTATAAGATTCTTGACAGATATCGAATAACCGTCATGCCTGAAAAGGTAATACAAGATACTAAGTAGTAGTAAGTACCTTGTAATACTTTTTTAGAATGCAAATATAATGCAAATCTAGTGTGCCGTGATCGCTTTGACCAATGATTACTAAGGTTATGATATCAAAATAAGCTTATCAGATCGCAAGAGGTGCGAGTTCGATCCCGAGCAGTACCAATGTGAATTTCACTTTGTGAAGTTTTTATGTACTAATCAAATGATTCGCCATCTGCTAACGGTGAAGGAAAAACATCGTGAGGAAACCCACATGTCTTAGAAAAAATTCTTAAGACATGTCTAATTCACCTACACGCATTAGGCCAGCGTTTGTAAATTAAGGCCTAAACCCTATCTCTCCCTCTTGAAAAAGGAGAGGAGACCCGTGTCCAGTAGTTGGACATGTATATGGGTTGCTATTACAACTACTAAGGCAGTAGCAGGTAAGCTGGTAGCCAAGTGTTAAAGTTACCAACTTTTAACGTAAACTTTGATTCCGGCCTGTAGTAGACACCGATTAATTTCACTTAGCATTCTGCTTTATGAAAACAATATTTGAATTGAAAACCATCCACCGGCCGATTTTGCATACTTCCATCATCATAAATACGTTCACTGGAGGACATCCCAGCCCACAATGTCTTCCGCAGCATTTGGTCTCAAGCTGAAAACTTTACGCATTGCGATACCACAAATGTGGCTACTACACAAACTTATTTAATGTGTATATTTTGTGTTAAATTTTAGGGCTACAGCAGACATGCTACTTTTAGAATCGGCGTTCTTCGATTTAGTCATATTTTAGAAGGTAAACGCTGCGACCAAACATTCCACACCGAACACGTAAAAACGTCAAACACGGCGATTGAGTCGCTTTAGCGATGAACGCTATAGTCCGCACACATTCGGATGCCGGCCGCATCGACTTGGTTCATTTTTTCATAAAATACACAAAGATCCGCGACCGAACGCATCTGCATTGACGCTAGTCGTCAAATCGCGATGCAGCATCGATACATTCGCGAAATCGCTAGTTTGCTTGAAGCCATATTAAATAGAGAGTAAAATAAAGAAAACTTGTTTCTTATCTATACGCTCTATATATAAAATAAGGTATATTTTTAATTGGAAATATATCAAGTCAATTTATGTTATTTAGCGTTCTTGTAACTAAGTTTTATTGATAATATAATTATACTTATTTTTTATACTCCTCATTTTCTATATTAGGTATCACTTTACCTAACAGAACGTGAAATACAAATGTCTATTATAATAATTTACGTACTACCGTATAAACGTTGTTAGTTTATATTCAAGCTAAATTGTTGGTGGGTTTATAATATTATCTCTCTTGTTCTGGTTTTTTATTAAATATATTATTTCGAAAATTGAACAATATTTCCTCGTAACAAATTTGAAATCATCTATGTGAAATTATTGTTTAAACGGAGATTTTGATATTTGAATTCATTATTTATTTATTTTAATTATATCATTTCAAATAGCTACTGCTTTATCATATATTTCCCCGAGACAAAATAAATATTCCAATCTTAACCTGCATTATTATTTCTTTGTTGCAAACATAAGTGGTGCTAAGTAGTATTGAAATTACTTTTTTTTTTCTTTTCATGTTGCAGAATTTTGTTTATATCGAAATATTCCTTTTTACACATGACAGAATTTAAATTTACAAAGTCTAATTCAGTAACCTTAAAAGTATACAACTAAATCTAAAGTTTTTACAACCGGGCAGGTATTTTGATATAAATTAAATATCTGATTAATGTATTTTTGTTAGTTTTGAACCAATTAAAGTATCAATTTACCTCGATAAAGTTCTGAAATGTATTACATAATACATATACCTACACGGTGTAATAATCTTTTCATTATGAACTGTTGGCAATAATAATGTTGTATATATATTTTCCTATGGTCTAACAATAATTTTAATGTAGTAAAAGTTCAGCATAGGTTAAATTTCAAGTGTTATTGTTATGGTAAATAAATTCTCGCGATTTATCGGCAATCTACATTTGTCAAATCATATCAAGACTAGATAAACAACAGTTTTTGACACAATTATCAGAGGCAAAAGAAGTATTTAAATATCCCCTGCTTAGACAATATTGATTAAACCTACAAGATACAGCACCGTCGTGACAACATGCTAGTAAAAGGATTTTTGTAAGTATTAATTGTACACTAATTATTTAAAATTAAAATATTCAATATTTATGAATGCTGCTGTATATCTTTTTGATGTCTTTTTTTTTGCAGATTGTTATTAATTTCACATATAGCCTTGTCTGATTGCAAGACGGCGGCAAACGGGCGTAATGAAAAGCGAGCTTTTCCTGATGGATTCATGTTTGGGTCAGCCACTGCGTCGTACCAAATAGAAGGAGGCTGGGACGAAGATGGTAGGTACAAATTAAAATACTAAAAATGTATTAATTTCAATATACAATAGGCATAAGTACCTATCTAACAGATGTCCTACATTTGCAGGAAAGTCAGAAAATATTTGGGATCACTTGACTCATACTCATACTTGTGCGACTGATGACTGTTCAAACGGAGACATTGCCGATGACTCTTACCATCAATACAAAAGAGACGTAGAAATGATGAGAGAGTTAGGACTAGATTTTTACCGATTTTCTATGTCCTGGTCCCGTATCTTGCCTACCAGTTTTCCAGATAAAATAAATGAAGCCGGTGTTCAATATTACAACAATTTAATTGATGAAATGCTAAAATATAACATTCAACCGATGGTCACGTTGTACCACTGGGACTTGCCGCAGAAACTACAAGAGATGGGTGGATGGACCAACCCGTACGTTATAGATTGGTTTGCGGATTACGCGCGCGTTGCTTTTGAACTCTTTGGTGACAGAGTAAAGTTATGGTCAACGATGAATGAACCTCGTGAAATTTGCTATCAGGGTTATAGATTTATTTCTATGGCACCTAGGCTAAATATCAAGGGTGTGGCCGAGTACATGTGTGCCAAAAATTTGCTGTTGGCTCATGCTAAAGCGTATCACATCTATGATGATGAATTCAGGCAGACGCAGGGAGGTTCTATATTTATTGTATTTAGTGCTTCATTTAATGAACCAGAAACTGATAAAGATATTGTAGCTGCCGAAGATGCTAATCAATTTGAGGTATTAAATTGAATTAATTTATGTCACACTAAATGGCAGTTGAATATAGGCCAAGGATTATAAATATAGGGAAGGCCTAAGTCCATCCAGCAGAAGATAACTGTCGGATGAGATGATGATGATAATAATGAAATAGCAGTTTGTACTGCAATCTATTTTTATAAGATGCTTCAAAAACACGTTGAAACTGTTGTATAGCAGCTGGCTGTTCTACGTGAACGCTGTTCTACGTTCGGCTCATATAAACAACATCATCATCATCATCTCAACTAATCTCAACCCATAAACGTCTCACTATTGCGCACGGGTCTCCTCGATACACTAGGAGGGATATTAAGGACAACATATTATGTTTTAAATAAATATACTCTTTCCATAAAAAATGACTATTTTGTGACGTTAAAGCTTTATTTAATTATAATAATTTCTTTCAGTGGGCCAAATACGTTCATCCGATATTTTCTGAGACCGGTGATTTCCCACCTATCATGAAAGAGAAAATCGCAGCTAAGAGTGCCGAACAAGGGTTCCCAAGATCTAGATTGCCTGAGTTTACACCAGAGGAGGTTGAATACGTGAAGGGAACATCAGATTTCTTTGGACTAAACCATTATACGACATTTATCGTGTATAGAAACGAATCAGTTAGAGGACTTCATGATGTTCCATCATTTTATGATGACATGGATATTGCAAACTATCAACGTAGTGAGTGGGATAGCTCCGCCTCAGGATGGCTTAAGGTAATAATGGTCTTATTCTAAGATGCGCCTTATATTAACATACCTTGCTTCCCGTCACGTGGCTTCGATCAGTAAAATTACGATTGACATTGGTTTCTTTAAAAACAGGTCGTCCCATCGGGATTCTACCGACTGTTAACAAAGATTAGAGAAGACTACAATAACCCTATAGTGTACATCACAGAAAATGGCTTCTCTAGTAAAGGCGGCTTGAATGATGATGATCGCATTTCATACTACAGGCAGTATCTTAACGCCTTGCTTGATGCCATCGATGACGGTTCTGATATCAGAGCTTACACAGCGTGGAGTATCATGGACAACTTTGAGTGGATGAGAGGATACACGTACGTTAGTTTTATAATATTTTCTTATCTCCTACAATATGGCGTATGTTTCGAAAGCAAGCTTCAAAAAAGTCAATATAAAATGCTCTTCCACCTGAAATACGACATAATTACCTTTCTTAGAATTTGTTAACAAATACGTCATAGTAATTGTAGTACTGTTACGTATTTATTCACCTATGTAAACCATCGGAGAAACATAGGCTTGTTATGGATGCGTGTTATTGCCATCTTAAGCTTTTGTTCTTCTTGCCATGCTGCAATTTCCGTTCCGTGAACAAGTGTTACTCCAGAAACTATACGCCTGAATTAAGCAACAAATTGTCCAATCGACTAGCATATCCAGTCTGCTTCTATCGTCGTACAGACAGCCAGGCCTTCGAACTAAGATTTTATAACAATAATGTGAAGTTGGAGTTGAAAGGAACTCAACAGTTTTTTTTTTATACTACCAAGGTGGCAAACAAGCATACGGCCCGCCTGATGGTAAGCAGTTACCGTAGCCTATGGACGTTTGCAACACCAGGGATGTCACTCACGCGTTGCCGACCTTTTAAAAACCTTATAACTCCTTTCTTGAAGAACCCCATGCTATAGTCTCTTGGGAGAACCTCGGCAGGGAGCTCATTCCACAGCCTAATCGTACGTGGTAAGAAGTTCCTCCTTTTTTCCTGCCTTTTTGAGCGCATCAGTGTTTTAGTAAGTTAAAACGAAAATAATGTGTATGGTAAAACTCGCCGCCTTGCCTTCTAGTTCTTAAACTTTAATTTAATTTTACCTTATTGTCATTCTAGGCGTTAGGATTTTAACTTTGTTACGTTTATTTTCATTGTCCAGTGAACGTTTCGATCAATATTGACAATAATGTCATATCATCAAATAATTAATCAATATTGTCTATACGAGGTGGACTACGAGAGCCCTGAGCGCACACGCACCCCACGCAAAACAGCATTCGTCTACAAAGAAATCATCCGCTCTAGATCCTTGGATATGGAATACGAACCTGACACCAGCGTTATGACCATCGATGAAGGACACTAACTTGTATATAGTCACGTAGTTAATATTGGTTGAAAAGAAATTGCTCAAAAATGACATCTGGTGATAATTTAGGCACGGGTTACCGACCGCTATGATAAGTAGAAATTTAGTGGAGAAGTTGTAAAATTTAAAAACAAAACGAAAGTACATACTAACGCACACAAAGACTGTATCAAAGTAAAAATTGACTTTTAAACTATCAGCCTTTGCATCAATTAATCAGCCTCTGTTACATCAAGTATATGTGCAGACTCACGCCTGTTTCAAAGAGGGAAAAATGATTGCATTTGGATAAATATTTTTATTATAAAGTCATTATGTTATTTGATGCACTTTTTGTGACTGTCAGTGTAGTTTCTATTATATTATACTTCTGCCACGAAATATTTATAGTTCATTATAAATGGATCCATCAACACCAGTTTTGGTTTACGCGAGCATTTCTTTTTTATCCAATGAAAACCTATTACGTATAATAAGTGCCTACATATTGATCTTGTTTTTATGATAAGAATAATAAAGTTCATATTATTGAAGAATCTGAGACTCATTTTATAGTAAGTAATTCATAAGTTAACCTATGTAACAAAAAACGCATTCAAAATGATAAGCTCGGAAAACAAGGAGGGCACTAAAATTATGGAAGGGTTCAAGCATTGATTGATATATGTACGAGTAGGTACTTTGTATGTCAAGGCGTTAAGTATATACTTAATTACTAGCAGCTCGAAGATCATACGGGATTCATTCCTACGGACAGGTACCTGGTACGATGCCATAAGTAGCTAAATCTTTGTAATGTTTGTATCAATCTATGTAGTACAAAAATCTAACCACCTTAGTTTCAAATGGTAATACAAATAAACAACAACAGGTAAAACTAGGATTATAGATATTTTAAAAGTCTAAATTTTGGCTAGATACAGTCGCCAGTACCATAATAATGCGCAAACACAGATGAGCTCTCTATTCCCTTACTCACATAGTCCGATGGGACGGTAATCTGATGACGACCGTTACAGCTCACAAACTACAAAGAATCAATTCGCCTTCAGCCAGTTTGTTAACAATATACAGTTATGAGAAGAACAGGTAAGATACTTATTACAATATCATACCTAAATAAATAATTAAGTAACTCCAATACTTACAAAACAACAAAAATATATCTAAGTTCCTATAAGTTACTAAATAGTTTACATTAGATGCCAAATTGCAATGCTTGCAAGAAACAAGCTAGTATTTTAGTCACGCGAAGTGTAGATCAGTAGTTTCGCTATTTCTCTATTGAATAAGCAAGCAATTCGACTCCAAACTTTAATAATTTTTACATACGAGTTACAGTTATAATATAATGCTGATGAAGATGCAAGCAAATCACTCTTAATTGCAAACGATATTTACTGAAATAGATGGAGTACATATTGTTGAGGGAGGCCTTTGTCCAACTTGTGGATGGCTTTTGGATGAGAGAGGAAAAGAAAGTAAGAATAATGAAGTAGGCTTTTTTTAAACATGGAAAATAACCTTAGTTGTAGAGATTTGAATATCATAAACATGTACCTAAGTATACTTTCTTAACCTTATTTAGGTAAACTATACTTATGTCATAATATTATACTAACGTTTACAATATTTTCTTGTTCTTGGTATTGAAATAAAAAATTCTATCTATTTCTTCGCGGTGATCAGTAAATTTATTATTAATACGAACATTATGGAATACGAACACCTATATTTTCCCTCTTTCCCTCATACTATTTACAACTCTATTTAAATTCTATATCGATATTTATCCAATATCGGCGGAAAAATATATAGTTAATCTGCGCTGACCCTTATCGTAAAGTAATCTAGTTATTGAATTATTGTCAGTCCCACCTGATGGTAAGTGATAACGCGGCTCATGCACTTCAGTAATGTCAAGGGACACAACCAAACTGCTGCGGAGAAGTTAGTGTCACCTCATTTTAATGTAGGGTAAGTTGATGGACATGTCATAGCGCTCCACAGCAGGCAGGTACAGGTACGTGGGGAAAAATAAGCACTTTTTTTTTTTTACTTCTTGGGTGGCAAACAAGCATACGGCCCGCCTGATGTTAAGCAGTATCCGTAGCCTATAGACGCTTGCATTACCAGAGGTATCACTTGCGTGTTGCCAACCCATTTTTTTTACACCAGGGCTTTAAGATGGAAGTAACCCTGGGATAGGAATACGTTAGTCAAAACGCATTCCTAAATGAGCGCTGGAGACCTGTACTCACACACAGGAACACAACTACACCGCTGTGTGTAGTCATTTGGCTGTGGTCTTCTGTAAGGTGGAGGACTGCGACACAGCACTGGACGACGGACGTGTCTTCTCCACGAGATATTCATATTTCAGTATGACTATAGCATGTATGTACATATGTATACTCTAGCAATTTATCTGAAATCCAAATTCGTCCCGCCTGATGTTAAGCAGTATCCGTAGCCTATAGACGCTTGCATTACCAGAGGTATCACTTGCGTGTTGCCAACCCATTTTTTTTACACCAGGGCTTTAAGATGGAAGTAACCCTGGGATAGGAATACGTTTGTCAAAACGCATTCCTAAATGAGCGCTGGAGACCTGTACTCACACACAGGAACACAACTACACCGCTGTGTGTAGTCATTTGGCTGTGGTCTTCTGTAAGGTGGAGGACTGCGACACAGCACTGGACGACGGACGTGTCTTCTCCACGAGATATTTATATTTCAGTATGACTATAGCATGTATGTACATATGTATACTCTAGCAATTTATCTGAAATCCAAATTCGTTAAACGATATCAAGACTAGATAAAGAGTAGTTTTGACACCATTATCAGATGCTTCAGATGTATTTAAATACGCGTGCGGAAAGCATACATTACATTTGTATAGACCAACACGGTCCTATCGTGGTGACATGTTGGCAAAAGGATTTTTGTATGTATTTCACTTGTATTTATTTTTACTTATAATTTTTTTTTTTATGTTATTGTCATGCTCTTTTTTTTCAGAATTTTATTAATTTCACATATTATAGCCTTGTCAGACTGCAAGGTGACAACAAATTCTCGTCATGAAGGTCGAGCCTTTCCTGATGGGTTTATGTTTGGGTCAGCAACTGCGTCCTACCAAATAGAAGGAGGCTGGGACGAAGATGGTAGGTACATACTAAAATATTACTATTATTTTAATACGACATACCTACATACTGAAATATCTAACAGATAACCTTAATATTTACAGGGAAATCAGAAAATATTTGGGATCACATGACTCATACTCATACTTGTGCGACTGATGACTGTTCAAACGGAGACATTGCCGATGACTCTTACCATCAATACAAAAGAGACGTAGAAATTATGAGAGAGTTAGGACTAGATTTTTACCGATTTTCTATGTCCTGGTCCCGTATCTTGCCTACCAGTTTTCCGGATAAAATAAATGAAGCCGGTGTTCAATATTACAACAATTTAATTGACGAAATGCTAAAATATAACATTCAACCGATGGTCACGTTGTACCACTGGGACTTGCCGCAGAAACTACAAGAGATGGGTGGATGGACCAACCCGTACGTTATAGATTGGTTTGCGGATTACGCGCGCGTTGCTTTTGAACTCTTTGGTGACAGAGTAAAGTTATGGTCAACGATGAATGAACCTCGTGAAATTTGCTATCAGGGTTACGGAGCTGATACTAAAGCACCTAGGCTGAACATCAAGGGTGTGGCCGAGTACATGTGTGCTAAAAATTTGCTGTTGGCTCATGCTAAAGCTTATCACATCTATGATGATGAGTTCAGGCCAACACAAGGAGGCTCTATATTTATTGTATTTAGTGCTAACTTCTTTGCGCCAGAAACTGATAACGACATCGTAGCTGCCGAAGAATCAAACCAGTTTGAGGTATTAAATTATGATTATATTAAACTAAATAGCAATGTACAAACGTAGGAACAGCTTCTCCTGGGTGTTCAAATAAACACGCGAATGAAACAGTTGCCGAACTTGAGTAGAAAACAACATAGGTCAGAAATAAAATATTCTTATCTTATCTACTTACTTGCTACTTTAATAATAATATCCAGTTTAAGTCAAAAACCTACAATTCCTATTATATATATATTATTATTCTATTACCGATTTGCCAAACAAGTTTCCGTTTTAAAAATGTTGACATATTAAACTATGATGATTTCTTTCAGTGGGCCAAATACGTTCATCCCATATTTTCTGAAACTGGTGATTTCCCACTCATCATGAAAGAGAGAATCGCAGCGAAGAGTGCCGAACAAGGGTTCCCAAGATCTAGACTGCCTGAGTTCACTCCAGCGGAGATTGAATATGTAAAGGGATCATCAGATTTCTTTGGATTAAATCATTATACGACATATAATGTTTACAGAAACGAATCCACTAAAGGTCGTTATGATGTACCATCATTTTATGATGACATGGAAACCATAAACTATCAACCTAGTGAGTGGGACAGCTCGGCTTCAACATGGCTTAAGGTAATAATAACTAGAATCACATCACATCAAATGTCAAGTTAAAATTTACATTATTAATCATCATCATCTCGGTTGAAAGAAGTACTCAATCCTGGAGGGAGTCTTATATTCGTAGGACTCCCTCGAGTATTTTCACAGTATTAAATCCCAGCCTAGTGATGGTCATCAGAGGTTATGGGCAACCGATAGCGATTTCCCATAACCATCGATGACCATCACTAGGCTCAATCTACGTTGTTGGAGATCTCCCCCGTTGCGTCCAGAAATAGTATTAAAGATGTGATATAATTTCCCTAACTATGGTTCCTTTAAAAACAGGTCGTTCCATGGGGTTTCTACCGACTGTTAACCAAGATTAGAGAAGATTACAACAACCCTATAGTGTACATCACAGAAAATGGCTTCTCTAGTAGAGGCGGTTTGAATGATGATGATCGCATTTCATACTACAGGCAGTATCTTAACGCCTTGCTTGATGCCATTGATGACGGCTCTGACATCAGAGCTTACACAGCGTGGAGTATCATGGACAACTTCGAGTGGATGAGAGGATACACGTAAGTTGAATATTTTCCTCATTTCTTCAGTGTATATGAAGATTCGTTTTTCAAAAATACCATTGTATATAAATGTGGAATTTGGTAACAATGTACAATTCCACTTAACCTACAGATAAAAATATCGTCGTCTCAACCCATAAACGTCCCACTGCTGGGCACGGGTCTCCTCCAAACAGAGGGATATTAGCCTACTATACCACGCTATACGGTACACGTACACGTATAGGGTTTTGTTTCGAGTTTTCCCTCTTTTGCGGTGGATAACACTTACTCCCTTAGTCGACTCTTACGACACCCTCGGGATGGAAGGGGTGGTGACATTTGTATTCTTAATCCGTCACCACACGGACTAAAAATATATTTCACACAAATTCATATATTGGTTTTCCTAAAAAACTTATCTTCATATAGCGGCCCTGTACAGCTAACTCCGTTGCTGACCGTACATTACGTAAATATAATTAGGGAAACAATTAATTTAAAGAGATTTTTTGGCCTCATACGCCTAGTACGATTATGGTAGTTATCGTACTTCGTTTCCTTTTTTTGGCATGCATTTTCAACTCTAAAATAATTGCTAGCTCCTATAAATAAAATAATCTTAACTCCTTAGTATGAGTTCTTCGATTTCACAGTTATTAGTTTCAAAACGATATTTTAATAATCTTTGACGTTTTTATAGTAAGCAGCTGCAAGTAACTTTGACAAGATAATCACAGTAATCGATGACAAAAACAAACTTTTTCGAACCCCAAACTAGTAGGTAAATAGTACGGCATATTTTTTTTCTTTTTTTTTTTTAATAAGACATCTCCCGCACTAGAGAACAAGCTCTGTGTTGCGGGGGACTTTACAAACATACAATTAACGGACACAAATTACACCCAGACTCAGAACAATTCTTTGTGGGTCGCACAAAGTTTTGTCCTGTGTGGTAATCGAACCCACAACCTCGTGCACAGCAGGCGCATACCGCGGCCACTGGACCACCGAGGCAGTCAATATCTAAGTACTTAGTGTATATGTAGGTATAAATGAAAGGTACGGGTTATAGAAAGTACCTACATGATGTACTCAATACTGGCAAAAGCATGCGTTGTAATGCTTACTCAATTTAATGTTCGTAGTATAATCGGTAACCTTCGTGCGAGTGCCAACAAGAACTACACAAAGTGAACGATTCAACGAAACGCATAAAGAACTAACATTATATTTTTATTTCGATCGTCTAGCCCGTCCGTTTCTACGATTAATGCGGGTTGCTTCTGCATCTGTTTCAGTTCATATAACTACAAATCGATCAAGCTAATTATGATATGTTTCGTCTCGACTAAATTTATATTGTGGCATTACTTTTGACGTAGGTACCTAAACTTTGTGTATAACACAGAACCTGGACGAGCTTCGTTCGGTATTTTTTATTGGAAATTAGCGTTTTCTAAAAATTAAACCTAACTAGATCGATTAATCAATAAGAGTGACCCGAGTTTCTTGCCAATTCTTCTCGAGGCCCTAACCTAGTCAGCGAATTGGCCTTAGGAAAAAAGTATGCTGGCATTTGTTTTAATGACGTTCATAAGTATCATGGATTTGATCTAAATTAATAAATGAGTTTGAATCGCCCCCGAAAATCCCTGCATACTAAATTTTATAAAAATAGTTGGAGCCTTTGCCGAGATTCAGATATATATAGGTATATATACAAGAATTGCTCGCTAAAAGGTATTAGATAGATAACACTCAGTTTCTGCATAGGTTGTACTTATTAAAGACTGATTTGGCTATCGTTTTTAAGTTGCATCACTGTTATCAGTGATTGTAAATTAATTCAAAATCCTTTAAAAACAACTGTATTTGATCAAATTGTGCAATCTTCTTATATATAAAAATGAATCCCCATTTCCCTTGATCACGGCATCACGCGTGAACGGCGTGGCCGATTTCAGTAATTCTTTTTTTGTTGTGTTTGTTATTGTCAGGAGAAGGTTCTTATGTAAAAAAAGAAAGTTGCGCTGAAAATAGTTTAACCCAGACGAAGTCGGGCCGCTAGTGATTTAATAAAGGTAAATTATCGACCAAGCTTATAACAACGTAGCTAGCAACATAACCGTTTAGTTAGCATCTAATGTATTATTTTTGCGTTATTATTTTTACTCTCCTAATGCATTTTATTTTGATTGTTTAGTGAACGCTTCGGTCTATACGAGGTGGACTACGAGAGCCCTGAGCGCACGCGCACCCCACGCAAATCAGCATTCGTCTACAAAGAAATCATCCGCTCTAGATCCTTGGACATGGACTACGAACCCGACACCAGCGTTATGACCATCGATGAAGGACACTAACTTGTAAATAGTCGTATACATACCTAATGGGTGTAAAGGAAATGCTATCATATAGCATAGCATTTCCTTTATACCCATAAGGAATGACCATCACATGTCATTAATAAAAAAATTGTTAAATGAAAACTGATGGTAATGCTGGTGATACCAGTATCGAAGTAACTAGTGCGCGCATGAATTATCCCTGCTCATCAAAGGAATCGTCTTTTAGGTACTGGAAATTATTTATTAAATTCTATTTTTATATCCAAGTAATTTACAACTACAACTATAAATCAAATAATAAAAACAACACAAAAAAGGAGGGGAGGCCTGCTTAGTAGGTAATTCCTTCGCATCGATGTCTACTGAAAACGTGCCTAGGAGACTGGCAGGATTGCCACACTGAATGGCAATGCTTATTCTAAATATTTAGGTACTTATGTTAAATTATCTATCTGAAACATTTAAATATTTTTTTGTACTAAGTCTGTACAAAAAATGATAATAGTTAGGTACAAAAAAATATTTTAACTTTTTAAAATAAAGTAATACTTTTTATCTTCTTTCTTATTTTCTACCGCATTTTTTTAATATTATGGAGTCATCAACGCTACAATTCCGACTGGGGAAGGACCTCCACCTTACAGAAGACCACAGCCAAATAACTACACACAGTGGTGTAGTTGTGTTCCTGTATGTGAGTACAGGTCTCTAATGCTCATTTAGGGATGCGTTTTGAAAGAAACGTATTCCTAGCCCCGGGATAGTCCCATCATGAAGCCCTGGTGTAAAAAAAATGGGTTGGCAACACGCAAGTAATACTTCTGGTACCTATTGCAAGCGTCCATAGGCTACGGTAACTGCGGTGGTATGCTTATTTGCCATCTAAGTAGTATATGAAAAAAAAAACACCAAATTGTTGTGAGCATTTCCTTTCACCCAATATATACCGATTTATCGAATTTTTATTGTATTTATTATTACCTTCCTACTGACAATAAGTTTTTTACAGCTTTTTTTAAATTTTTAAAACAGCATACATCGCCGCGATGTATTCAGAGGTTGATCTATGATGATTACATAGGCAGTGTGCGACCTATAAACGATAAACTTCTACATCAATCAGTAAAGACGACATAAATATCAAGTTACTGGCAAAATGTTAACTATATATGTAAAATACAAACAACCTACCTGGGCTACGGTAGTCGCTCACAATCTTGCCAGTCGTTACTTGTTTTCTATACGATTAAGGTGTCAAACAAGTATATCACCAGTTATCGTGGCCTCTGGACACTTGTAATACCAGAGACATCGTATAAAAAGTGACTAAACGTATGTTGCCAACCCTAAAATTTATAATTAGGATTTTTTGTTATGGGTTATGAAATCTTGGTATAAGAAAATCGAACTATACTCACGTACTGAAAACCTCTGGGTGTATGTATTTGGCTGTAGTCTTCTGTGAGATGTGAAGTCCTTTCCTAGTCGGAGTGCGGCTTATTAGTGTCTGTCAATTGTGGTTATGGTCGCGTTTCACCAAGATCGATTATGCTAAACGACGATGTAGTCTATGGTGATGTCTATTTACTCCAAATTTCCCAAGAGACTATAGCATGGGGTTCTTCAAGAAAGGAGTAATAAGGTTTTTAAAGGGTCGGCAACGCGTGAGTATTAAACCAAGGGTGTTGCAAACGTCCATAGGCTACGATAACTGATTACCATCAGGCGGGCCGTATGCTTGTTTGCCACCTTGGTAGTATGAAAAAAAAATATATAGGCACCTACTTGACTGGCCTGTTTGTCGAATCCATGACGTCTGACTTAGCAGCCAGGATTACTAATCACTAGTCGAACAGGCTAGTCAATATATAATTTATTAAATAACATTACACATAGGTATGCTTAATAAATAGTCCTATATGTATATGTATCACCCTGTCATAACGTCAATCACCTATTGATATTATAAACTACGTGACAATCCTACTAATAGCATACTAATCCTACTAATAATATAATACGTATAAACAAATGCAAAACTTCTAGACGGATTTTTATGTAACTTAACAACGGTATAGCTTATACCTCAGAGTGGCACATATGTATTTTTTTAGTTATAAAACGAAGCAAAATCGCGGGAAAAAGTAAGTTTCTTTACATAAGTACAATATAGCATATCTATTAAGTACCTAATAAGTAATTATATAACCCTCTGGAGGCTGTCACACACCTCCAACGAAAAGGGAGGATCCTCCGACCAGGCTAGGTGATCGTGCCTGGCGGGCCACGGCCTAACGGTTAGTTGTTGGGCGTTGTATATATACTGAGTGTCTGTGTAAACTTCGATAGCGCGATTCAGCATCTCGAACATTTGTTCTGCGGTTGCGTGTTTCTCGGTATAGTGACATCTGTGTTTTTCTATGATGAACTTCGTTGCTTGTTGTAGCGTTATTCTATTGACCTGATAGATGAAGCTACAGTACTCCCCCCCAAGACCGGAGGTCAATCCTGACTGTTCCGCTTGATGAGTCAGCTGTCGATGCTTCAGTGAAGTGCCAGAGTCGAGTTCCAGTGGGTCGGAACTGTTGCCGCGTAGGTCCAGTGCGTAGGACGAGGTGCGGTGCTGGTCCCAGTGAGTCGGGACGAGTGCTGCGTAGTGGCGGACTGCTGCGTACGGTGAGAGGAGAAGCGCTCTGCTTACGGGAACCGTGGGGTGCAGTATGCGGTGCCACGTTTGATGAGGCCGTAGGGTAGTCCAGGCTTGCGCGTCCGCAGGCTTGTGGAGTATCCATGGAGTGGCCGAAGATGCTGGCTGGCTGCGACTTGGTTACTGCTCATCTGGTTGCTAGGGGGTGGAGAGAAGTTGTTGCTGCTGCTGGTCGTGAAGTTGATGATGATCATCACGTCGGGTTGATGATGATCATCACGTCGGGTTCACCAAAGTGGAGGCTGTCACACACCTCCAACGAAATGGGAGGATCCTCCGACCAGGCTAGGTGATCGTGCCTGGCGGGCCACGGCCCAACGGTTAGTTGTTGGGCGTTGTATATATACTGAGTGTCTGTGTAAACTTCGATAGCGCGATTCAGCATCTCGAACATTTGTTCTGCGGTTGCGTGTTTCTCGGTATAGTGACATCTGTGTTTTTCTATGATGAACTTCGTTGCTTGTTGTAGCGTTATTCTATTGGCCTGATAGATGACGCTTCAACCCTATTCATGCTTTAGGCG
Organism: Trisateles emortualis; assembly: GCA_947095525.1. Classification (NCBI taxonomy): domain Eukaryota; kingdom Metazoa; phylum Arthropoda; class Insecta; order Lepidoptera; family Erebidae; genus Trisateles; species Trisateles emortualis. The sequence goes on along the minus strand of OX352732.1, from coordinate 17,064,915 downwards.
AAACCTGAGAATAGTTTATCCAGATTCGTTAATAGCTTCGAGTACACTCTTATCTAAACCGTGTTATATTTTGTCCTAATAATGTATGTAAATTATTTCATAAGATATTTACATGAATAGTTTTACGAACTATACTTACGCACTGAAACACAACTATACCACTGGGGGTAGTTATTTGGCTGTAGTCTTCTATGAGGTGTGAAGTCAATGGTACATATGGTCGCGTTTCACCAAGTGAAATTGTTCAAAGTGGGTTTACCATATTTAATCGGGCCATATTTTAATTTTACAAATGCACATTACATCGAAATGGTTTGTACTCTAGTACTAATTGTGTAGGTAGAAGTACCTACATAATTGTGTAGCTTATGACATCGTGAGGGTTCATTTTTTTATTCTTACTCTTCTAAAAAAAACAAGATTGGGGTGTTTCGGTATTTTACTATTCTAAAAATAGCATTGTATATAGATACATAATTATAAGTTTATGTAGGAATTCCACATTTTATTTTCAATAAAATGTAGCCTTAGTTACCCGCTAATAATGTAGCTTTCTATTAATGAAAGAAATTTTTGAAATAGGTCGAGTAGTTTTTGAGTTAAATCGTAATATACAAACAAAAAAATCAAATCTTTCCTCTTTATAATATTAGTTTAGATACTGGCACAGAATACTAAATAGTACTAATACTGGCCCATAGAGTCTATAGACAGAGAGAAGTGGAAGAAGAGTTTACCCTGCCTTTGGCCTGCTGTCGAACGTATTGTTCAACTGCAGGCCAAAGGCAGGGCAAACTCTTTTTCTATTTCTCTGTCTTATAATCCTACTAATATTATAAATGCGAAAGTTTGTAAGAATGGATGGATGGATGTTTGTTACTCTTTCACGTAAAAATTACTGAACGGATCTAGATGAAATTTGGCACAGTGATAGATTATGGTCTGGAATAACACATAGGATTTAAACAGCGATAACCGACATCCACGCGGGCGGAGCCGCGAGCATCAACTATTAATATAATAATAAATCAGTACCTAATTATTTGTTTCATAAATTAATTTAGGACCTACTATTATTACAATGTAATTATATTTGGTATTGTGGTACATAATGTATCGCATTTGGATTGACATATACGGACGTACTAACTAACAGTTAGGTATATCATTATCATTGTTATTATCGACACATCTTTGACAATATCGTGAATTGTATTGAATAATTTGATAAGTTGATTGGAGGTGCCCGCATTATGGATGCCTGTGTTGATGGGGACTGAAAAACCTACCCGTGGCTCTTACGGATACGAAGTACGGGTCCTTCGCTGTTTGACACCACGACTTATTGACACCACGGTGTCAATCGCAGAAAAACGTTTTTTGACTTACCTGTTTGGCACCATTTTCATATTAGTTATCGACCGTGGTGTCAAACGACGAATATCTTATTTTGTTTTCGTCGATTGACACCAAGGTCAAGTGTGATTTGTGTACTGACGAAAAGAAAACGGTTATTACAACAAACAATTACAATCAAATGTTTAATGGAATCTTGGTTGTTATGGAATACATATTTATTAGTACAAATCATATTTTAATAAACCGTAAATAAAGGGAATAACAAACAATAAGTTAAAATTAGGAACTGAACGAATGCAGTTTGACATTTCAACAGACCAAAATAAAAGTCAAAAGTGTTCGTTTTGAGTTTCGTGAAATAGTCTTACAGTTTGTTTGGTTCGTCAATTATATTATAATTTTATGATATTGGCATCAACAATGTTTTCGGACAAAAAACACATAAAAATGTATTGTAAGTACAAGACCTAGCCCAGGTTCTATACATTTCTGAAACATCGCCTTTATATTTATTTGCATTTGCACTTTATTATATATGAAATACAAAAGAATGTATTAGAAATACAAAATATTGCATTGTGTCAAAAATGCATGAACATTATCTTCGAAATAGGAATAAGTAAACTTTTACCTGATTCACCTTTTAAATTAACTGATTTCACTATTATTGCCTGGGCCTATTATATCCAAGACTTTATGATTAAAACTAATAATTTTAATGTGAAAACAAATCCATACTTACCATCCACTTTGAAGTGAGCAATTTTCGATGGCCCCACCGAATAAACGTGCAAGAGTTCTTACACGATTTTTTTTCATTTTGCCTATCTTACACCTACCTAATATTTTTTATGAATTTTAGACTCAAAACATGCCTTTTTCGGTGGTAGGTGTAAAAAAAAGTTGACACATACTTATTTTGCTAAAATTTAATTAAAATAGTTATAATATAATATTCACATATTTTTTAATATACAAGTGTATAAAACTTCATGTTTATTGAGTACACATGTTGGTGATACTTAATGTGACATAATTAACCTCACTTTAACACCACCTGCCAGCTGACTGAAACACATTGCTACAAATAAACTTTGAAAGATGTCACTACAACTGTCAGAAATCCAATCCAATCAATAGAAGACTGTATATTAAAGAAGATGGATGAACTTCAGGCTCAGCTACAAGGTGCAGGATCCGCCAAAGATACAGTTGCAAAAGTTGCCGAGGAGTTCCGCACTTTCAGAGAGCTGACATTCAGTATGCTCAGTCTCCTCAGGCAGCAAATTGCTGAGTGCTCCAAAGCTGTAGACATAATTGACACCAGACAGCGAAGAAAAACTTTAATCTTTTCTGGGGTTCCTGAAGATGAGAAGGAGAGTTGCTCTGTTGTCATTCTCGGGGTCCTACATTCCAAAATGGCTCTGAAAGATATCTCAGCCACCTCCATCAAGGTCTGTCATCGGTTGGGAAGGCCAAACAAAGACCGCCATCGGCCTATTTTGATAAAATTCTTGACCTCTGATGTCAAAGCTGCAGTCTGGCGGGCTAAGAAATTGCTAAAAGGGTCTTCTATATCAGTGAAGGAGTTCCTGACCAAAGGTAGACAGGCAGTCTTCGGTAAAGCGAGGCTACACTTCGGCATACGGAGGTGTTGGTCACAGGATGGCATCATAGTCATCAATGCTCCTGATGGTAGTCGGCACAGGATTGTATCCATAGACGAGCTTAAGCCGCTACTCGACAAATACCCCAAGGCATCAGCAGAAAAGACAAACACAATGCCACAATAAACTTTAATATTGTTGTTTAAGAACATTATCACTCAACATATTAAACTCATGTTATTGTGTTGTTCGTCATAGTGTGTTAGATGTTCGAACTCTTATCATTACTCGGTATGTTATAACTTTGTTTAATTTTGATGTTTAGGTTACCCGCTTCTTGTTCATTATTTTAATTTCTTATCTTTTCGAAAACGACGGTAACCTAACCTCTATTTATTATTTTGTTTACGTATGTCAAAGTCTGACTTGTCATTTTGACTTTAAAGTTGCGTTCAGAAATACAAATCACAAGTGTTTATATTTTTTGTGTTGCCTTTTTATAATATTCTCTTTTTTTTTTCTTTCATAAAAATTGTATTGTTTTTAGCATATTGTGTAAGTCGGTTGGCGGGTGGTGCAGAGATATAAAACTACATACTGTTGTAGTATTCACCTTTTGCATTACCGTAATAATAGTACTTTCAGATACTAATATTTTATTTTATATATATATATATTTTCATATAATATTTATTTTATATTATGTCATCATCAAATAATTCTTCTTTTCATTCTGCCAATGATTCTGCTGATTTTTCCACGGATGATAGCTTCTGTTCAGTAATTGGTACTCTTGGAGACAATTTACGTCTTGAATTTAATAAGCCATCCAAACAGTTACTGAATGTGTGTCATATAAATTCACAAAGTGTACCTAGCCATCACAGTGATCTTTTTGAAGCCTTCTCTGACACTAATGTTCACGCCATCCTGATTTCTGAGAGCTGGCTCAAACCTCACCTTCTCTCCACTACTTATCCACTCCCTGGTTTGGTACTTATCCGGAATGACCGGATTGACAAGGGAGGTGGTGGAATTGCTATATACCTTCGCAGTAGCTTTACATACAAAATTGTCGCTTCATCTTCTCCTCAATATTCTGCTTCTGCTGAATTTTTATTTTTAGAGGTTTGGGTCAGGGGAGTAAAAGTTTTACTTGGGGTCGTTTATTGTCCTCCATTAGTCGATTATTTCACTGATTTGGAATCGGTATTAGAATCTTTAGGGCCTGAGTATAGCCATCACATCATAATGGGTGATTTTAATACTGACCTGGCATCCCAACGTTCCTCTCGCTCCCAGAAACTTCTCCATATTGTTGAATCTACCAGCCTCCACGTCTTACCCCTACAACCCACTCATCACAATCCACATGGGGAGGACACTTGGCTAGATTTAATCCTCGTCTCTACTCCCTCCTTTGTCTCTTCCCACGGTCAGCATCCTGCTCCAGGTTTCTCCCATCATGACCTCATTTTCCTTTCCTATACCCTAAAACCTCCTAAATCCCATCCTAAGATTTTGCATACGCGTTGTTTTGGTCGGATCGACGTTGATAAGCTACAGGTCGATGCTTCGTCAATAGATTGGAACCACTTAGTTGCGGCTTCTACGGCCAACGATAAGGTCGATATCTTTAATGAAGTTGTAACTAAATTATATGACAAGCATGCTCCAGTCAGAAGAATTAAGCTTAAGCGTCCTCCAGCGCCTTGGATGACGACTGGGGTTCGAATGATGATGAGACGGAGGGACCGCGCCTTTCGGAAATTTAGGAAAGAACGAATCGATGATAACTGGATTGCTTTTAAAACTGCCAGGAACAGGTGTAACCAGATGATACGTAATGCTAAACGCCGATACATTCTTAATAATATTGACTCATCTTCACCTGCAAATTTATGGAGATTTCTCAATTCTATTGGTATTGGTAGATCACGTCAAAGTGATCTACCCAAAACTATTGACCTAAACTTAATTAATAAACATTTTGCTGTTTCTGATGCTTTAAATATTTCCACCAAGACTCAAACCATTAACTATATTAGTGGTTTGTCACGTCCCAAAATTGGGCCTTTTATTTTTTCTTCTCTAGCGCCGGGGGAGATCAAAGTTATTATCCTTTCTATTAAATCCAAAGCTGTGGGATGTGACGACATTAGTCGTCGCATGATTACACTTGCTCTGGATCAGCTTCTGCCTGCTATTACCCATATTCTTAATTTCTCCCTATCTTCTGGCCAATTCCCTTCTTTATGGCGGCAAGCGTACGTTCGTCCTCTTCCTAAAATATCTAATCCTTCACTTCCCTCCCATTTTCGCCCAATCTCTATTCTTCCTTTTCTATCCAAAGTCTTGGAGGCATGCGTACAGAGACAACTGTCCGGGTTTGTTCATCGAAACAACCTTTTATCTCCTCTCCAATCTGGGTTCAGACCTGGACATAGCACTGTCTCTGCCTTGCTTAAAGTGACTGGCGATGTTAGGGCGGGTATGGAGGACACCAAGGCTACTGTTCTAGTCTTGGTAGATTTCTCGAACGCCTTTAACACCGTCAGTCACGACATCCTGTTATCTATCCTTTCACAACTTATGGTCTCTCCTGAGGCGCTGGATTGGTTTTCTTCATATCTTCGAGGGCGTCAACAGTCAGTCAAATTTGATGATAATGCATCGAGCTGGTGCAAACTTGACGCTGGTGTCCCTCAAGGCGGTATACTCTCTCCACTTCTTTTCTCATTGTTTATCAATCTTGTAACCCATGATCTTCAAACTACGTATCATCTGTATGCTGATGACCTGCAGTTTTATGTTCAGGCAAGGGTTGAGTCTCTTTCTGTAGCTATTGACGATGTAAACCGTGACCTGGAATCTTTGAAGACTTGGTGTAGTAGATTTGGCTTGGAAGTTAACCCATTAAAGTGCCAAGCCATTATTATGGGTGGCTACCGAGTCATGAGTAGACTTGATTTTACCACACTCCCACCAGTGAAGTACAACGGATCTGTAATTCCCTTTAGTAAGGATGTCAGGAATCTGGGGCTGCAGATTGACGGTACTTTGAGTTGGCTGCCACAGACAACTAATGTCAGTCGGAAGGTCACAGGAGCCCTGCGGTCACTCTATCGATTAAAAAACTTTCTTCCAGCCAAGACTAAGACAATGTTGATGCAAACTCTCATTTTTCCTATTATCGATTATGGTGATGTGTGTTATCTCGACCTGAATGCAGATTTACTCAATAAACTTGACCGACTTCTCAATAATTGCATTCGATTCGTTTTTAATCTACGTAAGTATGATCATGTATCTACTTATCGGACTCAGCTGAATTGGCTACCTATACGTCAACGTCGTAGTCTGCATGCTTTGACCACTCTTTACTCAATTCTTAATTCTCCCAATGCTCCCTCTTATTTAACTCCACACTTTCAATATCTCTGCTCAAGCCATGACAGGCATCTTCGCTCTTCTAACAACCTTCTTCTTTTTTGTCCTCTTCATAGCTCAAGTCTTGTACATTCTTCCTTTAATGTTCAATCTATTCTTCTGTGGAACGCGCTCCCTCTGGAAATCAGGATGTCCACAAACCGTGACATTTTTAAGGCTAGAGTACACCGGCTTTATAGCAAGTTCTTATCAGAATCATCTTAAAACTCTCATTAATTTGATATTATTTATTTATTGTTTATATTATATTTATGTATACTTATGTTATTTATATTTTTATGTTTATTGGAATATATTTATCATATAATATATTAATTATCTATCTATTGTCTTAAAATATTTAGTTAAATTAGTTTTCTTAAATTGTTACTGAATGCACCTACCTAGTTTTGTCTCTGCATCACCCAAAGGTTGACTGGTAGAGAATGCCTTTGGCATTAAGTCCGCCATTGTACCATTATGTTGTGCAAAAAGTTTTAAATAAATAAAAAAATGCCTATTATAATAGTGAATTTCTTTATTATAGGGAAATTTACGAATTAAAAAATACAGGAATAATAGTTTATGCTTTTATTACATGCTTTTTGAGTTACCAAGTATACAAGAATAAACATGTTAAAACCTACAGACGATTTGAGAATTTCTGAATATTTTCAAATTTGGGTAATGTTTTCTAATCTTCTTACACGTTTATTCGTGAAAAATGTATGCAAATTTTATTAGTAATGTTTTATCCCACAAAATGGAAGTTTGAATAAAAATAGGTTATTAAAATTAAAGTATTTCTATTTTTATTTCTAACGAATAATAGTGTAACATTACCGTGCGTTTTATTCGTTATGTATCGTTACACAAATAAACGTGTAATGATATATTACTGTGCTAGTCATGCAAATTTCACAAGAGTAAAAAAAAATAGTTGTACCTATATTCATTAATTTCTTCAAAGTCGTTGATGTTTAAAAAAGTCTATAGTTTATTTTTTTACCTATAATTCGATGATACATTATTTATAGCTACTTACAATGAATTGAGCGTTATTGAAGTTTAAACGTTTTTATTACACGCTTTTTATTAGCTTCACCTGTATGTTTGTATGTTTGTAACCGACTTCTTTGGGCGCGATTTTGACCCACTTTAAACCAAAACAAAATACAAAAAAAAAGTGTATCCGATGTTGGGATTCGAACCCTGTTCGGTCGGTACTACCTTCGTACGGTACTGTGAGAAAATTACCTATTTGTGAATTTGAACTTTAATAAATATTATTTGATATCTAAACCATCTACAAAAATCAAATTCCTAAAAGTGGACTTGAATATTATGGGATTCGAACCCAGTATCATCGCATCGTTCGCGTTGGACTAATACCACAGAATGCTAATACTCCATCCATTATTGACAGTCCAATGAAGTTTTTACTTCTGCCGTGTGGTCAACGCACACTCGTTTTTTGACTTAAGATTTTTGTTTGTTCTAACTCAGGTATTTCTACCCTTTCTTAAACGTTCTTGCCAATATATTTAAGGGCATGTAATAATAATAATTTGTATTTAATTATTTTTTACCTGCTGATGTCTTGAATATTAAAATTAAATTTTAAGAGATGCAGTAGTAAAACGTAATAGTTAGTTGTTGCTATCGCAAAACTGTTGTGGGTATCTAAACAGTTTTGCCTTGCCAAGCACTCTCAGAAAAAATGTATAATTTAAATAAAAATCATGTAAACACTTTTGTGCATGATTGTTATGTTATAATAAAATACCAATGCGGCCGTTCTTTGCTGTTTTACGTCATGGTGTCAATCAACGAAGACAAATAAGATATTCGTCGATTGACACCGTGGTCCCAAACAGGTAAGTCAAAAAACATCCTTCTGCGATTGACACCATGGTGCCAATAATCCGTGGTGTCAAACAGCGAAGGACCCGTACGAAGATCTAGACTTGGAACGAACATTTTGTGGATCACTCAAAGAGAGAGTAGAGCACCGTGGACATGGACCAGCCAAGCCAGAGTACAGGTTTCCAGAGCTCATTTAGGTATGCGTTTTTAACTAACGTTTTCCTATCCCAAGGAAATTCATGGCTGATATCACCGTTATAACGAGAGACGAAAGGCAATGAACTCAGATAAAATTCCAATATAAAATCCGTGTATTTATTTTGAACCGGAAACACAAGCTTCCATAAAATACGGTAACTGCTTACCATCAGGCGGGCAGGATGCTTGTTTGCCACCTGCGTAGTGTAAAAAAAAGATTTATTCCGTGTAAGATTTGAGTCCACAACACTCAACGCAGTGTTATTAACGAGGCTTCTAAGCCACATATGCTGTCAAAGTCACATATATTTTATCCAGTGTAGGACTACAACACTCGGCTAACACAAAAAGACAAACCCCTCAATAAAGATCAAGTCCTTACTAATAAACTATTTACGGACATAAAATATACCTAGCCTCGGAACAAACATTTATGGATATATCAGTTTTATCCCATACTAGCTGTTGCCCGCGGCTCCGCCCGCATGGATGTTGGTTATCGCTGCAAAAAGTAGCCTATGTGTTATTCCAGACCATAATCTATCTGTGTGCCAAATTTCATCCAGATCCGTTCAGTAGTTTTTACGTGAAAGAGTAACAAACATCCATCCATCCATCCATTCTTACAAACTTTCATATTTATAATATTAGTAAGGATGGTTATTGAATCAACAACATTTAGCGCGGTGTTGTTATCCTGCAATCTAATTGATCACGGGGCATATTACTCAAACCTTTAAAATCCTTTTTCTCTTGAAGTGAAGGTGCATGTTAATCATATCCACCTTTCTCCGAGATTCATATAATGATACTGAAGATTACTAAGATCAAATACCACTTTACTCCTCACAGGATGGAACCAATAACTTCAGCCAGCCAGTCATTCTCACCACAGCACCACCGAGACAGTAGCCGTACCTATCCAATATTCACTACAAAAGACTAATAATATACTAGCTATTGTCCTCGGCTCCGCCGTCGTAGATACTCATCGTTTCTTGCGAAAGAAGTACCCTATGTCCTTCCCCAGAATACCTTCTATCTCCTTGTCAAATTTCATTAAAATCTATTCATGACAAAGGTAACAAACAAACTAACAAAAAAAATTCCTTGCACATTTATTAAATAAGCATGTATTTTTAAATAATAATATACTTCCAGTACACAAAGTTTTAAACATAAATTGTTGAGATCTTCTTTTAAGCATAGATATGACTTTGTGATTAATCGAGGATATGATCGATGTCGTTGCTAGTAAATCGAGTCGATTCTAATATAAGTCTTTGATATATGATTTGATCTGAATTCATGGCTGATATCACCGTTATAACGAGAGACGAAAGGCAATGAACTCAGATAAAACTCAAAACCAATGTATATTTAATTGACTAAACGCTTTGTTGACCTATTCTGATGCAAAGGTACGATCAGTTTTATTTTGAGCAAATGATGAGAACTTTGTCTAGACTCTATTGATTATTTACCAGTCGTTCATCAAAATTACTAACATATATATATACTTGCTGAGAGAAGTTACTAAACTTTCTAACAAAGCTTATTTGGCCTGTTTGATATTAAGCAGTTACCGCAACCAATGGACGCTTGCAATTACTTAATCAGTTAAATCAGGTCTCAGTTTTTCTATGCATATAACATATACGGGACAACCAATTGCTGAATCAATCGTCAAAATCGACTAACGAAGAACAACACTAGGACGTGATACACATTTCGGAAAAAAATAGTCTAGTCATATTTTATTGGTAAGGAATTCTAAGAAGTCATATTTACATTACAACATAATACAATATGTTTATGTCAATTACAATATGCACAAAATTAATAAATTAAAAATATATCAGTAAGTACAATAATAAATGTCAAAATTATAATGTAAAAATATGTTATTTCAATAATAATGTCAAATGATAATTTCAAATACTTCTAAAGTTATGTATCTACTTATTAGCAACAATGCAACGGTTTCTAAAATACGATGCGCTCAATTTGGCACATCTACCAATTCCCCCCAGTATCTATTAAACGGTGAACCAACTAATTCTACTATATTAGAATAATTCCGACTAATTAGCAACTAATTAATTATGTAATTGGATTTCGAGTTTGTAACGGTGATTGCCAAAATTACCAATACGTTATTTCTTAACAAGACGGCTAGGTATTGATTACATCGACGCACGGTCAAAGACTTTACGACTTGCTGACGACTCGGACATCGTCGTTCTCTGCGACGTCAGCAATATTTTTGTACAGAAAAAAACTCTGTAAACCAAAAGGGCATTACTACTGGAACAACAAGGTGTGGAAACAGATGTGAAATTATTATGAAAATAAAACTTTTTAGAACATCGTAACTCTCCATTACAAAGAAAGATATATCTTTCATTTTCCTTTGTTACTAACCAGCTTCAATAGTGGTTCCATAAAGATTATAAATTTCTCATGTAGAAATTTATGCCTCTATAACAGAAATGTATACTTTAATACGGAAGTAAAAACCATATAAAATTTTGTCGTAAAAGTTTACTTAAGTAAAAACATTGGGCATACTCTAGAGAATTATACATAGTGTGAGACCACCTATGGTTGGTGACAAGTGGACTTATAAATATGAGAAGGTACCTAGGTTATTCCCCGGTTATCATCATCATCATCTCAGCGAAAAGACGTCCACTACTGGACATAGGAGTCCCCCAAGGATTTCCACAACTCTCGATCCTGTGCCGACCTTGTCCATCGGTTGCCCGCAACCTTTGCCAGGTCGTTGGTCCACCTTGTTGGAGGCCTGCCCACGCTTTGTCTTCCAGTTCGTGCTCGCCACTCTGGAACTTTTCTGCCCCAACGGCCAGCAGTTCTGCGAGCTATGTGCCCGGCCCATAGTCCGGTTATCCTTATACCTAATTGTCTTATTTAATTTTTACCATAAGAAATAAAATAGGAAAAGGTGTTTGAAAATTGATCATGTTACCGTCCTTACAAATGGTAATTTGACATCGCTTCACCGGTCAACTTTAGTTAGCAAACAAGCATACGGCCTGCCTGATATTGTCTTTTCTGTGTGTCTAATGGTAAGCAGTTACCATAGCTTATGGAGTGTTGCTCCATGTATGGCATGTTCATGTAGCGTGTCGCTGACCCATGACTTCGTAACTTCGTAATATCCCTGGGATAGGAAGACGTTTATTTAAAAACGCATATCTAAATAAGCACTGGACCTGTACCTACGTAGACACAGAAACACAAACTGTAAGGTAAAAGTTTTTCCTCAGTCGGGCTTGCTCGCTTGAGTGGTACCCTACCTATCTTAAAAGTCCTAGTAGTCTTAGTCTTCTATAAGATAGAAATTGAAATTTAAGTGTACCTTCCCTATCTCTAAAAATAAACGGTATTGCTAAGAGATTCCTTACAAGCTCTTCAATCTCGTAATATAACTTATGAACACAAGTTTGTAGTGTACAATATTTCCATGTAAATGGAAGCAACATTACATGGCATGCCTGTGCGTTCCTTCCCGCATTCCACCTCGTACAAGCAGAATGAAAATTACTCTATAGTAGAAAATATTAAGAGGAAAAGTGCTGTGTTATGTGGCTACCAACTACCAACATACTGGTGTATTAAGTGCTTATTTATTTTTTAATATACGTAGATAGATATTATTATATGCATACCTACATATTATAGATACATTTCTCTGAAACAAAGAATTGTGCTCATCACACAAAGATTTGTCCTGGGTGGGAATCAATTCCACGTGCTCCGGCTTAAGTCAGGTAACTGAAATTTGGTGTACTGACGTAACTTCGGTGACAATGCAATAATATGGTACCAAGGAGCTGGTCTGATGATGCAGTCGGAAGGCAGCCATAGGATCTCTTTAACGAAACAAGATAGCCATGTCGTGTTTGGGCTTTTTGGATTTATCTTGACGAGTACTATATTCCTAGATAGGTGTTCAGAATGTGATGATGAAGTTCGAAGGTGGCAAAAATATAGCCGTATAGTGTTTGGGCTCTTTTAAGAATATTTAATGCATAAACACCCATCAATTACAAAAATACACTATAAAAGCTTGTATTTAAAAATATTTTTATGAAATACTAGCTGTTGCCCGCGGCTTCGCCCGCGTGGATGTCGGTTATCGCTGTAAATAGCCTATGTGTTATTCCAGACCATAATCTATCTCTGTGCCAAATTTCATCCAGATCCGTTCAGTAGTTTTTACGTGAAAGAGTAACAAACATCCATCCATCCATCTATGCATCCATCCATCCATCCATCCATCCATTCATACTTACAAACTTTCACGTTTATAATATTAGTAGGATAAATTCATATAATAGATATGTATATTTTAATAAAACGATAACCTACATTTCACCAGTTTTATTAGGTCCAACACAATACGAGGCGATCGCGAGCCTATTGTCATATTCGAGCGCAATTTTAGATACCTTGGTGCATCTGAAAAACTCCAAGCAGAAAAACTAACACAATAGCACCAACCCGGGAATTGTACCGGAAAAATCGATCGAATCGGATCCTACTTCCTGGAATTAATTCAGCCAGAGCCCATGCTTACAAATGGTGAATTATAAAAAGAGTTTACAAAACTGCTTCTTGGCTCTTTATGCAATTATCGTTATCCTGTAAAATCAAAACAGTACTTATTTTCAATCTGGTGATTTCATCAGCCGTTATATGAACTCGACAGGGGTTTCGTGATCGATTACGAATCGTTCGAATCGTTTACAGCTTAGCTTAGAATAGACCATCGACGTATTGTGCCACTGCTGTGAGACAAAGGGCTTAGGATTGTGTGAGCTAGACCGGCAACACTGTCTATCTATAGTCTGAGATTATTATCGTGCTATAAATCTGTATAAAAGAAAGTTAGAATAGATATCATATTCAGTTGGAGCATTCACGTGTACGTACTATTAGAATCCGACGAACAAAACGAGAAGGTAAATATCTATAGGTACTAATATTAAATAAATAACTTTGTTCCCATGTATGTTTGTTTGTTACTTTTTCACAACTAAACGGCTGAACGGATCGTAATGAAATTTGGCATTTAAGAGAGGTAGGGCACCGTACTAGCGAGCAAGCCCGACTGGGGATGGACCTCCACTTTATATAGAAAACCACAGCGGTGTAGTTGTGTTCCTGTGTATAAGTATAGGCAGGCCTCCGTCACTCCACGTACTTGCGCGCTATAATTACCTACGGCTCGTCGTACCGCCGGTGGACCAAATTTAATGCTGTTTTCGCAAGCGAAGCGCACGCACGTTGTTCAATTTTAATCGTTCTATTAGTTTTTACTACACTAAAATTTAATAACCGAGAATTTAGAAAGGGTAAGAAATTTATATAAAAATAAAACACGTACCTTTTAATGATTTTTTTATTTTACCTACATACTGACCTTTATAATTATGTTTTAGATGTATTGCACAGTCAACAATTTTAAACTACCACCTATAGTCAGAACATATTCACAATTCTCAATAAAATAGGCACAAATAGTTATTTATGAAAATTTAATTTTATCAAAGAGGCAGCCCCGCGATTGCTGTGGGATCGCGCAGTGCGAAGCAATCACAACTGTACGCTTGAGCATTTAGGCACATTTTAGCATGCAGCGGTTGCTGACGCGACAGAGTAGGCTATTATAGCAGTAGGTATTGGTAATTTTCTTCTGAGTGAAGTATCTGTTACGTAGTAACTCTTTAGTAATCTGTGGTATAGGTCTCTAGCGCTCAGTTAGAGATGCATTTTAAAAGAAGCGTTTTCCTATTCCATAGAAACCCCCAAACATTGCTCTATTGAAGTAGCAAACATTAATTTCTTTCTGTTCTTTCAATTTTTATCTAGACAATGTCTAGTTTCTCACACATGTGAACTTATACAGTCTTTAAGTCAGTGAAGTGCTGAAAACAGATGTGTGTAAATACGCCTAATGCCATATAAGTTTCGACTTAGCACCTACTTGAATACTATCTAGGTTAAATAGGTGCTGTGCTGCGATGGAAATTTATAACATATGAGATATAATAATACCGACATTTACTCATGAACGATTATTATGAATATCGATAACGATTAGAGAAATATTTAAAGTGAAAACATTAACCTAGCCAGCCGGTAGTCTATATAGTAACTGCTTACAATTAGGCCATACAACTATTTAGTAATCTGTGGCCATACCCTTGTTTGTGTGATGTACAAATGGTTGTCCCGAGTCTGAGTGTACTTTGTGTCCGGTAATTGTATGTTTGTAAATCCCTCGCGACACAGGGCTTGTTCCCTAGTGTGGGAGTTGTCTATGAAAAAAAAAACGATATTTGCAAAAATCTCTTGTTTTATTACGAAAATTGTTTTTTTGGCAAACAAAATACAAATGTATTAGACACGGAACAATCATTTATTTCACACATTTTTGTTTCCTATATATATGTGCAGTCCGTTTTTGTTTTATTTATAATTCAATGCAAAAGTTAATACGTGTCATTATCGCCATTATTTTTTATTATTCGTATTCCAGAGTAAGTAATAATCTCAAAATAATATCGTAAACACAAGTACCCTTTTTACTACCCTCCAAGTTATTGTCCGATGGGAAGGCAATCCGACACGGCCGGAGAGAGATCAGGCGTAGGACCAACGGCTTTAGGTGCTTTTCAAGCTACGGGCGGCGAGGTAAACACCGTTGGTAACTTCGGGCATCTATTGTTAATTTCTTGACGAAAAAAAATACATATCTATTTATGGCCCGACCAAGGAACCGAACCTGGGACCTCTGGAATAATCGCACCCAACTACCACCAAACCAACAAGGCAGTCAATTAAACGAAGATTGCAAGCCCGTTAATTAAGGCAACCCGTTTAATACTTCTTCATCATTTTTCTAATCGGCTTTTTTATTAAAAGTTAACTTCAGTTAGGTGGTTACTTTGGTTACTTTCATGTTTCATGTGGAAAGGAAGAGATTGCTAAAATAATTGTTATTGTAGCTTCAAAGAGTACGACCGTCGATATAATTGAATGAAACACAAAAAGGCTTGTACAGACATTCGATTTTTAATGTGAATTTTTGATTGTTATGTACAACGACCCTGTTTACTTTGAGGGAAAGGAAATTCATGCAATAACGTTTAAATTAAAATATAACCACCTGTATAGCACCTAGCGATTAGCTACCGAATTTCTATGGCTATGGAATATACCTATATAATGTATAACATATTATGCTATACTAGCTGTTGCCCGCGGCTCCGCCCGCGTGGATGTTGGTTATCGCTGTAAAAAGTAGCCTATGTGTTAATTCCAGACCATGATCTATCTCTGTGCCAAATTTCATTCAGATCCGTTCAGTAGTTTTTACGTGAAAGAGTAACAAACATCCATCCATCCATTCTCATAAACTTTCACGTTTATAATATTAGGTAGTAAGGATGTATAACATAAATAGGTATGGAACGTATTATTTAGGTAGATATCATTTCATAAATTAATGGTATAGTCGTTCTGTAATATATCTAATATTACTACAGAGCGACTTTACGGGGCCGTACCGTGACGTCCTTATAGCGCTTTATTTTCGGTCTTAGTTTAAATCTCGTACTATGACAACCTTTATACTTTTAAGAGAGGTAGGGCACCATACTAGCGAACAAGCCCGACTGGGGAAGGACCTCCACCTTACAGAAGACCACAGCCAAATGACTACACACAGCGGTGTAGTTGTGTTCCTGTGTGTGAGTACAGGTCTCCAGCGCTCATTTAGGAATGCATTTTGAAAGATACGTGTTCCTATCCCAGGGTTACTTCCATCTTAAAGCCCTGGTGTAAAAAAATGGGTTGGCAACACGCAAGTGATACCTCTGGTAATGCAAGCGTCTATAGGCTACGGATACTGCTTAACATCAGGTGGGCCGTATGCTTGTTTGCCACCCAAGTAGTATAAAAAAAAAAAAAAAACCTTATTGCTAGGTAAAAAATGTCATCTTACAAATTTCAGACATGGTACGGCCTCGGGCTGAAATGATCGTGCCTGGCGGATCACACCCCAGCGGGGATTTGTACTTACTGAAACTCTCTAAGATCTTTGTAAGTGAGATTCAGACTTGTAATGTTAGAAGATTCCGTGTAGTTTAGAATAGTGAGATCTGTATCGTTTATGTAACAATTTTGCCTCAATTTTTAAGCCTTTTCTCCCGAAATTCGAAGGATGAAACAACTTACTCACTTTTCACCAGCTATGTTAAGTACATCTGCTTTAATAGATCGATCACAATGCCTGATTACGGATCCAGATCCAGGTACATTTTACCTAAGAACTAAACTTGGGACCACAGCTCGGTTGTCGTGGTTGGCACCGTTATGGCCCGAATCGGCCTATATCTCCGAATATTATTAAAGAACACGTAACTATTTCAAAAGTAGGTATATTTCAAAGGTACAAGCGTTATTAAGACACACACTCGAAAATCAACTTCCGATCTTTACTTCACCAACCGAACCGATAAAACCGGCATCGCGACATGGATGTAACTGACTTTTATAAAAGAACTTAAATAAAACTTGGTAAACATAATGATGAATTAGCACAAAAGAAAGTAACTAAATATAATGATAATGATTAATGCGCTTTATTGCGCTAGTAATAAAGCATATAATAGCTCTCCCATTTCGACGGAGCATTATCTAAATTAAGATAAAGCGAAGTCAAAACTATTAGAGATCAGAAGTCATTAGGTATACTTACGAGCAATGGAAATTAGAAAAAAAATCGTAACTCGTAACATACCATTTTAAGACCTTTATTAATAAAATAAATATAATAAAATGAAAACTGTAATCGAATATAGGTACCTACAAATTAAAAATAAACCTGATATACCGACGTACATACCTTGAAGATGCAATTTTTAAAGCATAGAGCATTATACCGCATATTTAAAATTAAAAATTACTATAATATTAGTCGTCTCAATTGAAATAATAATAATTAATATATACATCTATTGACAATTAAGTTGCGTCGTACGCTGAAATAGAAACTAAACAAATCTACCCAACTTTTCAATGCTGAAGAGGTTGAGAGTTGTTTTATATACAAATAAAAACAGAAGCGTTGTTACGGCCCATCGTTCCCTAAAAGCTTAAGAGCAATTCTACTTCGTCTATCACCTGATTTTATTACTGTTTTAACGACGATGGCCGAACCTAAAACGTCAACAGCAACTAATCAAACTCTGGCACTTTATTTTATTTTCCATTTTAATTTAATGTAATGTCTAAGACTAAGTTCTTATAATACATATCTATGGGTTAGCCAAACTGGTAAATATCTGCATATAGGTTGTTTATTTTTTACTAACGACCCAACTAAATTAATATACTTTACTTATTTAAAACCTATCTAAAGGTACGTAGTAATATGACATAAAATAACAGTATCCATAAAATAATGTTTCAACTTTTACTAGAAATAAACCCCTCGCCCGACGCCGGGAAATGGAGGAAATGCGGCAAATACGGAAATCATCCTATCGCTATCGACAATTCGTATTTGTCCCCGTGCCGGTGGCATAAACGAACTGAGAGTTAGGCAAAAAAATGTATAAGGAACTTTTCAATATTGAACAAAAACGCCGTAATAACATCTCGCTTGGCACATTGGAAAATGATTTTCGTTTTTATTGCAATAATCTAAATAAAATATATTTACGCGTTTGACGTAGCTTGACTAACTAGTCAGTTGAGCTATAACAATGGCGAAGAAAACTACAGTAATGTATGATGATGATGGGTAGTTTTGTTCTAGCTGTAAGTATAGTGAAAATATCTAATTTGTTTTGCATGTTGAACACTCTGAACCGACGGACTTGCATTTCGAAAGATCTGCCAAAAAAATATTTAAAAAGAAAACGTTCCTTCCTTTTCGTGATAAGGAAAGTAACGCGCAAATGTTGCGTTTAGTATTGTCAATAAATTGGTACGTCACTTACGGATCATAGGTTTGCCATCTTAATTTAATAGAATTTTCGCATTAGAAACAAGCTCTGCCTCCTAACATAACAGAGCCTCTAGACAAGTGGCATAAGCGATAGTCGAATCGAAAAGTCAAAAAATAAAATGTATGGAATTTGACGTGAGTCTACGATTTAATGTCGCAAACTTACGTCAAATCCCATAGATTTTCTTTTTCTACTTTTCGATTCGACTATCGCTTATGCCACTTGTCTAGAGGCTCAGGACATGTAGAGGCTTGAGTCTGTATAGTATGCATACGTTTGACTCGCAAGACAAATATCATTACCGTTCATTCATCTCCACCAAAAATCTACCACTGCTGGACATAGACCTTCCCCAAGGATTGGAATTGTACTCCGGACACAGTAATCGGTCCTAAGCTGATCTTATCCATCGTCTGCCCGCCGGCTATACTTACCAGAATAGATTTATATTATATACTTACCTACATTTCATTTTCTTCAGTTATATAATAACGCACGTAAAAATTGTCTGTATTCTGAAATCAATCACACCTAGGCGTCCGTTTTTAACTGTAAGATGGTTTTTTTGCGGTTACCTGGGCTGTCGCGACTGACGTAAGATGACCTGTCCGTCCCTCAATATCCTCTTATATATAGTTCCATGAAGGCAACAAAAGGGTTTCCCAATGAATTTTCTGAGATCTTGTTTGATCGCTCGTGTGATTTTGTGGCATTTCCAATCTTTCCCGACGTTCGAACATCGTCCCTAAGGTGACTATAGGTATCTTTATAGACATTTGATTTTATACGAAACCAGTGTAACCTACCTACAAAAGATTTACCGATATTACCTCAAGTATAAGTCTTATTTTGTAGTATGAAAAAAGTTTTTTCAATATTATCTATACAACATTCTTCTGGATTCTATTGAATAAACTATGCAGTAAAATACATAGGTTATTTAGTATTATAAATGTGCATTGCACATAATATGTAGCCGACCTAATGTAATCTACTATATAATTACTATGTAAAAAAAAAATATTGTATGTTACATAGAAGATATCGATATCTTCAAGTGATACTTAGACATTGACCCGGAGTGACCAATCTACGATCAACAGGATCAAAAGCGTGTCATTCATCAGCCACGAGCCGCTCATTATCCTTCCACTTCATAATGAATAAAGGACTAAAAGTACTGCAGACCACTTAAATCGAGGGCGTCTTGATAATTCTTAAAAAACTCGAGTATCAACTCGAATACCATTGTTCAGAAAGAGCTTAGCCTGAATAATATGAAACCAGAAGTGTCAAGTCACTACCCCACAAATTTATTAGCATATTCCATTCCACTAGCCTTATTTATATTGTAGAATAATAGTATGTACCTACACAGTATACTCAGAGGGGAAACTGACAGGACTGAACAGCCCAATTTCAAACTTTCAATGCAACTGAATAGATAACTCCAAAATTTATTCTTTTATCTATTACTAGGGGTCGCCCGCGACTTCGTCCGCGTGGTAATTTGGAATACTCCTGCCTCCTTGGCTCAGTGGTCGATGTGTGAGACTGCTGATCACGAGGTCCCGGGTTCGATTCCCGGCTCGGGCCAAAAATCGATATTGGGTTTTTCTGTTAAGAAATTCACAAAAAGATGCCCGGAGTTTGGAAATTGGTGGTGTATATGTTACGGTAAGAGTGAATAATTGAAGATTATTAATAATTATCTATTATTATTAATAATTACCGGAAGTCGAGGTTAAACTGATAAATTAATCACATTTATCGGTTATTATTAATAATTTAACCCCAGTAGTGATAAATGTAATAAGTGGCCACGGATTGCGGGGCGGAGCGGTGTGTGCGACGTGCGAGAGGCGCGGGGGGTTAGGTTAGGTTAGGTTAAATAAAAAAAAAAAAAAAAAAGGTTAAATAAATAAAAACCTAACCTAACCTAACCTAGGTTAGGTTAGGTTTTTATTTATTTTATTTTATAACTTTTACCAATATGTGTCGTGAATTATTAATAATTACACTTGACTACGGCTCACATAAGGTTAAAAACCTAACCTAACCTAACCTAGGTTAGGTTAGGTTAGGTTTTTATTTATTTTTTAACTTTTACCAATATGTGTCGTGAATTATTAATAATTACTACTAAAAGTAATAAATTTCGATCGATTATTCACATTTACCAAAACATGTGGTTATTATTAATAATTTTGTAAAAATATTAATAATTTTCAATTAATCAGATTTACCGTAACATATACACCCCCGTGCCTCGGAAAGCACGTAAAGCCGTTGGTCCTACGCCTGATCTCTCTACGGTCGCGTAGGATTTGCCGTCCCATCGCACTTTGAGGGTGAGGGAATAGAGAGTGCACTTGTATTTGTGCGCTATAATATCTCCCGCGCAGATGGCAAGTCTCCGTTAAGATTAGCCGCCGTGAACGAAATTCGGTTAGGAGGTATTTCAAATCGAACCAAACAATTAAACTCTTTAGCTTTATAATATTAGTATCGATTAGCTGTGCTTCGCACGAGCTTTCACGAGCGTTAAATTTGGATTTCGTCCCATGTCATATTTATTGGTCACTGCCATACTTCCCTCGAATCGTAGCGTGATGTTTAATAGCCTATAACCGTCCTTTAGAATTAGGCTAAAAATGCAAAAAGATTTTTTCAATCCTACTAAAAGTTGTAGAGATAAGTGCGTTCAGCGGTTCAAATAAACAAACAATCTTCAGCTTTATTATATCAGTATAGATGAAATTTAGGTCATTACAATGTTCAATCGATTGTTTGTGTGAGAATGTTATACAAGTATAGTTACATACGCTCATTAATTCTTGCAATGATAGTAAAGTATCGATGTATAATTTATGTCGCGGAACAATCCCTGGCTGGCTGCCAATAGCTACTGAAGGGGAATTGTGTATTCACAGCGTGCAAACAATCAACTTGTAGAATAACACATGTAAATATGTATACAACAACAATTATTATATAACTCTCTAACCTGTTCAAAGCTCTTGATATCATTTGACCTCAATTTAACAGTAAACGGATCGCTCATATCCCTCAAATTAATATTTGGGTTATCTACGCGTTTCCCTCCAATACATTTTACACATTTTGAGTTTGTTTACATTTTATCGATATTTTCGTATAATGTTGTATGATCTCAAGTAAACATATTTTCTAATTAACTCTTGTAACAGTTAATGTAAACATTATACCATTATACGACGACTTTGATTTTAAGCAATCGCTAATAAAAGGTAATTATTTTCGAACTCATCTGCTATTCTTACATTATTAATACAATTCTAAACTTATTATTATTAAATAATGTCATTATTTTAGGCATATGAAAATACGTATATAAATATAAGAATTAAAGAGGTATTACTAAGTACTTATATCTCTCCTTATCTGACATATCTAATAATTTTTTAATGAGCAATTCTTGGAAATATAATGTGATTCGTGTATCTCGGAAACGGCTCTAATGATTGGATCAAATTTTATATTTAGATTAGGTTTAAGAGAGGTAGGGCAAGCGAGCAAGCCCGATTGGGAAAGGACTTCCACCTTACAGAAGACCACAGCCAAATAACTACACACAGCGGTGTAGTTGTGTTCCTGTGTGTGAGTAGGTACAGGTTACGTAGTAACTCTTTAGTAATCTGTGGTACAGGTCTCCAGCGCTCGTTTAGGGATGCGTTTTGAAAGAATCGTATTCCTATCCCAAGGTTACTTCAATTTAGCCCTATCAATCAAGCCCTGGTGTAAAAACTGGGTCGGCAACACGCAAATGATACCTCTGGTGTTGCAAGCGTCCATAGGCTACGGTAACTGCTTAACATCAAGCGGGCCGTATGCTTGTCTGCCACCAGTAGTATACAAAAAATTTGCTTATTATACTTTATCGAAATGCAAGCACTATAGTTTACATGCTTTATTGCGTTTATGATGTCATTAATACCTTGATTAATAATAACATACCTTCTACATATATAGCCACCTGCTGTAAATTCGTAGAACTAGAGAATATTTTATATTGGGTCGTAAATTACCCCTGAACAACGCATCGCTGCGATCTGTGGCCGCTAACGTACATTTTTGTGATGTTTATTTACATTATAAACATATATCGCTATATTCTAAACTTTAAAGAAAATGCATCTGCATTGACTGCCTTGGTGGTCCAGTGGGTTCGATTCCCACGCAGGTTGTATGTTTGTAAAGTCCCCCGCGACACAGAGCTTGTTCTTAAGTGCGGGAGTTGTCTCATAAAAAAAAAGAATTAATTTACAATCAAGAACATTAACCCCCCTAATGCAAATACTGATTTGTAGAGACCATCAACTTAAAAGCTGACAGTTGAAAATTTGCCACAAAACACGACGTGAACTGAATGACTTAAAGAGATAGTTAATGAGAAAATAATCGTATATCTATCCTGTTTATTTAACCGTAACTACATGCGAGTAGATAGAATAATAAATAACAATTAAATTAACATTAGTACCTACGAACTAGTGTACATAATAAATAATTTTAATGAGATTTAATCATGATAAACAAGATATGTACTTATTTACTTCTGTAAGTATCAAAATCTTTTATAGGTAGGTAATAACTTTTCTATTAAAAACTGTGATTGTATTCTTCTAATTAGTAGGACAACATTCTGTGGTTGAATTGTTTGTCATAGTGTATTGTGAATCACTTTTACATCAACAACAATATTCCTGAACTTCTTAGGTACATACTGATATATCTAGAGAGTAAGGTACCTTCGGGACAACCCCACCCACATTCCCACCGCTGTGACTCCTGTGAGCCAGGATTAACAGCGGAGTAACCAACTGATACACCGAGTTTTGACACTCGTGCGTCCCGTGGACAACTAAACCTACTGCCTTGGACCCCACATCGACTTTAATCAGAAGTAAATAGGAGGAGTTTGAAAGAAGAGTAAGGTACCTGTCGGTATTCAGCTTTACGTGCATCCTCGACCTGCTAAGTATATCTTAGCAGGTCGAGGATCATTACCTGAATGCCTAACATTTTGACTGCATGGATGATAAAATAACGATAACCACTACATGGCGTATTGTGGGTTTGATGTATTTCATATAAAAATGGTTGTTCCTACTAAGTGAGTGCGAGAGTCGATTTAAAAAATATAAATATAGAATTGTAGTGCCCCGATCGTTGCTTTCCTAACTACCCATTGTATGACATTCGCCTAACTTTTCTATTACCAAGTAGGATTGGCAACAGCTATAAGTAAAATCTGTAAGCTAGAACTAGGCAATATGAACGTGAAAGAAAATTGTTGTTATGCCAATTCAAAATAATTGGAAATCGGAAAAAAATAATAACACAAATTTTGAAGACAATTCAAGACTAGGGTACCTACTTACCTATATTATTTATTATAATGTTGCCTGACGATGAAAGTTATATATGAAAATTGGTTTTTTTACCAGTAAAAATCAAACAAATTTTACCTCTTTATATTAACGTAGATTTAAACAAAAATACTTGCTATTACCTAATTAAAAACATTGCTTCCTTTGACTGACTTTGGGTAATAAGTTCGGACTTACTTTTACAAGTTACGGTATTTTTACCTTGTTCGTATTGTTGCGTGATTCTGATAACCTGTGATTACAGTAATGTCATAATGACTTTTAAAACAAATATTTTTCCTCCTAATACACCATAATAATATGTTTAGTAAATAAATATATCGTCATGATCATTTGTCACACAAATTAATAGTTGTAATATACTTAAATTAATTATATTTGGTATTTTCTGGTTGATTTGATTTTTAACTATCTACTGTTAGTTATTACTGTTTATGTTAGTTATCATCAGCCTCTCCCAACTCACTGTTGGATGTAGGTGTCCCCAAGTGTACTCCACTTAGCACTATTCTCGGTTTCTGCTGCTCTGCAAAAACCCTGGCTTAATCTAGTCTGAGGGCGATACTGGCTTTGGCGAGCTGCGGTCTCCACTCAAGAACACGTCTGCTTCAACGATTATTCATCAGTTCTTTGACAAATGCGACAAGTTCTTTGAGCCATGTGTACACTTCGGTTTGATTGGTTGCGAAGCATTTGATCTTTCTTATAGCCAGCTTGGCTCTTTCCACAGTTTGCTAAGCGGCTTTTAATTTGTGGACCTAGTTTTGAAAAGAATGGGGATTTATATTTCGTACATATGTACCTATTGTACCTTATCAATGATAGCAGAGTCCGGTTTGACAGTTGTGACATTTCTTCCAATATACAGAGTACTATACTTATATGCGAACTACTTTACTGTTATTTCTTGTTACGGCTTTTACAGAACGACGAGTAAGTATATACTATGGATACGTGAGTTATATCTACAACAGACCTGTCGGTTTGAATGGGACAATTGGAAAACTACGTCGAGAGTTTGCGGACCAAATAACTGAGGTTCTAACATGAGGGCAGGTTAAGAGTACTTACCCTAAACCGGCGAACTTGCACGAAGAATGTAATGAGTGTAAATTAAACGAAAGTATATGTATGTGAAGATCGTAGAAATCCACAATCTCTGCTTACCCCTCTGGATAACAGGCACGAGTTTATGTATAAGTATAGGTATATATGTCATAACAATAGTAAATTAGTTGACTAGATAGAATGTATAGGCTATTATGTTTGGAATGACAAGAGTAATCAGTTACTGAACATGATTGCGATCAAGGAAACCATTTAGGTATAATTTGATCTGGACTCGTTATTTTGATGGTTTCATAATAATTATAAGTCTTCTGTCCGACATTTGTAAAAAGAAACAAAAGGTACATAATTAGGTACCTATATACACTGACGGACTCATAAACTGCATCAAAGTTCAGGATTATTTTTAAAACGATTTTTTAATAAGTATGATAACTTTTTAGATTAAATTATATAAATATGGAAAGACTGGCTCTTAATCTCAAAAAAAAGGAAAATTTAAAAATAGAACTGCAGTAAAACAAATGAATATAGCCGGGAAAAGAAAATTTACTCGTAGTATCAGATTTGCGTGTTATTTATAGCAAAGTTTTAAATTGATTATCATTGATTTTTTATTCTTTTGTCAATTGAATTATTGTTACCAGCAGAATTGTTGGGTTAGCTTTTTAACTCATCGAGAGTTTTTGAACCATAATATGGATACTTCGTCCGAACAAGCGGCTCAAATTGTAGCATTGGTGCGGGAGGGCTTGGATCAACGAACGATTGGTAGAAATTTAAATTTAAACCAGTCTACGGTTTCTAGAATATACAGAAGGTTTGTGGAGACAGATTCTTACAGAAGGAGACGTGGTACAGGCAGGACTCGAGCAACCACCGGTCGTGATGACCGATTTATTGTTACAACTTCCCTGCGAAATCGTTTCCTCACGTCTGTTAACATCAAAACAGAGCTTAATGAAGTGCGTGGAGTAAACGTGAGTGCACGAACAATAAGAAGAAGGTTAAAGGAAGCGGATATCACCCCTTTTAGACCAGCAAATGGTCCAAAGTTGTCTGTAGCTCACAGACAAGCTCGCTTAAGATTTGCGCGTGATCACCTGAATTGGACAGAAGAGCAATGGACCTCCGTATTGTTCACGGACGAGTGTAGGACATGTTTATATGGTGCAGATGGTCGCAGAAGAGTCTATCGTCGACGTGGGGAGCGATATGCTCAAAGTTGCATTGAGGAGCGTGTTCCTTTTGGAGGCGGTTCGTGTATGGTCTGGGGTGGCATATCGATGAACGGGCGAACAGAACTTGTGTTCATAGACATGGTCCGTCAAAACGGTAATAGAGGGGGTTTGACTGCACATCGCTACATAACAGAGATCTTAGAAGATCACGTGGTGCCTTACATGGGATTCATAGGCGAAAATTTTACTTTAATGCAGGATAATGCCCGGCCGCACGCTGCTGCACAAGTTCGACAATATTGCGAAGAGGTTGGGATACGTACAATGAATTGGCCAGCACGCAGCCCGGATCTTAATCCCATTGAGCATGTTTGGAACAATTTAAAAAGAGCTGTATATGCGAGAAACCCTTTGCCCACGACAGTGGCAGCACTAAGAACAGCACTTTCAGAAGAATGGGACAATATTCCGCAAGATCTTTTAATAACCCTAATAAAATCTATGCGGAACAGATTAGAATCCGTAATAAGGGCACGTGGAGGTAATACACCTTATTAAAACATAAATAAACCCTTGCATAAAGTTTGTGTCTATTGTTAAAACCAATTTTTTAATTAAACCAATTTTCCTTAAATTTCTGTTTTTCTTCAAAAAAAGTCTTAAGGTCCTTTCCAGTACACAAAATTAAACTTAAGGATATGACCCTACACTGTTTTAAAGTTCACGAACCAATCTAGAGGTTTCAATTTAAATCTGTATAGAAAGTTTGACTACTTGGTTAAAATATTTATTTCAAAGTCGTCTATTACTTTGATGCAGTTTATGAGTCCGTCAGTGTAGTATTTTTCTGCGTGTTTTCAGTGAACCTCCGCCTCCGAAGCGCAGTAGTAGTGCATAGTAATTACGATTGCTACGCTGAGGGTTCAATCTTCGTCAAGTCAGTAGTATTAAATTATAATGGTGTCTCGGTATTAGGGCACTTATGTGGTTTAAAGCCTGAAGTTTGATTGTGTGAAATGTGGATGTCATTCATCAGCGCCTCTAGGTACCTTCGAGGAAAATCCGTAATATAATGTTAACGTAATCGTCTTATCGTACGTCTTCAACATTATTTGAAGAACTTGCTGAGACTGGCCTATTGACGGATGATCTTTTCTAAAAACGTGTTTTATATTCAAAAGTATTTTTTATATCCAATAAATTACTCGAAAAGTGTTTTCCTTATATTTAAACTAAATATTACGTCGTAAATTTAACTGGCATATAACACCGACGTACTTATTTGACTGACATCGATATTTAACACCCTTGTAAACAAATTTAAAGAAAGAGTTAAGTAGATAGGTGGCAAGTCTATTCATTGTCCAGTCGAGCGTGCACTGTATAATGATATACCTATTTATAATAGCCTCAGAGGCTCAGAACCATTCAGTGGACATGGAGGACGCCAGCATCGCTCCATTTAACATACGCGCATGCTTCACCAAGGCTGATAGCTAAGACAGCTGCTTCTAAACGAGGTCGAGAAAAACAAACCATAATATTAATAACAGCTTAAAGTACTTGTACACATTGATTGTTAATAAAATTATCCCCTTTAGAACAAAACATAAACAAACATAAATAATTTGCTTGAAATGTTGTATAGTTTAAATTTTTCATAACAAAGCGTTTGTATAATTTTAGAAGATACTTATTACGATGGACTCTATATATCTGACCTACTTAGCCTTTCAAATTAGAAATTTAATTCGCTACGACTTTTTCTTCTAGTTTTTCAGAGTTTCTTACAATCGTGACATCGTTCAGCGATTGACCAATTGAGGACGTAGGTACATTTGTCACCGAAATACCCATAAGTAAGTGTTCTGACATCATCTCTCTGACTTACCAGTTACCTTCATAATTCATGACCTTCATAAGTTTTACTTTAATAAGTTTGAGTTTGACGCAGAAATTTGTTTTAGTATTTTTCTTTTAGTTATTTATTATATTTGAAGTATTAAATGTCTGATGTTTCTTCAGTATTAGCTATTTTACATATCATATAACATGTTAGAGTGTCTTCTATTATTGAATTGCTAATATTTGTCGCCCGTAACTCGATAATGGATATCATTCGGCCGAGCGAGCGGTGTCAGGACATGCCGGCTTCACGACTCTCTTGGGCACTAATATTGTCTACAACGACTACGTTATTTATTGAACTACATAGGCATTTCTTAATGATTTTTAAACAGAGATTTTTAACAGATTTTCCAACCAAATTACACAATATTATGTTTGCTAAAAAAAAAGAAATCAATTTAGGTATTACAAAGATAATAAAATAGCACGCTCACCTTAGGTAATTCCGAGGATATTAATTCGCCAACCATTGTTAATTTTCGTCATTTAGTTATTTGTCACTACACAATAAAATCTATACACTGTTCCTTATTTATCCAAAGTATTATTAATCTTCATATCTGTAAAATCTCCACAACAACACTGATTTATTTCTTCTCTAAACAATATTCTATAGCGAATATTATTTTTTATTTGACATTCTATATCTTTACACACTTATCGAGCGTGTAATTTTTAATGACGAAAAAGTAGATGTCCAGATATGTTCCAGGATTTTTCGCGAGATATAGACGAGAAAATTCCAACAATTTTCTGTGGCATAACCAATGTACCGGTATAAAAAGAATGTTCACTTGGCAAATAAATAGCGACACCGTATCAGAACATTGTAGTGATAGTGATTGATATTTTCAATGAAATTGACGGTTCATTCGGCGTGGAGAGGTGAGTGTTTGCGCGCGCCCTGGAATCGACCGGGCGTCCCGCCGCGCCACTGAGGCATCTCGGCTCGGCTCCCGGCCGTGCCGCGCGGCAGTCGCGCGCATGCGTACCGGCGCCGCCCACGCCTGCCTCCGCCGCCACACTGCGAGCTGTACATTACTCGCTCGCACACAACGCCGCCGCGTGCCTGCGCTCTACGTATAGCAATAAGCAGCGTGTGCGCTGTTATCAACGACACGACTCTGACGCGCCAACAATCACAATAAGCGCCCACTGATAGACAGAGAATCATAAATGTGACGTCACCAAATCGCACTTGAGTGCCACGAATCACGATGCAGAAGCATTATCCGCTATTTTATTATAGCTCACTATGGTACCTATAGAATTACAAGTGATGTCATAAGTGACCATGGAGTCTATATAGGTGGCAATTCCATAAGCTATAACAACATACGAAGTAAGTAATACATTAAATATAAATCTAGCTCTCTAGCTATGACAGCACGTTTGTTTAAGTGGCTTAAGTGGTCACCTCGCGCCATTTACCCAATATCATCAGATTGAACCCAACATAGGACAAAAAATTGTGTGATCCATAAATGGTTGTCCCGAATCTGGGTGTACTTTGTGTCTGTTGTTAATTGTATGTTTGTAAAGTCCTCCGCGACACAGGGCTTGATCCCTAGTGCGGAAGTTGTCTCGCTAAACTCGAGTTCATTGACGCTTGTAGACTAAGCTCAAGCTTCGATTAGAAGACTAGAGTCGCAGCTCTATCCTTAAATTCAGAATTCGTGGCTGGAGCCTTTTTATAATGGCTCAGCCTTTATCGAGTCTCAGGTCAATAAAACTTGAGATTTTTATCAACACTTAGGCATCTCCGCTCATCTAATGTCATCATGTAATGTAAAGAGTAGAGCACCCCAGTCCCCATCTCATCGTACCGTCTCGTAAGAGGTCACCAAGAGATAAAACAGATAGATATTACACTACCTACACTGTATCCATACGATATTACCTTCATCGCTATAAAAGGCTCACGTTCAGTTTCGTAAATGTACTCTGTTTACTAACTGATATAATGAATATTGCAGACAATATGAAGAGGGTTGGTTATTCCACTACCGAAACATCGACATATGATATGAATGCAGCATGTAAGCTCCACTCGATAAGTTGTGTTATGAATACCAAAAATATTGTGAACTACACATTGACTAAATCATATGTCTGGTTACATTATTATATACAGTACCTATATATAGCGTTTCATTCTACAAATGTAACGAGTCATGGCATCGCTAAATTAATAAACTTTTCCACATAAAGTTAATTGATTCACATCAAGGGGGTGCGGGAAAGTCGTGTCAAGGTCAAAATAAATTCATTCAGTTCATAAGCGCCTGTATTTCATGAACTCATATAAAATATAAAAGAAACAACATAATTCCCATAGATTTATAAATGTGATAACTCGGTTAGATAATAAAATTTATAGTAATATACGTGTACAAAGTGACTTAATTGCGAAAATGCAGCGAAAGAATGTAGATAAAAGATACTTATAATAACAGTTTTAAGACTTTAAAACGACATGCTTATGTACTTGGATCAAAACATGTTCTTAATTAATTTACCTACAAACTAATTGAACAATTAATTTACATACCATCAACACAGAACGTTCATAGGCTACAAGCACACGAGGCGCTCGGTGAAGGCGCCCAGCAGCGTCATGTCGGCGGCGAGCGCGGCGCGCATCACCTGCGGCGCCACCGCGTCGCGCACCCGCAGCGTGAACTCGCGCCGCGCCGGCGCCGGCAGCGCGCCGCCCGCGATGCTCAGCAGCCGGCTCCTGCCGGCCACGTCCAGCGGCGTGCCTTCCGCACTGGGCCCGAGCACGGTGCGGACGCATACAGCTCTGCACACTTCCCTCTCTGTCTCCACGAGCTCGCGTGCCGCTATCTCAAACGTCCTCCGCGTGTCTACGCCGCCCACGTTGGAATTTGTGCAAGTGGCGCCTTCCTCATGAGCTTTTATCGCTCCCGCCCGGAGGATTGCGGGCAAGAGAAGTTCGGCCGTGGCGCTGACCGTCCTCGATCGTAAGAAATGTAACACCTGCTCGGCCTCACGAGTTTCGTCAAATAACCTTCTCTGTCTCACCGCAGGAACGGGACGTGCGACGTCCCACGCTTCGGCCCACGGATTACCCGGTAGGAGCATTCGGTCACCCAGTGATCCACCGTCGTCCGGTTTCCAGTCTCGAGGTGAATACCAGCGCACGAAGTCGCAGAGCTCCGCGCCTGGGTTAGCCGCTTTAAACGCCTCCATGTCTGAAAGTAGCGAAGCGCTCATCATCCTGGCTCGAAGCTCTGACGCTTTCGCATCGTCACCGAGCCGCACCATCAACTCAGCGTCCTCCTCCAGTTGATCTTCAGTCTTCGGCGCAGGGTCCTGGAAAAAAGGAAAATATTATAGAAATGAGTTGTTTTAAATATCAAATTCACACTAGACGAAGTGATAAAATATTAATAGATTGGTATAATATATTCACTCAACAGTTAGATCCACCGGTTTTTAAAACTTTCTATTTGTCTGACCTAAATATGTGTAACACAACATTTACTGTTACTGAAATACACGATTTAAGCATTATAAAAATATGGGCGTTATTTAGTATTAATTATAATAAAATAATTGTTGATTCCATGCCCACCTGTGTACGTGGAACATAGAGAGGTGCTCCGTTCTTCATAGTTGCATCACCAAATCGACTGAGTCGGCCCACAGGTCTATCCCATGGAAGTTGATCTTCATTTTCACCTTCAGAACAGTCAAAAAATTCATCTTCTGAGGAATTGCCAGCTAAGCTGCCGCTACCTTCCAGCGCTCGTTTAATACAACAGTTGAGAAGTTGAAGCTTTTGGTGTAGTAAGCATGTACGAGCGTTCGGTGAGCCTTCAGCAATTCTATAGACAACAAATAAAATCACATTATGTATATATTATGTAGATACCTATACTAAAAGTAAGTCCTCAGCACCCCACCTACACTTATAATGTTTGTAAGTAAGTAATACAGTAAGCGTTACATCAGCTTTTACGTCTAACACAGGTGATTACATTTTAGATATTCTTTTACTCCCTTACTGACGCAGCTCACAGTAGCCGATGGAAAAGGGTTCAATAAAATATTGTATACAATAGTGTGCGACCCAAATTTATATATTTTTTTTTTTTTTTTTTTTTTTTTTTTATACTACCAAGGTGGCAAACAAGCATACGGCCCGCCTGATGGTAAGCAGTTACCGTAGCCTATGGACGTTTGCAACACCAGGGGTGTCACTCACGCGTTGCCGACCCTTTAAAAACCTTATAACTCCTTTCTTGAAGAACCCCATGCTATAGTCTCTTGGGAAAACCTCGGCAGGGAGCTCATTCCACAACCTTATCGTACGTGGTAAGAAATTCCTCTGGAATCTTACTGTACGGCATGTTTGAGGTGCAAGGATGTGAGGATGAACTCCCTGTCGGTGGCGAGAGGTGCGTTGATAAAATGAGGCCGTGGGCATCATCTCGAACAATTCCTCAGAACACAGCCCATTGTACAGGCGGTAGAACACACACAAGGAGGCGAAGTCTCTCCTGAGACTTAGTGGATCAATACCGCCTGTGAGCTTGGGATCGTCAACAATCCTCACAGCGCGTTTTTGGATGGATTCAAACGGTCCAAGCTGGTATCCAGGTGCTCCCGCCCAAAGGTGGCAGCAGTACTCCATGTGGGGCCGGACTTGCGCTTTGTAGAGCAGCAGTCTTTGGCCCGCGGTGAAGTACCACTTTGCCCTGTTGAGCACACCTAGCTTTCTAGATGCCAGCTTAGCCTTGTCTTCCAAGTAATGGCGGAACTGGACGTCGCTGGAGATGTCGACGCCGAGGATCCCAATGCTCTTGGATATTGTAAGGGCTGTGTCTTGGAATCGTGGAGCCATAGCAAATGGGGCTTTCTTAGCGGTGAACGCGCAAACTTGTGTCTTAGTGGGGTTGAATTGGACTAAATTTAGTCGTCCCCAATCAGAGACTCTGGAAAGAGTGCTACTGATTTCAGACACAAGTTTTTCGCGACTTTCATCCACAGTGGAACGAGGGATATTTGCGCGGCCTGTGTAAAAAGTATCCCCGGTGCTGTCGTCTGCATAGCAATGAATGTCGTCGATAGACAACATGTCATTTATATGCAGCAAAAACAACGTCGGGGACAGCACAGAGCCTTGCGGTACGCCAGCATTGATGTCCAGGCGATCCGAGCAACAACCGTCAACGACAGTTTGTATGCTTCTGCTGGACAAAAAGCTGGCAATCCATTCGCATAGTCCCTCGGGGAGTCCGTATGATGGTAGCTTCGATAGAAGACTCCGGTGCCAGACCCGATCGAACGCCTTAGCTATATCTAGGCTGACCGCCAACGCCTCACCTTGACTCTCGATGGCTAGAGCCCAGCGGTGCGTGAGATACACTAGAAGATCACCCGTTGAGCGACTGTGGCGAAAGCCGTACTG
Source organism: Trisateles emortualis (assembly GCA_947095525.1). Lineage (NCBI taxonomy): Eukaryota > Metazoa > Arthropoda > Insecta > Lepidoptera > Erebidae > Trisateles > Trisateles emortualis. The sequence goes on along the minus strand of OX352732.1, from coordinate 17,031,384 downwards.
TCGGTCGCTAATTAACTCGTGATCCTCTAGGTATCCCAAGAGCCGCCGGTTTATAATTCGCTCCATCACCTTCGAGAGAAGGGAGGTTATAGCTATAGGCCTGTAATTCGACGGGTCTGATCTATCGCCCTTTTTGGGCACCGGATGCACATTGGCGGTCTTCCACGAAGACGGAACTCGCCTACTGTAGTACGAGAGTCCGAAAAGACGCGTCAATACAGGACAAAGCTCAGGGGCACACTGCTTTAGCACCACTGCCGGTATGCCGTCTGGCCCACTCGACTTATGAACGTCAAGAGATAGCAACTCCCGCCGGACCTCACGCTGTGTTATGCTGATTTCCGGCATGGCGATACCACACCACGGAATCGTGGGCGGTACGGCTTCTCTGTCGTTCAAAGTTGAGTTAGAGGCAAAGAGAGCACCCAAAAGATCGGCTTTCTCCTTTGCACTATAGGCCAAATTATTGTCCGGCTTCCGTAGTGGGGGCAAGGACGACCGACAAAAGTTTCCCTCGGCAGCCTTCGCAAGCGACCAGAAAGCACGACTCCCAGAGGGATGGCTCGCTAGCCGTTCACCAATTCTGCCGACGAATTCGAATTTGGCCCTGGCAATTACTCTTTTACTGGCCCTCGAGGCAGCATTTAGTTTGCGTTTCACATCAGAGACGCTGGAGTCCTTTTGAACTCGAGCCGCAGTCCAAGCCCTGTAGGCAGCTTGTTTAAGAAGACTAGCTTCTCTACAAGGCCGATTGAACCACGGTCGTTTCTTAACCCCTGTAACTGGCACGACCAGGTTTGGAATGTAGCATTCCATACCCATAAGAATCGTGTCAGTTACAGCAGTTGTGCAGGACTCAACATCTTCTGATGTGAAGCAAAGCTGTCTCCACGGGTACGACGCGTAAAATTCACGCAGTCCATCCCAATCTGCTGACTTATAACGCCATACACGGCGCCATTCCGTTGCCCGGGGCGGGTCAGGCAGCGCACAGGCCACCGAGGTCCGGATGAGGCAGTGGTCCGATGTGCCTAGGGGCGCATCCACTGTGATGGTATATCCATCCGGACGTGTAGTCAGCAGAAGGTCCAGTAAGGAGCTTGTATGGTCCTCGACGTCGGGTATCCTTGTCGGAGAATCGACGATTTGAGAGAATCCATACGCCAAGGCAAATTCGTAAGCAGACCGCCCCGCGGAGTCAGTGGACCGGGAATTGAGCCACTCAACATGGTGAGCATTAAAGTCTCCCAAAATCACTAACTCCGCGGAAGGGTACTGCTCGATAACTTTATCGGTTGTCAGTTGCAGGTGCTCAAAAAGCCTGAATATGTCCTGCTCACCGCTATGAGACCTGTAGAGGCACGCGTAGATGTAGGTGTGGCCGCCATAGTCCACGCGTACCCAAATAATGGACAGGTCCCTGTCTTCAAGGCCGTGTAGACGACGATAGCAAATATCCTCCCGGACGTACATGCATACCCCGGCACGACGCACAAAAACGTGCTCGAGCTTGTACCCGGGGTAGAGTAGGTAAGATGTATCGGCCGGGCACGATATTTGCGTCTCCGTCAGGAATAATAGGGTCGGCAAAGCAGTTTCTAGATGGTGATGGACTGCATTGAGGTTAGAATGTAGACCCCTGATGTTGCAAAAGTCCACTTTTATTGTGGACGTGGGTGCCGCTGTAGAAAATTTCCTTTGTTTCCGATTGGCCATAAATTAGAAGGGGGTTTTAGAAGTTTAAGACAGTTGCTGTGCTGACAGTGAAAGAACAATGCGCGGTGTTCACCGCCATCTGAACGTGCAGGTTGTGCAGTTTGTGGGCACGGCGCACGGAAGGGCCCCCAGTCCCCCCCCGACGCAGCAGCCGGGTCCACTCCGGTCTCCTACTCCGGCACGACCACTACGTCGGGGACTTTACACGGGCGGCGATTCAGCCTCCCGGGGCGGAGATTAAGTGATCCCCGGGTTCGGGAATCCAACAACCCGCGGGCGGTCAGCGGACAACCGTTTCACTGGGTCTCCCTGACCGCCGCGCCCACATTCCGCGCCTGCACCGTCAGAAGGCGGATTGACACAAGCTGGTCCTCTCACCGTCACCACAGCAACCCTCCCTAGGTGAGCTCTGGAGACCTTACTCACTCGCAGGAACACAACATGATGTTGCTAACTGCGGTCTTCTGTAAGGTGGAGGTCCTTCCCCAGTCGAGCCGCTCAATTCGGGCGAGAAATCTCGCTATGCCCTATCTCTCTTAAATCGGTATATGGACTTTGCCCAATATTATGTCATAGAAATAATATTGGGCAAAGTCCATATACCGATTGCTATTAACGATAACAATCAGGCTATTGGCCGATTGGGACGTTAACGTGTACCTAACTAATAAGGATTTCTCATAAGCACCCTTTTATGACCACTAGAAGGAACCCAAAATTGTGTTACAATTTGAATTGGTGAAATAATTGCACAAAAATCCACGATTATACTAACAGATTTCTTAAATTAGTAATTTTTGTCGTTTTTAATTTGCAAATTCCGTTGATACTACTTAATATTGATAACGTATTATTTAACGGTAAGTATAAATATGATGTTTTTTTAAAATCATTATAATAACACATTTATTTTTCTGATTTAGGCACAGTCCTACAGAGGCTATACCATTATTATGGTCATACACAACGACCGTGCTAGGTATTTTTCTGTTTCTTTCTATTTTATTTCTAGTTGTGTTATTTGATTATTTAGATTGACTTTATTTTACTAACTGTAATTTGGTCATATTCTGATATAAACGTTTAATAATAATTATACAAAGTAGGGACCTATGTCGTCACAACATTTATAATAGTCTCAGTGAGACGTGACGATGCGTCAAGACAAAACCCCGTGCGACGAACAAAACAAACAACTCCAATAGATATGCACTCTACATAATTAAAACTGCATGTGATAGTCTCTTACCGGGATACCTTGCAAAATGTTTCTAAGCATCTCTATAAAGTAGGGCGTAGGTATTTAAAAAAAACTATGTTACTTAATAAGAGAGGTAGGGCACCATACTAGCGAGCAAGCCCGACTGGGGAAGGACCTCCACCTTACAGAAGACCACAGCCAAATGACTACACACAGCGGTGTAGTTGTGTTTCTGTGTGTGAGTACAGGTCTCCAGCGCTCATTTAGGAATGCGTTTTGAAAGATACGTTTCCTATCCCAGGGTTACTTCCATCTTAAAGCCCTGGTGTAAAAAAATGGGTTGGCAACACGCAAGTGATACCTCTGGTAATGCAAGCGTCTATAGGCTACGGATACTGCTTAACATCAGGTGGGCCGTATGCTTGTTTGCCACCCAAGTAGTATAAAAAAAAAAAAAATACTTAGTAGGAACCAAGTACCTGTACCCTATGAGCCTGTAGGCGGTGTTTATTGCAGTTTTATACGACCTATAAAAGTAAAAGCTGTTGGTCTTCCAATAAATAAGTTTTTGAACCTAATGGATATTGAAAGCAATGAAGGATATATAATTGCACAAAAATATGTGTGTAATTATAAATTGTGTGATGTGTTATAATGAGCTTCTGACAAATAAGTCATAGTGAGACAGGTTTGGTTTCTATACATAAAATGCTTCCTGGCAACGAATGTTACCTTGATCAAATAATAAACAGAAAGAATTGCAGGTTTTTATAAAGTCTTCTACACCGAAAAATAATGTTTCTTTTGTAAAAATAACAAATGAAAGACAAACCTGAAGTGCAATAATACATTAGAAGAGAGAAAAAAGCTCGTTCCATGTTACAAATAAGGAAAACTTAAAGTACAATACGTAGGTATTTACATTACTGAAGGGACGTGTGAACCGAAGTAGAAGTAGAGTCGAAAAGTCAATATCATTCGTGTCGCAAACTTAGACCCTGTCGTAATTATCTCACACATGTTTGTACGTCTACTACACTATCTCGGTAGGGAACATAAAAATAAGGCTGAGTGAACTTGAATCTACAAGTGTATATATAAATGAAAAACAATTACTTGGGAACAGCTCAACCGATTTTGCTAATTTTGTTGTGTTCGTAATTTTCAGAAATTATAATAAAATACTAGATCAGATCAGCAGGTCTACCCTTGACTCTCGATTCCGTTTACAAATTGAAATTAGAATGTCATTTTGTACTGAGAGCTGTGTGTGATATAATTTTAACAAAAAAAACCGACTTCAGTACGGCAAGTTGTAAAATTTTCAAATATTTGTTTGTTACAATCGAATAAAATCGACTGAGTGTCGGGCTGAACACAGGTCAAGTAGGTATTAAAAGCAATATTTAATCTGTGCAATCCGCGCTCAATTCATTCACGTCATTTCTTATTAATAGTTGCTTAGCAACAATAACCGAAACTTATCTAATCGCCATCAGTAAAATACTTATTATTGAAAAGTTCAGATGGCTATCTGTGGTCTTCTTCATCAGTTTTACTTCACCAAATTACACTTTCTGAATGCAAAATAATGATTGATTAGTTGTTAAAAATATTGAAATTGCTATATGTGTGCCTATAACTTTTGAGAAGTTCCCTCAATTCCTCATAGATCCCTTCATCAGAACTTTCTTTTGATGATAATGGGACCAAACTGGAAGTATGTCCAGTCAGACGAAAAAAGAATTTTTCAAATCGGTCCATAAATGACGGAGTTATGCGGTAACAAACATAAAAAAAAAAAACACACGAATTGATAACCTCCTCTTTTTTAAGTCGGTTAAAAATTGGCACTCTTGAACACGATCGTAATTGAAATTGGAATCGAGTTCACGATCGACTATACTGGGCTGCCATACAAATAAAAAATGTAAACTAACAAATAAAGTAATATTAAATAAAGTGAAATATTTATTAATTATTGCTTTCCATATTTATTATAACATAAATTTCCATTAAAAGTATATTTTGCATATATTTCAGCTGGTTAAATATTAATATTTAATTAATAAATAAATATATAAAAAGTTCCCGCTACTTCAACTTGTCAACAAACAATAGTCAATACAATACAGTACCTATATTTTTAATGTATTTTAGGGACTATATCTTAGTTTTATAAGTATAGAAGACGTAGATATAGATTTTTATGTTATTTTAGATGATACATAGGTACTATGATTTACGTTTTGTAATAATTTGTTGAAATATAACGATGATTGTTCATGATGATGTCGGCAGAAATCAAGCCCTCAAAATTTCATAGAAAGTGCTGTCTTATTTTTAAATTAACATAATAATGTATGATGGACATATTTCTTTTTATTGGAACTACAAAATAGTCAGCGATGGCATATGTCTATATTATACGGATAGCTTTCCATACCTTACCATTTTTATGTTTAAAAAAAATATACAAACTAGGTAGGTATGTGGAGTTCGGAAAACTTATATGACAGTACGACTTATTTGTCCTTATCAAATTAAATACTTTAGTTACATTATGCGCTCATGTAGGTAGATACGTACATAATAGTAATAACACAGTCAAAGGCTTCACAGACTGTGGCGAAACCCGGGTTAACTCGCAAGGTGATGCTGTGTGTGGGGTGGGATTGGAAGGGCATTATTAATTATAAGCTGATACCACCAGGCAGGGCCATCGATTCTGAACTCTACTGCGAACAACTGGATGAGATTAAAGCAAGAAGTTGAGAAAGCGGCCGGAATTAATCAACAAAAGGGGTGTGGTTTTTCATCATGATAACGCTAGACCTCACACATCTTTAGCCACTCAGCAAAAATTAAGAGAGTTTGGCTGGGAGGTGTTAATGCATCCGCCGTTTAGTCCTGATCTTGCACCTTCAGATTTCCACTTGTTTCGGTCTCTTCAGAATTCTATGTTAACCTGACACTGCCTGTCAGGTTAACATCACGAGAGGACTGCCAAAACCACTGGTCGCGGTATTTTGATCAAACGTCCCAAAATTTCTATAGCAATGGGATCATGTCCCTACCTACAAGACGGCAAAAAGTTAAATGTAAATCAACTATATTAAAAAATGTTTTGAATTTTCTTAACAAATGCGAAGAAACTTTTTCCCTAACCTATTATTAGATAATGTTTTATTGTTTTCTATTATTTATTGTCACCCATAGAAAACGCGTTGTCGGCATAACGCGCCATTTGGTTTAAATTCTGCCTTTGTCACACATCCAATGCATGCGCATTATCCAAAATATTATATATAAGTGCTAAACGTGCCATTATTGATGACAATCTCTTAATAAATCTCGATCTTAATAAAACTCGATCCCAAAATAAACCAGCCAAGTGCATGTCGGGTCACACACAATGTAGGGTTCCGAAATTGCCATTCCCTAGTGTCAAGAGTAGGTACCAAATGTTATTAGGATTGAGCTAATGTCAAATTTCAAACGGAATCGTTCGCCTGCAGGATTGAAACTGGTTCGGGATTGGAACAGGATTGAGATTGGTATTCGATTCCAGAGTAAGCCTGCAGATCAGATCGAAAAATACTATCAGCCTAGCCTTTGGAATAGTGTCCGGTGCATGGAAATATGTAGGCGAAACGTTGTTGGAAAATTCAAATCAACGACTACCTATCTCTGCTGCGAAAAAGGCGTGATATATGCTTATAACGAAAAGTGATCTCGAAGACTTCATTGTTAACATACAAACTGAATTCGACTGAATTTTAGATTTTAGAACGGGGAACAAAGATCTTTGTATCCAAAAACCGAAGAGTACTAATTTGGAAACGATCATAATTATTATGGTAAAGGCCCTGACGACGCAGCGACGTTAAGGTGCCTAAAAGTAAACCTAACTGAAAGCTAGTAAGTACTACCGTGTAACTGTATTCGATTTTTTAAAAGCTTTGGTGTACCTGAACGGTCTAGGTCAAATATCAATACACGAAGTATACAATAAAGTCCACGATCAGAGCCCGGCCAGTTTTAATTGACTTAAGCTTACTGCGTGGGAGATGTAGTAGGCAAGAGTGAGCGCCAGGTGCAATCTCAAGTATTTCCTTGCTATCGAGTTCGATAAGATGGCAATCTGACACAGTTGGAGAGACATCAAGCAAAGGACCAACGCGTGTTTCCCTCAGCTTGTTCATATATGAAGTACACAAAGCATGAGTCGTAATTTTGCACAATGATATGCACAAACAGCATAAACATTACATTTACTAGACAACGATTGTCACGTAGCTATGCCAACATGTCTTAACTTTCACTTTAAACGTAAATAGACAATTATATTTCCTTGAAAAGAAAGCAAATGAATCATATAAGATACTCATACTAACTGTTTAACGAAATAAGTAGAATGTTGTATCTTTGCGCAATAAAATATAGTAATAGTCCGAAGCAAGTGCAAGGGCCCGCGCAACACCCATGATTGTCGGAATCTAAACGTTTTAGTGACGATTAGTGTGCCACGACCTAGAATCAACGGGAACTAAACTAAACGCGCGAACGCTCTCAGAACCGTTATCACATTGAATTACAAATGTGTGGCTGGTGGCGGACAACAGGCGAATGCCAGTAAGGCCGCATCTCCAAGATGCTTGACGTGTAATCGGTAGCTGAACCGTTTGTTTACCGGAGCCGGTGCGCCACCAGCTACTAGGTGTAGGTCAGGAAGCTATGGTGGGGGCTCTGGTACCGGCCAACAGTCCGACGCCGACGACAGCCGCGAGCGCATCCATCGCGTAGACATGGACCTACCTCGGTCAAGTGAATAATACCGGTTCCTGAGACTGAAAGTGACAGAGTTCTGATAGTGGTGACCCAATGATGACAAATCTTCGGTGATTTGTACAAAATATTTTTATCAAAAATACGCAGTGGTAGTGTTCCAAAAGTGATCAATATCAAAGGATTACTTGGCTTATATTCAAGATTTTTCTAACATGGTAAGTTTAGAAAGAAATTTTATATCGATAGTCAGCGTATAATGTATGATGGAAAAAATAGTCTCATTGCGTACGTTGACACACTGAATAATAGATCGTAAACATACCTACAGAAAGGCAAACGCTAAGAAGATTTTCTACATTTTTATAACGATTCTAATAATACGAACAAAATGCATTACACTCAATTCTTCAATGAATGAATTGTTCGGCATGGTCTCAATAGGTTAAATATTAAATTTTTGCACAACATTTACGTTAAACAAAATAATACTAATATCTATGTATCCATCTCATTAGCTTATTCTAGTGTGAAGTCAGAATAAGAACCTACAAAACTTAAATTGTAGGCTATGCCTACACCTACATAAATGTATAATGAACCTGTATAGTTAGTGAAAATTAGATTTTCAATGTACCTAGTAAATGGTTTTTTAAACGCATAGCTCCCAAGAATGTATGTCATCATAATGGATCTCGCGAGACGCATCGTGACACAGCGACTCACGTGTGACTATGTCAAACGCGTACTTTCTCTAATAGATGGGTTTGATCATTTTGAAACTCAACTTAGCAAACCGTTCAAAGAACTCTTTGTAAAAGAGTTGGCAATATTTTGTAAATATTCGATTTCGATTAGAAATCGGTACTTAATATGTGCCAGTCAGTTTAGATTCTTTAATAGTTTACTCTGATGGTTTGTTTACTTGACAAAGTTTTCTTATGTGCCGGCTTAATAGTGTATTTGTAGAGGCGGCGACGGTGGGGCGATCTCCCTGCGGCGACAAGGGTGGCTTGTGCCTCCGACGCTGAGGGCTGAGCCAGTTCCGGACTTTCGACTTCGTTAATAGCCACCCTGTTTACTTTTACCTATCTTACCGTGCTGTTTGTCTTTGGAGTGAAATCAAATAAAACACCTCTGATTATAATGGTCATTTTAGCTCAACGTTTCCATTAAAAACAATTATTGCTCACGCCTCATGATTAAAGAAAACCATTTCCTCAATATTTTAAGGCTTTTGCAGCATTTTATTCCTTTAGACTCGAAGAATTTCGCTCGCTTCGCTCTCTCGTTTATCTATGAATCTGTGACCCATAAGTACGAAAATTCGTCCCGTGTGATAATCGAAATCGAGGACGCGCAGTGCGGTCTTATTGGCGAGTTACACACCTTTCCAATACAGTACAAAATTAACATCTATCTGACGAAACTTATCTACTCATCTAGATATCTAATCACCTCATAATATACATACGTATTTAACACATAACCTGTTCTTACAATATATTATCAACAGTCATAAATATGATCAGAATATACCCTATATGCAAAGCTGACCTCAAAAAGCATAATTGTAATCAATTTTAACTGAAGGTACCACAAGAAGAACACATTATGGTTTTGCACGCAATGTTATAGGAAAACGTAAAAACAGAAATCTAAATAATCATTGTGTGAACGTTTAATTGCTGTGCTGAAAAACTGATTGTAAATTAACCAATGGCACGGGTAACGAGTTGAATAACAAAGTTTGACTGCACGTGTGGTCGGTCACCTCGCCAATTGTTCTAAGTCCGATCGTTTCTATTCGTAGCCACAGAAAATCTCTTAGTACTACATATCAATAAGTCGATATGTTTTCATGTATTATTTTGTTTAGGTATTGTCAATAATTCAAATGGCCTATTCAAGATGAAAGCTATTTAAATTGACTTGCTGACGACTCGGACACAATATACCTATTCGGACAGTGTCGGAATTAACACATTTTAATATTATTATCACTGACGATTCGGTTTGCGTCATTATTAAAGCTATTTAATACAGTCAGATAAAATTTTTTAATATATAAAATAATGTGGAAAAAAAATATTTCAAACATAATCTACAATAATAACACTAATTCTCAAATCTACTGTTCTATAAAAATCATTTTACCTATTTAATAAAAATCATTTTCTTGAAAACTGTAACGCAATGCACAATATGCCTATGATGGTGCATCCAAGCCTGAAAGCAAGATAAATAATGAAATTGTTTACAAACAATTACAACTATATGAATAGATTCCGGTCAGTGAATTGTACGTTCAAACTGTAGGAACGTTCCCTGCAGCCGGCAGTTGGCGCAGTTTCCACCGACGAAGGCGTTACCCGTGAAATTCAGTAGCCAATTAATTCATGAGTACATTGCTCACATTGCGCTCCGGGAACGCGTTTTAATTACCTTTTGCGAATCGAGGAGACTACATAAAATCCGACCATTAAATTATTAATTAACGAACTTTTGTAAATATCTCTAATATTTATTTTTACGTTCGCCTAAAATAACCACAAAGTTGAGAGCTTTTATTTTATATCTTTTCGGGCGAGACGGAATCCCCAGGAGAACGATGGCCGCTGTCCGTTTTATGTTCCATGCCTATCCTTCGTAATATATGCGCTGCTCCACCGCTACATTGAAAGGTTTTATCCGGAAAATTGAGTGTCCGCTTTCAATCTTTCGGTTACCCACTCTAAATAGGTGCATCAAATATAAATAACTGTCTTGAATGCGTTTAGTTCAAAGAGTGTCTTTATTCAGCTGAGGCTAGTTTAGGCTCTAAATGATCATTTGATTGGGCTCAAATCAAATTATTTCGGGTAATGAAGATCTACCTGATTATAAAATCCGTTACTAGAGAGAAATTTTGTAAATAATAGCTAAAAATAAAACCCAAAAAAGAACAAAATCACATAGCAAAAATAAATGTGTTTTAACAATTAGCTCGAACATACATCTGTTAGTTGTTACCAATAAATAATGTAACATTATGACACATGTCATGTCAACATTAAATAATACTGAATAACATGAATGAATCTAAACACGGATTTACGTTTTTACGGTAGTTTTCACCCGTGATAGTCACAAAAACCCTAAGTTGACCTGAGACAATAGACGAGGTAACTGTGCCGTAGATTAGTTGTCGCCGACAACGCATGCCCGACGACCGTGGGAATTACTTCGTACGAACTCTGCTATTGTACACACGCTCATATTCATATGTTATTGCATGTTAACTAGCTATTCATCAACAACTTGTCGCTAACTAGGGTTTCATTTATTAATAACTTCCTAAATGCGATCAAAAACAAAGCTTGAAATTGGCGCGCTAAGGGCAATAGCCCAATGGTTTAGAAACTTAGATGAATGGTTGCGGTCTCCAATCAATTTCTATTGACGTGAGCCACTAGTGCCGCAAGATTTACTTTAGTTCCTCCCAAAACTAAGTATATTAAACTCCTGGTCTGAAGAATAATTAGTAACACAAATGTAACAAAAAAAAACTATTCGTGATGATTGTAAATCTATACCTACTTATGAAGCAGTTCCGTCACTGACTGATTTCCTGACCAACAACACACACACACTGAAAATAGAAACATGGAATTTGGAACGTTTCTTAGGAAGCGAAGCGGTGTTTTATTTCAATGGTAAATGCTCTGCGCGTTCATCAAGTTTAATGTCACAGTATTCAGTGCGCACGCAGATCATTTTCCTCGGAGTGTAGGAAAAAGCTGAATACTTTATTATAACGACTAATGAATTCCGAAATCTACAAACGATGATACGTTTTTTTTAATGAATAACTAGTTTTCGAAAACTAGTTCAAAAAAGCTGGCGCGTATAACCCCACAGATTTTTTTTAGGATAAATGTAGCTATTCCAGACTATAATCTATCTCTGTACCAAATTCATTCAGATCTTTTAAGCCGTTTAGACGTGATAGAGTAACAAACATTCGTCTATTTATCTAAGCGTTCGCATTTATAATATTAGAAGAAGACATTATAAGTTTATCGCGCATTGCACTACAAACATGATGAGTTTAGATATTAATTCAGCTTTTAGTAAACACTGTCTCACTGTAGCTTTAGCGCTATTATCAGTTTATTCACTCTTATAAGGATCACTATAGCTTATTATAAAGTTTGTCTGGCGGTAAGTGCCGAACAGGGCTTTTGTTGCCAACTCAATTACCACTTTCTCTGTTGGCCGTTGTTTTTAATCATTTTAATAGCAATATCAGCAATAAGGAAGTTTGTACTACAAAGTTTTATATCCTTTAGAATATTAAAGTTTTAAGAGAAAATCCGATTAAGATCTTACTTATGATGTTATTATCACTTTAGTTATTGATAATACGCTTGATGTGATCTTTTAAATACAATTTGAAACTTTGTCTTCAATATAGTTTATTCAACGATTGATGCCATTGTTGTAGCCACTTTTGATCTCAGTCGAATGTTTTGCGAATGCTGAAAATGAGGCATATTTTCCTATTATCTCCAAGGATTTCGACAGCATTGTCTGCCTTGCTGACCTTTTTCTTCGAACACTTATTGAACTAAAGAAATTACTGTATTAAACCATCGACGCAAATAAAAAGAAGGTTGGTATTACACTGGCCACTCAACTCTTACCACACACACACCACTAAATATGCTTTTAGTGAAGTAATAACTTTCATCAACTCGATGTCACAAACAAATATATATAAATTTTAATGATTTGAATACCTAACTGGTTTCAATGTTTGCTGTTAGATTATAGTAGTTTTGCGAACAGCTTTCCGTTACGTAGGAGATTTTAACTTTCTATAATTCCCATTCCAATAATATGAATGAGAAAACACGAACTTTTTATCGTTACTTTATTACTATAATAACTGTAAACGATATTTTTTTGTAATCGCAGTCTTTTATTATTTGTTAAATTATATTATTGAATTCTTACTTTTCGCGTCCGGGTTTTTAATGCTGCAGTGCTTGTTACTCTGGCAAACTTTGTTCGGAGCCAAAATTTATAGGTTAAATATATAAGGATTAACCCCCCGTGTCGAGTGTTGTGGGTGCATTACTATCAAGAAACACATAATTTGTGTGATTCACAAATAATTGTTCCAACTCTGGGTGTACTTTGAACCCGCGCAGTGACCAGAGAGCTGGCCCTTCAAAAATAAATAAACCTGTACATGATTTTACAGGTAAACTAAACTCGTTAGTTTCTTCGATCGGTCGTACGTACCTATCTGTTTCTGCAATTCAAGTTTCCACAATAAGCCATGACATATGAACCCGGAGTACATACCACTGAGGTTAATCGCGATTAGCTTTTCTAAAGAGGTGAATATATCCAATAATATCTTATGCACTATTCTTTACACGTCTTTATACTTGGGTACCCTTCAACAATTTAAATACGACGGTATATTACAAATACTACATTTGTAGTCAGATGTAAAATGGCTAATGCAGAATGCATTTGACAGAATGTATAAGTAAAACTAAGTTTAAGTCCGTTTTTATGCTACCGAATAGTACAGGCGAACAGGTAAAACAAACAAAAGTATGAAAACTGATTAATAATGAAAATGTACAGCTACCGGCTTTCAATGCACTTATTCTCAGGAAGTGAGCAAATATCAACAAGAACATTGCTATGTAAATACAGTGCGATAACTTAGGAATAGTTGAGTTACATATGGAATTTTAATTTCATTTTTATGCAAGCAATAGGAATCTATATAATATGTATGTATCCCACTGTTACGTACAGATCTTCCCCTCCTCTATCGAGAGAGCTAAGAGGGTTTAGACATTAATCCAGACTCGCTAGCCCAGCACGGGTTAGTATTGCGCACATAAAATACTAATAATGAAGCATAGTAGATCTTCAATACTACATTACATATCTCGGTGTAGATTTCATGGTCTTGTAAATCATGCTCTTCAACATTGATTGATACCCTGGACAAATACACATCAATTTTATATTTCTAAATAATCTAACAAACTAAATTATGAAAGCTATTTCTGGACCGACGTAAACCCTAGGAGAATTATAGTGAAACTATGTTATACATGATGGATTGGCAGTTACATAAGTTACTTTACCGACCCTTTTTGCATTAATTATTCTAATACGCCTTCTATTTAAACTATCATCAGTATAGTAGACACAGGATCTATATTTCCTATTACAATGTACTTACAAAAATGGTATTTGATTAATAAATCGATTCTTCATAAGATGTGAAAAACCGCAATTGCTATTATTCATTATTGATGGTGGCGTGCGACAATTTTTGTATAAACAGCGTTTCTAGATGTCGTGTGCTTTTTTGCTTAGCGAACGACGAGGTTCAGTGACCCGACGCAGGTGCAATATTCATCTAAGTCACGGTTGCCGTCCTCAGTGGGGCCGTGAAGATGGATTAGCTACCATCGACGAGCATTAAAGCCCGTCGATCTAGCGTGATTGTAGGACAACGGCCCAGTCAACATGCCATCAGTAACATACAGGACATAAACTAAATTGACTGGCTACAACTTACGGGGAAAAGTTGTTGAGTAAATGAAACATTCCTCACATACAGATTGATAGCTTTAAGTAATAAAACAAATTGTGCTATAAATCAATTGATAAATCTGGCAGCAAAATTCACCTGATACGTTTTTCTTACAAACTATAATTATGTTCTATGATTATGAACAATGTTGAAATTATAAATTTAAATTAGTAACGCATAGTAAATAAATAATGCATCCATCCGGCGTGCAATATATCTTATTTATCGTAAATTTGCTCGAGCAAAGAGTTGGTCTCGCGTCGCTCAGTATCGCGGCCACTCGCCACTCACCATCTGCTCCCGACGCATTTCCACCGACACTTGTCTGCGAATCTCCACATCCGATCGTTCACGCCTCACTGCGTCCCACATTGTTTTTATGCCCAATACACGGAACATTTATAACACTCGCTAGGATTTCACTTGAATAAAATTTAAATGAACAAATAGGTCGGAAACCCGTTCGATAAATATGCTAATCCGACGACCAGTCGTCACGAATTTCATGATCAACATTTGTAATTAGACGAGCTTTTTCAGTGATTGGATGTAATTTGGTTTTTTGTTACTGATACATATTTAGAGATTAAAGATCAATTTAACGTTTTTTGTTGTTTTGTTTTCACTGTAAGGAATCACATTGGTTCACGCAAGGTAAACGCTTATTCCATCGTATATTTGTCACATACATAATATCTGCAATAGGCGTAATACCTATATATCATTTCCCGTTCAGGTTGATTCAAATAATGTTCTCGTTATACAAATTTAGTAAGCTGGCTACAATTGTCTATATCAAATTATATAAATATAATTAATAGGAAACTTATATTATCGACAAATTGCAAAATTTTGTTCTGAGGAAGTTACTTAAGCGCACCTAACAAGTAGATAACATCCGCACACAAACCCACGCGTCGCTTCCCGCCAAAACGGCATAATGCGCTGCCATTATCCACGAGCTCTCTAGGATCGCACCCATTAGCAACAGCCGGTTATTTTCTATTACAAAGTCTCTGCGCAGATGGTAAGTTATTCACGAAGATACCTGCGGCAACGAATAGCAGTGCAATTAAGAACACGACGTGATCAAAGCAGAGTACAGACGCATGCTTCCCTTCACAATAACAAAGACAACCATAACTACTGATACTTTAGTAACTATAACACGTGCATGGGCGTAACGGACACGCTTTAAACTATATTACACGTTTGCTTGGTATTTTGTATTCCGAAGATGTTTTCACATTTTCTTAGGTACATGTTGTCAATTATTCTTCGTAGCTGCTTTTATTTATCCAAATGGGTTGTGGTACTGTTGACCACCAGTCATTTCGCTACGCATCACGTCTAATCGTAGGGAGTGCGAGTCGCGCTTTCTACCCACATTCACTGTTAGATATAAACGAACATTACTTTTACAAGAGTGACTGCCACGCTTGATTAAATAAACGCAACTTACATTGAATAGGAACTTTAACATCAAACACTTACCGTTAAGGTAAATACTACGGTATGCCCTCTGGAATCTCCCTTTCCATTCCTTTATCCGTACACGCAAAGCGAACTTCAAATCCCAGTAAAACGTAACTGATAAAAGAGTTAAGGGGATTACTCTAAGTCTGTTTGTCTGAAACTTTAATCTATTAAGCAAGCTTTGTCGGGTCCAGCTATCATCATCCTGAGGACATTTGTCTTGTCTCCAATCTTGCAATGTGTAGTTTCGACTATAGTACTTGTATTGTATTTATGTTTAAGATTTAGTGAATCTAAGATAGAAAATCCTGGCAGATTAGAAATAAACATTTTTTTAAGTGCAAGGCTTAGATTATGTTTAAATCTAATCAATAGAAAAGTCACCTTAATCACAATGCTGGAAGAAAGTCGCTGTCGAAACCATTCCTTCTTATTATACTCGTATTAGACCCACGGTGCCGAAGTATAGGTATACACTTGTAGCAAGGCTAGTCCACAAATTCAAATTTGCACAGCGAGTTATGCTTCGAATTTCCTTGGAGGATTAACTTCGCAATAAAGTTATCTGTCAAAGAACTAAATATAACGATATAGCTCGCACATTAAGCATGTTTGCATGACATGGGGCTCGTCATATCTGTCGAAGAACCAGTAGGCTAAAAAAACCTAAACGAGTCCCATTAGTGGCGACCATAACTTAGTAAACGTATGATGGTAACGCCCTCAGATCACGCGGACAAATGACGACCAGTACGACGACGACGATGCAGTAGTCGATGGATCGGTAGCGCGAATTGTGAAAATTCGCTTATGTGTGCCTAGCAGTGGACAAAAACTAGACTTATTTTTGTAGGATATCCCTAGAATGGGGCAATAGATACCTATATATATTTTCATGCACAGGAATACAACTGCACTACTGTGTCAAGGTATTAAGCTGTGTTTTTTTCTGTAAGGGCGCCACACAAGCGAGCACGTACTAGGTATATAATATGAGGTCCTAATTCAAATACAAATAAAATTGCTCGAGTTCTTTGACTTCAATCTGCTACTGTTAGAAATAAATATTTCCATTTTTCGTCGGTTTAGCGGTAAAGTGCAGGTGTTGAGTGAACAGAAACAGCAATGCGCATGAGTTGGCAACGAGCTAACGGCAAACGGGACTGATTCGCGACAAATAGCTAACATCAACGTCATTAATGATACATTTCTCGGCCGTCTGTATCATAACTAGTTACAAACGGTAAAAATCCATATATGTATGTTACGTAGCTATGCAAACAATGCGGAAGATAATAAACCATAAATGATGATGATCCAAAAAGTGTTAAATCCAAACCATAATGATATATTTGAACCTGCTTCTCACAATCAGTTAATATTACTAGCATTATTCAACATGCTTGACAGTAGTATTTGGTAGTGGAACATACCAGCATCACACGCTGGCTAAATGCATGTTGATGTATCAGACATGCCTTTACAATTTCTTCTAAGACATACAGGCATAAGTCTCTGGCCTGCCCACCTTATACCATCGTTTAAATTGGCTTCCTGAGACCGATATAATACTTTAATATTATATATACATCTTGCCCGCTTAACGGTGGAATTAAAAAAAAAAAAATTTCTAGGTTATACGGTTTGCAATTTAGATGGCAGTGGCCTGTGACAGACATTCCTGCGGAAGACAAATACGGTACAAGTTGTGACCGTTTGTTTAGCTTCAGAACACAATTTTAAAATTAATATTATACTTGAGAGACACATCATTATAGTATTATTATATTAGTAGTTAAGTTGCAGATAAACAGTGAAATATAAAACAATACGAAGACAGTTGAATAGAAAAAAAAGGGTAACGGTACGAAAAACGCTTTGTACCCACCGTCAGTGAAGTTAGGTTTACTGATGACGTTTGTGCGTAACGTATCCTAGAGAAAGGAAAAAAAATCAGAAACTTATCCCAGACAGTAAGTTCTCGTCCAGGCGAGGGCAATCAATTAATGAATCGAGTCGCCTAACAGGCATCCTCTACGACTTTCACATTGTTAGAAAATAATTATAAGGTTTTATAGGGCTGGGAAAACGAGAGTGTTACTCCAGATGTTGCAGGCGGCAATAGGCTACGGTAACTGATAACTATCAGGCGAGCCTTTATTGCAAAAAAAAAAAGTTTTTAAAATCTCAACTTCACACTTACTCTGAACATGACATTTATTTACCTCTATTTTATAGACACACATTATCGTAGCGTAGTGCGTATACACTTTTTTATCGATCTCCTATTATTAATTTGCCCTACATTGCCAAACCATTTCACATAACTGTCTCAAATTTTGTAGCATCTTGTTTTGTATCACAACGCTCACTTATCATAACATTAATATAAATACAGAATTTACAGAAATACATATATTTTTATCTAGTTCAGACACAGATATATTTAAATTACTAATAGATACTGTTAATTATAAGTTGCCACATGGTTTGTTTTTATCTTCAATTTATTATGTACTATGTAATTTTTGTGCCAATTCATTAAGTTAATTATGCCATCAGTACCAGACTCGTACCTACGTCCACTAAGTTTATTCTTCTACCTCTTCTACTCGTACAATACTCAACTTTATGTCGGGACTCGTATCGCTTTATACACAATCAGACATGCGATCGTTTTAAACCTTTTAACCATCTGAGGCGTTTGTTCATAATGTGAAGTGTCACAGAGGCCTCTTGACGTTTCGCGTACATACTTATAGACTTTTTGGTCACAAATATTAACACAAATCAAAATGTTACTGTTCTGGTTATTAAAAAAAAGCGGCAGTAAGTTTCCTACCAGTTCTTTACTTAGACTCCACTTCTGTCTGTTCAGTCAGCGAACCCGGCAGTAGGCATTTGCCTACTGCCGGGTTCGCTGACTGAACAGACAGAAGTAGCTGACGTCTCATTTGGCTTCATTCATTTTGATCGTCATAAGTGTCACAGTGTGATCTATAATGATTTTGAGTTTGAATACGGATCAAATCTTAATGAGTACTTTTGTAAGTACCTACAAACAATGTTCAAACACAGCATTATCTTGGTGTTTAAAGTATTGGTATATAGTGTGCACACCGCAGGGCAGCAGTGTTATCGGGTCCTAAGTAAACATGGCGATTGCCGACTGTTATATTCCAACTGAGTCGGTTCGGGTATTACCTATAGGCACGCCACTCGTTCTCGTTTGCCATATCTGTTTACACAGGTTTGCTTATATGTATTATCGGCTTTGCAATCTCGGAATCGGATATTTTAAATGAAAATACAAATACATACGCTTACCTGCAGCCGTGACTTATAAATATATATATATATATAAATAGCACAATTTAGATCTAGAGTAGATATATGTAATAATTAATGTAAGTATGTAATAATTTACATAGTTATAACGGGCGTTATGATATGTTGATATGAAAATTAACACTTTTTTACAATAAAATGTAAATGAGGCGGCGAACAGGTCAGTGGCAGTGTAGCAAGTAAGTGGGGCAGACTGGTAGCTAGCTGAGTGCGCACGTACGAGTATGGCTGGTTCCGCGAACACACTGTCGGTCATCATGTGCGCGGTTAGATCGCATTAGGAGCTCTCTGCAGAGCTCGTTAAGCTCGACGGCCCTGAATATAGCGTCTGCTAACCGTAATAATGGAAATACTAGTAAAGTAACATATTTTGAGAACTAGAATAGTTATACTTATAAGTTATGTCGAAGGAGTTTTGAAAGCCGTTTGCGATGTAATTTTTGCAAAGCGAATCTCATGTCGACTATATTTTTCTTTACACATATCATAAATTAAATACTGCATTAGACAACACCGTGTGTACATATACAAAATATTAAAAAGTTATAAGTTATATTTACTATACATATTATTATATCTATAAAATTTTAAATATGCAGTCAAGCCCATCATTTTCCTCATAAATCAATCTCGCAGTAAAAATTAAAATTTTGCATTAATTAACAGTTATATATCTACCTAATAATAATGAATGAATGCCCATAAATATGTCTCAATGGAGAAAGCGGGAGTAATAATCACCAGAACTTATGTGAGTCGAGTCATCGGTTGAATCATCAACTTTCTCGCGTCGCCTACTGGTGCGATATGAGCAGGACTTTTAGCAGATTTTATATAAAACTTAAAATACCTAACTAACAATAAAATTTGGAATAAATTTAAACCCACGTTTTATTTTTTATAGCTATCACTATGAGTAACACACTGTTGTATTTGTCCAAATTAAGCGTTACTAATCAATTTGTATGTATTACAAAACCAAATATATACCTAATGTCTACGATATAGCAAGTAACATTATCGACTTAATCCGCATTGTGCCAGAGTGTGACGGAGACGGAGCAGAAGAGACCCGTGCCCAGTAGGATATAGGAAATTACTTACATAGCTATTATTAAGTTGCTAAATTGTACATTGGTAGTCAACGCACAATTTAGCTTGAATGAAAAGTATACAGATGATCCAATTAGATCAATCATTCTCATAGCTGTTATAAGTTTGGATCCAGTTAAAACTTTATCAAGGGAGCCAAACAGCGTCTAAAGTACCTAGGCATACGAGTGAGGCGCCGCACCCCACGACCCACACCACCTCGCACCGTAACGTTAGCAAAACCGTGAAACTTTAATGGCGACGGTATATCTTACAGCGACTCAAGATAAATTTGGCAAGAGCCTCACAAGCTTGGAACTTAAAATTGACAAGAAAAAGGTCACATTAAAAATTAAAAAGGTGTACTTACTCAGAGCGAACATTATTCACTCGTAATTACAGCCATGATATATACATATCACACCTTTGTAAGACCGTCAGTGAGATGAGGATGTAAGTATTATAACTATTAATATAAAGTTAAAAATTGCTTTAGACATCTATCACGTTACGCCTTGTTTCCACTGCGATGAGATATATACAAAGTTAATAAAGGAACTTTATGTTTGCCAGTAAACATGGCTTAAGCAGTGAAGCAATTTAAGTACAGTTTAAGATAGTTAAATTGGCCCTAAGCGCAGGATAAATGCAGAAGCGTCACATTGTGTGGAACGTAAAGTCTCGCACGTCTAGTCGCAAGCACGCTTTCTTAACATACCAACAACACTTGGAGCAGATAATAGTTTACCTTTACACAAACGTTTTCTATACTCTCTCTCTCTCAATTTAAATATGTATATGAAAATGTTGGGCTAATTGAAGACAACTAATTACACAATAAGACATTAAAATGTCAGATAAACTAACTTATGGGCACTTTCGAAAACTGTTTCGGCAGTAATTAAACTGCGCTCTTATCATATTAGCGATAACATGCGTGTTGCCAAGCATAATATAAGTACAATGTGTGATAAGTTTCATAGCATAAAAGAATTTCAAAACGGCTATTTCAGAAATAATTTTGTAGAAAACTAGTAAATATCAATCACTGCAGGTCATCGCTATATAGCGATTAAAAATTTATTCTTATTATACAATAAGAATAAATTCTGTATTAAATGCAGTAATGGGTTAGATGGCAGTCGGTACAAACTGGCAGAATATTAATCACGCGAGCCGAGCCGTTCAACTAGCTCACTTTTCAAAAGTAACGCGATTTCACAATTTATTGACATAATCGTTTCTCCATAAACAACGGAAGCGTATAGGTGATTTATTGCAAGAAGGCAAACGGACTAATATAAAAGCGATAAGAAAATATATTCAGATAGGGTTACCAGATGTGAAAATGAAAAGTCCTGACCCAGTTCTGATTTTAATATTTAATTAACTACTAACTCCGCTGTGCGCTACTGCATAACTGCGTTGCTCTTCCTATTAGTCTGGTAAATTAATAAAATATATTTTTTTCTATTATCAACAAGTAATCTTTTTTTTTTTCAAAGTGAAATTGGCATTATGCCTAAAGGTCCTGACACGTCAGGACAAATCCTATGACATCTGGTAACCCTATTCAAAAAACATTTGATGCGCCTATCTAAAAATACCACGAGGCAGTCTAATGGTAGATATTGCGCGCACTCGCGATCACTTGATCCTCAAGAATTTTCAGATCTTGAATATAGAATAAGATTTGGTAGATATTCTATTTGTAATATCTAATAAAATGAAAGACCAAATGAGTTATTTTTTTCTATCACAGTACAGTATATTAATGTTAGAATTTAATTTACATAGTAACTATGTATACTTAAGTAATTATATAAACTAGAGGTCACCCGGTAGTCAAAATTCGACCGTTTATACGGAGAAAAATTGCTCTTTGCAGTCCTCCTCCGCATAAACTTAAACTATGCCAAATCTCAAATACAATATTTGTCATCGTTGTCGGTACTTGATAATTATATTTCATAGTAGACTAAGTTTTTAATCTCAGATAATAATTATCTTATTTTTATTTAATATAATTTAAAACAAACCTAATACTTTAATAAGCCTCCTGGTTGGATAGATTTTTTAAAATGAGTATTTTAATATAAGTTTTAATTTAAAATCTACCCTAAGTAGTTTTGATGTGGCATAATGAGGCAGTCTGTAGCAAGTTAACTGGCGCGTTTTATGAAACAACAATAATATTAGACAATTACGAAAGTTAAACGTTACATTGATAAATGTAAAAAAATACATTTATTCAATTTCAATTATAAGCTCCATATAATTTACATAACATGCTAATTTGAAACACTATGACTTATAATATTAGGTACTATTACACCATTGACCTATATGTGCATCAGTGTACCACCATGATTAATTATTGTCTATCGAAATGAACGATATTTACACGAAATAAAAAAATAAAATAAAGAATACATGTAAAATTGCTATCTCATAAGACTAAGGAGTTAGGGAATAAAGAGTGCACCTGTATTTGCGCTTACTTGTGAACTATAATATTTACTGCGCAGATATGACAAGTCTCTGTCGAGATAAGCAGCCGTGACCGAAATTTGAATTTGAATTGAAATAAAAAAAGTACCTTTTAAAATGTTAATATTGTGGAGTATTTAAAGTACCTAATGTAAAGTAAAGCCCGTACTGGCGCTAGTAATACCGAACGTGTTTGGAATTAATGGAAGCGTGCGATGTGACGCACTGCACGCAACGTGACCTGTGTTATATAGGTAATATTATCAATAACAAAAACTCTTATCCATCACGTAATTGTAAGTAAATTATTAATTTAATATCAAACAATTGATTTTGATGTATATATGTTGCCCACCTTAATTCAGCTATAATGAACGTCGGCTTCGGTTGTCGCGCTAAAAATCCTATTTTCTCCCCCAGGATACCACCATCTCCTTACCAAATTTTATTAAAATCCGTTTAACCGGTAAGTCATAAAAATAATAAGTCGGTAAGAATTCAATAGATAGGCAGACAGTTACAGGCATTTATAATAATATTAGTTAGTGTCTAGTGATAAAATACAGACAGAATATTTAGATTGTGTCAACACCTCATATGAAGAACAATAAAAATGGTTTAAAAACGACAATGAAAATCTCAAGACTCTAATTAGAATTACAAACAAACAAATGCAGCAAGCAATGTTCACTCTGGCAAGAGGCAGCTTGATGGCAATCGGACAAAATATATTTTATGTAAGTGTAAGACAGTGTAAGATACAAATGGCCACGCCAGCCAATGAGAAAGAGCCAGCCAAGTAGTGCAGCGGTAGCGCCACCTGGTGAAAATTGGAAAAAATAAAAATGTGGCCTAAGAGAATTTAAAATTTAAAGAAATTAAGACAATGATTACAGATCTTTCAAAAAGTAGGGGTCAGAAGGATTTAGCCCACCTTATGCGTAACATTCGGCGGTGGACATCACGCAGACGCATGATTATCCGATCATCATTCCCCGTTAACCTTTGGAAAGATCAACGACTTTGACGCGAGCGAGGGCTTATATACCCCGAGTGTGAACGAAACCATATCGCGATCTAATTCGACGCCAACGCCATCTATCGAGGCACTAGTCAAACATTACATCGTTAAATCCCTTTACACAAGTGTTTATTACTGTGATTATAATCATGAATTTTTATAAGGTTTAAAGCAAAATATTTTTGTAACATCTGCCTCGGTCTAAGAAATAACAGCTCAACAAAAATTAACAATAATTGTCTACAATCAATCACAACCGCCCCACTTTCCCTCGTTCTCTTAACAATTAAGAATTTGGCACAAATCTAAAGTCCAATTACCATATTTTTACAAAAACCACTAAAGCTCCTATTCAAAACAACTTTCACCTGACAAATGTGTAATTAACAATTGAATAAAATTTTATTTTGTAGTCGCTGACCCAACAAATAAATAAAAATCGGACGTTAAATCAAATCTTTGAGATTTTAATCTATAATTAGGTGCCATATTCCAGTGTGACAGGTGAGTAAGCCACGACTGAAATAATTTGTATAAAATATGGTTTTTGAGCCTTGAGCCTAACCGAGCCGAAGAGACAGTGACATTGATTTCACGAAATTAGGGAAACTTTAATCGATCTGCCACTCAAACCGAGTGCTTGACAACTGGTGAATTATTTTAGCCTAATTAGTAAGCTGAATACAAGGTTGCTCGAATGCATCATAGATATAGTTATATATTTGAAACCTTATTAACCTGTGTACCTATATTTTGAAGGTAGGAAGGTAAAAAATATGACATGAAAATCCAAAATTACGACATGGACAATAATATGTGAGACGTGGAGAGACGTGGTCGTTCACTATGGGCCTCGTGCGAAGGCTCAAAGTCACCCAACGAGCAATGGAGAGAGCTATGCTTGGAGTTTCCCTGCGTGATCGAATCAGAAATGAGGAGATCCGTAGGAGAACCAAAGTAACCGACATAGCTCGAAGAATTGCCTCCATTAAGTGGCAATGGGCCGGGCACATAGCTCGCAGAACTGATGGCCGTTGGGGCAGAAAGGTTCTAGAGTGGCGACCACGAACTGGAAGACGAAGCGTGGGCAGGCCTCCAACAAGGTGGACCGACGACCTGGTTAAGGTTGCGGGCAACCGATGGACAAGGTCGGCTCAGGATCGAGAGTTGTGGAAAACCTTGGGGGAGGCCTATGTCCAGCAGTGGACGTCTTTTGGCTGAAATGATGATGAATAATATGTAAATATTATATTATTTACACTTCAAAATTTGACAGGATTATTGTAATAATTTATGTAAATAAATAATTATTATATACAATTTAAAATATCTTATATAATAATTATTTACATAATTATTATAATTTTATAATAATTTCAAAGGTTATCATCACATACCAACTTTAATATGTAGAATTATGCGTAATATTTAAACTAAAGCGTGTCAACTGATTAGTTTATAATTTGTCAATTGACATGCTTTTATGTATAATTTATATTATTTTATATATGTATTTCGCACACAGTGCCAAAATGTATTTTTTAAATATTTTGAGCCAATTTGTAGTATAGGTTCTTATGTATAATATTAAAATAATACATCTTTACCAGATGAATAATTTGAACAATCATCATCATCATCATCAACCTATCGCAGTCCACTGAACAATGATTGTTTTTAAATGCTTGATCGATGATCATACCCTAGGTTGAATAGAGAAAGCACGTTCGATGCGATCGTCCCGTCCCATTTATAATTCTATTTCACAAACACGATTCATACAAAATGTAATAGGCATGTCAATAAAGAAACCTGCAAAAGAACCGAAATATTCGTTTGTAACTTTTGAATAATTTACAAACTTCCCGACGCCCGACGCTATCAAAACTTCGTAGCTAATTTACAAAATACGCGGTAGGTCAGTCATCCTAAAACTTTTTTTTGTATTTTATATTAATATCAAACTTTGTTCCGCCTATTAATAGCAACAATGTGTATTTGTTTTTTAATCAGATTTGATAATTGTGCACTTTTAGGTAGGAACAGTAGAAACCTACACTGAACTTTTTTGTGCAAATTGTTTAGTGTTAAAAAGGAAAGAATAAAAGGATACAAACAGGATCCATCAGTGGAGCGTCGACGGTGGATCGTAGTGGAATGAGGCCATTCATTAAAGTTATTTGCTGTACCAATTGTATTTTCAAGTGTATTTTCTTATGTTCTAACAACAGAAGCGTCTTTAATGGTAACATTTATTTAATACTCAAATACCAATCTTGAATATTTGATAAGCGATATAAACAATGAAGCGTACTTAGATCAATGAGTTGCGTAATATAAAATTATGTACCTAATTAACTACATACAGATGCACTTCCGTACATGCGCCCGCGCGCCCGCCAACTCCGTAACGCATGCTAACCGTTACGTACACAAAACTCATGTTCGTCCGCACATAACAAAACTGTACCTAATGGTTGTGTTGTATTTCATTAATAAAATCATAACAACCAGTTGCATAAAAATAAGCAATATTATTGAAATTTAAAAAAAGTTAATTCAATGTTTAAATATTTAGTAATTAACACATTTTGTTGCTGGGTGTTGCGTCAATCGCTAAGTGTTTTACTATGTCCACCTTATAGGCCAATGAGGGGGCAAATAAATAATATTACCCATTTAAAAATGGAAAACACAGATCAGGAATTTTAATGGAAAATAATACTTTAATAATGTTATAACGCCTAAATCTAGATGACGGGCATAGATATTTCTGCTCCTTCATCTATAAAGAACCTAAGCACTTAGCAATAAGTATGTTATATAGTAATAACGTACATAATACATATATATAATATAAGCAAAAAATTACAATACTTCTTTACGAATATTTGCCAAGGTAAAGGCCACGAGAAAGTGAACTGGTAGAGGCACGGCTACGCTGTGAGTCGTCTCCGCCTCTACCGTGCGTTTGCTCGCCGAGTACCGTTACCAGCGAAATCGGATGACTGGTGAATTTATGTAAATAGGCTAGTGTTACGAGCTTACATCAAAACAAGCTTGCAAACTTGTTAGCGGTCACGTCTTTACTAAGTACAACCAATGTAAAAAGTTTCACTTTTACATGTTACGACAAATTACACGAAAGGAGTGCTCTTGTAGGACTTTCGTTCATTGTTAAATCCCTGACTGACTTGTATAAGTCCACCAATATAGAGAGTGTGTTATTATTTTAGGTATATTACTAAGGCACGGCTTGCACCGTTGAAGCCTGTGATGCATGCAATGCTAGCCAGTGTCGCTCTGGCCACCGATCTCACAAAAATCTAAACGGTTTACTCCTTTCATAAAGAACCCCATGTCTTTCGAGTAAATCTAAAAAGTTCTACACTCTATAAGAAGCTTTGCAGAGTAGCAAAGGCTTAGTGCAGTCTCCCGCGTTGTTATTACTCACTAAGGCCAGTTACTTGCATTAAAGCATGCATATCAAAATGTTTACAACATTCATGCTCTTTAATATGAAGTATTAAGTATTTTATATGACTGCCATCCCCTTTTAGCTTCTGTTTTAATCAACATTTATCCAATAGCTGGTAAGTACCAAGTCGATATACTTACTACGGGTGTTTATTACGTAACCCCTCCGAAACTCGACACCAATGTTTGACCCATCGATTATTTCTGGACATACGCAAACGTTTGTAGTCCATGGATCTAATGTTTGACATTCGGAGCTCTGTATTGATTACTCTCGACGATATTTCGTCAACAATGTCACGGGGACATGCTTAAAGGTAATTTTCTTGCTTTCTTGTTAGTAGTAGACTACTAAGTCTCTCAAAATAATCTCGAAAGTCAGGACTGACGCACGGCAGTTTTACCTACATGCCCTGAATATATATTAATAAAAAGCATGGTAGGTAAATATGTAGTTTTCGACATTTATTACAAGTCCCTTAAGCCCAACACTAAAAGACAATACGGTATTGTTTCACAGTACAGTAGTAATGATGTGTCTGGGACATTAGTAAAGCAAGTGCAGGGAAAGCCAGATGTTCCGGGCTAGTAGCCCGTAGCCGCCACGCTGCACTTCTCCGCAACGGTGTATGCACCGCTTGATTACCCATTTATGATACACTCCAACATTCAAAGCTTTTAAGCGTACCTCTCCATTACGTAAATTAGACTCGCACAGCTTTAATAAACTCATTAAAAGAAATGTTTCATTCAAAATATGAAAAGTTACGAGGATTACGTATAAGGGGATTTTTTCCTCAAATTTATTTTGAATCTTATAAACGAAAGCCGACTTTAGTAATTATTTTCATTTTAATGCCAAATGCTCTATGACAGGTTGAAATAACTTGTGTCCAAGAAGATATTCATGAGGCAATTTTAATATGAGTACCTATATTTAAGGAAAGTAATTGAATAGCTTTTAGGACTGAGGAGATTTTCTATACAGCTAGCTTGTGAAGAAAACCTAGTCGCGTTCAGCATTAGCGAATAAATAAATCAGTTCTGATTTACTTAGGTTGTTATAATGAATATTTATAATCTACATAGCACATCTCTGATATCAAATGTTTTATATTAACAGTACTTTAGCTGGAACTTAGAAAATATTATTTAAGCCGATTTTATGGTTATTCGAAAATACGCCGAGACTTTTTAAGTTATATTTTAACATCTACTCTACAATCGAATAAAATATAGGTCTTTAAAAGACAATTCTCGCGCTAGGAAACAAACCCTGTGTTTTGTCACTTTATAAACACTATGTACTAAGTTCCGAACAATCATTTGTGGATCACACATTTTTTTATTCCGCGTGGATATAGAATAGGAACCTCAAACGCCTCGCAGCGTTCAATGGCCATTTAGGCCGTCAAGGTAATTTAACTTATTGCAAGTAATATTGAATTGGTGTACTTGTCAACATGCTCATTATTTATAATGGATAATATGAGTACTACCTCACACGAAAGCTTCAACACGTTATTGACGCTTTTTTATAGTCTAGTTAATCGTTATATTAGACATTACTTCTGCACGTAATTGCCTACATAACTGGCGTATTTTATTATCATTAGGTACTTTGTCCCTTTTTACCTTGATTGCTATCAGACTTGGCTTTGATTTTATTGATCACAGATTCGACCTTAATGTATAGACGAAATGTTTCAACGCTTTTGTTAAAATACACAATCATTAATCCCACTTCCAACCCACAAGTGCAATTTTGCTTCGTTGTCATGACTAAGCCGTAGGAGTATAATAGTACATTTATGGGTAGGTATTCTCTTGGCATTATAAGCGTGTGGTAGTATTCAAAGGTGTTCACAATTAGTAGAGAAGACCCTTATAACTATAACACTGCCATAATTTAAATTACATTTTCAGTTCTTATGAATAATAATAAATAATGTGTTCCAGACGGAACATGAGAGTCCAGGATTCCAGGTTTTAAAATGAAATGCGACTTGTAAATTTCAAAGAGCCCTTTAATCAGTATCGTTACACGACCTAGCTATAGCGACGGCTCAATGACAAGTGAGCCGTCCCTGAGCAAAGTACACAAAAATGCCAAAAAACGCCTTACTAAAGTATTATAGCAATATGCAAATCTATGTATAATAATTAAAATCTTAATATAATTGAATTTAGGAATCTATATACTAATAAAACATCAAACCATGACAACGAGTTTATATATACAATAATAGAGAAATAGCCTAAGCAGTAACATAATGTCCTGTTGCTGTGCACGGATATTCTTTCCACTACAGCGCTTATGCCTATAGTAACATTTATATTTTATCGCCATTAAAAGAAATATTTTACATACTAGGTATATATACAAATTCGTTCATGGTGTCCTGAATACATTATTTAACTGTTTATTTTATTGTTTTCAGGGAAAATTAAATCGCACGCGTCCTCGAGCTTGCTTGTCATCAGTGCTGTTGTTCATAATCCTGCACAGCACAAGAGCGCAATGTCCATGGGAAGATTCACCAATATTACAAGCTGCATGTGTCTGCGCACATAATCTAGCCAATGACTTGTCGGTCCAATGTGATCAGGTACTATCATTAATATTTTTTCGAAAATAATAATATAATAGCGAGTACTCTATCAAATGGTAATATACTTTTATTTTATTTCACAGGTTGACTTCCCTACGTTACTATCAGCATTAGACATAAGCGCAAAAAATGTTGCAATCGATTTGCTTTACATAAACAATTCATCAGTTCCCACCCTCACTCATAATATGTTCGTAAACCTAAGAATTCATAATCTCCAAATTTCTGGGTGTGGAATAAAGAAAGTAGAAGACGACGCTTTCAGAGGACAAGGTCCATATTTGAAAAACTTGAATTTACAAGACAATGAGCTGACTGAAGTCCCAGTGAAAGCCCTGAAAATATTAATAAATCTTTCACTTCTCGATATATCAAAAAATCGAATTACACATATAGATAACAACGCGTTTATTACTCTCAGAAAACTCACAACATTAAAAGTTTCAGATAACAATGTAACCTTGGAACCGCAGGCCCTCTCCGGATTAGAAAATTCACTTAAAAATTTGAACTTAAAAGGTACAAAACAAAAAACCGTACCTGAATGTATCAGAAGTCTTCAGAGCTTAGCGTTCCTTGATTTATCCCAGAATGGTATCAGAGAACTGCCTGGCCCTGATGGTACCCATACATTTGAGGGTCTAGACTCACTAACTGCTCTTAATTTAGAAAGAAATCTTATTGTCAGTCTCAGAGAGGATGCTTTCGCTGGAGTAAAAACTACCCTAAGTTCTTTAAGTCTTTTAAATAATCTATTGCCAGAGTTTCCTACTGCCGCAATAGGATCGTTAAGTGACTTACGAGTATTAGATATCGGATTTAATTTGCTAAACAAGTTACCTAAAGACGCCTTTATAAACAATCCTTCTATAACGTTATTAGCGTTAGATGGAAATCCATTACCCACAGTACCGGAGGCAGCGTTTTCTCACCTTAATGAAACACTTCGTGGCCTCAGTTTAGGCGGTAGATTTTTAAGTTGTGATTGTCGCTTACGCTGGATAATCGAATGGATTCGCAATGGAGAATTGCAAGTAACGTCGCGTGAAAGAAATCCGCAATTCTGCGGCAATCCACCTCACTTTCGTGAGCGCGGATTTTACAGTTTTGAACCTAATGAATTAGTTTGTGAACACAATACAATTTCAACTACTGAAAAACAAACAACAACTGTAAAAGATACCATTATAACAACGACATCAACAACAATAACAGAGAAGCCATCAACTACCAGCACTACGACGAGTACAACTCCAATTCCTCGAGAAATAGATAACTATATTGAATCAACCACCAAATCAAGTACAACTCAAACATCAACAAGCAGCACTGCCAGACCGAGAAGCATTCCAGCAGTACGCCCAGCCGCGCCTACATGGCGTCACGCTCCACATCAGCGTCCTCCTCTAGTCATGAGTTTTCCACAACAAAAAAGTAAAGTAGAGGATTCCAACGAGGTCATCGTTAAGAATGCATATAGACAAGACAACTCCGTCATGATTCAGTGGGATTCAGATGTTGCGAATATATTAGGTTTTCGCGTCGTATATCGGCTCTTTGGAGATAAAACCTTTAAACAAGGTCCACCTTTGGAAGCCAGCGAAAGAGAATTTAAAATTAAAAACGTTCCATCTCAGGTTGGTAAACAATATTTTAGTTATACTGCGAGTATATACAACACTGCTTATCAAAGCATTCGCTTTGTATACGAATCCAATATCATTAACTCAAAAATTTCCCTTTTTCCTTATCTTTCATTTAGATTTATTAGTTTACCGTTACGTTTAAGCATTCGGATGAGTATAATATTATAAAATAGTTGTTTCCCGCGGTTTTACCGGATTGTCCGTTTCGGAACAAACATACTTACTGCTATAAGTGCCATATATATTTATGTATGCATTTTGCTGTTATTTCGACGTTACAAACAAACACTTCAATTTTTTTATTTGTCAGATAATATTATCATAATGTATGATAACGTTAAGAGTTATAATTAGAACAGACCTGATCACCCAAATATAGATAAAAATAGATATTAGGTTCTATTTTTCATAATTACCATCAATAATAAATAAAAATGTCAATTTGCTTGCTACAGGAATGTATCGTGGTCTGCGTGATCTCCCTAGAGGAGGTTCACGTTAGTCCAGAGACGGTGCCGTACTCTCAATGTCGTGAGGTACGCACCGTTTCCGCCGCCGCCTCCAATATGGACAAGATCACGATTGCGGCCAGTGCTGCCATATGCGGCACCATCGTCGTGGCGGTACTCATATTTGCTGCGGCGTCCCGTCGCCGATCTCGCACTGTTCATCGGCTTCATACTCAAGCTCCGGAGAAAATGCCCAACCCTTGTTGCGGGGGACTCACGGGTACCCCGAGTCCAACCGGACCGCTGTCTTCGCTAACTACAATCGGCGCATTCGGAAAGCAGCGTGAGTGGGATCAAGTGTCGGCTTATAGCGCACGTTCGATCCCGCGTGCACGTTCCTATACTGAACCAATTCCTCCGGACCCACTACCAGGTCGTCCGGGTAGAGCGCGTTCTCTAGCTGATGGTCAATCGCAACATAGCCATTCTCATTCAGGCCGATATGGACCCCCCGGATACCCTGGTAGCCTTCTAGGATCTCGAGCTGGTAAGTTAGCCTGTCGCTTTGAAATACCTCATTTCACTGTCCCGCTTTTACTTTCTTGAACAGTAGAATGCAGTGGTAAGCCGCATAACTTTCATAGAATTCCGTGATAAAGTTTTATTTTAACTTTTAGATCTTCGACAATCACGTCAATCCTTGGGAGCGGCATCGGAACGAGCTTCACGTTTATCACTGAGTGGCGCAGCGGGAGGAGTTACCGGCGGTACTTCAGGGTCTCGGCGCAGGCCTCGGTCGAGATCGCGACCTGCCAGCCGATATAGTGTCGGCTCCTTAGGCATGGGCTACTGCGATACTTCTGACAACTGGACTGATCATGACATGGATATCTATATGGCACGGAACCCAACCACACGGAGTGGACTAGTGCCCTTATAGCGTGCGAGGGACACGGCACGGGGAGAAGTGACGCTTCGCGGGCGCTACTCGCCGTTGCGAAATGCCGGCGGAACCTCAACCTCGTGGTGTTATCATGAAACTCGTAAGGATCAGCGCCGGCACCGCCACTCTCACCGACACAGCCATGAGAGATCTAACAGACGTGCTCACGCGCATTGTAACAAACTTACAAGTCCGAGACAGTGTGTCCG
This sequence comes from Trisateles emortualis, assembly GCA_947095525.1. NCBI lineage: Eukaryota > Metazoa > Arthropoda > Insecta > Lepidoptera > Erebidae > Trisateles > Trisateles emortualis. The sequence goes on along the minus strand of OX352732.1, from coordinate 16,998,303 downwards.
ATATCCAGTAGAATATTAATTAATGTGTTACCTACAATTAGACATTGCGATGATGTACAGCTAGGTAACTAAGTTCTCCTGTTTATATAGGAATTAATAACACGTATTTATAAAGTTATTGAATAAAACAACCGTCTATTGCACTCCAACGAAAAACGACCCTCCGAACAGGCTTCTTGACTGAGCCTGGCGGGCTGCGTTATACAATTAATACTGAATCTCTGTGATCTGAATCTCGATAGCGCGATTCGGACCCTTGTAGAAATGTTAGGTGATTGCGTATTTTTTAGAATAGTGACATCTGTGTCCTCTACTTCGCAACTTTGTTCTACTTGTATATGGTTTTGCTGTTGGTCTAATAGATTTCTAATCTAACAAGGAAATTACATAAAAGATCACAAAATGTTAATGGGGGCAGATTTAAATAATAAAGATGCAATGTTTCTGTTAAATTTGAATCAATTGCTTAGAGAAAACTAGTCACTAATATTTGATTACCATTATGAGAATAAAATATATACAATGGAAAATATTAAGTGACTAATTTAATCCTTCGCATTTAGGACACCAAGTGTTCTTATTACCACTGATTGAATAACTCTTATTTATGTTTTATGGTGTGTATTTGTTCATTAGATGTAAGTTGTACATATAAAACTCAGCTAAGCTAGGGTAATGTAGTTATGTAAGTAGGTTATAAATATGCATCAAGGAGAATGAAATTTCTAGAATTAGTCCACATTTGGCTGACACTTGAGTGACTGCCGATATAAAAACAACTTTATGATTAAAGCACAAAAGTTGATTTTCTATCGGTTCAAATTGGGCATAACTTTTGAGTTAACAATGTGTCGCACCCTCAGTGGAAAAAAGGCAAAAGATAAGGTAGATTAATTAAACAAATTTGTGTCTTGCTTAAACTACCATAAGGTCAAAAATTGATTTTTGTCATGCCTTTCTTCAACTGAGGCTAAATTACTATACTTAATTTGTATTATTTGTTGTGATCCTCCAATAGATGATAATACATAATACTGTTATAATTCGTAAACAGTTTTACTAAATAGATGTAATATGATTACTGACCAAAGGATGTTGAATCCAAGTGGTGCTATATTAATAGGGAACACAAAGTATTTTTGTTCTAGGCAACACACGAATTGTTTCAAATAGTATTTACTTGTTCAAACCTTCGAATGCCGAAACGCAGATATACGCGAGACACAGTGTATTTTCTGTTGTATTTAGTCTACTGGCATATTGGTTAATTAAATTTTAGCCATAATCAGCTTCGTATTTACGCGTATCCTAAAATCAACAATTAAAATGTAATGTTAACTATTTTTTAACTATGGTAAAGAGTATTTTATGGTGTTGATTATAGTGATTATTAAAAATCATTTTTTTATTTAAAATATTTTCAAACTACCCAAACTCCATGTTCTATCTTTTTGCCCAAGGCAACATTAGTTTCAACATAGGCTACAGATTATTTAGACATCAGACATCACTAGTACGCATGGCCCGGGCTTTAAGGGACGGCAGCCTACGTGCTACTATATATAGGGTACTCTACAGGAAATCGTCGTCAACACCAAGTGACCTTCTTCAACGACACTCCAGCTCATTAAAAAGACCAGCAAACACATACTGTTTATTGAATAATCCCATATTTCATCCCCTCAACAAAAACACATATAGATGTGAAATTACAAAAAATAACCCGCTATCTACATACTAAAGTTGGGAGCTAGTTTTAAATAAAATGGATGTATAGATTATGTAGACTGCCTTGTTTGTCTCGTGGCCTGAGTTTGCATTTAAGTGTAAGGCTGGTTGTGAGCTCCTGGATTCGATTCTCAGGTTAGGCAAAGTGTTATTGTGTTTTTCTGTGAGAAAATTCTCAGTCAAATCAATAATGGCAATAGTCTTGCTCGCATAAACATGGGACCACTGGCGACACACGGATATCATACACCTCATCATTCACCTTCGGGGAAAGTGATAATATATAATATAATATATACTTACCCTGGTACAATAATTCGGTGTTCCCATCTGTACTGCAGCTCTTGAGCAAATTCATACCATAGATGCGCCAGGTAAGGTAGACCCCCGGCGTCAAGCAATCGTGCCGCAGTCACAGATAACCGCCACACTAGCCCACCCTCAGGACTAGTCTTAACGTAACTGCATAACTTTTGTTCACCATCAGCCTAAGATAAAAAAAAATATTTCTATATTTTTCATTCTTATATGCAACTAACGCCATCTAGTTGTGTAAGTAGCAAATAATTTTACCAGTTTGAATTCCACTTCCAGCTGTCCAGGATATTTATGAGTGTCATCTTCCACTGCATCAGGAAATATATAATACAACAGAGGCATCAGCAGCTCATCTGCTATAGGCCCTTTAAAATCTGTAACATTTCTACCTTGGCCTATGGCAGCTTTGACCAATTTAGATATTGTTATAGGTGCTTCAGTTATTTTATGCAGAGGATTAATCAAACCCAGACTTTTGCTCAGACCCAAAGTGTCCATAAGTAAATTATTATTATCTAATAAATCCATTACTTTATTAATAGTTTCAGATAATTGACAATTAAAATTGTCTCTCATTTTTAGAGTAATTGTCCAAGTAGGAGCCATTAAGGGATCAATATCAGAAAATGTAGATGAATCTACTATGGCACATTCACGGAACTTTGGCCAAATAGCATTAAGTAATACACTATGTATTGGATTCTTTTCAGAACCAAATGGTAACTCTATCAACTTCTTTACATCAAAACCGTCTATAGATAAAAACTCATTGGAATGAGTAGTCTTTCTCCAAACAAATGCATCCACATCTCTTAGCTCATAAGAAAACTTTGTAGATACAACAACAGCATCTAATGCCACAGGTGACGCAATTTTTGATTTAAATAAACTAACAAGGCCACTTAAATGTGAACATTGATTTGATATTCTTTTCAAATGTATTGTGTCAAAACTGATTTTGTGTTCGCTATCCTCATAAAAACCTAAGTATGTATGCTGCCAGTGTTCCCGTATCTTAACAAAGAAAGGCACACCACAATCTATGTTAGCAAATGCAATATTTACAGTGCTCATTACTAATTTTATTAGGTTTCCATCAACTAGTGGAATATTAGAACATAACATTAAATATCGTCTCAAGCCGTACCAATTGGACACTGGGAAAGGGCTACCATCAACGTCATCCATAAAATGTGTAGTAGAATTCCAAATGCCATTGTGCAATTCTGTTTTAATTGACTTATCTTCAGAATCGTCTGAATTTTCTGCATTTTTTACAGGCTCGAGGGCATGATATGACAACATAAATTTCGTGCCCTGAAACAATATTTCTTCTGATTTTCCTGTCCATTTCTTTGTGTATTCTTTTCCTGGTTTAGGTAAAGATGATTTAGACAACTTCCATTCGTTCAATATCTCTTCAATGCGTGCAATGAACACTTCCCATTCCGATACAGTAGTGAAATCTTGGTGATAAATATCGTATTCATCTATTTCTTCATTCATTTTAAACAAAATAGGAATAGATTCTAATAGCAACAAACACAAAAAACAAACAGCTGTTTATGTATGACAGTGACAACTTCATTATGTGACAACTGATAAATGACAAATAAATTAATAAATTACGTCATAGTTTGCGTTCCAGACAGCAATGTATTGATTTTAAGCCTAATAGTTGAAATATTACTAGCTAAAGTGTGGTCAAACAATATGCTAAATGCTAACAAATCTTAGGTACCTACCTATTTTAATAAACCAGGCAAATGTTATTACTATAATCTATGATAATTACTAATGGAAATTTAGGCGACTAATATAAGGTAATCAAAATGTATAAAACATTACCATTTCATAAAATCAAAAACTAGATTCAAATAATCCCTTTTATCCCAGTACACTTGTCTTATATTTTTATTTAAAGGTCAATGTAGGTAGGGAGTATTTACACTGACCTTTAATATTAAGATATCGGTTTCCATGGAAACAATAATGTTACAGAATCAGGACAACAAAAACAACGCATTTTGCGCTTCAATAATATAAATATTAGCTACATATAGTCATAGGTATTTGCCGTCGATATGTTTAGAGGAGATAATCCACAGTCTTTAAGTTATGAACAACAAGCTAAGTTTATTCAAGACAGAATTACGAATGTAGAAAAAAACTTTGGAGATCTTTGTGTTGCGTTTGGTGACTACACCAGAAAAACAGCAAGGTAAGTATATAACCCACCAACTTTATGAAACAATCCACCCACGTTTTGTCAGTTATATTAGAGCAAAAAGCATATGTACCTCAACCTGAATAGATAGGTATGGTATCTGCCAACCAATGTGTGGACCTAGGAAGTAGTAACTGCTATACTTACCGTATAGCAGTTACTACTTCCTAGGTACAGAGCCACAGGCACTTACAGCCCGGCCGGGTAAGTATAAACGCTTGGAATCAAATCGATTAATTGCATAGCAATTTGACAATTCGATATACGACCATAATCAGATATTTGATTTATAAAACAACTAGGGATCGCCCGCGACTCCGTCCGCGTGGTAATTTGAAATATTTTCCCCAATTATGCAACATATCTGACTACTGCTCCGCTCCTATTGATCATAGCGTGATGCAATATAGCCTATAGCCTTCCTGGATAAATGCACTATTCAACAAAAAAAATCTAATCGCTTTGTTAAGTTATTATTATTTTAATAGATAACTATTCATGTAAATATCCTACGAAATATATTTCTTTTTTGTACTTAAGAGGGATTGCCTCAAATTTGAAATTTTGCTCAAAGCTTTCATACGATGTGAGTGCGCACTAAGAATGTTTTTTTGAAAATTTCACCTCTAAGGGTGGTCTCACACAGACGGAATGTCTCTCTGAATTCAAATCTATATTCATTATCAAATTTTTTAAGAAATATGTGAGGTAAAGTGCCGGACCTTACCTCACACATTTCTTAAAAATTCAGATAGATCAATAGTCTCATTTTTCCTGGACATGCAAACCTCTCTATGGAAGAGGAATTAATATTGTCAAACTGAAATACCTCATTCATAATCTGATTTCAGTATGTGTGGTGCCGCTTTATTCAAATGTGTGGAATTACGCGCGTTATGAAATCATAATCTGAATATTCAGATCCAGAATTCAGAACGCTCGTCAGTATCATTCTTACAGATCGATCTGAGAAGTCATTATCTAAATAAATCATTATGTGTGTGGAACATAGTTTCATTGTATGGAATTCTGGGCTTTCTAAATTAATAATATGAATTCAGATAGAGATTCCGGCTGTGTGAGGCCAGCTTTAGATACGGAATTCGGGACACTCGTCAGTGTCATTCTTACAGATCGATCTGACAAATTCATAATCTTAAAAAACAGAAAGTCCCATAATTTTCAAAGTAAAAAGCATGATATTTCATATACCTACCAGCCGGCTGATTCTCTTAGAAAAAGCGATCGCAAACTAACAGTTGTGTTTGCTCGGTGACGGCACACACGATTGCTAAACGTCAATAAGGCTCGGTTTTCGCTCTTACGGAATACCGATTTTCCATCTGACAGCCAGATTTTGCTTCGTTTTCGCTCTTACGGAATACTCTTGCCGATTCTGGTTAGAACAATTATAATAATTTATAATGTTAACCCTTTTTATAAAAGCCCCTAAAATAAATAAATAAATGTTTTAGTGACTAGTGGCCCGCCCCAGCTTACGCACGGGGCGTAAGCTGGGGCGGGCCACTAGTCACTTAAAAGTACCTACCTAGATAAATAAAATGAGCTAAGCTCGATGTCTGCTACGAATGGATTGTCTGGAAATCTCACAAAACACGGCGAAAATAAATAAAAATAGGTAGCTAAATGTTTTGTAAATTTCCACTCGTTTCCACTTGTTTTATTTTTTAAACTACTTCCGCACTAATAATAATCCCTGTAGGTAAAGCAAACATTTGTCTCTTGGGTGGGTTGAACACACAAAATTCTGCACAGTAAATAATAGAGGTGACCACATAGACCACTCAACCCCACACATGCAGTACAAACATAAAACTGCACTTAGGCCTAATTGTGCTTGAAACTACACAGGTTACGCGATATGGGCGATGAGCTTGTTAAGGTCCTAAAGGATTACGCTAACAATGAACTTGTAAACAAGTCTCTGAGCACTGGTCTGGAGAACTTATCCATGACGTTGACTGCAGTCGAGGAATATCGCAACTGCGAAGTACAGCGGTTGGAAGCTAAGGTGAAACAACAAATGTCTTAAATAGATACACCTTACATTATCATTTGTTATCGATATTTTATTCCTAAAATATAAACCCTTTGGGGTTCAAGTGGTTTTAAGTCCTGCCAATCTGAATACATGTTTATAAAAATATATATAGGGTACCTACCTAAGTACCAATCAAAGAACAAATCAGTTGGTTTTGAAATTCAACGTTAGTTTGTTATCTACCTACTCTTATCTCTATGTTTCCGTTTAAAGCAAGCATTTTCTCTGATATATTTGCCCAGGTAATTGGAGAGCTGAGCCAATACGAGGCAATTTGTAAACATTCGAGGGAAGAATTGAAACACACAATGAACGTTCGCGAAAAGGAATTGGCACGCAAGAAAGTTTTAGACAAAGCTAGGGAAAGGCAGCCATTTAACAGGCAGCAAGTGGTATGTGCTGATAGTCTTTAAAAAAAAAAACAAAAATAGCCCTCAAAATTGTATGATGACTAGTCTAAGCACGATGTACCTGTGTTTGCTATGACTAGTCCCTCAAAGCTACCGAAGGATTTCCTATATCTGTCCAATATGCCTAGCAGATTGGACAGAAATAGGATTTTCCGTTAAATATTAGTCCTTTTTTGTTGTAAGTACCTTATAAAAATGTCATACTTTATTAGACTTATGCAGAATCAGAGTTATTGAAGGCTTCAGCCGAGATGTCCCGTACTGCCAAAGGTCTCAGTGAACAGACGGAGTTCTTCGAGCGACGTAAACTGCAGCAACTGAAGACGCTTCTGTCAGACTTTGTGATGATTGAAATGACTTTTCATGCTAAGGCTGTGGAGCTGCTCACTGTTGCTCATCAGCAAATCAACGATATTAACGATAAAGCTGATTTGGAGGTTAGTCTTGTTTGCGTGTTTAATATAAATAGTACCTAAGTGATAATCCCAATCGGCCAATCCCATTAACAATCTCATTACCTAATACCGAATATTATTTATACTTATTTAAATTTAATGAATAATTTTCTAACATATTTTTTTCTTGAAAGCGTTTGAACGCAGGTCTTTCTGATAATGAGGATCAAACGGTAAATACCTACGAATTTTATTGACATAGTCTTCAGAGTACCTAATGAAATATAGATTTTGAAAGTGGAAAACTTTTTAACAGAACTTTAGAAGAAAATTACGTTCGCCGGAGAAGCAAGTAAACGTGGGAATATCAGCAAGATCATCTTCTTTGGCCTCGCTAATGAACCCACCGTCGTCGATTAATGACGATGACTCAGCGGTTTGTTATTCCTTACCTACTTATTATGTAGATAGACATATATAATAGCAACCCATGTCCCACTGCTAGGCACGGCTCCTCTCCTATATCAAGAGAGATGAGACGGTTTTAATCCTTAATCCACACATGCTCCGGGAAGATCCGGGGTTGACTAACTGATTTTCTTCAATGTATTTCTTACTTGCTATGTCCCACTTCTGTTCATAGTTCGCCTATGGGGCAGAACTATGGACAGATGTGGAACATAGCAAGTCTTTCACTGAGTCATAGAGATGGTAAATTATTTCATCAGTGGGTGGGCAGAAACATAGGTAATGCCAATCGGGACTAGACTCACTCGTTTGTTGTTACATTCAAATGGATTTCTTCCCACTCGGCCTCGTACTTACATAGGTACCTACTTACAATAAAAAAGAATATTTTAGTGCCTAAACATTGCAGATACCTACAGTCAAGGTTCTATCTATACCTTCGTTCAGTCGTTATCGCGTGCTCTAGCCCCTAATACCTTCCACGTACCGGTACCTTCGTGAGGCAACTCGTATAGCGGTTTTCAACATAAATTCATATAACGCTCCTACTCTTACCTATAGAGATGGTGTATATATTGACTTATCTTTTGCAGAGTTTGAGGAAAATGAGATCTCCAGAAAAGCATACTATGAACAGATCCAGTTCTCTAGCGGCTCTTATGAACAGTTCGTCTCCTAAAGAAGACGATGACACGTCGGTAAATACCTACTGAAAACCTTTTTATTTACTGATCTGCCTACTCCTTTTCTTACCACTTATATTTAACTAACGATTCATATATTTACTTGTGTTTTTCTTTCAGGAATCCGAAGAAACTGATGATCAAGAGACTTCTGAGGAGACAGAATCGCGTTAATCGATACCTTAGTAGGTACTAATTTGGTATTGAAATAATTATGTGTATGTATATATAGATCTATGTATTAATAGATAGTATAGGTACTAAAGTACTAGTCATGATTTGAATATATTAAATTGACTCATAAATATGGGTTTTATTGAATGCCTATGTCCGTACATCGACGTTAAATTTGCTAGAGTAGGTACCTACGACCTATTAATAGGCAGTGAATGTAAACAGGGACAAGACCTCAGACTAATAGAATAAGAATCTTATTCTATTAGTCTGAGGACAAGACCTTGACGTCCTTATAGCAGTTGCATCTTAATTTAATTGTCGAACTATGACAACCCACACCTATAATAATAATATTGACAAATAAGATTGACAATAAATCTTTATATGGGTTTTAAATATGGGTAGCGCATAGGTCCTTCAAGTGTGCCGCATCAATATTGCTACTTTCCGCCATGTCCAATGAAGACTATAATAAAAGAATCAGCAAACCGCTTGTGTGGCGCAGGTTGCCTTAAGAATGAAGTAGGCGCTCGAAAAAATACTAAAATTGTCTACCAATTATATGGAGATTTCGAAAACACGCTAAATAATAATATTTTTATTTAGTACTAGCGTCCCGCCCCGACTTCGTCCGGGTTAAACAATTTTCAGCGCAAGTTTCTTTTTTTTTTACATAAGAACCTTCTCCTGACAATAACAGAACTAAAAAATAATTACTGAAATCGGTCCAGGCTTTCACGCGTGATGCCGTGAAAAAGGGAAATAGGGATTCATTATTATATATAAGAAGAAGATATAGGTTCAGTCCGTTCAGTCATCATCATCCCACCCGATTGAGTTGCTAGGTGCACTCGCTGATCGATAAACGGCCTAATCGATAAATTAATATCGCGCTTTCACTATGGACAGATTATGTACTCATTATTTATAATGCGTTGCTCGGTGTTGTTTGATCCTTACATCAATCCCACACGGGACAAAAATTTGTGTCCGTGTATGTTTTTAAGTTCCCCGCGACACAAGGCTTGTTCTAAACACCTTTTGTTTTTATTATTAAAAAGAGAATTCCCGCACTAAGGTAGTTCTCTTTTTAAAACAAAAAAAAATCATACCTTTTAAAACAAAAATACATCTAACGTCGCATACGACGTCAGATGTTTTTTACGACGCTAGTGAGATATTACACTAGCGTCGAAATTATTTACCCTCCTATAAAGTTATGTGCACGCAAGTCTTGTGTCGTACCGTTACGTACCAGGCGATAGACAAGATCAATATTCACCCTTGTATATATTGTATGTTTGCCTCACCAACAAAAACAACAAATGTATAATACAATGCAATTTATTCCTTTACAAAATAAACAATCGTCCAAATATTTACGAGAACACAGATACATAAACTGTGCTTTATAAACTCTTACGTAAAACCTATTATCTGACAACTGCTTTAAATAATTCACACATTCATTTGGAGTCAAAATGGGTAATTAAAAACATGTACGGAATCATTGCCTACATTCAATTTTACGTTTTAGCATAATATAAAGTTTTGTAGGCAAAAGATGTGCCTGTAACCAGTCAGATCCCAGCAAACCAGACAATAGAAAAATCAATGTTACCGTGACGCCAGCGTGGTGCGGTGCCGCATGCCGTGCCATTTGAGAAGGCAGCAGACTTACTATTGGCCAATAGTTTGATCAGATTTTCAATCAGTATGAAGATGTATGAGAGCACCCACATTGTATCAATTAATCATACTAATTTGAAAAGTCTGTAGTTTGCAATTCTTCTTAGTCCTAACTTTAATCATTTAATTTCAAAGCATCTGGACTCTCAAAAAATTATCAGATGCTCCACTAAGTGCTTAAGCACAACTCATGGAGACAGACAGTTGACGCAATAAGAAGGAGCCAGAGTCCTTAGCTGTGATGGAATACTGAGAGAAGAGATTCAATGAGTTTTTAATTACCCAAGTTGACATATATTTTAAAAGTTTTGATAGGATGCGAGACAGTATGAAACATGAACACCATTATAAATTCTTAAATGACATTGACTACATACATATTAATGTTTTTTTAAATTGCCTTGCAATTATATGGTTTCTCTTTAAGCTATGCTATCAATCAAATAGTGCTTAAGAAATATAGTGCTTGAGATGGGATACATCTTTGTTTTGTAATTTATTTAAGGACCTTTTCACAAGTAAAGGCAACATAAGATTCTTAATTTCTTTAACACATTGACCAAAACATTCCTAATATTATCTTCTTAACAAAAGACCAGGGTGACTTTCAAACATTATTTTAAATAGCCTCACTTACATAATGTTCCATAAGAGAATTAAAAACCTTGACAGATAAATTGATTACTTATAAAGAAGTATGTAAAGTGATATATAGGTAATGGAGCCAACCTCTTAGCTCCTTTACTTATGTTTATAAATATTATCTTAAATATATAAATACATGAACTTTAGGTACCAAGTGAAAAATGTATATAAAGTGAAATTACCTAATGTACCTATGCATTTCTTTACAAATCAAATATTTTGACAACCCGGCACAAGTAGTAGTCTACTTTTCATTTTCAACTCCTGCTTGTGTCATAAGGTCTGTGATATTTTTCTCGAGTTCATCAACCCGGGTGCCCATCTCATCTATCCGGTTAATTATCTGATCTGACATACTCTGGAACTTATCTTGCATGCTTTGTAGAAGCGATTGCACCTGCGAGACAAATACAAAAATGTATATTAATTACAAAAAATGCTAATATTGTGAAAGTTTGTTTGTTACACTTTAACACCAAATGAATTAAGCCTAAACTTGGCAACGTTTATGAAAAATTTCCCAATAGTTAAAGTTTAGCTACTTTAACTATTGGGAAATTTTTCATAAACGTTGCCAAGTTTAGGCTTAATTCATTGACAATCTGTATCTGCAAGTGTAACAGAGACACAGTGTGATATTGACTCATCCACCACTAGCAGCCTTCCCACAGCGCTCTGTGCTTTTGGAAACTTACATAATACCACACAACGTTACAACAGAAGAAGCTGAACCACATGAGATATACAGTCAGGAACAGAGAGAGAAATTACACTAATTATGTATTAGGTACCTTTTGAAGTAAGTTTTATTTCTTCCAGGATTTATTCATGGTTTGAATACCTATTACTACAGCATTTGTTTATACCTAAATATGTGAACTGCTTAAAGGTGTTAGAAACATAGCAGTTTGTTATGATTTGAAACAGAAAACAAATTTAAACAGATTTGAATTTCTAACTAAACCTACACGTTTATCATATCAGACTAAATTGCGCATCGGTATACCTACACAATAATAAAAGGCTTGTAAAATTGTACTTACATATTGTGTTACCTCCTGCATATTTTTTGGATCATTTCCTGGAGTACTATAGGTATTTTCCACATCAGTTACAGTTTCTGAAGCAATATTTTGATCTGCCATGGCTAGAACTTCTTTCTTCTCTTACAAAAAATAAATTATTATTGGCTGGTAAGCGATACTTAAGTTTACTTCTAAATATTCAATACAAGAAGTGCTCACGCGACAAGATTCTAGCGATAACTGAGCTAAGCAACAAGACTATTATTATAAATTCAACTTCAACTTTTACTGTAATAAATAAAACATTGCCTAGTGAAACGATTGACAAAACAAATAATTGACAATATAGATTAGACAATATAGAGTTGAGCCAACCTTTGAGTTGAGACATGAACCACAGAGTAACTAATCACTATGTCATAGAGAAACAATAAGCCATGAACCCGTAGACAGATGGACCAGTCAGTCACAAAGATAAAAGATTTACCTCCTTGGTCACTATTGGTCAGTCAGTACCGTACAGAAATAGAAGTATTGTGACGTCCCAGTAATATTTGTCACATTTCCAACATTTATTACATTCGTAAGGTATCTTATTAGAGATCAACAGGTATTTTCATCTTAATTTCTTTCTCCTCTCCCAAGAAAGCCCACTATTTGGTAGTCTTGGGTAGTTCGCGAACGACCTGGATGGGAAGAGCGCTCCTTCAGGTGAACTATGCGCACTAGTTCGTCGATGATCTCGCTCTTAGTTCTTTTCATATTTTTTTTAGCGTCCGCTTTACTAGACAGTGGCGCTATGTGACCAACCGATGAACCGAGTTCTTTTCTTTTACACTAGAAACGAGACTAGCTGTTGACTAATTATTAATATAAATTATTTTATTTTTTCATTACGCAGTACGTTACACAGATTATCAAGTGAAGGTTCACTTATAAACTATAGATGGCGTTAGTAGTATGATTCTATTAGAGGTCAATAATATCGATTTTGAATAATATCGATTTTGAATTTAAAAATATACAGCTTTACAAATCATTTGTACCGCACGCCACATACTGCGAACGGAGCAGTGTTGCTTTTTAATAAAAATGAATAAAAAGCGAAACGAAAGTCCTTCGGGCAATTTCGTGAGCACGCAGCGAGGAAGCCGACTTCAGGCAAGTACAGTAATGACTGGCAATGAAGATAGTTTCATAGAAGAGATGCGTAAACTTCATTCGGAAGTGATTACAAAACTGGATGTGCAAAGGAGAGACTATAATGTGCTTCAGTGCAGATTCGATAATACAGAGAGAGAATTAAGAGAGTTACGGCAAGTGATGCAGGTTGCTCAAGAAAGGGCTGAGAGGATTAGGGTATTGGAAGAGACAGTTGGGATACTGAAAGAAAAAAATGAAACTCTTGAAGCTCAGTTAAGAAACGAGAAGCATCTTAAATGTAATTCAAGGCCAAGATTATCGTTTGTGGATGCGTTAACACAAAATCAAAAGAAGGTAGACACCAGCGTGAACGACAACAACTACTCGGCTGAAGAAGATGGGGCCACGAAGTCAAGAAATGAAATGATTGAAATGAGAAATAATACGGAAGGGACATTAATTGAAGATAAAAGTGTTCAAGGGAAGGAAGGCAATTGGACAACAGTTAACAAGAAGAAAAGTCGATATCCCAATAAAGAAGTGAAAAAGGGAGGAAATACAAAGCTTATTGAAATTAAAGGAACCGAGCGTAAAAAATATTTACACGTATGGCGGTTGGAGAAAAATACATCGAATGAAAACTTAGAAAAATTTGTTAAAAAGATATATGAAGAGGAAGTATTAGTTACCATAGAGAAGATAAAGCATAGGATAGAAAGAGACTATGCTTCATTTATTATTGGCGTTCCAGAAACCAAATATGAACAATTATGTCAACCAGAACATTGGCCCATCAACATTGAATATTGCGAATGGATATGGTTTCGTAAACCACCTCAAACCTCCAACAAAGTGTAGTAATAATAAATACACTGATATTTTATATCAGAATGTACGAGGACTACGAACAAAAGTGGAAGATTTTTATCTCGCAATTTCATCTTCGGAATTCGACCTTTTTGCAATCACAGAGACCGGCCTCAACGAATCTGTTAATGACGCTGAACTAATTCCTCCGGGTCACACAATCCTGCGATGCGACCGATCGGATGGGCGTAAGCTGGGAGGAGCGGGTTTAGTGGCCACACCGCGCTTCGAGTTGCGCCGAGTATCGCCCGGCGGCGTAAACATTGACGATCACTCGTTTGAACTAGTTTGTGCGACCGTATTTCTTCGGAACAATTTTTTATTTTTAATTTGTGTAGTATACATTCCACCGGGTAGCAGTGATAATGAATATTTAGTTATGTTCAAAATTATAGAAGATTACACTAGTAAATACAAAGACATTTTAGTAATAGGGGACTTCAATTTGTACTCATGTTCGGCGAATATTAATAATTATTACGAATACTTTGTAACATACTGTGGATTCACCCAGTGCAACGGAATAGGGAATTGTAAAAATCGGCAACTAGATCTAGTATTGTGTACATTTGCGGCAAACGAGGTAGTGAATGTGCGCGCGGCGGAGGCGCCGCTTGTATCGCCCGATTCATACCACCCACCATTGCTGGTGGCGGTGAGACAAGGCACGCGCCGCGCCCCGCGTCCCGCCACCCCTGCTCCGAGTTCCAGCGATAACACTAACTCAGGTTGGAACTTCCATAAAGCTGATTTTTTTTCTTTGTATTCCTTAATCGCTTCAATAGATTGGTCGCCAATATACAGTTTAGATTTAGAATCAAGTTTAGAATTCTACTATAAAACAATTAATGCAATAATAGACGACTGCGTTCCCAGAAAAAAGCGAAGTAATGTCAGTTCGAGGTACTGTTACCCCGAATGGTACAATTATGAAATAATTCGCGACATAAGATTAAAGGCAACTCTGCACAAGAGATATAAGAGTACTAGCTCGAGTAGTGATTACGAGGCGTTCGCCCAATGTAGAACTAGGGTTAAAAACTTAATTGCGGCAGCTCTGAAACAATACCAGTGTAATGTTCAAAATAATTTACTGAAAGATCCTAAGTCATTTTGGAATCATATTAATTCCAGAAGGGGTAGTAGAAATTTACCTAAAATTACAAAAGAGGGGGAATTATTAAATGAGGGGGACTGTGCAAATGAATTTGCGAAGTATTTTTATTCGGTGTATAGCAAAAACCGCGCGGAATTAAACGTGAGAACAGCTGTGATTGAGGCGGGCGAGGGAAATGGGGGGGCACGAGTACATTTAGAACGATTACAAATAGGCGATGTGGAGAAGGCAATGCAACAGCTGAAGCCGAAAAAGTCCACGGGGCCAGACGGAATCCCACCCTACGTCTTTAGGGATTGCCGAAGAGTACTTGCTAAGCCCTTGTTGCACATATACAATCTATGTCTTCAAAATGCTGTATTTCCTGAGAGATGGAAACTTACTCGGGTGGTACCTGTGCCTAAAGGGGGATCGAGAGATAAAATAGAGGGCTACAGACCTGTCGCTATTTTGTCTACCCCGGCAAAAGTGCTGGAATCTGCGATTCAAAAAAATATATTCGCTAATATTTGTGGACAACTCACAGACGCACAGCACGGGTTCCGGCCATTTAGAAGTACGTCCACTAACCTACTCAGCTACATGGCTGATGTGCTACCGGCAGTAGACAGTGGAGTGCAGATCGACGCCGCCTACTTCGATTATAAAAAAGCGTTCGATTTAGTCGATAATGATGTCCTACTAAGAAAATTAGCCAATATCGGTTTCACTCCGCATTTACTGCATTTTTTTGCCAGTTATATGGCAGATAGGCAACAATATGTGGAATACGGGGGTTACGTATCAGAGCCATATTTTACGAGATCAGGCGTGAGCCAAGGAAGTAATCTCGGTCCAATGGAGTTCATAATAATGATAAATGACTTGCCCCAAGTTATAAAAGATGCTAAATGTTTGTTATTTGCAGATGACTTGAAATTATATATGCCCATAAATAACCGGGATGATTGCAATAGGTTACAGAAAGATATCGACAGAGTAGTAAATTGGAGTACTAATAACCGTCTACAATTTAACAGCAACAAATGTGTGACTATCACCTTTACTCGTGCACGTTCTCCAATTGTACACGACTATAGCATCGAGGGAACTCCATTGGTCCGGGTTACTGAGGTGAGAGACCTGGGAGTATGTATTGATGCAGGGCTAACGTTTCGGAATCATATTGTTAAGATTTGCAAAAAGGCCTACAGAAATCTAGGTTTTCTATTGAGGACTGTTAGGAGCTTTACCAATGTTAAAGCAATTGTAACATTATATAACGCTTTAGTTAGGAGTCAGTTAGAATGCAATGCAGTCGTCTGGAGCCCACATGAAATAAAATATAATCTCATGTTGGAGCGCGTGCAAAATAAATTTGTTAGGTACTTATATATGAGATACTACGGTGTGTATCCGTTTTACCCGTTAATGTATCCAACCTTATTCATTTTGGGTATGGTTGGATACAACGAAATAAAGGTAAGAAGGGAGATGGCACTTATTATATACATATTTAAAGTATTTAGAGGTATATTAAGTAATCCCGACGTTTTAGTGAAAATATGGTTGAACGTTCCAAATAGGTATGTGTATCGGCGACGGAAGCCGCAACTGCTGTGCGTGCCGCGTGCTAACACCAATTTGCAGCAGGAGGCGCCTCTGACGCGCGCGTACAGAACACTTAACTTGGTGGCTAGCAAAATAGATCTATTCTGTTGCAATCGGCGTGAATTCACACAAATATCATTGTTTTTACTTTGTTACCAAAATGTTTAATTTGATTAAGATTTATTACTTATGTAAAGATAGGCTGCATCATTGAATTGGTAAATCACTGTTAGAATGATGCAGCAAGTGGTACCAAAATAAATAAATAAAAAATAAAAAATTATTATTTGAATAAAAAATCTTATGTTACATAAATTGTGTGAAATTTTCATGTAATACTTTGTACTTTTTAAATAAAAATAAACAAATATATATTGCAATGATCATAAATATATTTTTTCTTTATTTATTGATTTTACTAAATTATTTTTTAAAAAAAGAGCTAATGAACTAATAGAGCGAACTAGTCCGCCATTGGATTTTGAACTAAATTGAGAGGTCTCAGTCGTGACCGACTAGGCCCAAGACTACTATTTGGTTATTTTACACGACTTTCAAATCATGAAAAATAAAATGATTACGGTTGCGTGTAGTCATAGGTGTAGTCATAGGTTTTGTTTATGCATTTAAAAATAATAAAAAAGTACCACAGATAGCAATGAGCAAAAGCAACAGTGGTCTGTGGTCAGAGTGTGTATAATCTATGGTGGTCAGTAATTGTCAATTTGTCACTGTCAAACAATCGATAAATTAAATTGTTGTCGGTTTTATATTTTTTGCAATCATCCTCAGTGGTAATTTAAAATCATAATATTTTAACGACTAAATGTAAGTAAATCATGCAGCCCCTATCAATGACCTCCAAAAATGACGTTCAAATTGATTTAACCCAAGTCAGGATCGATATATTAAAAGGTATTGGTGAGTGCACCGACCGGGGTTTGACCCAAACTGCGAAATGGCTCGCAGAGTTAAATTATGCATTGAAACACCACAAAATTACTTACGACTTCGTTTCAATACACGATAATGGTATCCCCGTTGAAGAGAGGGAGGCGTATACCTTGGCCAAGAGTTATTTTGACTGTCAAGAATATGACAGAGCTGCTCATTATTTAGAAAACTGTACCAATGCTAAATGTGTTTTTCTGCACAAATACTCGCAGTACATGTCAAGCGAGAAGAAACGGTTAGATAACTCTACAGACCTAGGCGCAGAGAACTTAGAATCTACACAAGTGTTACTCGATTTGTTATCCTATTTTAAGGTGAGTATTACGCTTTTTAAAATATACAATAGGTATTACTTAATTGCCTTATATACAGCAGAGCTGAATGAAACAAGAAACCTCTCATAACCCATTTTTATCATGCATTCTAGGAGTCACTTCCACTCTTCTAGTAGTTACTGCCAGTCTGTCAAATTT
Source organism: Trisateles emortualis (assembly GCA_947095525.1). Lineage (NCBI taxonomy): Eukaryota > Metazoa > Arthropoda > Insecta > Lepidoptera > Erebidae > Trisateles > Trisateles emortualis. Next base: position 16,980,332 of record OX352732.1, on the reverse strand, counting down.
GTTTATTTTTGATTGTATTGTATTGTTAGACTTAAAAATTAAATAAGTATATATACTAAAAGGCAATTTAATTACTTGAATAGTTGAGATGGGGTCTCATAAAAAAGTATTTAAAATACCTATAGCCAATACATTCTTTTTATTTATTTGGGATAAGTATTTGTGGTCTGTTTCTATACTTTCTGGTATTCTAGTAATTTATTTTATTTCTTTTTTTAAAGACAACTCCTGCTCTAGGGCAGGCTTGTAATTTACACACACAAAGTACACCTATTATGTAATTTAATTGATTTCCTGTATTATTATTTTCATTATTTAGCCATTTAATTTTATTAACAGTGTCTCCATGAGTAAAGGCCTCCAGTTTGTTTGTCCTTAATTTTTGATACCCAATCTTCTCTTTCCTGTTTATTTGGACTAAAATATATATTCTCACAATATTTCAGGCAAACCGTAATAATCTGGATGGATATCTATTATATCTAGAAGGAGTTGTATTGAAAAAGTTGGATTTACGAAGTGAAGCAGTTAGTGCACTATTATTATCTGTGGCAGCTGCACCAACTCTATGGGCAGCTTGGGTGGAGCTTGCAGGCTTGGCTAATGAATATGAGGCACTGGACTCTCTTAAACTGCCTAAGCATTGGATGATGTACTTTTTTGCTGCACATGCTTTTGTTGAACTTAAACTATCAGAGCAAGCCTTGGAGGGATACTTAATGTTGGTAGAAGCAGGGTTTGGAAAAAGTACTTACGTCACTGCACAATTGGCTATAGCACATCATGATAGAAGAGGTAAAATATATATTTGTTTTTACATAAAGATAACTTCTGCAATAGGGAACATCTTTGTATCCTGGGGCACTTCGTAATGCCACAAAGTAAACCCAGACTAACGACAAATGTTTATGGATCTAAAAGAGGTTTGTCCTGTGAAAAATCAACCCGTCACTAAGCCCAATGTCGGCTAGGTTAACCATTTTACAACTGTATTTAAAGGTGGTTGTTTGATAAATAATATAGGCTTTGGTAACTGTTAATCATTTTGCTGGCCATATGCTTGTATCGTTACTGACAGCAAGTAGAGAAGTTTAAGAGAGTATGGCTCCATACTAAATTTAAGTATGTGTTTTGAAAGAAGCAGTTTCATATCCCAGGGATATTCCGTCTTAATGCCCTGGTGTCAAAAAATGAAGCGACAACATGCAAGTGACACCTCTGGTATTGGATGCGTTCCATAGGCTATGGTAACTGCTTAACATCAGGCAGGCCGTAATCTTGTTTGCCACCCAAGTGGTATAAATAAACTGCTTCCGTGGCTCAGTGGTCGATGTGTGAGACTGTTGATCACGAGGTCCTGTGTTCGATTCCTGGGTCGGGCCAAAAATTGGTATTAAGTTTTTCTGTTAAGAAATTCACAATAGATGCCCGGAGTTTTGGAAATTGTCGGTGTTTACACCCCCGTGTCTCGGAAAGCACGTAAAAAAGCCGTTGGTCCTACGCTTGATCTCTCTCCGGTCGTGTCGGATTTGCCGTCCCATCGGACTATGAGCGTGAGGGAATAAAGAGTGCACTTGTGTTTGCGCACACACTTGTGCACTATAATATCTCCCGCGCAGATGGCAAGTCTCCGTTGAGATTAGCCGCCGTGACCGAAATTCGGTTAAGAGGACATTATTATAAAAAAGCTATAATAAAAAAAATATTACAAAAGTGTAATTTTAAATCTTTCATATTTCAGATGTTGATTCATCATTAGCATTGTTCCGAGAACTGTACACAAGTGATCCATATCGCCTTGACAACTGGGATGTTTACTCTCATCTTCTATATTTGAAAGAAAAACGGATGGAGCTTGCAAACTTAGCTCAGAAGGCTGTCTCTATTGACAAATATAGAGTCGAAACCTGTTGTGTAATTGGTAAGTTTGCTAATTGTTTTTTGATATCACTGATATGTCAAAAAAGTATTTCTTTTTAAAAAACACAACTCCCGCTCTACAGAACAAGCTCTGTGTGGCGGGGGACAAACATACAAATTAACAGGCACAAATTACACCCAAACTCAGAACATTTTTTTAACCTGCCTGATGGTAAGCAGTCACTTTAGCCTATCAGTGATAGAAATTCAATGGACCGACCATTTTTATTGCCATAACACAGCATCACATAAATATCCCTGTCAGGAACACAACTATACTTCTGTGCTTAGTAATAGTAAGACTTTCCCCACACAGGCTTAATTTGCTTATGGTGCTTTACCATTTTTTCATACCCTGATGTTAAGGAGTTACCATAGCGTATGGATGCTTGCAATACCAGAGGTACCACTTGCATATTGCCAACCAATTTTTTTTTACACCAGGGTTTTAAGATGGATAAGAAAACATTTTCCTTGGTATAAGAAAACGTTTCTTTAAAAACGGGATTTTAAAACTGATTCACACACTGGATGAACAGGCATCCTGTGTGTGAGTACGGACTCACACACAGGAACACACACCAGTGCATTGTTATTTGGTTGTGGTCTTCTGTAAGGTGGAGGTCCTTCCCCAGGCAGGCTTGCTGGCTTGTATGGTGCCCTACCTCTTTCATTCATCTCCTACCTTTCCAGGCAATTCTGAGAGTCTTGGTCAATAAATTTAAATGTTGATAGAAATTAAGTAATGAGAAAACAAATTCAATAAATATCTTTTTATTTTTGCTTACAGGTAACTACTACAGTTTGAGAAGTGAGCACCAAAAAGCTGTGGTCTACTTCCAAAGAGCACTGGCATTGGACCCACAGTACTTATCTGCATGGATCCTTATGGGGCATGAATTCATTGAACTTCAAAATTCCAATGCAGCAATTCAATGTTACAGACAAGCCATAGGTACTACTTAAAATATCTAAACTTCTATAGTAAGCTCTTACAGTAATGTCCTATAGACAGTCTTTTTTTAACACAACTCCTGCATTAGAGAACAAACTCTTTGTCGTATGGGATATTACTAACATACAATTCACTGACCCCAAAGTACATCCAGACTCAAAACAAATATTTATGGATCACATAAACTTGTATCCCATGAGGAAATCAAACACACGTGTCCTGCCGTGGTGATGACAGGGTAGCCAAGTGGCTACCCTGTCAACGAAGTTGCCAGACTATAGTTAAGTAGTCTGTCACCCCGCGGGACGGTCGCGCACAAAGTTGCCGGACTATAGACCGTGCGTACAGTCAACTTTGTGAGCTCTAATTGTTAGGCATTGTTCAATATTATTATTCAAAGAAATGCATACATCATAAAATTGTGTTTTTGCGCGCGTTTAAGCTTATCCCCTGAATATCCTTGTTGACTTTACCCAAATAAGGATATTATATTTATGTATTTACTGCAATACTGATAGCCGTCATATTGTTATATTTTTTGCAATGTTTACAATTATTATAACTTGACTGCATGGTTGATTCAAATTCAGTAGTTTATCATTTACCACTTTGTGGCGTGTTGTAGGTACAATCATGTGACACACAATTAGTGTTTCTTAATTGTATATTTGTAAGGTCCCCACGACACAGGGCTTGTTCAACAAACAATAGGAGTATGATTTATCAATTCCTTTTTTTGGGAGCTCAAAATATATATAGCTGCTAATACAATAAGTTTTCACTCTACTAATAACATTATTTATAACATTAATTTAATAAAAATGCTGATGACGCTGTTTATTGTTTTTAGATGTAAACAGGAACGACTATCGTGCGTGGAATGGCCTAGGGCAGGCTTATGAAATATTGGGCTTAAATGGCTACTGTATTTACTATTATTCTAGAGCTGCCCAACTCAAGCCCGATGATTCTAGAATGTTGGTGTCACTCGGTGAAGCTTATGAGAAGATGGATAAAATTCCTAATGCACTCAAGTGTTACTACAAAGCTCATAGTACTGGTGATATTGAGGGAATGGCTTTATTCAAACTAGCTAAGTAAGTGCATTCACTTGTGTATCTATGGTCTTATAATAGTGTGTGTAATCTGTATTGGCCCATCTACATTGTCTATTGGTATTGATAAGGAGGGCTATTCTCGGCAACTGGCGTTTAAACGTGTCCAAGCGCATATTTAGAATAGGAGTGAGAATATTCACTACCTTAGATTTCCATTTTATTCTATTGCCTAATTGGCATTCTAACATGTGATTATAAGCTGTACTATAAACTTAGGCAGTGAACTAAGTTCAACTATTCAGTTTATAATAAGGTATTTGGACGGATGCTTATGCACAACAATATATTAGGGCTTGTTGTTACTAAAATAATTATTTTTAATGTTAGTTCAATTAATAGAATATTATAAAAACAAAAAACTTAACGCGTAACTCTAATTCAAACTTTAGTTTGCCAGTGACTGCCTTTAATTTCTATTGATGTCCAAATTACAGGTTATACGAGAAGTCTAACATGCCGAACAGCGCTGCTGCGGCATACACCGCGGCTTGCCAAGACCCGGCCAATGCGGGCAGTAAGGAATTACCGGCGGCGCAGCGGTACTTAGCGCAGTACTACCTCCGGTTCTTGCTGCTTGATCATGCCGCACATTACGCATATAAATGTTTGGAACACGAAAGTGTAAGTTTATTATATTACTAGGGGTCGCCCGCGACTTCGTCCGCGTGGTAATTTGGAACGTATATTTTTTTCCCGATTTTGCAACAAAACTCACTACTGCTCTGCTCCTATTGATCATAGCGTGATGTTATATAGCCTTCCTGGATAAATGAAGTATTCAACAAATAAAGATTTTTTCTAATCGAACCAGTACTTTCTGAGATTAGCGCGTTCAACCAAACAAACAAACTCATCAGCTTTATAATATTAGTATAGATACGTCATTAAAATTTAACGGCAGGCTGGCTCTTCTGTTGGCAATAGTGCGATGGCAGTACAAACATGGACTGCTCAGACATACTGTGCAGTCCACGTTTGTGCCACTGCGGCATTGACTAACATGTATCGCATGCGCGTCTAGACCTATGCATAGGGATGTGAATGCGCATGGGTCAAGACGCGCCTAGGCCTTTGTAGTGCAGTATTATTTTTACTTTGTGGTTTCAGTCCTTGCAAGATTTTTTACTGATTTGTAAATACATCCCTTGCGAGAGTAACTCTGCCTTTTTACAGCTGAACTGATCTTTAAATTACCAAGTAAATGCTAGTACAATATACAATGAAGTTAATCTTTATTATTTTACTTCATTTGAGAAAGTAGTGATTGAAAAAATAAAAAGTACGTAATTAGCACGTGTTATTTACAGACCAAAGAAGCTGGCAAAAACATTCTCAAAACTATATCAGAGAAGCGGTCTAATGCAGCGTCATCTCAACAACCTTTGCCAGAGGACTTACCTGATGCCGTCAAAAACGTATCAGGGGTATCGATCACACAAGAAACACCAAAGACCCCACTACAGAGTCCCAACGTGACTCCAGACAACTTCTCCACACCAGTGTTCACGCGGAAAAGTAGTAAATACAAGATGTGACATATAAAGAAAAGTAAAATATAAAGAGACTGATTGATAGTGTAAGTGTATCAATATAATTGTATAAATGTTTAAGTATGTCTGCATTGCAGCAATCTGCGTACCATAGTCCCTGCCTACCCCAATGGGCGACTGGCGTGATAATATGTATGTAGTTATGTATAATTAATAAATGTAACTTTCAAATGACCATTTTAATTTCTCCATTCGCCTCTTAGATAATTACAAATTAGTGCAGTGATTGAGAACTAAGGATGCCGTGTATAAAGTAAAAAAACAATATGTATAAAAAATAATAGTGATTATTTTATTTATACAAATTAACAGATCTTAGTGCTCAAATAGTAAAAAACAATTAAGAACTAAATAAATAAATAGGTAAGTGCATTGATTAAAAAATAAAAAAATATTGTTCAAGTTAGCTCCTTGCAAATAAAAAATAAAACTGATTATAATCACAGATGAAGCACAAATTTGAGAGCTCAATTTCTAACTGTCTAATTACAACTATATTTGCAAATCATTTTGTTAAAAATATATGGAGTATATAATTGTTAAAACCTTGACTAAGGAAATATTCAGTACAATTTTGTCAAGCAAAATGTTAAATATTAAATAACATTAAAAATAACTTACATTACATCTGGTGAAATTACAAATGTAAATAAAAGTCAACAATACATTAACTCGATAATATATGAAATGGTACATTTTATTTGAGGCAACAAATAAGCCTCTTGGGATTATAAGCTAACAATTTATATGAGCAATTTATAAATGGACGTGAAATACCTTTTATCCGTATGAAAATATTCAGTTGTCTCCAATATGTAGACCCTTACTAGATAAAATACCCAATTATAATCTTATATTGTTTATCTTACATATCGATAATATTTTTGTACCGTTCCATACAATTCCAAACTATTCTATCAAATAAGGCCAGTAACCTAACAATGACATCATTGCGCGCGGGCAGCGAGCCCGGCGCGGCCACTGGCTGACTCACTGAACAAAACTTAATACACAAGGCACCAGGTTTACTACATACAAATTATAATACCTGTGTTACAAAATTTTGTAATACAAAACTAATGTGTTTAAACAGTACTGTTCAATTCAATAAAATATAATTTCGAATAAAGCTTAAACCAGATTCTATATATATATATATATTATACATAAAAGCTTTGCAAAATACACTTTTCTATGTTCGTACATTTAAAATACTTTTAAATTTGACTAAACTCTGAGATATTTTTATATATCATTGTAAATATTGAAAAATTTAAGGCATATTGAGGCACTTGATTTAACAACCATGACAAGCATGTTACATGGTGGTAGCTACGGACTGATAACGCTTAAAATACTGTAACTTCCTGACTTACGCGATTTCTTACCTTGTTAAGGTTAAGTAATTATGCGAAATATTGTTTCTCCTTACGACATCAGTACCGCAATCATCCAAGACAGCGTATATTGCCGCATTACTGAATACCCACTATGGCAAAACATCAATAAATTATTCAACTACTATACGATCGTTCAATAACGTAAAATTTGTAGCTTGGTTTGTGCTTTTTGTTACGTAGTTTGTTCTTTGACTTCTCACTTAGTTCTTACGTTTTCATGAAGACCAATCAGAGAAATGGATTCTTTGAGTTTGCAAAACCACCGTTGTTCGTAGGTTGCTAAAACAACAAATTAAGATAAATTAAAAACTTATGATATATCTACACCTATATTTACGAATAAATACCAAAAAAAAACAGTGACGCAGACATTATCATATTACGATAATCATGATTCATGCTAATTTCGTGAAATCGCTCGCAAAAATAGGGTAAACTCGTGACATGTAGTTATTTTCACAAAACATTCGGAAATATAATGATAAATAATTGGTATTTCCTGCATGTCGCAGTGTCATAGTGATAATTTTATCAAATTAACTCGTAAATATAATTGCTACAGCCTATTATCATTCATACCATGCTCTTAAATTATTTAAATGACGCAATACATTGATTCATACTTATTTATGGAACGACGAATTAGGTATTGAAGAATCAACACCTTAAATGGTCACTAAAATGTAAGATTATATTATTATATTAAATATGTGACTACCAATTAGAATTACATAACAAATGCAATAGTTGACATTATTGCATTTTTGCTTAGGTAACAAAACAAGTGTGAATTTTATAATATATTCTAAAATTATAATAGTTACATTGACTGCGCTTTTATAATTATCAAGTTAGATACGTAGAGAACATAAATATCTGTGACTGGATTACAGGACAGAAGTAAAATGAGAACAAAACCCTAGAAAAAACACTGATCCCGTGAAATTGTACGCGCGGGCGGAAACTAGTGTATAATGATTTTATTGCAATATTTAAACAACAACAATCTTCAAATATTTATGCGGAGCCAAAGCTTACCTACTGATAATTTTCCTGTTTTATGACAAATTAAAATTTTACCAAAACAGGAAAATATATCAATAAATTAAAACTATATAAATACTTTTCAAATCACAAGAATTAATAAAATTGAGTAGAGTAGTATGTGTATGGAGGAGACTCATACCCAGCAGTGGGACATTTATGGGATATGACGAATATAAAAAACAAAGTGTTACTAAGTCCAATGACTTAGTAACACTTTGTTTTTTATATATTTTTTTATAAATTACTGTACTTTCCTTACTACCTATGTGGCAAACAAGCGTGTGGCCCACCTGATGGTAAGTATAGTATTATTTTTTCACATTTTATCATAGCATGGGCACTGTGACATTTTGAAGATGTATGAAAATGAATTAATCTAATCTCTAACCAATTTGCTAACTAAATGACTAGCCTAGAGTATTCAATCAATAGATTTTAATTTCATAGTTTATGATTTTCATTAGCCTTTATCTCCAAAAGTTAAACAACACAGTACCCATGCTACGCAAAACCTTCTAGTGACGGTAGAATATTCTGCAATACCTGACATGTGAAAAAGTTACTAATGTAAGTTTACATCTAAAACATACTGCCTACATCATGATGTACCTCACATGTATGCAATATCTATTTAATTCAGGTACATGCATGATAAATGCGATCAATACTGAATGCAAACATAAACTTGCTAACTAATATAATCAACGATTTCAAGGTCTTAAGTCCGGTCAGTAAACTAATTTGCTTTAGAATGTGAATTCAAATCATTCAGTGTTAACATATTTATATATTAAATCAATATCTGCTATATATTTAATAATAGTGAGTAATTGTAATAATAATTTCGAGAAATATTCTAGCAGCAGTACATTTTAATTTATGATGTGGTCATAGTTCATTGTATCATCATCATCATCTCAACCCATAAACGTCCTACTGCTGGACACGGGTCTCCTCCATACATTTGGAGGGATATTAGCCTACTATACCACGCTAATATTATATAATTCATTGTGTAATACTTATTAATTCATTTTATTGCTTTCATATCAAACTTTTGATTAATAACTTTTGGCAATCCACTCACTAATTACATGGCAGATATTTTAAAAGAAGATAATTTCTAAACTACTATTATGAAGATAAGATTAACTCTGATTATATGTCTGTTTACAATGGATAAAATAAAAAAGGACTGGATCAATTTCAAAAACTCTTACCAATAGAACGCTATATTATTACCAAATAAATATTTTATTTAACAAAATTGCGACCCCTATAAAAACTAAATAAGCAAGGCCAGGACAGGCTACTACTTCAAAGTAATATAAATTCATGCTATTCACATACAACAACCAAATAGGTCAGTAAAGTGTTCAATGTTTGTACTAGTTTTATTAAATTGAGAGTGAATTAAGTGGTTCTTACCATAAAAGGGTTGACTGGTACTGGAGCAGTAGCAGTACTCCATCCTCCATTGAAAAAGGGGTTCTTATTGGCAAACAAATCATTGGTTGCAGTGCTTTGGAATGGATTTTTATTATTTACAATATTATTATCTTCTGAAAATAAAAATAAAGATAATATAGAAACTAAATTAAATACATAATTTACTGGTAGAGAATGCCTTTGGCATTAAGCCCACCATTGTGTGCATAAAGTTCTAAATAAAAAAATAAAAAATTGATTATTGCTTACCCATGTGTTTCATATTTTGCTGTCTCAGTGCTAAATCCAAATCTGCTAATGCTGCATAACGGTCATCTGTCAAGAAAATGATAATTATTAAATAATTTTTGTAAAATTTATCGAGAATAAAGAAAGGAAGAACAACTTTTAATTATATTATTTAACATAGATAAACTTTTTTCTCCAAACTGCCACTTAGCCATGTCTTCTTCAAACAATAATATAATCTAATCATTATCAGGTTTTAGCCAGCAATTATATCTTAGCTGCCACATACATCCAATTACACAAAAGAAAATAAATAAGCTTTAAATTATATAGAACACAAGAACAATTCATTTATACGGTGCAATGTAGCAATAGGTCCTAGCCTCGGCTCTGTGCTGCGGCATCTTCATACTGCAGCACTGATATTCAGATCAAAACAAGTTAGAATAGAATACCAAAAAGGAGGTAAATGTTACTTACTTGCAGGCGGAGCTGGAGGACTGAAAGCATTGAAAACTGGTGTGCTTGTGGGTGGGCTCGAAAAATTGTTATTCATACTATTGTTAAACTGACTACCATTATAAATATTTGCTGTAGTAAAATCAACAGGAAAACTGTAAAAAATAGAAGTTCCATATTTAGAAACCTACCTGTTCATTTTATATTGTTATAAATTTACAGGCACATATTTATGTTGCACATAGCACTTACTCAGGTACAGGGGCTGGTACAGAGGCAGGTACTGGGGCGACGTTTACGGCATTCATTAAAGATTGTGCTAAACTGCTGACAGGGTGAACTGTTCTGTGGCTTAAGTCATTTGCAGCAGGTAGCAAATTGTTCACTACTTTAGCAGTTTGGACTACTGAGTTATTATTGACTGCATTCTTCGATGTTTGCGTTGAAATTGATATCAAAGGCGTTGGGACAGCGTTACTTCCGGCCTTAACTTTCAGTTTATTTTTTGATGAATTTCCGTTGATAGAAGTGTTACAGTTCATTGGCGTGTCGAGATAATAACGCTTCTTCTCATATTTATCTGACATGAAATCCTTAACACTTTGTTCGTCAGTAAAATTAACACTTTCACCCTCGTAAAGGCCTAACCAAACGCGCCTACAGTAGTCATTCCCTCTCGCTTTTATAAATTCTATTTCTTCTGGCGTGAAAGTAGCCATGGAGATAGACTTCACGCGATGAGGCGGTGTAAGACCACGCCTGAAATATAATACATCCACTTTGTTGATCTTATTCATTAGTAGACAAAAGCAAAAATAACGTAGAAACAATACTTACAACATTCCCGAACATTTTGAACACACAAAAGAACCGATCGTGGTATTTACGTATGTAGGTCCTCGTTGGTTGCAATCTAAACAATATTTGTTACCATTTAGTGAAATAAGTTCACGTAAAATTTCTAAATTTTTATCGTCCTGTTTGCGACGATTTGCAGCCATTTTTTGTAATCTATGTGTGTGTACAGACTGTGTGTATGTTTTATTTAGCCTATAACAATCTCAAGCACAGTTTAGCACAGTGTCTCACTCACTCAGTAGGTATTTTTATTTTAGTTGTTGAAACTTGAAGAGTTGAAGACTGAAGTATTGTCTATGTCTCTTTGTGCGTTCCACAGACTATGAGTGCATCAGCTGCGTAATAGCGAAGGTTTGCCGCCTATATATATAGAATGATTATGCCATTTAATTTTTGGAAGTATCGATTGTAATTTAATCAATTCAATCGTCAATTGACTACTCATTTTCGGTCTATGGTTGTTAATAGATTTATTAGTGATGCATAACGATAATAACAAGGAGGAAATCTTTTATCTTTGGATAATAAAGTGTGTGGTTCCACTATGAATAGAAGCAAAATTAAATATTACAAGAAATTAGTATATTTAAGCAGTATATTGGTAATTTAATGTTATTATAAGATAGCCGAAGCCCTACTCCTTAAATAGAAAACGTACACTTTTTTTTTGACGCAGTAAGTAGCGCTTGTCGAATTGTTTAAAATTCTGCTCCTAGATGGCGCTGCATGACTTTGAGCTAGAAGTGCGAGTACTTTCGTGAACATATTTTTACCAATATTATCTTAACACCTCGTATCATATCCTATCATAATTCATAAAAAAAGTATGGAGCTTAATAAATATATTCCTCCTTCGAATTCTATTAGAGCCTACACTTAATCTAGGAAATGCAACAGAGTTTAAAATATCTACCTACTTTTCGGCATCAAGGGAGATTTGACACGACCTACTTACTAACGGCTGACCAAATAAAAAACGTTTTATGTACATGTAATTTTATTTTTAAGGAATGTTTTAGATACATCACTTCCTTTCTCTTTCTTGTTAGCTATTCTGGAGCCAAACTGTAATGCTCTTTTAGGCAAAACAACAGCTTCAGTTAATCCAAGATTAATGGCCACTAATCTCAATATGAGCTTATCTCCTGTACCAATACCCATATCTTCACTAGGGAAACATCTGAAAATACACAAACAAATACTTACAATGAGTTTTCAACTCAAATCATCATAATTATTATTATAGGTTGTTAATTTATTTATTTATATTTACATCAGGATATTAACCCATATATTGTTAGTAAAGACTTAAACCTATGTTAGTTAATAAACATAAATTATTAAATTCTTAAAGCTTCCTGTTGGTACATGGCAACAGTACATGCATTGCACACAGTCGGGTCATTAAATGGCCTTCAATTTTACTGGCAATAATACCTAGGATATAATACATCATAATACAAATAAAATTAACCTTAACCATGGTTTTAACTGTAATACATAATTTGTAAAATCTTCATCTAAATAAGGCATCCTTGGTTGTCTCCCGTGATCACATATAACTCTGTTGTCACGAGCCAAATTCCGAAATGAAATCCTCTTCCAGTCCAATTGCAATTCTTTGCTAAGTCCATGCCACCCATCGCGTTTGTATGCTTTTCTGTGCCTAATATAGCCTCCAAATAGTTCATCAGCACCAGATCCTACTAACAATACCTAAAACGAGAGTAATTTGTGAGTATTTTTGGATTAAAAAAAAAAAAAATTTTTGATTAATAGGTACCCTGCAAGTAGAAGTATTTCTACAATCTTGACCTCTAGCAGCAAACCATAATGCAGTCCCAAGACTTTCATCTAAAATTGTTTGTCTAGGATAAACCAGATCTCCTATAGTACTATCTTGATATTTTTCCAGTTCCTCTTTGGGTATATTAACTTCTCTAAAGACCCATTTTCTACAAAAATATTTAGTTATTAAAATTCATAGGTATTTGTGCTAAACATTTCTAAAAATTGTTGATTAATGTGACCCAATAACAACAATGTCTTACAACAAGAAAAGTCAATTTCTGAAATTTGCTTGGCCAATAAATATTTTTGTTAAAATAACATTTTGGGCAAAATTTACCTTGTTGGACATAGTTTTTGTAATTCGAGCAGTGATTGTCTTCCTGTAAGTCTGTCAGGAACTTCATAAGAGTCATTTTCTTCTTTGCTAAATGCCACATTTATTAGATCTATGCTTTGATCTTTGGGTAGATATTTATCAGCTAATAAAGTTAATATTGTACAATCTAGACCACCTGAAAATAAAACACCAACTGTGCAATGGTTGCAATAAGCTACACTGCTATCTATGCAGTCTTTACATTTATTAGGCTGTCTTTTTAAACGTAATTCAACAGATTTTTCTAATAGTTTGACTATTTTTAAAACCTTTTCCTTTATAGTAATGTGTTCCAGTAATTGTGTTAATATGCCTATTTTACATGTAATCTGCTTGGCAGTTGATTCTATGTACTCTATCACACCTTCCTAAAATACAAAAACATTTACATATTACCTTCCAACTTCTCATTATATTGATAGATGTGATGTATATGTTACAGTCAAAACTCTGAACCAGTCAATAGTACTTTTGACTTAAAAAAAACAGTCAAAAGTACTTTTAATCGGTTAAGAGTTTCGACTGTAACATATACAATTGCTTAATTTCATTAAAAGTTACCTCATCTGTCAAATCTTCTACATCATAATCAAACTTGAATTCATCATCAGGCAATCTTTGATGGACTTTGAGTAGGTCTACCCAGTCATCCAGAGAAAATTCTTCAGTAGATACTTCATCATTCCATGAATAAAGTTCGATTTTCTTAGTAGTTAAATTCAACATCTGAATTTGTGAAGCTGGTACTTCAACACAGTCATAATTCCTACCTAAAAGAAATACAAATATATGAAGTAGAAAGTTTATATTATTATTTGTTTTAAGAGAACTGAAACAATGCATACAAGTTTGTATTTTAAATATTTTACTTTTTTTTTATACTTCCAAAGAGCGGAACACCTGATGGCAAGCAGTTACATAAAGCATTAGACTTTACCTAAAACATTACTGATAATTACAGAATTATCATTATTATGAAGCAACAGTGAGCTTCTTCCTATTCTGTCTCTAGTAAAATATAAGTTCTGATTCACTTTATCATAATATATTATTGCAAATGGTCCTTTTAGCCTTCTTATCTTTCTTACGATATTTTCTGAAGTTTGACCCTGGAAACAAACATTCTTAAGTCAGTTTTCGTCATGTATTGTTAGAGACATGCTTTAAAATTACCAATTGGAAATAAAAATATACCATTTCAGAGCTTATCTGTTCCATAATCAGTTGTGTATCGCTAATATTGCTATCCCATGTTTCATCAAATATATCTCCGTTATACAGTAATACACCTTCATCGTTTTGTACAGGCTGAGGGATCAACTTCGGACCTTGCATCCACAATACCGATCCACAAAAAAACACTGTTATTCCTTCCCCTAAACTGATCTCCAATAATTGTGTGCAATTGGGACCCCTATTTATGATACGTTTCAATACCCCAGCATTCTGAAAAGGCATATTATTTAATAACTTACAATCATTACAATCAAGTACCATGCATTATTTAACTCATTTTATGTATTATACCTTTGTGGGTGTGGTTTTCGAGTAACATACTTCACAAAATATTCCACACATATTAATTCTATGGTCGCAACAGTATTAATATAGGTTCTTTTATAAAATAATAAAATAATCCTCTCAATTTGTTTAGGTTAGGTTAGGTATGCAGGGCGGTATGCGTAAAGCATTTCCCCTCTACAAAAAAAAAAAAAAAAAAAAAAAAGGTATGTTATTTATCACTTTGACAGTTGGTTGATTGACATTTCACTTTTCTATTTTCATGGATGAAAGTAGTGGTGTCGGTCGGTGCGGTGTGCATATATCGATGATAGACAGTAATAATTACAATGACAATACGTTAAGCATGTTAAGGGTTGGTTTAGTGTTGTCCTATCCTTGTCAATCTCATTCTTTCTTGGATCGTGTCATTCGTGTCAACTGTCAGTATTTTGTTGATTTGTTCCAGTGACGTTGACTGTCAATATTGTGAATTGTCAAAGTGTCAAGAAACTCAAGAAGTGAACCTAACAACACAGAAAAACAATATTTTCTTTCCGAAAATTGTGGAAATAAAGTTATAGAGACACAGATCTTGCTATTATGCTATATAAATGTTAATAACAATGACTTCGACCGATAAAGATGCTGAAAAAAGCGAACAGCAACCTGAGGAAAATGCAGAGAGCGCAGAAGACGATAAAGCTGCTCTTGAAGAGTACATATCTAACCTAGAAGCTAGGGTAAAACAAAAGTCTGAACTGAGAAATCAGAATCTAAGTTGTGTACGTCCTCCCGAAAATCACTTCTCAAAACTAGATTCTGGACTAAAAAAGAATACGACGTTTGTCAAGAAGTTAAAGTCGTTCAGCGCTGTGCAATTGGAAACCCTATTGAAAGATTTCAACGCTCTTAATCTTACTAAATATATCTCTGAGGTGGCGGCAGCAATAGCTGAAGCCAAGTTAAAAATGTCCGACATTGCAGCCGCGATTACTTTATGTTCCGCCCTACATCGCACTTATGCAGATTTTTCTTCTAACTTCTTTGAAAATTGGCAAAAGATTCTAACGTTCAAAACAACGGATAAGATAACGAATTCTTCAAAGTTGCGTGTTGATATAAGATTCTATGCTGAGTTAGTTGCCGTAGGAATATTTACTAACAAAACTGGATTGCCATTATTGGGTAATGTCCTCACAGTTCTCATAAATATGGACAAAGAAGAGCACAATAATATTCCGATCCTGTTGTCATTTTGCAAACATTGTGGGGAAGATTATGCTGGTTTAGTTCCTAAAAAAATAAGAGAAACTGCAGAGGTAATTGTTCTCATTATAATAATTATAGGCCTGCTGGACATAGGCCTTTGAGGGCCTGTGTACAGCAGTTGACATCTTATGGCTGAGATGATGATGATAATAATAATAGCAACTCCACATATTATGTCCTACCACTGGGTACATTTCTCCTCTCCTCTATCAAGAGAGAGAGAAGGTTTAAACCTTAATCCACACACATTGGCCTACGGGTTAGTGAATCAGACATGCCTTTGAAATTTCTTGTAAGACATGTAAGTTTCCTCATAATGTTTTCCTGTCAATTAGCAGATGGTACCTAAATTTCTATAAATTTCGCAAAGTGAAAGTTACATTGGTACAACAACACCTTTCATTGTTTTTTTGCAGAAAAACAATATAACAATGCCAAGAAATACATTCCTAACAGCTGAGAAACAAACTGCAGTCCGAACCCTTTTGAAAGATTACTTCTTGTCTCTAACCAAGCATTTATTAGCTGTGAGGGCTCAGTTGCAAGCTCTGCATGCAGCCAATCAAAGAACTCTGCATACCAGGGGTGAGCTGTCACAAGAGAGAAAGGACCAGTTGGAGCAACATCAGGTAATATTTATTTTCAACAGTTTTTGAACTTTTACTTTGTTCACATTTTATATACACAATACTGCACTAAAATGGTTTACTTAAGTGTATATAAAATGTTTGGTTCTAGGCTACATATGACAAGCTTCTAGCTGGTGCCCAGAGTTTTGCAGAAGTGCTAGGTGAAGAATTAGGTGAAGCGGGAGAACCCCCAACTTTAACACTAACAGTAACAGAAACACAAGGCACTGTGACCATTGGGGGTAATGAGGAGTTCACCATGCAGGCTGGCACAGATCCTTGGCAAGATGAAGATACTAGAACATTCTACACTAGCTTGCCTGATTTGAAGGTTTTCATGCCAAATTATCAAATGAAAGAAGTAAGTAAAGAATTTATTAATACTTCAAATCTTTAGGGATATCTTATAGCTAATTAGTAGCTGCACGGTTCGATAGATTTGCAAGTTAATACAAACTGTGAGTGTTCAGGCCGTAGATGTCTATTTTCAAAACCAGATAAAACCTTTTTGTCTTTTCAAAAACACATCAAGCGGTTGGGTGCTTGATCTCTTTCTGGAACTCTTATAGTCCAACTAGCTGTGGCCCGCGACTTCGTTCGCGAGAATATCAGTTATCGCGGTTGGATAAATAATATTACTATCCTTCCTTGGGGTTTGAGCTTACTCTATACTATTTTCGTCAAAATCGTTTCAGTAGTTCAGATAGTCAGACAGGCAGAGTTATTTCAAAAAGTGTTATGACATAGCTTTGCTCCGTTTTACCTGTAAACCTACAAAAAATGGAACTATAGTACCAAATGACATGGGAACAGAAATAATAAAGGAACACTGCTCTGGGTAAAAGTACTGGGGGTCTTATAAAATGTCGGTATGTAATAATAAATTCACATTCGCTGAGTTCAACCGTTCCGTAGGGAGCCGACCATGCGTCTGAGCCGCCTGGCATGGTACCTCGCGGAGCTACCGGCGTGGCGGCGGTCGACCAGCGCCCCTCCCCCTCGCCCGTCGGCCAGCGTCTTGCGCGTCATGTGCGCGTGAACCCGAACATAGTTATATTAAAATTATGATATCTCCTAAGATGTTGATTAAAATCAAGTGATGTCAAGGACAATTTTGTTCACAATTTATTTGGATAAGGATTAATATTATTATGTTTATAAAACTCCTTCACAAATGATGCATTAATTTCGAACAAATTTGTTTATAATTAAAAAGGATATTGTGAGTCAATCTTAAAAGATAAACTGTTGTCGCGGACTTTGTTTTATAACATTTAAAGAGGAACAATTCCATCATACATCATTTTTGCGTAACTTAAATCGTTTATGGAGCGCACGAAACGAAAGCTCTCAAAAAGGAATTTTTTTTGTTCCGTTTTGCAACATTTTCCATTTATGTTTCGCTCCTATTGGTCGCACTGTGATGTTAAAAGTTTTTTTTTAATTCAAACCAGTAGGTACTCAGATTAGCGCATTCAACCAAACAAACAAACTCTTTAACTCTATAATATTAGAATAGATATAAAGGGAATTTAACAAATTGCCTTTACATTGGACTACAAGAGTGAAAAAATAGTAAGTACACCTATATTTGCACACACAATTATGCACTATAATGTATTTTGTACCATGCAGTTTGTGTCTCCATGGAGGTTAGGCACTGTGATTAAAATTGGTCTAGAGGACTATTACATTTACCCGAATATAACAGTGTGTTCGAGAAATACTCTCATTTGGTTTATCAACACAATTTACATAATTATTTTCCAGACAGTAAAAAGTAAGCCTGAAACAGTAACAGAAGAAATGTTGGATGAAGATTTGAAAGAAGATGAACTAAGTGACAATGAAGGTCCACCTACAGTTCCTGAAATGGAACAGGAGGAAGTACAACCATCTAATGTTTCTAACAAGTTTGTACTATTTTAGATTTTATACCTAACATTCTTACCCAACTAATGCCCTTTTAAATATTTTTAACCGACTTTAAAAAACGAGGAGGTTATCAATTCGTTATATGTTTTGTTACCGCCGAACTCCGTCATTTATGAACCGAATAAAAAAAAACTTTTTTTGTCTGAGAGGACATAATTCCAGTTTGGTCCCATTTTTATCAAAAGAAAGTTCCGATGATAGGATCCATAAGGAACTGAGGGAACTCCTCAAAAAATATAGGCACACATATAGCAATTCCAGTATTTTTTACAACAAATCAAAGATTTGCATTCAGAAAGTGTAACTTGGTTAAGTAAAACTGATGAAGAAGACCACGGATGGCTATCTGAACTTCCCAATAATAAGTATTTCACAGATGGCTATTAGATAAGTTTCGATTATGGTTGCTAAGCAAATGTAATGTAGCAAATGAAAATCTGTATTAAGTACAGGATTCATGGATCGGTCATCTACCACGCGAATGCATTTGTACGAAGTACACGCATTTTTATTAAACATATTAAATATGAACCAAAATAGCAGTTCCAAGACTAAAGGTAAAATAAGCATGACGCACCAGTACAGTGCAGTGTAAAAATCACTTAAACTACAAGTAATTTGACCGGGGCGCTACAAAATATCTCGACCGGGGCGCTACTAAATAGCTCGACCAGGGCGCTAGAAAATATCTCGTCTGGGGCGCTACTAAATAGCTCGACCACAGGGTGCTAGAAAATATCTCGACTGGGGCGCTACTAAATAGCTCGACCAGGGCGCTAGAAAATATGTCGACCAGAGCGCTACAAAAAATCTCGGTCGGTGCGCCTCTAAATTTAGCAGGGCGATAGGATAACGAAGTTTGGTAGTTATAATAAGTCACAACTAATCACAATTTTTTTGTAGGTATGCATTGGACGCTTTTATGAATGAGCTGCCAAACTGTATCAATAGAGAATTAATTGACAATGCTGCTGTTGATTTTGTCCTGAATCTCAATACCAAGAACAACAGAAAGAAATTGACAAGAGTTCTTTTCAGTGTTGCTAGAACCAGACTTGATTTACTGCCATTTTATTCAAGGTTTGCGGCAATACTGTACCCAGTGTTGCCAGATGTATGTGTTGATTTGTGCCAGATGCTGAAGCAGGATTTTAAATATCATGTTAGGAAAAAAGATCAAATCAACATTGAATCCAAGGTATATTTAACGTCTTTTGATTGATATTCCAAAAAATAAATATAACTACATAATATTTTTTTTTTGCTTACAGATTAAAGTGGTACGTTTTATTGGTGAATTGGTAAAATTTAGTCTGTATTCAAAAATGGAAGCACTGTATTGTTTGAAAGTATTGTTGCATGACTTCAAGCATCACCATATTGAAATGGCTTGCAATCTCCTTGAGACCTGTGGTAGGTTTTTGTATTGCAATCCTGATACACATCAACGCACAATGATATACTTGCAACAAATGATGAGAAAAAAGGTAATATTTACTTTTTTAAAGCTCAGAAATGTCTACAGCATCGCGCATTTTTTCACAAATTTGTAGGTAATAGGGGCAAGTCTATTGCCCTGTACCAGGTCTAATTTTTTATTTAAAAAATTACAACTTCAATATTAATTGCCTATCCTGTAATAATTTTATGATTATTTGGCTTGAAATATTAATATCTCTTTCAGACTGTGTCAGCCCTAGATTCGCGTTATGTTACGCAAATCGAAAACGCATTTTATTACGTCTGTCCACCCGAAGCCCCAGCCCAGCCCAAAGAAGAAGAACCTCCCATGCATCAATTTATCAGAAAAGTTCTTCATGAAGACCTACAAAAGAGTAATGAGGAGAAAATATTAAGACTGATGCGAAAGTTGAACTGGGATGATCCAGATATTGCAGCTGTTGCTATACAACATTTAGCAGGGGGTTGGAGAGTGAGGGCTAGTGCTAGGAGAGCACTAGCTAGGCTAACAGCTGAATTAGCAGCTTGGCAAGAAGCTGTAGCCCCTGCAGTAGTAGATACTATTCTAGAAGAAATTAGAGTCACCATGGAAGATCCACATCCAAGGTATAATCAAAGGAGAATAGCCACTGTCAGATATCTAGGAGAGTTATACAATTACAAATTACTAGACTCCCGTGATGTGTTTACAGTTTTATATTCATTCATTACATTTGGAGTAACAAATGAACATACCAGTGTTTCTCCTCTCGATCCACCAGATAACGTATTTAGGATTAGACTAGTCTGTGCACTTCTTGAAACTTGTGGAGCATATTTTAATAGTGGTTCCAGCAAAAAGAGATTAGACTACTTCTTAATATTCTTCCAAAATTATTACTGGTTCAAATATTCTGATCCATATTGGAATGAGGACAACATGTTCCCAATTTATGTTAATTACATTTATCAAGAGTGCCTGACAACACTCAGGCCTAAATTGACTTTATATACAAGTTGGCAACAATGTAAGGATGCTATAGAAGAATTACGGCAAACATTGTATCCAGAATTAGGTGAAGAGGACAATGATAATGATGATCAAGGCGATGACAGTGTTAATGAAGGACTAGACACTATTATAGAAACTGATGATGAAACTGATAACCCACAACTACCTGAAGAAAGCTCTGATGAAGAACCTATTACAGAGAATACTGGTAATGATGATAATGAAATGCAACAAAATGAAGATATTGCCAATGAGCCAAGAAGACCTGCTCCAAAACCTGTAAGTATGAAACAAAATAAAACTTACAAATATAGGATTTGTATCCATCCATCTGATCAAGGTTACTCTACGAAAAGGTGGTCTGCATAAACATGCTACGACTTATATAACCGTTCTATTGCCACCACAACGCGCTTTCCCCTATTTCTATGTCAATTAAAAAGTCTGTGGTAATATTATCGTTGCCAATTTCTTTTTTTTTTATCGGCAAAAACATGCATTTACATAATTTTTTTTTTTTTTAAATTGTTTTGATTCAGGTTGAAGACGTAGAATTTGAATCGGCATTCGAAAAGATGGTTATGGAAAATATAGCCGAGCGACAACGTGAAAATAGACCTCAGCAGCGCGATATTGCTGTCCCAATGACATGTCGACAAACTACCAAGAAAACTTATGAACAGTTACTGGTATGTTCAATTATTGAATCTTTTCTTATCATAATCATTCATTATGGACAGTGTTTATCGGTTCTCTTTAGGGCATTGGACACAGTAGGTATTTAGACTATTTGGACGATTATCCCAAGTCACAATGACACTGGCCCAACCAGATGCCAGATCCCATAACTGCCAACATCAACTATACAGCTAACTAATGCCTTATGTTTGATTTGTTGCATTTCAATATTTTTGTCAGCAACCTGAGGTAAAACGAAGCGGGGTTCTGTGTATTGACTAATTAACTAATTGTCTAATATGGTGTCTTGTGGATGCAAACCGTGATGCAAACAAGTTATAGATATAGTCTTGCCACACGCAATCTAATATTATTATTCAAATTTATGTTTGCAGCAAGGTAAAGAAGGAGTAGAATTTGTATTAATGGTGAGGAAAGGAACTAAGCCTCAGTACAAGTCATTCAATGCGCCGCCAGAGCTTGCCAGCAACTTACAACAGCAAGCCCTAGCAGATAAACAAGAAATGGAAAAAATGAAACTGTGAGTATTGTATTCTTTATTACTCTTTAGCCATTTATTGCTTAATTCGAATAGTGTACCACGCTCATTGTACCCATACTCTCTAATAATGCTCTCTTTCGTTTCTAGTTTGACCCTCAATATTTCCGAGAGGCAGGAAGAGGAGGAATACAGTGCGGAAAGTGGAGGCGGCTCGGGTGGCAGTGGCAACCCCAACAGAGGACAACACGTTCGTCAGAAATATCAGCATCCCAAAGGTGCTCCAGATGCAGATCTAATATTTGGACCAAAAAAATTTAAATAAATAGAATTAACAATAGCCCGCTTATAATACCATTTTTTTTAAATTGAATCTGTTCCTTGAATCTAGATCTATGTAAAAACAAAAATTGTTACATGTTGTATGTTTATGTACTATATTTCTCAGAAATAAATTAGCGTTTTATTATGCAGTATGATTATATATTGTGGTATTTATTTATCCAAATGTATGTTCTTGCTAATAGCGCAGAAGAGCCATCAGCAAGAACTAGTGATGCTCACATTTTAGTCCCATCTTAACCGTACTTACGCCACGGTTAAATGCCACATATTTTCACTTTTATGGCATATATCCATACTAATATTATAAATGTGAAAGTTTGTAAGAATGGATGGATGTTTGTTACTCTTTCACGTAAAAACTACTGAACGGATCTGGATGAAATTTGGCACAGACATAGATTATGGTCTGGAATAACATATAGGCTACTTTTTGCAATGATAACCGACATCCACGCGGGCAACAGCTGTAATGCCATAAATTTAAATTAATTCTATACACTGTATTTTATAAATGGCTGATAGCCATCACAACAACGACTCCATTTTAGAGTAGTTTTAGTAGCTTAAGTTTTACTTGCGCTCGCGGGTTCTGGCTTGCTTTATAAGTCAAGTAATCTTACATTTCAAAACTAGGTTCGGCAACACTGGGTTACACCAAGTGTTGCAAGGCTTACTTCAGGTCAAACACTTCATGGATTACTTATTTACTGTTTGCGAAATCCATACTGATGTTTTTTATATGTATACATCGTAACATTTTACGCCTTGTATTAGATGAACGACTATATAAAATATAGCTATTACTTGCATATATGTCCAGATTAATCTAGATAAAAAAAAAATCAAATCAGTATCTCAAACCTCAAACGGTTTTTATAATTTAGTTTTTTCCTTTAAATTTTATGTTATAAAATACTACACACATCATACAACAATAAATAATAAAAAAGGCGCTCAGTAAGGTTTGAGAGTTGGCAACACAGTAAATAAATGTCATTTTCATACTTTGAACGCTTACACCGGTCGTCAAGTCAGTATTTATTTATTGTTTATAAATTCACTTGTAGAATCTTACGAATATCAGTGCAGTTGTTAAAAAAAATCAATGTGCTGACAACATATGTACAGCATAAATTAAATTGACTGTAAGAAGATTATTAAAGTTACAAACAAAGATAACCTATAATAAGTGTACGATGGCGGACGACGATTTTAGCAAATTATTACAACAAGCTGAACAGTTAACCACTGAAATCGAAGGCAATGAAGAGTTACCGAGGGTCGAGCGTTCGTTAGGTCAAGTTTTGGAGGCGTCACAGGAGCTATATTCACGAGTAATTCAATCTGGCGCGAACGACATTCAAGCGTAAGCATTTTGAACAAAAATACACAGAGAACTCAATTTCCTACGTGATGTCATTATTCTTACTATAATTTTTATTTACAGGCACTTGTTGTTCGGCTCTAAAGGAATAGATCTTCAACAGATAACCCAAAAACTTGAAACACTAAGTTCAAAGCGCACTTTCGAACCTTTGCAGCCTATTGCTGACTCTGACATTGAAAGTTTTTTGAGAAACGAGAGAGAAAATGCTATATTATCTCTCATAGATGAAGTTAATAAAAATGTAAGTATTATTTAAACCTGTTTCTGTAGATAAAATAACAAAAATGTGCAAACTAAGAGTATGTTTTTGCAAGTTAAAGCATTCTGATCTTTTGTGCAGTTAATATCCCATTTTCTTATCCTTTACATTCCTTAGTATCTCCTGTAAATACTACATAGCATAACTTTGGCAATGCCCCTTATGTCTTCTGATTTCATGTGTGCAATGCTATGCACATTCAGAGGTGTGCATTGTCTCATCTTTTTTCCCAGCAGGTCATGTATGCTTGTCTTGATATTAGTTATTAGCGCGTTCTACCAAACAAGCATGGTAATTTGGAATGTACATTTCCCCGATTTTGCAACATATCTCACTACTACGATGCTCATATTTATCATAGCGCGATGTAAC
The DNA here is from genome assembly GCA_947095525.1 of Trisateles emortualis. Taxonomy (NCBI): domain Eukaryota; kingdom Metazoa; phylum Arthropoda; class Insecta; order Lepidoptera; family Erebidae; genus Trisateles; species Trisateles emortualis. Next base: position 16,955,853 of record OX352732.1, on the reverse strand, counting down.
ATAGCCTATAGCCTTTATCAAATCAGTACTTTCTGAGACAAACAAATAAACAAACTTCGGATTTATAATATAAGTACAGATACAGTAAAACAGAGACAATTGAGCCATGAATTACTTGTATCACTTTTCAGTCACTACAAACAACTGAAGATCAGAAATGGGAGCACATGCTGTCTGAATGGAACAGAGAAAAGATAAAATTAATGAATGCAATGATTGGCCCTTCACAAAACTGGTTAGACCTCAAACGCACACCAGAGCCACCAGGTATTATGGATGCACCAAAGAAGTTTGGCCATTCTATGTTGGACAACATAGAGGCTGCATATGCTAGACAAGTTCATCAGTACAACAAGTTGGTGTTCCAAGGCTCTAAGTCCAGAACAGCTTTGCATCAGAAGTTTGCACAAGTAGCTGAGGAGTTCAATGATCCTGTAAGTACCTTTGTCTTTATTAGTTAATAGGGTACATAGCTTCAGATCTAAATTACAGCAACTGCAGTAAATTAATTGCTGGCTGAAAATTGATAGAATAGTTTTATTAATATATACAAATAAATAAATATAAACTTACTTTACCTTGAATATCAAGGTAAAGTGAGTTTTTATTTATTTATTGGCACAAATGACAGATGTACATTAAAGTGTTTACAAATACGAGTTGCAGAAAAAAACGAATGTACAGCCAAAATCATTGTCCACATGTTAACAATGAATATTTCTTAATAAGTGATGTTGCTAACCTAAATAAACAAACCATGCAAACTGATAATACCTAATTAATTGAGTAGATTTACAATGTTCTAGTATTTAATATTGTTATTTTGAATTTGGATGCTGTCAAATACTCAACATACATCAGACTTCACAATGCATACTGTATTGGTGTGTATGCTGTATTTCTGTATGATGTGTGGCATGTGCAGGGCCCACCATGGTTGCACCATTAAAATAAATATGATAAGTTGGTCTAGCATACTCTGTAAAGCTTTTGATTGTTTTAATAAATAATAATTAAAACAGTTTAATTTAAATATAAATCAGAGAGTGGTAGGGCATCATACAAGCGAGCAAGCCTGACTGGGGAAGTACCTCCACCTCACAGAAGATACCTCTGGTATTGTATGGATCCATAGGCTACTAACTGCTTAACATCAGGCAGGCTTGTTTGCCACCCAAGTAGTATTAAAAAGTTTATTTAAAAAATATAATTAATATGCTTTTTCTTACACTTTTTATAATATAATTTAAAAAAACTAAAAAAACTTTTTATAATAAGGCTTAAAATTTTATTTCCAGAAAGTAAAAGAGATGTGGGAAATTATCAAGACTATGGCTAACATTCCAGCTTTAGTTAGAGATGAGGATCCATTAAAGGCTAGAGGCAACTCCACCATTCAGCAGTGCCTAGTTGCACAAGGAAAGAACTATTTGGAGAGGAGGTAAACTTTACTGACAAAAATTAACATTGATTATATAAATAATAGTATATAGAGATAACTGACATGGCCATCCGTAACTAGGCAGTCTGTACTATGGTTACCAGACTGCAACATACCAAATTTCATCCAGATCCGTTTAGTAGTTTTTGCGTGAAAGAGTAACAAACATCAATACATTGTTTCAAAATTTCACGTTTATTATATTAGTAAGGTAAGGATAGATATTTCAACCTAATTATTTAATATATATAACCTATTACAACCTGATGCAGAACAAAATAATCATGCTATCACACAGCAAGATTTGTCATTATATGTTATTATACTATCTCGGTGGTAAAGAAGCATAGAGCCCGCCTGATGTTATGCAGTTACTCTACTCTACTCTTTGCGTGTTTCCAACCCATTTTTTTACACCAGGTCAAATGGCATCCTTAAATTTCTATCCCATTGGAGATTAGGAGAATAGAGGATGCACTTGTGTATCATCATAATTTCGACTGAAAGAGGTTTATTGCTGAAATTAGATATCCAGGGATAGACACAGCATTTGCACATTATATAGCTGTTGCCCGCAGCCTATATGTTATTCCAGACCATAATCTATCTCTGTGCCAAATTTCATCCAGATCCGTTCAGTAGTTTTTATGTGAAAGAGTAACAAACATCCATTTACCCATACTTACAATCTTTCGCGTTTATAATATTAGTAGGATATAGTTGGCTAATCTTTTCTAGGTTGGTACTAAAGCACTATAATTTTTTATTATTCTTCATTAACACTTTATACCAGGTATAAACAGTACATGGGCGACGTAGTGCGCGCCAATCCTGCAGCGGCTATGCGAGGTGGAGAGCCCGGTACATACCCACTAGTACGCGGCTATGTCGGTCTACGTTTACAAGGACAGAATATACAAGTACTGACTGACGGCGTTATCGATGAGCGCCCTCTTTGGCCGATGGTGTATTATTGCTTGAGGAGTGGAGATGCTAATGCAGCTTTGCATTGTTTGAGAAAGGCTGGGTAGGTTATTTTACTAATATAATTATCTTTTAAGTAATATATATTTTTTTATAACCACCATCCACACTAAAGAAAAATTCCTGCGTCGCAACAGTATTTAACATGTTAGAAACACAAAATAACAGACACATAGTATATCACATACAGACTACAGCCAAATAACTACATGCAATGGTTCTTGTGTGTTAGTAATACAAAGATGTAATATAAAGCTTTATCTACAAATTGGTGCACATTTCAGTGAAAGAATTCAATTGTAACATTTGTAAATAAAACTACACAAATAATTGTGAACTTCAAGACTATTGTTTAATTTTGTTCAATCATAATCATAATTAAATTTCATTGTTTTTATAGCCGAGACCATGAAGAATTTATATCTGCTTTAGAAGAATACATAAAATGCCCAGAGAAGCCACTAAGTGATAAGTTACAAACAGCCATCAACTTCCAGTACAGAATACAAGTCCGCAACTCAACAGACCCATACAAAAGAGCCGTAAGTATATTATATTGTCCGAAAATGTGATCTCAGCTCCTTGTTTTATAGATATAACATATAAGAAACTAGTTGCCACCCGCGACTTCGCCCGCGCGTACAATCCTATGGGAACAGTGTTTTTCCGGGATAAAAAGTAGCCTATGTGCTATTTCAGACTATATTCTATCAATATGTCAAATGTTATCCGGATCTGTTCAGCCGTTTTGGCGTGTTTGAGTAAGAAGCATTCATCCAAAAATCTCGCATTAATAAGTCTCATATAATGTAGATAAACTGATGGTGGAATTAGAATTTAATTTGTCGTTATTCTATGTTAAATCTGCCCTAAGTAACTGTTAAATCCATACCATAGTACAATAATATTTCATGTGGGTGAGAGGTCAGAATCCAGTGTTACACCAGTAAAGTCTGATCGTAATTGTCCATTAGTTTTATTTATTTTCAAGAATCATAATAAATGTCACTCAATTTTCTATACAAACAAATTATTACTTAGTAGGTACAGTATACAGTTTATTCTAAAACTTAGAAAGCCCCATTAAGCTTAATACTGCAAATCATAGCAGCTATGAAATTATGACTGGCCTGTTTAATTAACCATTGGTTAGTAGTTGTGGATTAGATTCCAACCCAAGACAAAATTTTGTGTCATGAGCACAATGCAAACAAAACCCTATATCAAACTGTCTGGCCAGCAATATCTCTAATATCCCTATATATAGGCTAATATCACTCCGAATGTATGAAAGAGACCTGTGCCCAGCAGTGCCACATTATGTGTTGTGATGACCACAAAACTTTATAAGACCATGATAAAGCTTTTTATTTTATTTACAGGTATATTGTGTGATAGGTTGCTGTGATCTGAGTGATGAGCATTATGAAGTGGCGCGCACTGCTGATGACTATCTATGGCTCAAACTATCCTTCATCAAATCACGTACTAACAATGAAACTGAAACATTCTCCTATTCTGACTTGCAAAAGATGATTCTTGAAGAATATGGTATGTTCAATTTTAAAATTATTTGACTGTACTGTTGGTCTAGTAGTTCGTGACTCTGACTGCTACGCCGGAGGCCGGGGTTCGATTCCCACACGAGGCAAAACTTTCTGTGATCCATTAATGTTTGTTCCGAGTCCGCGATACAGGTTTTATTTGCGAGAGTTGCCTTTAAATATAAATTGTTTTGTATCAAAATGTATATTTGTCTCTGTACTAGCTCTGTCTATTGTGGGATCGGATGACAATGAAGAGTTGTCCTAAGCTGTTATTATTATTAATTTTTTTTGTAGGTGAAACGCATTATCACGCATACGAAAAGCCGGTAGTGTACTTCCAAATGCTGACCTTGACAGGACAATTTGAACCAGCTATAGAATTTTTGTCAAGAATACCAAGGCAAGGCTCAATGTATTACTAGAATCTTTTTAATACATCAATAGGTATTCCATCTATACTATACTGCTATATCAATTATTGCAGATTCCAAGTTCATGGTGTTCACATGGCCTTGGCTCTTCATGATGTCTATATGCTTGGTACACCACGCAATGTACAAGCTCCCCTCTGTAAGTAATAAATTATGTATTTAACATCCAAAAAAACTCTTAAGTATGTATTCATGTAGGTGACACCATGACACTTATGTGGGTCAATGAAAAAATGCCAGAAAGGAAAGAACATAAGCCACTCTTTTTAATCGCCAGTTACAATTTGTGATAGTGCAGAAAGTGATGCAACCAAAAACTCCATACAAACACAATCAATGAAAAATTTGTATGCTGGAAAAGATAGGTGCCTGTCATGATTATGTGGTAGGGGAACACTCCCGAAAATGTGGGACCACCTACCGTGGTAAGCGTAAGTACTTGTACTGCTAAGTACACGGGGTCAACATTCAAGGTCGCGCGTCTGTTGCGCCCACATTCAGCCGACGCGCGACCTTCATCGTTCCCATTCGAGTGATTTAATTATTATATTATATGTCTTGAATAATTGAAAAAAAAAAAAAAACGTTTTGTTCCATTGTTTAAAAGTATGATGATGTTTTGTTTATTTTAAACCGCATGTTCGATATACAAAGTAATGCATTATGATAAAATATTATTTTAGTGTCTGTGGATACCGATGATCCGGCTCCACTTCGGCGTCTAAACTTGGCACGGCTTCTTCTACTCTACGTCAGAAAATTTGAACTGACAGACCCTTCTGATGCCTTACATTATTACTTCTTCTTGAGGTTAGTACAACGTTAGTTAGTTCTTTAGTATTAGTTATTATTATTTTTTTACCTTTTCTGGTTGCAATAATATTTTATTTTTCTGCAGAAACTTAAAAGATCCAAGTGGTAAAAACTTATTCATGTGTTGCTGTACTGACTTGGCTCTGGAAAGTCGAGATTACGAACTTTTATTCGGGCGTATGGACGCCCTCACTGGTGTACGAAGCTCTGGTATATTGGACCAATTCAATAATCCACATATTGATAGCAAAGTAGGACAATTTATTATTTTTTGTTATGAAATATTTGAATTTGGAAATACCTTAATTTATGAATAATTACTCAACTCTGTATTGCAGGTGATAGCTTTAAATGTAGCAGAACAGTTAGTGAACAAAGGTCTATTTGAAGATGCTATTACAATGTATGATATTGCTGGGGTAAGTCGCCTTCCTTTTTTACGTCAGCTCCAATGATAAGAGCCTTTCAATCGTCTAGTATTATACCTATATAAGAGAAGGTGGTATATGTGTTTCAGTTTAGAGGTTGTGTTTGTATGTATATCTGTTACCATTTTCTCGATAATTACCTAGACCGATTTGTTGTGGTTTTTTGTTAAAACTATTTTTGTCTCATACTTGATAATAGTATACTAAACAAAGTTTTTGTCCATACATATTGTGTTGTTTTCTTCTGTTTATTAAATACAAGACACATTATATGTTTATTTTTTTTTTTATTACAGAACTTGGAGAAGGTTTTAGAACTATTCTGCGTATTGTTAGCGCAAGTAGTGAACAGTGGCGGCGGCGCGGGCGGCCTCCGTCAACGACTGTCATTGCTCGCTGAGCACGTGTCACGCAGACTACGCTCGTCTGAAGCTACTTCATTGCCAGCTGCTTTGGTTGAAGCATACACTAAATTATGTAAACTGATGACTTTCTTCGATCAATTCCACAGTGAAAACTTTGAAGGGGCCCTAGAGGTGAGAATACTTGTGATTTGGAATTATTTAAAACTAAAACGGCAGCAATTAATGATTAACGATACACAACGCCATCTACGCGTTATCGACCCTACGTTTTGTTACATTATATTATTATTTTTTGAGTTTTGTAATATAATATTCCTGTATTGAAATTATTTAAAATATGAAGTATGAGATGCATGCAACATATTTAATAAACTAATTCTTTTATACAGACTCTTCGTGAATGCGAATTAGTGCCATTGAATACGAGTGAGTTGGACGCAAGAGTATCAGCAGCGCGGACGGCACGCGGTGAACTTCTGCGGAGCTTACCGGCAGTATTGCGCGCTCTGTGTACCATTCTGCTCGCGCAACGACAACGGTTACGTACCGCGTCGCAGTCACAACCGCTGGGAGCGCAAAATAATAAGGTGAGGATAATTACATAAGTACTTTTTACTAATATTCTAAATGCGATTGGACGAATGTGTGTGATTCAACCACACCAAAACTGCTTAACTGATTTGGTTGAAATTAGACACAGAGGTAGATTATAGTAAGGAAAAGCGCATAAGCGAGCTAAAATACGTTCCGTATATTTATCTTAGCCTAAAGGTGTTTAGTGTAGTATTTCCACAGAATTCGGTTCCAAGCCAACTTAGCCCATCGGCCGCCCGAATGTCGATTAGCCACCTTTCAAACAACATTTAATATTTATAGAAACATTTTTATAATTTCAATGTTTCTCATTTCCAGCAAGTTGAATGGCTGCGTGAACAAGCTGAAGTACTAAACACATTTGCCGGTAACATCGCATACAGAATGCCAGGAGATACGTACAGCCAGTTGGCGCAGATGCAAATATTGATGCATTAACATTGTGTTGTAAAAAAACTGCAGTTAATTGTGTAATAAAATATTTTTAATGATTTAATACTGTTTATTTTATCAGTCGTTTTTAATTATATACTTACATCTAATTGAGTAGCAGAGATTATAATTACATCTTTCATCTAGCTTGTCTGTGGCGCACTGTTAGTGCATACGACTGCAGTCTACAGGTTGGAGATATTAGGTGCCTGGCTGGTAATAGGCTCTATTACTTGGTACCTAACAAAGACTGGTGGAACATGAGTTTCACGCCTCAGCTTTACATTTCTCATCTCTCAACTAGCCTTCGCCCGTATCTATGCTCGCAGCCACCTCCTCAGAGGCATGTGGGTGCTGGTATTCAATTTTCATGTTATAAAAAAGCATATTACTTCCCATAACTTTTTAACATTTTGTATAACAAAAAACAATGTTGATACTTGATTGTTTTTTTGTGGTCAATATAATTATTTCACGGCGAAAAAGTCGCCAGCTTGTTTTGCAAACTTATTTCTCATAAACCCATTAAGAAATCTGTCTTCAAACACTGTAATAAATTCTTTCAGCAAGCTGCCTCCTCACTTCTGCACCAATATACACATCATTGACATTATCATCTGGCATATCAGTCACTTCATTAATCATTGGCATTGGCTCTGGGTCTATATACGGCTCAGGATCAGGCAAACCAGCTCTAATACAAAGATTATGCAACACTGCACAAGCATTAATTATTTTTGCTGCTCTATGTGGTGTGTAATGCAATGGCCGTTTGTTTAAACACTGCCATCTACCTTTTAGTTTAGAAATACATCTGTCTATACAAGTCCTTGTTCTGCCTTGAAAGTGGTTGTATTGAGAATCTGGTGTGCCTTGTGGAGCATGTAGTATTGGAGTCATTAACCATGCTCTTTGTGGATATTTGTTATCAGCTGTAAAAATAAATTAAATTATTATGACTGTAGAAATTAGTTAGACCAAAACTGAATGACCATTATGGACCATTGGTCCTGCACCTGATATATTTCTTTGTCTGACTACTAGAGTAAAAGGATGAAAATTGACCATTATATTAATATCCTATACAGACCAAAATAGCTCTTAAAGACAATGCGAAAGTAGCAGTCTGTTGCTTTCCCTTCAGCCGTCATCGAAACCAATGGTTCGTAATTTTTCATGACTCAATGGAAAACATAACAAAATCAATGAAAATTGAATAGGTAGTAGAATGGATGTTATCCTGGGGGAAAGACATCGGATACTCTTCATCATGATAATTGACAATCTTATCATCAGCGTTTAGTAATAAATCAAAAATCTAACCAATGATCCAGCTCATTTCTCCCTGTCTACTGATACTCTCTATGAATGACCTTATATTCATTTTGTTCCATATGTAAGCACTGCTCGATGATCCACCAAATCTACAGCATATTGCTATTATCCTTGTATCTGCATCACACATCTGAAAGAAAACAGTTTTCAATAAGAGAACTAAAAATTCTGCTTGCCCTGGGCAGGTAATGGGCAAGGCATTGAACTCAAAACTTGGTTTGGCAAATAGACCAACAGGCCAGTCTGTGTATCAACAATGGGGTTACTGTATATAAGTGTTTTTTTTAATGCTACTTTTAATGCCCAGTTTCCTACTTACAATTTGTGCATGTATGGAGTATTGACCTTTCCTGTCATAAAAAGCCTCCTCATCATCTCTTGGACATACTATTTCAACATAAGTACCATCAAGACAACCAATGGTTTCTGGAAAGTGATATTTTCTGTAAAACCTGAAACAGATTCAGTATTTAATATTATGCTGTACATTTTTAGGGGAAAGCACTGTGCTCGAAAAATGGGCTTGACTTTCCTGACTACTTGAATTGGTAGTCAGGAAAGTCAAGCCCATCTTTCCAGTAGTGCTTTCCTTTTAGGGTTTTGTAATAAAGTGTTAAAAAGGAACTCCTATAGTGCAATTTTATCCAACTGTTTGTACACTATAGTTGCTTATTTGCACCGATAAGATGATGATCCTAGTAAAACATTATGATAACTGCTTACCATGATTACTTTTTATACTACATTGCCAACAAACAAGCATATATGACCTGCCTGATTCACAATCATCATCTCAGCCTAATGATGTTCACTGTTGAATATAGGCCATCCCTATATTCACAATGGTCAATCTAAAGCTGCTAGCATTCAATGATTCCCTGCGGCTTATTGTATGCTGTGTTTTTCTGTATGTGGTTGCCACTCAAGAACCTTCCTTTCCCATTGGCTATCAGTTCATCAAGTGCCATAGTTTGGGGGGGTGTTATCCGCACTTGGCTGCTCAGATGGGCCTTTGTGCGTATCGAGTGCCATATAAAATCCTGTGTGGGAATCAAACCCACAACCTTGTGCACAGAAGGCGCGTACTGCGGCCACTGGACCACCAAGGCAGTCAAAACATTGAAGTACATACCCCTCTTTGATCTGTTCTCTCTGTAAAGTAGTTGTAGGGAATATAATACAGTTGTTAAGCACCATGTTCAAACCCTCAATTACAATCTTAATCACTCTGCTCACAGACTTCTGTGAAATATTTATGTTGAAGTCTTTGCCTACAGATTTCTGATGCGAGCCACTAGCTAGGAAGGCAAGAGTCACCAATACCTGTAATAATAAAATAATGGAAGGAATTTGTACATTGAACATTGCAATGTTCCCTCTATATGTTGGCTTAACATTATGCCCACTGTACAGTGATAAGATAGCAAAAAATTACATTATTTTAATGCTCTAGTGAGTCTTAAATGTAATATGGCCAACAGCGGCATATGTTGTATATAGGAAGCCTTGTTATTGATTTACTTTCACACTTTCCAAAGTATGGAACAAAAAGCTACCTTCAATGGAAAAGGAATGCCATTAGATCTTTGTGTTTGTGGTACTATAGGTTCGAGAATTCTTAGCAGATGATGAAAAACCACTCTGTTTATTCCACAGTTCTTTAACAAATATGTATCTGGCAAGTTGATGCAATCAGACAGGTCAGTCAGATGCCTACGAGCTATTCTTTCTTTGTAGGCACTGCCGCGTAACATTTTTAATTTCAGTATTGTATTCATTATTGAGTTTAATTTTATAATAATGTAAAATATTAAATACTAAGTAGTGTTAGAAACCGATTAATCCTCATATAGAAAATTATTATCTTATGTTCATTGTATGATTACTATATTTTAATTAGTATTATTGATGACTTTAAGTAGCTCGGCTCGATTTACCGGAACAGAAAATAAACAAACAAACAACATATCAACTGAACTGACACAACTGACTATTTTGACAATAATATAAATAAATAGACTGGGACTGGGCATAGCCAAATTTATAGATTAAAAAAATAAACAATACAATGGTTATCAATATATTATATATCCCACTAATATTATAAACGCGAAAGTTTGTATGGATGGATGAATGTTTGTTACTCTTTCACGTAAAAACTACTGAACGGATCTAGATGAAATTTGGCACGGAGATAGATTATGATCTGGAATAACACATAGGCTTCTTTTTACAGCAATAACCTACATCAACGCGGGCGGAGACGCGGGCAACAGCTAGTTATTATTATAAGTAAGTTTATCATTTTCTTTAAAATCATGATAGCCGATTTCCGAGTTAATTGCCGATGATTATAATATAAATTTTCTGTTTTCCTCTAATAGCCCATTTATTTGCTGCGTTGTCATTTTATGACCGTGGAATGCAAGGTTTTTCATTTGACATAAGACATTGTTTTGACAACTTCATAGCCTCCTATAAATTTCAATAACAAAAAGAAAACAAAGCCCCTAATAATGTTCTAACAACAAATACTCGAATTTAATAAATGGGTGGTATTGTATACAATACAATATTTATTTCTTGTAGGTATAGGTGCTAGGACTAAGTTAATTTATTGCTTGACAATTTGTAATTACATAGATCACATTCTTTAAATTTATACACAATGGAAAGACGGAAAGCAAGCCCGGAACAATTAAATATGCTTTTGCATTTCCTGGAGGAAGACAAGGAGCTGGCTATTGGAAAATTCACGGGAATAGAAGGAAGGATTCGTCAAACGAACACATGGATAAAAATTACAGAAAAGCTAAATGCTAATTCAGGCTTTGGTTCAGGTGCTATTAAAACTCCAGATAAATGGCAACAGGTATATGTTATCGTAATATGACTAATTTATTCTAAAAATAATTAACATTTGAGGTCAAAAATAAGAAGTTGTTTTAAAAATACAAACAATTTAGTAAAATATTTAAATAAATAACATCATATTATAGAGCCATGAACTATAAGCAAAAGTATTTTTATACTACTCAGGAGGCAAATAAGCATAATGGTCCACCTGTTGGTAGGTAGATAGCATTGCCTATGGACACTTGCAACACCCCAACCATGATATAAGTAAAAACCTTTTTTGAAAAACCTCATCCCATAATCCACCAGCATCTCGGCATGGAACTCATCCCAAAACCATTTATTCTGATTTTTACATTTCAGACTTGGAGAGATTGGAAATCAAATGTAAAGAAAAAAGCTTTTAAAATTCGAAAAAATAGGTTCACACCTGGATGTAATGCTAACACTCAACTTACATTGGCTGAAGAAAAGATTCTGAGGCTCATATGTACAAATACTTCTGTTTTTGGACTTGCTGGTGTACCTGAAACATCCGCAATTACTAATGCAATGGTTGGTCTTCTTTAGCTTTTAAAAATGGAATAGCTCTAATAAAAAACAAAATAGGCCATCGTCTTCCCTATAATCATTTTTAGTAGTAGTACATAGTTACACTGACTTCTTAAACCCAGGCTTTTTATGCCTACCTTAAAAGTCAGAGCTTCATTTAATAATATGTACCAAAAAAATATGCTAATTAAGAATTTACTATTATTTTATTGTCAGTCAACCACACTTCACAGATACAGTACTGTCCAGTTAAGCTTATTTTTCCTTGATAATAAAAAGTATTTACAATGTTTCAGGCCCCATCACAAAGTACTGGACCCAGTGAGGATAATATGTGTAGTGCAGATCCTTCAACAAGCAGTTTGGTAATAGCTTCAGAAAATTATATTGACCTCCTAAAAGAGGTAGTAAAATAATATTGTATATTTTAGCACTTGTAAAAACAATGTGTTGTATTTCCAGAAATGGCCAACAGATCCACAGCACTTTACTGCAGCAGAAATAGAAATGAGTCTTGCAGATGGTGTAGGCACAGATCCTGATGCTGGTATGGGTCCTAATGAAGTGTCTTCAGCTCCTGTCACAGGCAAACCCTTGTGGAAAAGGGGAAGGCCAGTTAGTAAGTAATATTTATATGTAGTAGGGCCTAGACTGTAATGCTGAACCATAAAACCTGATTTACCATCACCTCAGCCTGATGATATTTACTGTTGAATGTAGGCCTTTACTATATGTTTTCACAAAAGTCAGGCAAAGGAAAGGGTTTGCCTATTCCATTATATTTTATGGAAATATTAACTAGATCTATCAGCTGATGGCCATTTCTTGCCAAAATTGTATAACTATACAAGTACTTTTGTCTAAATGGTGTATATTGAAATAATATAATTATTGTAATGTTTTTTACAGGATTGGTACATGATAGACTACTTAATTTAGAAGAAGAAAAAATAAAAATTGAAAAGCAGAAGCTTTTGGAGAAAAAAAGATGCAATAATATAAGACTAAAAATGGAAAAAGATAGACTCGAGATTGAAAAGCAAAGAAATATCTTGTTAGAAAAGTGAGTATATGGATAAAGTGTAAATAAATTAGACGAGTATTAAAAATAAACTTAAACACATTAATATTTTTTAATTTTTCAGGCTTTTGGTTGCTGTTGAAACTGTGGCACACAGATAATAAACTTATATGTATACAAAGTATGTGGACATTATATATATAATTATACAATTATATTTTTATATCATAATAATTAAGAATAGCAATAAATAGTAATTAAGTTAAAATGAGCCATCATGAAATGTAGAATAAGTTTGTGATATTAAACATTTAAACAGAAAGGTTGTAGATTTTTTGTTCACAACATTAAATTAATACCGAGGCAAAGACATTTCTACAAAACGATAGATATCATAATATCAGGCATGCGAGATAAAGAGTAGTTATTATTAGAATGTTTAGTTCAAAAAATATGTATATTTGACTTTACAGTAAAGACAAGTTTAAAATCTTTGAAATTATTTGTTGACAAAATTTAAGACTATGCAATTTGTGTGCTGTGTAAAGTTTACAATAGATTTTACCTATTATACCTTTCACAAAGATTAAAACAGGTTTAATATATCTATGTTTATTAGAGGTCAATGCACGCGTCCTATAGTCGACGAGAATGACCGTCGTCGCATGCTTAAAATGCAAACAAATAACATTCTATACATGGAATGATGGAAGTTTTTACAAAAATGTCAAATCTGTCAAACGAAAACATGTGTTTATAATTTGTTTACCTTTTATGGTAATTTGGAGTTATAAAAGAAAACTATAACAAGAATAATGGAAAAAAGTAATCTGGATCGAGGATTAGTAGGAGTCCTTTTCCCAGGGGTTGTTAAAAATGATGAGAAAGCTCTTGCCTGTATAGGCGGCCTGAGAAGTCTTTCCAATGTTTGTATCATGCGTTTATTATATTCTTTTAATTATCAATAACTGTACAGAATATATTATATTTTAAATTTATAAAATTATATTATTAAGTTCAATGCAATCTTTTCAGGTTTACAGTAATATGAACAAGAAACGTCTTGGGCTGTCCTACCAGCCAGACAATCCATTTGTAAAAAAGATATTTGCTAACTCTAAAAGATCAGCCGGAGTTCTGCTTAAAGTCAAAGTTAAAAAGACCAAAGTCGGTAACAAAGTAAAAAGAGAAGTGGTGTCTACAGTCGTCGTGGGATCTGTGCAGACAATGTTTAAATTTGAATGTTAGTGTTCAATATTTTATTCATTTGATTAAGTACTATGTAAAGAATACCAGCAACATTATGTATGTAAACTGCAAACTAATTAAATGAAATGCAAATCGTACTTGATAGTCACATAAATACCACTTATTTTTTTTTAAAAAGACTAGAGAACAAGCTCTGTGTTGCGGGGGACTTTGCAAACATACAATTAACGGACAAAAATTACATCCAGACTCAGAACAACTCTTTGTGAGTTTGGTTGTCCTGTGTGGGAATCGAACCCACAACCTCGTGCACAGCAGGCACATACTGCGGCCACTGAACCACCGAGGCAGTCAAATACTTAAATACACACTATTTTTATAAAATGGGTAAAATAACAACATAATTGTCAAAATTTTAAGTAATCTAGTAATGTATTTTAAAATATACTATATCATTCAAAATTTGTTTGACTGATATATTAGAAAGTTAGTTTTATTTTCATTTTGTAAAGTGTTTAACAATGTTAGTAACATGCTATAACAAAATGTTATGTTTCAGCAATGTGTGACTTCCAGTATTTACCAGTACAGAAAGAGGGCTCAGGAAATGCCCCCTTCAAATGTATCTTAGAACAGATAATGCCTACAGGAGTTGATTCTTATGATTTTATGTCGTAAGTAATTTTTATTATGGTATACTATAATTCTTTTAGAAAGGTAGGGCACCATACTAAAGGGCAAGCCCAACTGGGAAGGACCTCCACCTTACAGAAGATAACAGCCAAATAACTTGCTTAACATCAAGCGGGCCATATGCTTGTTTGCCATTCAAGTGGTATAAAAAAATGTAGGTATAATAATATTTTGGGACAACCTATACATGACTAACTGATCTGAAACTAGCAAAAGCCTTATTTTGATTACCTGCTTTGCAAAACTTTCTACTGTATTGCTTTTTGATTAAAATGTGATCAAAAAGCAATACAGTAGAAAGTTTTGCAAAGCAGGCAATCAAAATCAAAATATTGCTTTTTGATCAAAATGTGATCAAAAAGCAATACAATCTTTTTATTTTGATTGCCTGCTTTGCAATACAGTAGAAAGTTTGGGTATACACTGATTGATCAACCAGTGCATGTTTGTATCTCTAAAATAAACATATTAAACTTGCTAGCATATATTGCTTACAATTAATAATGTTTTTTAAGAACTTATGTTAGCTTTGCCTTTTTTGTAGAGATCCAGCTCCACTCTTTTTAACACCACCTTCATTTACGAGGTTTGAGAAACCTATACGGTATACTTACACAGAGAAAAGATACCTCACTGATCGTAATTCACCAGAACGGCCTGAGGGAGATAGTGTACACAGCAAGATTAGGTCCTTGCGTGGTTCAAATGCTGCCCAATATATATTTAGTTTGACTGATGAACTACCTACTGGGCCTAATGAAAGCATTTTAAAAATGAAGAAATTCAGAGAAGAAACTAATTCAAGCTTGAAACAGGAATATGAGACTATTAAAAAGGCATGTTTCATTTCTAGCAATTATGTTAATTTAAGTATATATAGTATACAAGAATAATATTAGAAACTTATTTAAACTAACTAAACCTAAATATGAAAAACTAATTTTAACATAAATACTAAAAAAAGGAAATTAATTAAGGAAATTGTTATTACCAATTGCAAACATTTTGGGAATTGAGTACTTGAGTGGCAACATGCAAGTGATACTTCTGGTATTGCATGCGTCAATAGGCTATGGTAACTGCTTAACATCAGGCAGAACATAGTTTAGCTAGTTTGTGGAAAACTAGCTAAGTAGTATAAAAATAGTGTATTTGTCTGAGCTTCTTAAAATACAAGCATTTAATTTTTTGGTCTATGTTAGTTGTACTGAAATTTTAGGCCTATGTATTGTATAACCATTGACAACACAATTTCAACAGAACAGGCACTGTGCATCAGAATTTACACTGTGCAGCAGAATTTACACTGTGCAGCAGAATTGACACTGTGTAGCAGAATATAGCAACATAGCAAATTTGTGGCAATGCTAATGTTAGAATTATACTGTTCACTATCTTTTTTTTAGATTGATTGATTTAACTTGTTTGATTTTTATAATTTCAGCTCTTTGAAGAGAGACCTATTTGGTCACTAAACTTACTCAAATTTCACACAAATATAAGGGGAGCTTCACTGAAGGTGATAATGCCCTGCTTGTCTATTTACCACAAGACCGGTCCCTGGAGGACCATGTGGGTACGCTATGGATATGATCCTAGAAAGGAGCCACAAGCCAGAATATATCAAACATTGGATTTCAGATTAAGACATGGACGTAAGAAACTTATCTTTCTTGTTTTTTCTTTGTTTCTATCTACATATTTGTCTTGTCTTGCTGAGGAAATAAAAACATTCAATTCACGACACAAAGTACACTGAAACTGTGAACAACCAAACTTTTTAAGTAAACATTTACTGAAAGATTCCTGCCATGCAGAAATTGTATTATAAAAGAGAGATCTTCAGGGTTGTTTGTGACTTATGTGACTGACATATAAAGGCCTCGGGCACTTTCGGATAATAGATTCCCTATAGTAATTACAAAAGATTAATAAATAAAAACAGGAAAAGCGTCTCCCTCTCCTCCATCAAGAGAGAGGGAGACGGAGGCCTTTAGAATTTCTTCTAAGACGAAGATATGGGTTTTCTCACAATGTTTTCATTTGATTAGTATATGTAAAAAAAAGGATAAACTAAATTTTGTTTAGAGCCCATAGGAAAAGATAATAATAGGCCTGATAATAATAGCGCTGCTTTTTCATACGATAGAGCCACAAAACTAAGTTTTTCTTTTTTTGTCTTTTAGTAATATATAAATATTTTTTTATATGTTTTATAATTTAGGTATCTTTATTTAAGAACGTTTTCGTTCTTTCTTTCTAATTTATAATGTGTTGTTCTAGAGGGAATACGCACTATGATCCTATCGCGTGATAGTTCGGTGCGAGGGTCGGACCAGGTTCGCAAGCCAGCCTCAGCTGCCCTCGGAGACGACGTGCCAGAGTCCTGCGTGCGGTTCTCTCCCGGGACTATACCCACGCAGAGGCACATATTCTATCAGGTACAGACTCACTGCGGCCAAAATTACTTTTTCTTTATCCCAGGGTTTAGGGTTAAGTGGAATAAGCCCATCCATAATACAAAAATCCGTCACAAGGTATTTATAAGCGGCTAGTATTTAAACGAGCGACTATAAATTCAATTTATGGGTGTCAAAATTACTGAATATGGCGTACAGAAATACTAAGTGAGCGAAAAACTGAGGGCGAACACAATTTATTAAAATTAGCGTTTCGCCGGCCGCTGCCGCGAAGCGCTAATTTTGATAAATGCTTAACCTAACCTACTTGTCTGATAGCATCTCGTTTCTGGTAGCAAAAGCATGAATATATAATTATATTCAAATGCATGAATTTCTAGTCGCTCACCTAGTAATTTAGTCGCCCACCTATTAATTTAGTCGCACGGCTAGAATTTACAGTATCATCAGTCGCAAAGTTTTTTTTTTATTCGCTCGTTTTATAATTTCCCTTTATAAGCTCGACAACACGCGAGTAATGCTGCTATTATTGCAAGCGTCCATAGGCTACAGTAACCTCTTACAATCGAGCATATGTTACATATACTACATTGTCACGTCACAACTCACAAAATTTGCACATCAATAAATTTGATGGAAGTTGTTAAACCTAAATGTTAGCATTAAGATCCATACTGTACCAACTTTTACGCAAATAAAGTATTATTATTATTAATATGTAATATTCCAGTACTGCGACGTGCAGATCCCCGAGGTACAAGACATAGTGTCCGTGGCGCCACTGCCGGGTCACCTGTGCCACGACAGGCGCGGCTGGCTGCCCGCCGCCACGGACGAAATCGCGCGCGACCACATGTTCAAATACGTGAAGGACACCTTGTTATCTTCTACCAATGCTGATTTCTCCAAGTTAGAGGTAAGCATATCTTCGAACAACACACACATGACCATGTGATCCCAATCTAGCCAGAGCATGTACTACAGCAATCAGACAACTGGGAAATATCTAAAGGCACTTTCTACTAATATTATAAATGTGAAAGTTTGTGAGGATAGATGGATGTATGTATAGATGTTTGTTACTCTTTCACGTAAAAGCCATTGAACTTAAGCGTCCTCCCGGCATAGGCTACGTTAACTACGTATTTTACGTACCAACAGGCGGACCGTGTACTTGTTTTCCACCTTTATAGAACAGAAAAGAAAAAAACATGTTTTATTGGTAGGTGTTATTTGGATACTTTTATAAATTTAGTAAAAATATATTTTCCAGTCGAACATAGTGGTGACTCATAGTGTTGACGCCCTTGCACTTTTTGTGCTAACGTAGTATAAAAGTATATTTTATAGACGTTTTTATATATGGTAATGTAAGCTATCGCTATCATGCAATAATATCGCCTGTGATAGCAAGGTTATGTGACAATTAGTCAATAGTCTATTA
This sequence comes from Trisateles emortualis, assembly GCA_947095525.1. NCBI lineage: Eukaryota > Metazoa > Arthropoda > Insecta > Lepidoptera > Erebidae > Trisateles > Trisateles emortualis. The sequence goes on along the minus strand of OX352732.1, from coordinate 16,937,288 downwards.
AAATATTTAGTATATATATTTTCTTTAGGCGGGCCGTACGCTTGTTTACGGTGACTGCTTACCCTTGTAAGCAATCACCGTAGCCTATAGATGCTTGCAATGCTTGCAATATCAGAGGTATCACTTGCGTTGGCTTTAAGATAGAGTTACCCTGGGATAGGAAAAAACCTTTTTTTTCGAAACGCATCCGCAAATGAAAACCTGTACTCACACACAGGAACACAACTGTGTGTAGTTATTTGGCTGTGGTTTTCTGTAAGGTGGAGGTATTTCCCAATCAATCACAGAGAAAATCTTCCTTTGATAAGCATGATTTTTTGTTCTGTGTCTAGGATATTATAATCTATAATACCTATGTATTTATTTAGAATTATATAAGTATGTTTAGATAGTAGTGGAAATAAGTATGATTAATGAAAATGCGTATCATAGTCTCTGCTTACCCCAAAGTTTACCGGGTGTTACCATAGTACCTACAGGCTCTGTTCATGTTGGGATCAGATGGCCGTGTGTGAGCTCCAAGAGATTATATTCACTAGAGGTCGCCCGGTGGTCGAAATTCGACCGTAATTGCTTTCTGCAGTCTTTCTCCATATGAACTTTAAGTATGCCAAATCTCGCACTTTTCATGCGCACTAAATCTGTGCTTAAAAATTTGATAGCTGGTACCTATCTACAAAGTTTTTTTTCACTAATATCTGTCTATAGTATTATAAAGCTGAAGAGTTTGTTTGTTTGTTTGGTTGAACGCGCTAATTTCAGAAAGTACTGGTTCGATTAGAAAAAAGCTTTTTTTGTTGAATAGTGCATATAAATGCACTATTCAACAAAAAATATTTTTTCTAATCCTTTCTGGATAACCAGGAAGGCTATAGGCTATATAACATCACGCTATGATCAAAAGGAGCGGAGCAGTAGTGAGATTTGTTGCAAAATCGGGGAAAATATTACAAATTACCACGGACGAAGTAGCGGGCGACCCCTAGTACTTATAGAAAAAGATTTCTTAACGTACATACATAGATTTTACTCATCGCAGGTCGATGCATATAATGTCACGTGTCCTGTCTGTTGGTTGCTTCGCTGATCGAATTCTAGCATTTTTAAAGTCAAAATTAAATTTAATTATAGTATGGTAATGTGATAGTATAATATACTTTTTTTTTCCTATTCCTAGGATGGCAGTGACAGCGAGGAGTCCAATTCTGATGACGACACTCGCAATAGTGACGTAGACCAAGCAGAAGATCAGATGGATGAATCGTAATTTTAAATATAGGACATACTTTAATACCTACTAATTGTTTCACTTCTACGTTCCTATAATGCACTCGTAACCACTTCCTTTACATTCTAATCATCCAGAAACCTGTTATCATTTAGGGAATCGATACACTATCCTGGGAGTTGTATTAAAAAAAAAAAACTAAAACTGAAATTCATAATACTCTGCCGTTATCAGCGTACAATTATTAGGTAACTTAGGTACTTTATAAAACTTAGTAGGCAATTAATGCAGGGACATAAGTATTATTGGCTGACACGTGCAGTGACGCACCTCATATTAAAGTTGTGTTCAACTAGCCTCAGTGGGAGTTGGAGCTTCATCATCATCTCAGCCAAGAGACGTCCACTGCTGGACATAGGCCTCCCCCAAGGATTTCCACGACTCCCGGTCCTGAGCTGACCTTGTCCATCGGTTGCCCGCAACCTTTACCAAGTCGTCATATGATAGTCATATCTTCTCGTCCCAAATACCGCAGTGTCTCAAGACGAAAGTCTTTGACCAGTGTGTGTTGCCAGTGATTACATATGGATCTGACACGTGGTCGTTCACTATGGGCCTCGTGCGAAGGCTCAAAGTCATCCAAAGAGCAATGGAGAGAGCTATGCTTGGACTTTCCCTGCGAGATCGAATCAGAAATGAGGAGATCCGTAGGAGAACCAAAGTAACCGACATAGCTTGAAGAATTGCCTCTATTAAGTGGCAATGGGCCGGGCACATAGCTCGCAGATTTGAAGCTTATTGACAAATAATAAATAACAAGTATAATTTAGTAGTAGAAGTATAGAATTATACTTGTTGTTTATTATTTGTCAATAAAAAGCTCCCACTAAACTTTAATATGAGGTGCGTCACTGCACGTGTCAGCCAATAATACTTATGTAGGTAGCTGGAGGAATTATTTAACTTTAGTTTCAGTGAGTCAGTCGGGATGCTGCCCACCTGCAGACATAAACATCCCGTGAGTAATGTAATTGTTTATGTAAGTAACAACCAGACAGTTACGTAAGTACTTGCTAGACATTACTTTATCTACATATTAAACAAACTGACAATGTACCGGTAGACCATAACCCATCGCCGGTAGGTAAATTGTGGCATCTACGTCGCACTGCCCTTACTTCGCTTCGATTTTTTAATCCTTACTAATATTATAAATGTGAAAGTTTGTAAGAATGGATGGATGTTTGTTACTCTTTCACGTAAAAACTACTGAACGGATCTGGATGAAATTTGGCACAGAGATATTTTGCAGCGATAACCGACATCCACGCGGGCGGAGCCGCGGGCAACAGCTAGTATAATATATAGCCACTGAAGCAACCGTATGGTTGGTTCAGTGGTTACCTCGCCATTTACCATTGCGCGGCATGTTGTGGGTTCGATCCTCACACAGAAAAAAAAGTGTGATCCATAAATGGTTTTCCTGAGTCTGGATGTACGTTCATGTATGGTATGTTTGTAAATCCCCCCGCGACACAGGGCTTGTTCTCTAGTGCGGAAAAATCTTGCTGAGAAATAAATCAAAATACACCCCAATTCACACCATAATAAGTAAATTAAACTCCTAACTTGTTGGTGTTTTGAGGTTCAAACATCTAACGAATGATGATAATGATATATCTCACTCACGACAAAGTTCATTATTTGTACGGCAAATTAGATAAATAGTTTAGAATTTGGTATAAGTATTTGTACAGTAATTTAACAAAAGATTATTTGTCCAAACATCCTGCGTCCGCAACGTCCTCACAAGGTCACCAGGCTCATTACTTATCGGTAATTGATATTGAAATCAAAGTTCATATTATCCATTCATTAGATGGAAAGTTCTCGCTTAGCAACATTTATCTAGGTATTCAGACTTCAGCTATAATCAGTATAAAATAATTATTATAGTTATTTACCTACGTAATACGTTCCAGTGTCACTCACCATTGACTTGCATCATTGTAGGTACCTATCTAGATTTGTAATGAGATCAGTAGCGTAACTATAGGTACCTTTTGAAGCCCGTGGCAATGTTGTAATATAAAATATTAGGATCCTTCTGAGCTCACGGCCACACTCAGGCCAGGGGCTTATGGCATCTGCGCATAATGCCACCCTATTGTTACGCCATTGAATGACATGCTGACACTGAATAACAATAATTGATAAGCACATTCGATGGCCGCTGGGGCAGAACAGTTCTCATTTGATGATCATGAATTGGAAGACGCAGCGTGGGCAGGTCTCCAACAAGATGAACCGGCAACCTACTAAAGGTTTAGGTCAGCCGATGGATAAGGTCAGTTTCTTGATTTCTATTTTCCTGGTAATTCAAGAACTTTTCTCTTGGGCTATCAGTTTTTCTTTCCCTTTTTTGCTGTCAAGGAACGCGCAGGAGACGCCATGAGTGGGTTCCGAGTCTCGTCTTTAGGTAGGTATTTCCTTATTTTACGTACCTGAAATGCTTATTATAGAACGTAGGTACCTATAATATGAAGCAATTTAAATAAAGTTCGTATCTATAGGTTTCAGTTCAGTACTAAGGTAACTGAATTGTGAAGGATAATAATATGTTATATTGCGTATTTGGCTACGGATTACGGATAGGGATATATTAGCGTTTTATCGGTTTCGGTTATGGATAACTTATAAACAATGTCGATACCTAGATTCTCGTTATTAAAATGATTAGATTAGCTGTAGTAATAAGGAAGTTATTTGGACAAAAAATATGCAGTTCAAAAGAAATTAAGTAAGTAGGTATGTAATTTACAATGATAATATAGTTAGAATTTACCAAAGATTGTAACTATAATTATGGCGATTAAAAAAAAGGGCGTGAGTTTCTTGCTAGTTATTGTAATGTCTTTACCTGTCAGCGAACTAGCCGTTGGTAAATTTGGCTGACATCATCTTTATGGCTTCGCTGCTACATTTATAATTTACGACCTTCATAAATTATACTACCTACTACTAAACATAAGATTAGGTACCTGTGGTCGTATGCTTGTTTGCTACCCAAGTGGGTGGTAAACAGGGATACGGCCCGCCTGATGTTACGCAGTTACCATGGCCTATAGATCCTTGCAATACCAAAGGTAAGTAACAACCTATTGCTTGCGTGTTTCCGACCCATTTTTCTTACAAGTACCTACCTATCCCTAGGATAGGAAAACATTTCATTCAAAACGAATCCCTTAATCAGTGGCGTGACTGTAACTGGCCCGTGGCAATGGTGTAATAATCACGGCTACTTTTGGGTCGGGCCTGGGACATGTGGCATTTCACCTGTAATGCCACTCTATTTTTACACCATTATCCTCCTGAGTACCTACTATTTTTGAAGTTTCTATCCTATAACTGTTAGACTACAATGAAAACATTGTTAAATAATGAACATGAACAAAATAATTTAAAGAATCCTGAATCGGAAAACCTGGTTTTCCTCTATGTCGTATAAAAAGAACTAAACTTTAGTGTGCTTTATAAAGTACTTAACAAATTTTTTTCGTTTAATGATAATATATTGTAACTTTCACAGGGTTTTAAGATCCCTAACTAGACAGCTTCTGTACTTACTATACTTACAAATAGACAACTGGTAAAATCCTATTAATATTATAAATGCGAAAGTTTGTAAGAATGGATGGATTAATGGATAGATGGATGGATGTTTGTTCCTCTTTCACGTAAAAACTACTCAGCGGATCTGGATGAAATTTGGCACAGAGATAGATTATGGTCTGGAATAACACATAGGCTACTTACAGCGATAACCGACATCCACGCGGGCGGAGCCGCGGGCAACAGCTAGTACTTATATATTTCTAAATACTTATTTGTTTTTCGATTTGTATCACAATTTCCAAGTGTTTGGTAAATACTTGTAAGTTATAGACTTTGATCCTTTGTATTAGTTACTAATACAGTTTACAATCTGTACTATAGATATGTACATAGGTACATAGTTGTAGGTTGTCCGATACTATAGGTTTTATCAGCCGGATATAGGATATCTGTTTCTTCGTGATTGGTTTTTTATTTGGTGACAAATAAGCAAATGCCTAAATAATGGGCCCAAATGAACAAACATTCGTGTGTTGCCGACCCTAAAATTACGTGGTATTTATTGCTTGTAACACCAGTTTTATTGTTTAACTTTAAAATAGGATAAAAACACTATATTTTGATAGACGTTTCTCTTGAGTCTACATTACACTAATAGCACAGTGCACAGTGTAAAGAACTCTTAACTTAAGAGCTACTTAAGACTGTCTTAACAGGAACATAACTATAAAATCATTTGGTACGGCACTTTATGTAGTTATTTGACTGTGGTCTTCTGTTAGGTGAAGGTCTTTCCTCAGCTGGACTTTCCGCTTGTATGTTACCTAGGTATATACCTCTCATATTATACATTAGTATTTGGACGACGTGATGGCGAGGGAGCTATGCTAGGCGTTTTGTTAAATCACATGTTTTCACGATGTATGTATATCTTCTTAAATATGAATCCCTATTTCCCTTTGTCATGGCATCACGCGTGAACGGCTGGACCGATTTTGGTAATTCTTTTTTTGTTGTATTTGTTATTGTCAGGAGAAGGTTCTTATGTAAAAAAAAAGTTGCGCTGAAAATAGTTTAACCCGGACAAAGTCGGACTGGGCCGCTTGTTAAAATAATATAAAGTTGAATTATTATGACGAAATGTATAGTTATCCATATATAGAATAGCTCGTTTAAAGTATTAGATTAGATAAGATGGATATGTTATATTAATTTATTAATAGTTTACTGACCTGTATCTATATTCGATTCATGTCAAGAAATCATTGAGAAATATAACAAGCTCTCAGAGCTTCAGAGATCCAAGAGTCCCGAGAGACGGAACATGGGGTGCTCCACAACGCGCATGTTGCAGGCGTCCATAGGCTACGGCAACTGTTTACTAACAGGCGGGCCCGTATGCTTGTTTAAGCTATCCTTACAATATATTCTGGAAGGACCTCCACCTTACAGAAGACCACAGCCAAATAACACAGCGGTATGTTGTGTTCCTGTGTGTGAGTTCAGGTCTCCAGCGCTCATTTAGGAATGCGTTTTGAAAGAAACGTATTCCTATACCAGGGATACTCCCATCTTAAAGCCCTGGTGTAAAAAAATGGGTTGGCTACATGCAAGTAATACCTCTGGTATTGCAAGCGTCCATAGGTAACGGTAACTGCTTAACATCAGAGCCTCTAGACAAGTGGCATAAGCGATAGTCGAATCGAAAAGTCAAAAAATAAAATGTATGGGATTTGACGTAAGTCTACGATATAAAGTCGTAAACTTACATCAAATCCAATACATTTTCTTTTTTGACTTTTCGATTCGACTATCGCATACGCCATTTGTCTAGAGCCTCAGGCGTATGCTTGTTTGCCACCCAAGTAGTACAAAGAAAAAATATCAAAACACTAACAGCAATATCACTATTTCTTAGTTTGAAAATACATTATTATTTTGTTACACATTGGATACTGTACTATTAAGTATTCTGTGTACCTACTTAAAATACATTATTAATATATAAGAGGCGGACGATCATAATGAATTGGACTTAGTACTGGTCGATAAGTCATCACAGCATATGACAAAGATGTTTAGATTCAAAGGTTTAAAGTAATAAGTAAGTATACCTAAAGAATTTCTTACAGAACCATTGTCTCCGTAATTTTAAACAAAGAAATTTTAAAGCTTCAATGTTTGGTTGGTATTATTTTGATAATGTTATGTAAATTTCGATAATAAGCCTTTATGTATGGTTACTGGGGTTTGTAAGATTTACAAGTAATGGTTGTTAAGTATCTACAGTATTACAACAACAACTGTGCACAACGGCAATCGCCGTGAGTCGTGTGTGTGACTCATCATCAAATCTTCCTTTCTTCTTCACCTTCGATCAAATTGTATATTTGATCGAAGGTGACCAATGCACTAATACATTCAATATACATATAATGAATAAATCATACAATTTGACTGTATATTGTTAATGTTTGTTAAGTACATAATTTAAATCCAATATCCATGTCTTATTAATTAAAAACATGATTTTAAATTTCATCGGTGGGGTGCGGGCGTTAATTGTACAATCTCTTCGTGAAAAATGAGAAAATCTTCTCCCTTTGATATGTTTCCACAATAGCCAAACATAGAAAATTACATTGTCCCGGATAAAGTAGGTATACTAGAATCCGTATGATTTATTGTTCTACTTAGATTTGAGGGTTAAAAAAACAGCCACATTTTCTCTTTTATTTTTTTTTATTATTTAGGCCGACTATAATAGTTTATGTAGAAAAAAAAAATTTTGTGGACTAAGTCAAGCAGTTGTCGTAGTATATATTCTTTATCATCAATTTAGTGTACCGTTCTTTGATCAAATATTAACGGTGGATACTAATGTGGAATACATTTTTTTTTTATTTAAAAAATAACGTATTCCAATGAGTTCCGTTATCACAATTGGTTCGAAAATAATGAGGGGGTTATTATTAAGTATACACCGTTCTTACATCGTTAGATATGTGTACCTACGTAATGATTTACGCTTAGAGACACTTCTTACTGAAATACTAAACTGTCAATTCTGACTGACGTACCTACGTCAGTTAGAACTGTCAGTTTTGACCTATGCGTTTTTGTAATGCGGTTGAAAAAAAATGTTTTCGAAGCTACCTTTTTTCAATCGCATGTATGTACGAAGCTCTATGAGAAAGATAAGAGGTCACTAAGATGTTATTTAATAAACAAAACTAGTTAGTTTTAAAATAAGAATTCGTTGTATTTATATATTTAGGCTCCGCCTAGTTTGGGATCAGATAGCGATGTGTGAGTTGTCCCGAAAATATTATTATTATTATTTTTACAAAATCGAATTAGTAGGCAGAGTAGCGTAGCAGTAGAAATTATTTTCGTTTCTATCCACCATAAATCGAACTGTAGTTTCTTCTTCCGTTTTAAGTATATTTAATCACGTTATATACGAGTATATGTAGATTAAATTATAATATGTATAATTGGTTCTTAGGAGGAGCTGCTGTTATAAAAAAAAAAAAAAATATATATATATTATCAGATACCAATCCATAGTTTGTTAGTAACAATATTTTCTTAAACCTATGTTAGTAACTATCTAATCTAATACTGTTAGGGACAGATATTCCCCCTCCCCCTACGCAGACTCACTGAGATCCCATATAGTTATAGTAATTATCTAAATATTAAAGAACAAAATACTAAATTAATATTATAAATAGGTTCGCCAATGATAGGTACGATTCGCGAAAAATGGCGTGATACTTTAGTTTATTTTATCGGCGACCCTCTTCTCTACAACAAACAACAATATTTTTTTGTAATTCTATCAATACTTAAGTTGCAAACGAGAATACTTTACTTTGATAGAGGTATTGCAGGTGTCCACAGGCTGCGGTTAATGCTTATCCATTACGGTAGCCTAGGGTATACCTCGCGTGTTGGCAACCCAAAAATTTGGTAACCACCAAGGTTCAGTAATGTAGTATCCCTGGTATAGGAAAGTGCTTCCCTAAATGCACATCGCTGTGTCTAGTTATTTGGCTGCAGGCTTCACTAAGTTGGAGGTCCTTCTCCAGGCGCGTTTGCTTGTTCTACGTTTACCTTGACTGCTTCGGTCCTATATGCGCCTGCTGTGCACGAGGTTGTGGGTTCGATCGATTCCCACACAGAACAAAACTTTGTGTGACCCGCAAAGAGTTGTTCTGAGTCAGTGTGTAATTTGTGTGAAAAGACCCCCGCGACACAGAGCTTGTTCTCTAGAGTTGAAGTTTTCTTTTTAAAATTAAAAAAAAAACGTGTGGCACTCGGGGACTGCCGCAGTAAAGCTATTGCATATTTTTTTAAGTATGATTTTTTTATCGAAACAAATAAAAAATTACTTTACAGAATTATCTAAATCATTTTATTTTATTCTCAATGATTCATAAAAATATATAATAATAAAAATGAATACTTGTAATAATTCCTTAAGACTCCTTAAAATATACTATAATCTTTTTCACATTAATATTCTCTTAGATCAGTACCTCCTTACACAAATGTGACATATTATTATTAGCCGTTTAGAGAATTCGTCATTAAAAAAAGTATCACCGCTGTGCCGGTCGGAGTGGGGGGTGTTAGGTTAAATATTTTCGTTATTCGGTCTCCACGCCCAAGGCCCGCGACAGAAGCTATACAATAGCTTAATCAATAAATAAAAAACCTTTCTTTAAGCGTCTGAATTATTGCACAATGTCCCTAAGTTTTGTCTGTACGTCTTTGATTGACAAAGCAAGTGAGGGTGGCGTTGTCGCTATCACAACAGCGACACTTTCTTTGTGTAGGTACAGCGAACACTCATGAGTCACGTACAATCGGCCACGTTGGAGCTGGACTACTCATAGAATGTTTATTTATTTAACACTTTATGATACTACACTCTTATGTGGTGTGGCCTGTTAGTCTAGTGGTTATTGACCCTGAATGCTAAGCCGGGGTTCGATTCCCACACGGAACAAAACTTTGTATGATCGATAAATGTTTGTCCCAAGTCTAGGTGTAATTTGTGTCCGTGAATTGTATGTTTGTAAAGTCTCCCGCGACACAGGGCGTGTTCCCTAGTGCAGGAGCTGTCCTTTTAAAATAAAAAAATAGACACAGTAAAATTAGCAATGTTGACCATTGCGGTTAAAATCGCTAGGTTAAAAATATTAAAATGTTATGAATGATCGAGCGTCCATTTGTCTGATGGTACATGGGCATTGTGTTTTCTTGTATGTTGCACTCGGCACGGGCCACGGGTTCCTTGATCTGTGGACTTTATTATAGTAGTTAGGGCATATCAATGTTATGATGTGAACTTTAGAATATGTCTTTGTATGGAAAATACTATAAAAATAAATCAGCACTTTGTAACAATGTGTAAACATTAGGTAGGTACTTATGAGTATTTAGTAAGGGTACATACAATGTTATTCTACTAATATTATAAATGTAGAAGTTTGAGAGGATGGATGTATGTATGTATAGATGTTTGTTACTCTTTCACGTAAAAGCTACTGAACGGATCTGGATGAAATTTGGCAAAGATATAGAATATAGTCTAGAATAACGAATAGGCTATTTATCGCTTACTTATCATAGGGATAACCGTCATCCAACCGGGCATTTTATCCTCATCCTATCCAGGAATACTCCATCTTTAAAACATGAGTCGGCAACACGTGATTCCAATGGTATTGCAAGCGTCCATACGCTACAGTAATTGCTTAACATCAGGCTGACCGTATGCTTGTTTGCTACTCATTTAGTATAAAAAAGAACTATATAGGTAGTTAGTATGTAAAACGACTCGATAGCTAGAGTATTATGTAGTAAAATGGTTTGACGCTTGCCTTTGATGGGCTGAGACACGTGGTGTCCGAGAAACAAGGCTTTTTCTTTGTGTCTGATTTGTTTACAGTTTGTATACTCTGAGTGGTGATAAATGGCAAAACATACATTATATTATTTAATAAATGAATACACTGAGCCGTTCATTGTTACACCATTAAGAGTGTCGTTTGATAATGTTGTTGATAATAAACGCTTTTAGCTAATGGAATCCCTGTCTGATGAAAATATTTACTTGGGTACATTACCTAACAAGAACTTGTATCTAGTTATAATTAAGAATATAAATGACTATTCTGGGCAACCTTTCAAACTTAAACGTTTTGCCATCCTAGGACACTAAACCCTGGGATAAATTTTAAGATCGGTAACATGCGAGCATAACCAAGAATGGACCAAGAGCCAGCAACGTATTTACTTTTGTCATTTTATAAGTCATGAAAATTCACAACCTAACTCTTTTAATTTGGTTATAGTATCGATCCTAAAATCTGTAGTAAATGATATTGGCAGTAATTTCTATTTTAAATTAAGTATTTTAGTTTAAGTGTTATTTTTCACCCTCTTTGTTATTTTAGGGTTAAAGATCCCGGCCGCGGAGGGTTGCCAGAAGATTTTTTTATTATTCTGCGTGTATAAAAGAGTAAGTGTGTGAATTTTCATGACTTATAACATGACAAAAGTAAAAATCGTTGCTGACTCTCCCTACTACACCTCTACATACCGTAGCCCATGTGGATGGGCTACGGTAACTGCTTACCATCAGGTAGGCCTGCTTGTTTGCCACTTGAGTAACATAAAAAAATCTGTGTAAACTTTCTTGAAGTCGGCAAAATACGTAAGTGACGTATACGGTATGAACGGGCCACAGAACATATTGTATTATGAATATGTTCTGTGGTATACGACCTCAATTTTTTTTGGAGATTCGTAGTGGCTACAGAAACTGACGAATGACTAGTGAATTAATAAATAAACCAATACCCTTTGTATTGTAATTATAATTGTCTTAGCATATAGTTTAGTATAAAAATAAACTAGTACATAATTAGATCTGTGTTCATAAAAAACACTGCAGATTTTAATTAGTGTGGGCATGTATATGTATATCATTAAAATATGCGGTTTTTTTATATTATATTGTTATATAATAAGACGTTTATATAATAAAATATTATTTCGTAACATCTTCGCTCTGTAAGAAGCTTAGTTGTGCTTTTTGTTGAGTCTTGATCAATCAAGTATAACGAAAAAAGCTTTTCTACAGACGCAACAAAATTAGCGAGCGTTAGTATTTTTTATAAGGTTTAGTAATAGTTGAGTTCGTAATTACTACACGGTTGCCTCGCCATTTATCTTTACTAATATTATAAAGCTGAAGAGTTTGTTTGTTTGTTTGGTTAAACGCGCTAATCTCAGAAAGTACTGCCTCTCTAGATAAGTGGCATAAGCGATAGTCGAATCGAAAAGTCAAAAAAGAAAATGTATGGGATTTGACGTAAGTTTACGACATTATATCGTAGACTTACGTTAAATCCCATACATTTATTTTTTTGACTTTTCGATTCGACCACCTTTTATACCACTTGTCTAGAGGCTCTGGTTCGATTAGAAAATAATCTTTTTTTTTTTTGCAAAATCGGGGAAAATATTCCAAATTACCACGCGGACGAAGTCGCGTGTGAACCCTAGTAAATAATATAAAAGTTGGGAGGAATTGACACGCGTAAGTGTTTTTTAAAATTGGACATCATGTACCTATCAGTAAATTAGGATCGGAAACAAGGAATATAAGTTTGTATGGAATAACGGGCAATGGCAATCGCTCTTAATAAAAAAAATAAGCAAACTCGGTGGGAAAAGACCTTTTCTTACCTACCTTTAATTTCCTACCTGATATAAGAATAAGTAAAGGTTAGCGGCCATAGGCTACGGTAACTGCTTACAATCAGGCTGACCGTATCCGTGTTTGTTACCGGAATTTTTTAGTAGGATAAAAGTTATGTCTGTATTAATATTGTACTAGACTAAGACATAACAACAGCCATGCTTCTTCAAAGGGGCAGATGTTTGGCAATCATGTTTTTTAAGTTTTAAATTATATTCTATCGACATCGACATAATAGAGAACATGCTTATTTTTTATACTACCAAGGTGGCAAATAAGCATACGCTCCGCCTGATGGTAAGCAGCTACCGTGGCCTATGGACGCTTGCAACACCAGGGGTGTCACCCGCGCGTTGCCGACCCTTTAAAAATTCCCTTAATACAATACAATGCGCATGAAATTAAAATTCATTAACTTATTAATTTAGTTTACATATGACAAAGTTCGATGACCTGATAAAGGTTGCGGTCAGCCAATGGATACGGTCAGCTTAGGGTCGAATGCTGTGGAAGCTTTGGAAGGCCTATGTCCAGCAGTAGACATTTTGCGTCTGAGATGATAATGATAATAGTGTTAGTAATTCTTTTGAAAGTCGTTATTTAAGAACATAGCAAGAAATCCAGATTAATGTTATGTTAATTTAACTACGGGCAATTTACTCAGCTTACGAAACATGTAGTATCTATAAACATACCTACTCTTTCAGAGATAGAGGAGGGATATAATATTATTTTAGTTATTTTAAAATAGCGAAGGTATTCCAACATAAGCAGCAACTAGCAACCTATAAAACATACTACACTGATAGAAAAACTGCATCAAAGTGCGGAATGTCTTCCATTCTATCCTCAATAAAATATTTATCGAAGCAAGGGAGCATGCTCGATTGGGGAAGGACCTCCACCTCACAGAAGACCACAGTCAAATAACTACACGGCGGTGTAGTTGTGTTCCTGTGTGTGAGTATAGGTCTCCAGCACTGGTTTCATTTTGAAAGAAACGTTTTCCTACCCCAGGAATACTACATCAAAAAAATGGGTCGGCAACAAGCAAATGATACCTCTGGCACAGATAATATACCTCTGGTGTTGCAGGCGTCCATAGACCATGGTTATTGTTTGACATCGGGCGGGCCGTATGCTTGTATACCTGAGTTGTTTAAAAAATAAAACCAGTAGTGAAAAACTCACTCTACCCACCTTGGGAAACAGGCATGAGCCTATGTAGGTATGTATGTATGGAATGACACAGGCTGATTTGATTGATTTACATCAATAAATCAGCCTTATAGTTTAAAAGTCCTTCTCTACTTTAATGCAGTCTATAATATGATCGTCAGCACATAATATATAATAAAAATAATTTTCAAACATATAGAATATTCAATTCCTTTTTTTTACTTAGTTATTAGAACACCGAAACCTTTGTTCAACAAGAAACCAGATCTATACACATGGCATTGTTGTTTTCAAACATTTTTATTAGTGAGTGTAAGCAGTGTAAGTAAGAAGGCGTTGGCGTTTGGGGAACGCAAACTGACTAGCTACAAGACACAAAGTAAGCGTGTGCGCCTTATCGAGTCTATATAACAGCTGGCTGAATGCGCGGGCGCACACTCGCTCACGCTTCTCACTGCCGCACGAACGATTTTCCGCCCTTTGTGATTTCCACCGGCGCGTGAGCAACGCGAGTGAGGTTAGTGCATTTTCACAATATAGTTTTAGTATTAGTGGAAAATAGAGCGAAGGTTTGCAATTACTGTGTACAAATGTGTTGTGTGTGTTCTTACGGATTTGTGAATAAATTATATTAATTATTTGATTCAAATATTTATAATTTTAAGTTTTAGTTATTGTAAATATTTGGTAAGATATTTATGATGATTTATATTTTACATATATTATAATTTAACAATGGATCTCTATACCTATTAGATTTTGAAATATATTGTAATATTTTAAGCTGATTAGCAAGGATTGGAGGTCAAGTTTCTTTGAAATCTCTGAAAAAATTCAACAGAGCTCTTTTTATTTGTCTTGTTTCTCTTTGTAGTTATATCAGAGTAAATCGTACCATTTTCTAGTATTTTTAATGCATAAACTTTATATAAAAAATAGATAGAATATTCTTTATTGTTCACTAAGTAAACAAAAACAATATAAAAAACTGTTTATACATAAATAGCTCTAGATACGATGGTCTTATCATTAAAAGCGATCTTTTCCGGACATGATTGATCCTTTATTAAATTATAAGTAGTTACCTATCTATATTACTAATATTTTATTTGCGAATCCCAGATAAATATCGGAACGAATTTAACTCACAACTGTTTAAAAGGATTTTTTTTTAATATTGAAAATACATGAACACAAAGTACACTAACACATATTTTGTTTTGTGTCGCGATCGAACCCACAACACACCGCAGTGATAAACGTCGATATAGCCATTTTTCCACGTGAAGTCTAGTAGCAAACTTCATCTGTAAATTACCTATACTTTGACCTATTTTCTTCATCGACAAATCGTCACTCATGGCTCAAAACTACTGACGCAGCACGTAGACGTCAAATGGCGTAATATTAGAACCAGCCTAGACTTATAGGTAGACAAGTATAGTTTATATTAAGTAAGCGATTTATTTAGAACAATAACATCGACTCGTGTCGAGTTGATTGAACTATGATGAAGGCAGCTTTATACATACATAGTTACTGTGTAACTCTTTACTGAAGTTCTGTCTCTTTAATTTTTAGTGGTAGGTATACCTCATATATAATGTCGTAAGAACTTAGTTAAAACTAAATACTTATTATATCTAGGTGCCTATTTCTAGGGCTTTGGTATTTCTACAACATTGCCTTTAACTGCTTGTAGTTTTTTTTGCTCTATGTAAATGTAGGTCATTGTGAACTCGCTAAGGCTTTATACACATTACATGAGTTTTTAAAATAATGCATTTTTTTAAATAAAATAATTTTAGTATTTATTCAAATAGTATACATATGAACAAAAATGTAGAGCATTTATTTGTCTATGTCAATCAGATGATTTTAAATACCTGATTTTACATTTAAAATACACACCTAACACTTAATTGATTCGAAAGAGCCGACTATTGCATAAATACATGTTGCTTCATATCATCAGAATTAAAACTTATTAGCGTCTTTTTTATAGTTCGGTGGGTCATTTTGGCAACCGCTAGTGACCGATAAAAATTTGTGCAATCGATCTCGAACGCAATGATGTGTATTTAAACGTAGAGTCGGCGGCGACACGTGCGCCGGCGCACCGTGCTCGGAATCCACAACAAGTCCTTGCCTTGCGGCCAGTGTCACGTCAACTCACTCCACTAGACGAATGTGATACTCATTGAGAATATATAATACCATCCCAGTAATGAACTTAGTATTCCATAGTAGTTTAAGTATTTCTTTATGGGTGTACGAATTTTAAACTAAAATAATGACATCAAAGATCGAATAGTCGAAATTAATGACCATATTGTACTCGTATTGTTCACAGATTCAAAATGACTTCAAGCGAGTTCAGGTTAGAGCGCAGCCTGGAGTTGTCTCCAGAGACAAAAGCAATTGCCGAGAAGGAGTTGAGAGAGACGCCAGAAAGGGTTAGAGAAGCTCTTGAAAGGCTACGGGAGCTATTGAAAGAAGATAAGGACTTGACCTACGGGGAAGATGACGAACTTCTCACAATCTTCCTACGGCCATGCAAGTGGTACCCAGAGAGCGCGCTTGCACTGGTGAGTGATAATTTTTTCTACACACACGATTATATTTTAATTATACATTAAATACCTAACTGATATTGTTATCGATATAAAAGGCCAATGCACTGAATGCACTTTCGTAAACTGACTTTGACATTGAGTCACTTTGATTTGTTGGACATTGAGTATATTGACTTTTGAATTTGGAGAAATTTGTTAATTTATTATCAAATAACACCGTAGAGTAATCTAAACTGCGAGATGTACTGTCATGTCGCTTGGTTCACTTGGTTTAAGCCGAATATCAAATTATTATCTTCTTATAGGATTAATCTACATCTATAGCCATACGTTTTAACCTCGTCTTGATTTCGTGTATCTGGGCAGCATTCTTTTTTATTAATCGAAATAAGTAAAAAAAATATCAACAATACATTTTCTAATACTAAATCCTATAATAACACGTCTTATGTTGAGAATCGAACATTAACATTCTATGAGAATGTTTTCTACTGATAATAAGGTTCTGTTTGTAGTGGTTTTATATACAAGTATATAAAACTTATATTTTAATCTAAAGTGCTAGTAATTAGCTACTTGTAGTAGGTACACACTTAGCTAACGCAAAATAATTACTTATGCAGATAAAAGAATAGAGAATGCATACTTACTTAATGTACAACCGTAGAATCGATATAAAATCAAAAATGTACTTACCGGGTTTGTTTTTTTATCTGTACTGTTTTTACTTCGTAAAGGAGTACCTACCTATGGGATTGCCATAATTTTCGGCATAATCCTTACATAGTATAAAATAAAATCCTTTCCCGCTGAAATCATCTAAATCACGCAACGGGTTTTTATTTATTTTATTAATTTATTTGGGTTTTGATGCTATTTTCTTTGTCATTTAGAGTTTTTTCTTCTGGAAGTTTTATAGTATATTATATGTAGGTATAGTATAATATATAGGTTTATATGCATCATAAATATCAGGAAGGAACCGAAGCGAAGCGAGGGCGGGTCGCTAGTTCATCATCATCATCATCTCAACCCATAAACGTCCCACTGCTGGGCACGGGTCGCTAGTTATTTAAACTTATTTACAAAGCCAAAGGGTATAACATCGAAACGACGATATGATCCTTGTTTTTGTGATTTGTGTACATGCATTAAATTTTTTTTTTGATAAATCATTTATTCTGTCCTGCTTTTTAAGTTTCTGGAAAATAAAATAAGCTTTTAAAGTTTGATACCTACTTCAGATGCGTTTTCCCGTAGCTTTTGTTATGCAGTCTTTTTTAGCAGGGCAATATTACGATTCCAACATCCAATATAATTTATTGGTACCTGCTGCATGAAACAGCTGAGTTACTCACTTAAAAAAAGAAATTAAGTCCAGGTTAATGCCAGTCCGTGTTACAATTTAGGCACATTATGCACGATATGGTAAACAATTTTTCACGATGTCTCTCTCGGTTTTCTTTTCGTTCTTGCCGGCCGGTTTTCTCTCCAAAATAGTTCCGATGTGTAAAGAACAGCAATTCAGCCAAGGTCTAACAGCCGCGTCGCTGTCGTTGCTTAATCGAGCTCATTCAGTGAGCTATTAAGCCCTTCGAGTTATTAGTATTGGTAATACAATTGAAATAATATTAGCAACCCCAACTGATTCTGACGTTACGTTCAATCGTTGGATTACTATTTGTGAAGGAAATGCGGAATTTGTTAATGGATGCAACATTTTATTGATATGGTTCATAGAAAATACATATAGGTAAGTACTTGCTTACTGACTTCGCAATTCGGTAAACATAGCTCGTCGGTAAACATAATGCAAAGACTTACTATGTGACTAACATAAATATTATAAACAAGCATATAATATATAAATCTCACTTGCTAGGTTATGATACTTCGAGGTATACTTACAAAATAAATAGGCTTTAGAGTTTTTTTAATTTCAACCGTAACTGACATGTTTGTGGGTATAAAATCGCGTGCCGCAAACATTTACTCGTTTTAAAGCAAGATATATTTTACGTGTAACATTCTTTATGAAATCGATTACTGTATCAACTCGATTTACCATAAAAACCTTATTAGTCGTAGCGATTAGAACTGTTACCGATATCTTTAATAAACATAAGAATATGAACCTAAGCAGGTCGCATTGTTACAGCCTATTAAATTTGCGTAACTCCCAACTACATAATGTGTCGATGTTTGGCAACACTTCAGTTACGAGCGGTTAACGAGTGATTTCGTTGGACTTGTCCTAGACCCCGGTTATTATACCGATTTGAACCAAGGATAATAATAATAAACAGTGATTATAATCTACTTTAGTTGTGCTTGATGTTGGTTCATCTCTTAATGTTATCTATTAGGTACTTAACCGCAATGTTTATTTAATCTTTTTATATTTAATGACTTGTTGTTGCT
Source organism: Trisateles emortualis (assembly GCA_947095525.1). Classification (NCBI taxonomy): domain Eukaryota; kingdom Metazoa; phylum Arthropoda; class Insecta; order Lepidoptera; family Erebidae; genus Trisateles; species Trisateles emortualis. Next base: position 16,918,489 of record OX352732.1, on the reverse strand, counting down.
AAAGAAGTAGTAGACTTGGAGTTGTGGCGCTAATTCGCAAAGTCCTATGTCCCGCTGCGGACTAAATGTGTAAAATCCAAATAGTTTTTTTTTTTTTTTTTTTTTTTAACTTTAAAATATTATAGCAACTTTAGTAATAATAAACAGTTATTCATTAATTTAAGTACAACGAAAAACGGTTAAAATATAGACATATTCAAATATAATATTTGTATTTATGTATATGTATGTATGAATTATTCTGATTACTTATGGTTTGTAATTTTTTATTGTACCTACCTAATCGTTACTATGTTTTTAAGTAAGTATACCTTAAAAACATAGTAACGATTAGGCTCCCTTTCTAGGTACCTGCTTTATATACTAAAGCAGGTACCTAGAAAGGGAGCCTAATAAAACAAGTCGTGTGCCCTTATTTGTCTATGTCACATTTAAGGAAACGCAATGAAATTTATTTATTCGTATGTTAAATGTAAATGTAAACACATAAGCTTTGTCAATAATATTATATAAGAGGTGCACGGTCGCTGCGGCATTTTGTATTGACAACGAATGACAATAAATCAAACGTGTTTTACCTTGGGTACCTTACTTGTATTTGTAGATAGTTGAATATACCTAAAAAATAGTGCTCCCATGACGTTTAACTCCACAAAATATTCGCCTTAATAGGTAAAAAGAAAATTAACAAAAGACAATAAATTAAATGTGTTTACCTTGGATAAGTACTTGTATTTGTAATTTTGTAGATAGTTGAATGTCGTTTAAACAAAAATCGTTTAACTGGGCAAAGAGAAGAAGGAAAATAAACTGTAATTAATAAAGCGTAATGTAGGTAGTTGCCTACATTCTATTGTTGACTTATTACCTTAGTACTTACCATAAAGAAGTTGAAGAGATTTTTTTTAGAACGTTTTAAATTCCTAGTTACCATCGGATTTATAAAATTATTTTTGATTTTAATAGTCCAATCATCATGTTGCTACTAAGGGGTGAATGACAGCAATAATATACGTAATGTAATAATAATATACTACTAAATTCAAATGTAACGTGAATAAAACTTTAGATAACAGCTTAGTATCACGTACCTACTTATTCATGAAATACGAAAAAAAAAACTTTTGCCTACGCTTAGCTTAATATCGAATAAATAATAGTAGTATTTGACCACATAATAAATTATTGGGGCAATGGAAAATTAACCTTCCTTTTCAATCATAAAGTTGAATTCACTTCATTTAATAACAAGAATATTTAGGCGAATAAGCCAGCTATTGATGAAGAAGAACAAGAAATGGTTTCTTTAATATTGGTCACATTAGAATAGGCATTAAAAATAAATTATCTACACGATCCTATCGTCAGTTTTATACCTAATTGCGTTATTTATGTGTGTTTAATATAACAATTCCCTCTGTTTATAAATATCATTATAGGAATCCGCCCGGTTTGTCGTCGGGAAGGGCACGATAAGCCGGCTGTACCCGATGTCAAAGTGCAATGTTTATCGTAACGAGATAACGCTATCTCACGTTATCGCATTCAAAATAGCCGTCAACAACAAATTAGAAATGTTATTTGTCCATCGTATCATATTGTAGAGGTTATAATGTAATGACACATATATATTAACTATATAATATACCTATTAAAATTAGCTGCGGAGTATTCTAAACATAATATTCGAATTGTTACTCCAGTTACTCTTTAATCAGGCACTTAAAACCGTTGATCCTCGCTCAGGTCGTAAGAGTTTTCGAACGATAAAAAATTTGAAAAATGTAAACAAAATTCGTCCACCAACAACTGAAAAAACAAAAGACAGTCTCCTATTTAATATTGGCTGAAGTAAATATTACCTACGTCAATGAGAAACAAGTGAGCAAGAGACACAGTCACCAAATTCACTGACCGGTCAACCCGTTCAGTAATCAGTCAGTTAATTTAACCTAACCTAACGAAAGAACTAATAAACAAACGATAGAAATACTTACCGATACCTACGTAAGAAAATTTGGACTGAAATATATTTATAAATACATAGTTGAATGGCAAACCTTTCAATTTTGCTACACAGTATTGCTAAACGCGGTCACAAAGTAAAACAATGCAATGTTCTTGGTTTATATTACTATGATTTTAACAATAACAATGATTAAAAAAACTTAAAAAATCCGGAATTTTTTCCAACTTTTGTGGTGAGGAGAGAGAGAGAGTTGGGAGGAGGAGGCAAATTACCTACCTTACACCGCTGCTCCTTGATACCTAAACTACACCCATATGGTCATACATAACATCAAAAGATTAGGTAATATTTTAAAAAATTGCAATGTGTAAATTACACGTAAGGCAGCAGATGTTACTTTCATTTTTAGTTGCTCTTTTATAAAGTGAAAACAATCTCTGAAGTGTGTTTTAGTCGTCGACCAAGTACGTAATATAGGTACCTAGATTTTGTAGTGTCATTTCTCGCATACTAATGAATAGTCGATAGTAACTAGAGACGTATGCGCTAATTAGCAGTCACTAAGCACACACAAAACATTATTTTGTAAAAAATGGAGATAAACCATTAGAATGATTGGTGATGAAAACGTACGAAGTTGCAAGCATTTTATATCGATTATTATATGGGGACAACATTGCTGTTTCATGACGTCACACTCCCGTAATGGCATAGTACTTATTTGGTAGTTTTGCAGTACGTACTAATATTTGTTTTGCGAAAAAGTAACAGCAATATTCCGATAAGCTAACGTTATAACTTCTTTATTAGTCAACCATTTTGTCTACTTTTTTTTTGCTATATTTATTCTTCTTTAATATGCGTAATAAGTAAATATTTTATTTGTTGTCAAATAATGAGATACGTCTTTTTATGCGTTTTCAAATTTCAGAACGCTATTTATTACCTGACCTGACTGTACGCACAAAATAGGATTGTTATGTATTTATTATAAAGTTACATATTTGTCTTTAAAAAATATTTGGAGACTCTACTAAATAGTTACAGTTAAAAACTGTAACCTTAAGTACGGCATAACGTATACTTGCTATAAACGCTAACTATGGAACCTTCACTTGTATTTACTTGCGAATACGAATAAATATTGACTCGATTCAATGTCAACCACTCTCATAAAATTAACACATATTTGCAACACTGGTGCATTCTTTATTAATACTCGTATAGTTTATATGGAACTCATCTACGGTATTTAACACTGTCCTGCAAACGTCATAACTGCATGTTTTTCAAGTCCGACTGGGGAAGGACCTCCATCTTACAGAAGATCACAGCCAAATAACTACACACAGTCGCTTCTGATTTTATGCGCGAGTACGGCAGGGGTATTCCGTAAGAGCAAAAACCGAGCCACCGCAAAAACCGAGCAAAATCTAGCTGTCAGATTGAAAATCAGTATTCCGTAAGAGCCCTTTTTGACGTTAAGTCAATAGATTGTGCCGTCACCGAGCAATCACAACTTTCAGTTTGCCATCGCTGTTTCTTAGAGAATCAGCCGGCGGGTCTCCAGTGCTCCTTTCAGAATGCGTTTTGTAAGATTCGTTTAGGTACCAATCCCAGGGATACTGCATTACAAAACCTGGTATTCAAATTATTGTAGACTATATAATATTTGCGTGACGCAAATGATACATCAGGTATTGCAAGCATCCTTCGACTACGGTAAATTCTTGCCACCTAAGTTTTATATAAAAAAATAAGTTTTGGAAAAAATGCGTCTAAAATTAGATTACCCGTGAAGTGTTTGTTCCCTTAGCTTTTGTCATGCAGTATTCTATGCTGTTTTTTCTAGTTGTAGTTGCATTACCACGCTGTACATTTTTTGTGTACATACCTACCTAAGTATATAAGTTCATATATAAAGTTGGCGGTAATCAGGAAGTTTAGTAAACATACCCTGTTAAATACTCACTTTCCAATGCTAGGTGAGTGGACGTAAACAGTAAACATTTAATAGACAAATACGAGACACTTTAAACAAACAAAGACGAAGAGAGTGCTACTGAAGTTAATTGATTTCAGTTTAATTAAGCAAAGAATTTTAAGTATTGGATAAAAGTTTGGCATAACAAAGTCACTTATCGTTTGCCCAATCATCTATTACATACTAGTGTAAGAACTCTTTGTTACTGAAAAGCAATATTTTGTACTAGCTGTTGCCCGCGGCTTCGCGACAAAAGAATGCATGCCCTAGGATACCATCTACTTTGCCAAATTTCATGAAGATCCTTTTAGTCGTGAAAAGGCGGGTTCAATTTCGAATTTATAATATTAATAGGATTTGTATTTGGTACTGTATTTATCATACGCTTATTATACCAGGTTAGTTTATTAATCTAGCGGCATCTGCCTGTGATTCCCGTATTTATAAGCACCAACATTGGTGGTATTATACCAATATGTGTATAACAGTGTAGGTATATCGTAACGGACTGTATTCTGCGGCCTGCATTAGTCAAATATGTAAAGGAATACAATATTTACATATTATCAAGTACACTTCGTGCCCTTTGGAATAAATCTGATGTTTACTTACTAAAGGTTACTAAAGGTACTAAAGGTTCAATACAAGTAACATCTGTTAATTAATTATATTAGAAAGTAACTGCTACTAATCACGTTTCACAAAAATATTCAAAAGTACCTATACATCTGATAATTGACTGTGGCAATAACAAAATTAACTTTTATTATCATACCATTAAGTTAATATGTTTCAGCTGTGTTAGAAAAACATTATTTGTTTCTTAAAATATTATTATACCTAGTTAAAAGTCTAAACAAACTGTCTAATTACTATGTATTATGGTAATATCTAAAATTTTGTATGACTAGAAATTTCATTTTTGTTACGTTTACAAAAAAAGATTGAATAATGTTGAGCACAATGTGACTTGTATTGCAATTGTTTTTATAACATATCGGTGACTGGTAATAACGTATGTATGAAGCAATTGTTACAAATGTAACTATAATAAAGGTTCATATACTTGATGTAACTTTCGTACTAACATAACATTATACTACATATTATTGCCTTATTCACAGAGAGAAACATACATAATACAGAATGGCAATCATTTTTTCATTATACTGCATCAAACAAGTAATTAATACAGTTTTAATACAGATAAACTCGATAGTAGCTACATATTTTCATGGTGGAAAATATACCAAAACGTAACTTTGTTTAGGAAAGACAATTTTCAAAATGTTGGCAATTGAAATTACATGCCTCCGTTAAGAGTGGATGGGCAAGATCACGGTAATAATGTGATTTATCACCTATTATTTAGTAGGTAGTGATATAAAAAATAATATTGGAAGTTACAATTAGGTACAATAGTAGCAGACCATAAATGAATAATGGGCCATGGCTCTCTTCGATCAACTCTATTACAGCCCGGTAAACCTGTCTCTGAGTATTAGTTGGTTTAAAGGATATTATAAAAAGCTAATAGTAATAAACTTAGACATAGAACAATTAAAAGTGACGGATTTAATTGCTCTCTGACAATAAATATTAATGATATATGTCGAAATATAATACATTGTAGTGATGGATTATCATGACTTGTACTAGTAACAAACATTTGTATTAATAACATTTTTAGCACAAGGGGTCATCTATTAAGTATGTGAGGTTTTTAGGAAATTTCCCTCCCACCTAGTACTTAGATACGTATTAAGGTCCTACCGCCCCATCCTCCTTTCTCATCGGTAGATACGTAATTGATAATATAATTTATTTCACTGGCAGCTCATAGCAAGGCGTTCTCGATTATATCTGCGGGCAAATATACACGTAATATGTAACAAGAACCGCCCTTCTCCAGTGTGACGAGCAGTAACATTATCCGAAGCCATTTTCCGATGCTTCCATCGTGAGTTTCTGAGTTTGATTCTTCCGAGCAAAGAATTATTCGATTTATTAATTATTTTTCTAACTAAAACATAGTTAGAAAATGCTCAGTAGCCATTGCTACAGACTCAGTAGAATGTAATGTAGAATGTATTCCAAGTGCTTATGAAAAGCAAAATCAAGCAATTTTTTTTCTATATAAACTGGTTTGAAAATTCTTCTTTAAGCCGTAACATCAGCATACAGCGACAGCGCTGTACGAGTACGTCTATGTTTATAAAACAACGTATGTAGTAGCATGTCTAACATGAAACATTTGCAATAGATCAGTTATACACTGCATATAATGCCGGCTAAAAACTGACTGCCAAGGTTTGAAGTATGTACACTACAAGACAAGCATAATTTGTTGAGAAATATTGCTCTTTCACCGACTGTGATTACAATTAGATAAGTAGTAGTAGTAGTAGTATACATAAGTAGGTACTAACGTTTTATTTTTTTAGGCGACATGTAAGTCAACAAAACTTCCTGCATAAGGCTGTATACAGAAAGAAAGCTGGAAACTTATAAGCGCTTACCGGCTCTTGACAGCGCTGGTCCGTTCTACACAAAGGAAGCAGGTTGAAGCAGACAAAGCAAAATGTGGGACTTATAAGTTTCCAGCTTTCTTTCTGTATACAGCTTAACAATCGTATCGTAGAAAAAATAAATTATCTAGGAGAACTTATTATTTTAACCTCCACAGGTATTTAGGTTACAACGTGATGCTTGAGTCCAAAAAATTTCGAAAGGAAGGTCTGTTAATTTGCGTTATGCCAAAATTACTGTCAGATCAGACAGGTATAGGGCCTTGAAAAATAACCTGGCTTTGATTTTCAGATAGTTAGGTATAATTTTGTTCATGTTAACACTAAAAGTGACGTAATCAAAACATACTTAATTAAAATACAATTCAGCTGAAAAGACATTGAATAGTTCGATAAACTATAAATAAACCTAGTTATTCTAACAAAGGAATAGAGTTTACCTAATTAAAACACTAGACAAACGAACTATTTCAACCTTGAAGTTGATTACGATATTATTGTTTTCAAAGGGCGCGTTCATGATCCGATTTATGAAATAGTGTTGCGCCAGCATAGCCCATCGGTCGGTTATCTACTTATCATATAATACGACCCGGATGCATGGGCGTCGACAGCCTGCACTAGCTGATAAAGGCACTCACGATGTTTTAAACTGTAAGTTTCCATTCATGTTGGTAATACAAGAAGACTTTGACCGCCTCGCGTGTTAGACAATAATATTTGGTAACATTCATAAACATCTTACATTCGGTGCAGTCGAAATTGAGCGTAAAGGAATGCAAAATGAGGTAAGAATAAAATTGCAAAAACCTTATTATAACACGCAGAATTTGACTCTTAAATTTTTATTCTTTCTCAAGACAATTTCTGCGAATAGTAATATTTCTAACTTGCAATTAAACACTGCTTCAGTTTAGCTGTACCTAGCAATCTTGTTAACCATAGTCATTATGTGAAGGAAAATCTTACTTAGTTTTTGTAGTATTCCGAATGCGACTGACTTTGACTAATACTTTGCACTGAAGCTAGATACAATAGAAAACCATTGTTTACAATTGCGGGCGAAACGTAAAAGTTATTAAAATCTAAAATTTTTGAATGGAAATTGTCAATACAAAAGATTTTGCAATGATTATTTGTGCACGCAATACGGTATAGAATGATATATAAAATAACTATTGTGCTAGGTGTGTATTGATATTGTTTTATTCGAAATAAAACGTTTCTGTTTTAAAATAAGTAACAATGGAAACAATATTTCAATGCAAAGAAGTATTTTAACGGCCGTGAAAAAAATTAAAAACACGACTCCATTTTCCACTCCGACATGTAACTAATCAATCTTAATCAAAACATTGCGTAAATACTTGTAACTGTGGCATTGCATTTTGTATTCAAACATAGACCATAGCATATGGATAGAGAGAGAAGAGAGATGAGATTCTTCTTTACACTACTTAGTCGTATTCATTCATTATTTTCAGCCAGCATTCAAGATTTCAACAATTTTGAATAACAGTTTAACAACAATGTAATCTTTATATAATGTACTTATAAGTAGTGGTATAATTTGTAATATTTTTTTGACTTTGTATTAAATAAATAAGCTTATTCATTTAAAAAAATGAATGCCTAAATGGCGGGCCATACATAAATGTTATCATAATGTAAACTTCCTCTGTTAATGGGAACATACAATGAACAATAAATAATTTGAATGTATACCCATGTATTTACTTTTAATTCAAATTTTAAAGAATTATTTTATATCATCATGTTTTAATTATTCTTTAGATTTTATTCCGCGTATTTTCTTCCAAGACAAAGTGTGCTTCATTTCGCCCTCCTAACATCACACCAATGATTAAAAAAGTAACATTGTTATGGAAGTACCAATCTGTACAAAAAAATAATACAAATAATTCAGAACTTTTATGAACCTACATGTTTTGTAATAATAAAATGTATGATTATGTTTATTCTTCATCTTTATGGAGAATAATGTTTATTTCCATATTTGTAATCTTGTTTGTTTAACAAGTAGTCATAACAATAATCGCCTCACAGTTACTTATAATGTTATTGATGTTTACAAAGTTAATGTTTAGAAACTTTAAAACCAAAACATACTTAATCATTTGACCGTTTTATTATTTACCTACTTGCTTTTCGCCGCGGGTTTGGCTACTCGGAAATAGTGTAACTATCGATCAGTAAGTTTTCTTTTAAATTGGACTTGTAGTTCGTGAGATAACCATGTTCAAAGATACAATCTTTTTAACTTTATAAGTAATACCTACTAGTCTATTTAAATAATCAAATACCTACGCTGTTATATTAAAATTTGATTGACTTAGGCTCATGCATCTGAATTTATTAAATTTTAAACGGTGTAGTGACCTTGCATGCTAATAATCACACAAAGCACTAAACTGAACTATGTAATAATCCGTGATTTAAAACATAGATACACTGATGGTCACATAAATTACTTACGAAACAATTTTCAAATAAAAATATAAAAATAACTGTTCAATATGCAAACATATCCAGCAGTGAAAAACTGTTTCTGGTCACCTCTCTGGGTAATAGGCGTGAGTCTATGGATGTATGTATGGACTGACACAGTCTAGTAGTTCAAAAGTCCATCTTTACTTTGATGTAGATTACGTATATTATGTCCGTCAGTAGGTACATTATGTATTTAGTAAAATTTCTGTTCATGTACGACTTTGAACAATAAGCTTTTGAGTTCATACGCTTTAAACCGCTTGCTTGTTCATAAAATATACCTATAAACGTAAAATGCATGTATGTATGAATAATATCGTATGTAAATGATGTGCCAATAATTAATAATAATGTTACTCATTATTGCGTCCAGTTATCTGGTGTTAAGAGATAACAGTCCAAGTAACAGCCGAGTCACCCCGCGACAGATAAATAATATAATTAGGTAGGTATGTACCATCTGACCCCCACCGCTAATTTATTATATTAACATTGAGTATTTATTATAATAGTGTGTTCATTCACATCGTTCAAGTCACCTTTCTTTAGCCCTGGATGTTTAATTAAAATATTTCATCGATAAGAATTAAAGGTCATTTAGATTATATTTAAACAACACAACATTTGTGAATAAAGATATCATATAAAATTGTATTGTTAAAACTTTTAAGTAACTACTCATTCGTTTATTTTATTTTAATTGTTGCAATAAGTGAATTTATTTAAAAAAAATTACGTACCTATTTAGGTGTAACAAAATAATAGACGATACGAAATCGCAGGATTTGGGACATATCCTTCTTTTCTTGCAGCAAAATATTTTTGATCATTTTAATTTCGAACAATGACAACTTTAAGGGTCGGTAATAAAGTAGACATTTCGCAAACAAAAAATTTAGATCCTAAATAAATCGCTTTGGTATAAGGACAAAAATATAGACCTACTAGCTGTTGCCCGCGGCTCCGCCCGCGTGGATGTCGGTTATCGCTGTAATAAGTAGCCTATGTGTTATTCCAGACCATAATCTATCTCTGTGCCAAATTTCATCCAGATCCGTTTAGTAGTTTTTACGTGAAAGAGTAACAAACATCCATCCATCCATCCATACTTACAAACTTTCGCATTTATAATATTAGTAGGATAACATTGACTTAATAATAAATAAGTCAATGAGCTACAAGATCTATAGCAGCGACAGCGAGCGTTGATCAGAAGCCGACAACCATAGACTATTTTAAATTGATTGATTGAGATATAATATTTTAATACGTTAAGAGACACATCGTCCAGTTTATGTTCTTAAGTAAAACTTCCGTGGTCGACGACTCAAGTGGTAATAATATGGCTATACATATATTATAGACGTATTATTGCTACACATACGCATATTGTTGACGTTGAAGGTATCGGTAGTGTTGATTTAATTCACTCGATCTTCAATCGTAAATCTGATCGAATCACTCGATATAGTAATTGTCCACGTTTAACAATACACTTATTAGCTTCTATGCAAATTTCACTGTATTCATTGTTTGTTTACCTCAGTGGTACTACTTACTCAACTCGGGACTATGTTTTTATATGACTTGGTAAAATACTTCGCTCTTTAAAGCGATGATGTTGATGTCTTATTTGCGGCCCACGGTTATTTCGATCGCGACGTTTATTAATTATTCGCAATTTCGATTTATGGATGTAATATTTGACTTTGTGCTTAAAAATATGGGCTGAGTTGGAGGTAGATACACGAAAGCAGAACTTATAAGAGACTTATCGCATTGTTGAAGTTAAAACTTCTTGAGGCGCGTTGAGCACTTTTTGGGCGAAAAAAAAATCATGGAACTCACGTCATCGTTAGCGAACGCTTTCCATATTCAAAAATAATAATCTAATAGCTCGACGATACAATTCACAAGTTACTTAGTTTTCACTTCTATCGAGAGTCCCCAAAGACTACCCCGCATGTTTATTTTTAATTACTTGATATGTAGTTGCGATATGGTATGTGTTACAATTTGTATAAAAGACGCTTATCTCCTTTAATCTCTCGATCTTCATTCATTAAAACGGGTCCTTCGCTGTTTGACACCACGACTTATTGACACCACGGTGTCAATCGCAGAAAAACGTTTTTTGACTTACCTGTTTGGCACCATTTTCATATTAATTATCGACCGTGGTGTCAAACGGCGAATATCTTATTTTGTTTTCGTCGATTGACACCAAGGTCAAGTGTGATTTGTGTACTGACGAAAAGAAAACGGTTATTACAACAAACAATTACAATCAAATGTTTAATGGAATCTTGGTTGTTATGGAATACATATTTATTAGTACAAATCATATTTTAATAAACCGTAAATAAAGGGAATAACAAACAATAAGTTAAAATTAAGAACTGAACGAATGCAGTTTGACATTTCAACAGACCAAAATAAAAGTCAAGTGTTCGTTTTGAGTTTCGTGAAATAGTCTACAGTTTGTTTGGTTCGTCAATTATATTATAATTTTATGATATTAGCATCAACAATGTTTTCGGACAAAAAACACATAAAATTGTATTGTACAAAACCTAGCCCAGGTTCTATACATTTCTGAAACATCGCCTTTATATTTATTTGCATTTGCACTTTATAATATATGAAATACAAATGAATGTATTAGAAATACAAAATATTGCATTGTGTCAAAAATGCATGAACATTATCTTCGAAATAGGAATAAGTAAACTTTTACCTGATTCACCTTTTAAATTAACTGATTTCACTATTATTGCCTGGGCCTATTATATCCAAGACCTTATGATTAAAACTAATAATTTCAAATGTGAAAACAAATCCATACTTACCATCCACTTTGAAGTGAGCAATTTTCGATGGCCCCACCGAATAAACGTGCAAGAGTTCTTACACGATTTTTTTTCATTTTGCCTATCTTACACCTACCTAATATTTTTTATGAATTTTAGACTCAAAACATGCCTATTATAATAGTGAATTTCTTTATTATAGGAAATTAAGGAATTAAAAAATACAGGAATAATAGTTTATGCTTTTATTACATGCTTTTTGAGTTACCAAGTATACAAGAATAAACATGTTAAAACCTACAGACGATTTGAAAATTTCTGATTGTTTTCAAATTTGGGTAATGTTTTCTAATCATCTTACACGTTTATTCGTGAAAAATGTATGCAAATTTTATTAGTAATGTTTTATCCCACAAAATGGAAGTTTGAATAAAAGTAGCTTATTAAAATTAAAGTATTTCTATTTTTTTTTCTAACGAATAATAGTGTAACATTACCGTGCGTTATATTCGTTATGTATCGTTACACAAATAAACGTGTAATGATATATTACTGTGCTAGTCATGCAAATTTCAATATTCATTAATTTCTTTAAAGTCGTTGATGTTTAAAAAAAATTAAATATACATGTCTATAGTTTATTTTTTTACCTATAATTCGATGATACATTATTTATAGCTACTTACAATGAATTGAGCGTTATTGAAGTTTAAACGTTTTATTACACGCTTTTTATTAGCTTCACCTGTATGTTTGTAACCGACTTCTTTGGGCGCGATTTTGACCCACTTTAAACGGTCGGTACTACCTTCGTACGGTACTGTGAGAAAATTACCTATTTGTGAATTTGAACTTATAATAAATATTATCTGATATCTAAACCATCTACAAAAATCAAATTCCTAAAAGTGGACTTGAATATGGGATTCGAACCCAGTATCATCGCATCGCTCGCGTTGGACTAATACCACAGAATGCTAATACTCCATCCATTATTGACAGTCCAATGAAGTTTTCACTTCTGCCGTGTGGTCAACACACACTCGTTTTTTGACTTAAGATTTTTGTTTGTTCTAACTCAGGTATTTCTACCCTTTCTTAAACGTTCTTGCTAATATATTTAAGGGCATGTAATAATAATAATTTGTATTTAATTATTTTTACCTGCTCATGTCTTGAATATTAAAATTAAATTTTAAGAGATGTAGCAGTAAAACGTAGTAGTTGTTGCTATCGCAAAACTGTTGTGGGTATCTAAACAGTTTTGCCTTGCCAAGCACTCTCAGAAAAAATGTATAATTTAAATTAAAATCATGTAAACACTTTTGTGCATGATTGTTATGTTATAATAAAATACCAATGCGGCCGTCCTTTGCTGTTTTACGTCATGGTGTCAATCAACGAAGACAAATAAGATATTCGTCGATTGACACCGTGGTCCCAAACAGGTAAGTCAAAAAACGTCATTCTGCGATTGACACCATGGTGCCAATAATCCGTGGTGTCAAACAGCGAAGGACCCATTAAAACAGGTGCTTGCGAATTGCACAATCACTACGGTGTTAGCACAAGTTTAGAGCAATTAGTTGTGATTAAATATAATAACAGAAGGGTTAAGCAACCGTTGCTATGGTATGGTGAGCTTGTACGTGCCTACTTCACTCGCAATCTGTCGTTAACCGGTCACTAGCTTAGTTAAGCAATCAAATTTGCTATACGATTCTTTAACAGCTTTAGCATTGTTGAATTTGGTTTTATATTCATGGTTCAAAATTGGTCATTGGTGTTGTTCGGGACAATTATGTTCCTACAGTAATTTTTACTTTATAATCCAAAAGAAATATGTCTGCCAATTTCTCTACAGCCATGAGAAGAACCGCAAGAAACGCAGGCCATTTTTTTATTTGCGAGTTGCTAGAAAGACTAAGAAAAGAATTTATAGATAGAGAAAATATATTTTCACAACTGTATTTATTAATTTATCAAAGCTTTTTGTAAAATACATTTGGTGTACAAAGGCGGAGCTTTCTCTACCAGCCAACCTTTGGGTGATACAGAGAGAAAACAAGGTAGCTTGTATGTACCGATATAATAAAAACAATGAAAGTTGTACACAAAAATAAAAAATGGCGGCTTTTGGGGAGGGACAATTGCCTCCGTCACTGGGTCACAGGTGCAAATGCGGTGAGGACTACATTTGCATCTGTCAACAACAAAGGAAAGGAGTAATGTTATTTCTACACTTTAATTAATTTAAACTTCTTTTGTTTTACGTGACAATGTTTAATCTTAGGGGCATTCATTATTATAATTGACTAAATAGTTGGCTCGTGGTTACTTCGTCATTCAACTCTATTCGGCATGTTGTCGGTTCGATCCCACAGTTTTTTTTTTCGAGTCTTGATGTACTTTATGTCTTAAAATTCTTATGTTTAGTCAGCTTTTTAATGTTTTTTTAATATGCCATAATTGAGATATATCCTACAACGTTTATCCCACAAATTTTACAAAATACGTTTGCCATATACGCGGATATACTTAATGTTAAAGTAAAAAATTACGCAATTTAAAACCGAAATACAAAAAAATTGCGTGCGTGTTTGAATCATATTATTATATTACGGATCATTTTCTGAGAAAACAATAATAATTTTATGATATTCAAAGGATAAATGCTTTGACGTAGTATGTGGATTACATGTAGGTATGTAGTTCTCCTGATCATACGAAATTTTTAAAAAATACTTTGTATGTTACGCTTGTCTATGTCGCCAATGCTGCCTCATTCATCACTAAGTTACGTGATTTACATACAAGTAAGTAGATAGATACTGTATAGTATATGACCTCTGCGATATGTATAGTATTTTTCACATAACATGGGTACCTAGTACCTACTATCTAGTGTGACGTTTGACATTTGAAGATAAAGTTGAATGGAAATGACAGAATCTATCTCTAACCAACTAGCTGATTGAAAATAATCAAGAGTTTATATAGAGTACCTACTAGCTGTTGCCGGGTATCGCGCTATTTGCTATTTCAGACTATAATTTATCATAAGGTTGAATTTGAAAAATAATATAATTAATAAAATATAATAGTTTTTATTATTATTATAACTACGGACGACAGTTAGGGTTTCTTTTATTTTAATGTGTATCTTGGGTTTTTTGTTTATAAACTTTTTTGGTTATAAAATGTAACTCAGTCATTGACTGAGTTACTACATAGTTTTTATGGCATTAGGAAGTCAAACAAGCATACAGCCCATATTTGTTTGCCTTCCTAATGCCTAATGGTAAGCAATAGCCATATAATATGTATATTGGACGCTTGCAACACCTTTCGGGCGTTGCCGACTCTTTAAAAACCTTTTCCAAAGAGAACAGCAGCTGGCAGAACAGACACGGGTAGACATCTACCCCTTTCAGTTCTGCCAGTGAATTAAGTACTTATTTTTTTTTCTTTTTGCTATGTAAGTACTCTTTGTTCATTTTTATCATTTCACTGTTGGTAATACACCATTATTATCGGCATTAACAAGGAAATAAGTTCCATCGTGTTTTGAACAGACATAATGTAAACTGCTCGACTATTATGATAACAAGTTAAGATTATAAGAATCGTATTTCAATTGTAAATATTTTTGTTGTTATCCATAATATAAGTTATGTTTTACAAGGCACACACAGTTGTGTTATGCAATAGGTACTTATAGGTATTATCGACACACCTGTGTTGGGAAACTTAATCATATTATTTACATTTGACTTATTCTGGGGCTGTAAATAATCGCAATAAGGACGCTATGAGTCTTGATTTGAAATTCGCAAGATGTTAACTTTATTAACTACTAGCCTTTGCCCCCAGCTTCATCCGCGTTGGTGATCTTTTAATAGAATATAGCTTATGTACTTATTCTGATGTGTAACATTGTTAAGTTTAATCAAATTCAGTCTTTTAGTTTTTGCGAGAAGGAGTAACAAAAACATCTATCCATCCTAACTTTGCGTCTATAATATTAGTATCTAAGATTAACAAGATCTTGATGATTATCTCAAGATAATTCATACAGGGTTATCTATATATTACCAAGAGCCTGTACTATACTTAATAACCAGAAAACTGAAAATCATACTTATATTATACTTCCGAATACATACATAATATACATAATTAGGGTTACATTAAGGTTGTCATTGTCCGAAATTCAAACTAAGATCAAAAATAAATTGCTATAATAACGTCTTGGTACGGCCCCTTTTCTCTTCTTTATGCATTGACATCACGGTGGCGACGAGAGCGTTCTCAAACCGAGAGAAATCAACAATGAACTGATTGGAATATTACCTATAACAAAAATATTTAAAACGAAGCTGTTTTAGTTTGTACTAGGAGTGGGTTCATGAAAGTGCAGCAACTGGTTTGCAAACTGCCTATCTTGATTGTGTGTCCATACCACCGCTTTATATGTAGAGAAGAAGTGCGATGCACCCTGGGCTGCGAGCGGCGTAGCATTTCATATCTCCCAAACTAATTAGGCAACAACGGCAACGCGTGAGTGACACCCTTGGTGTTGCAAACGTCCATAGGCTACGGTAACTGCTTACCATCAGGCGGGCCGTATGTTTGTTTGCCACCTTGGTAGTATTAAAAAAAAAAAAAAACTCGAGCCAAGCCCCGGACGAAAGCTAGTTCACTAACGAAGGTAGACTTAAGAGAAATATCAAGCTAATCTTTTTTTTGTTCGTTCGTTCAACCGTTTTCTTTGTTCGGTATATTTTGTGTGAGGTTGCCACGTTTATACATTTTTTATTTTATTTTTTACAACTATGATGGCCAAACAAAATTGTTCTAACTACGTAGCGTTTTAAACTAATAACTGGTATTACACACGAGACTTGTTTGTCAAAATGAGCCAAGTCAAGAGATAGGTAGACCGGTAAACTACACCCGTAGTCTATAACTTAGAACCTTAATTATATCGTTAGATATTTTCTCTTTGAAACTTAAACTCACGGTTTCTAAGTAGCGGAAAGTGGCTAGTATATACCTAGCTTAGAATATTCCTAGCGATACTTGAGTATAAGCAAAGTTATTAAGTAAAACTTGTATGAGCTTGATCATAACAGATTGTGTACAACGTATATGTATCTTTTTGCAGTAATACTGGCTTATGAAAACATGGATAGAGTTGTTTAGCTGTTTTCACTTTATTTAATACTAGTTGTTGCCCGCGGCTCTGCCCACGTAGATGTCGGTTATCGCGATAAAAAGTATATATGCTATTCCAGACTATAATCTATCTCTGTGCCACATTTCATTCAAATCCGTTCAGTAGATTTTGCGTGAAAGAGTAACAACCATCCATACATTCTTACAAACTTTCGCGTTTATAATATTAGTAGGATATAATTATTTTCCTTCACCATAACGTTATTATAGTGATTTGATTTCGATTTAAATTTTATTTTCACTTGTCATTGTTCAAAATTCAAATTGAGATCGAAAATGAATCGGTATTAGGACGTCATATTACCAGTTCGTTTTATGAATTTTAGTTGCTTCAGTTGGTACAAAATTATAATTATTATACTTATCACAACAATCTAACTCTGTAGCTATGTTTACATAATAAACGATTTGATTTGATTTGATTTTCTTATTGTTTTTGCATGCATTCCGCGCCAGTCATGTTGATAGATGCATTCTGAAGAAGTGTAGGTGCTTGGATATATTATAAAAATCGTCTAAGATAATTATTATTTCAAATCTTGATTTCATGTATTGTCATTTTTCAAGAATTTAAATTACGGAATTGGATCAGTAGTTTCAGAGATACGTCCTACATCAAATTATAAACTCCACCTCATTTTACTTTCTAGATTAACACAATAATATATTTAACACTGTTAGATATGGTTTCCTCGCCTTTGTCAACATAGGTGCAAAAGCTTAGGCTGATTTATATTTGTTTTAAAAACTGCGTGGTTAATCTCAAGAAAGAGTAAACTTGGGTGGCGAAAAAACAAATTTTCGGCCTGTTAGTTTCTAAGTAAATCCATTTATTAATAAATATTTAATATGTTCATTTGATTACAGATGCGTCGTATAGCTGAATTCAAACGTGACAACGCATCTCTTTTGGACGGATTATTACCTGAGAATGAGAAAGACGCGTTCCTCGACCACAAGGTCGTCAATGTAATGAAGGGCCGTGACCACAAGGGCAGAAGAGTCCTCATAGTAAGCACTGGAGGTAAGTAATTACCTGTTATGATGGATGTGTTAGATATGACGAAATTTTGTTTTATATATACAAAGGTTTATGAATGATTAATAGTCGTAGAAGTTGCCCAATGTTTATTACCTTACAAATAAAAATTTTCTTGTCTTAATGATTGAGTTAATTTGTTTGTTGCTAATCATCACTTGGAAACATGATGATTTGGCAAGTTCGTAATAGCCAGAAGTAGTTTACGAGTTTAAGGGAATGAAAAATAGATTGGATTTGTAGCCTATGGACGCTTACAATATCAGAAGTATTACTAGCAAGTTGCCGACTAATGTACAGCAGAATTTGGGAATTCGTTATTATAAAAACATTTTCTCTAAATGAACACTAAAAATCTGTATTCACGCATAGAAACACAATTACACCAATGTGTATAGTTACTTTTCTATGGTCTTCTGTAAGGGCCTTCCCCACTCGGGCTTGCTCTATATTTCACCTTTGCTTCTATAATTCAATATAATATCAAAATATCCTGACAACTTTCTTTATATACATCAATCACATCTTTATTAACATCTACACATTATGTTATAATGTAATCTTTTTGACTTTCTTTGATGGTAAGAGCACGTACAAGCATCTGTAAGATAATCCATCAAGATCGTATATCTTCGTTACGTTTGTTGAAAACACTCAAAGGTGTTTGACGCATTAGTAGGTAGTAATATCTATAACAAAAACATTAAATGTTTGTATAAGATTAAATGCTTATCTGTATGTTTCTAAGTAAACTAAGAAATCTTTGTATTTTTTTTTGGTGATACGAAGTTCACGACACATATGAAAGAAATAATAGACGGATTCCAAACAGGCCTGTCTTGTTCTCAACTGATTTGATGCTTTTTTAATTCGTACGCATGTGAGGTTTAAGAATAACGAATATTCTTTTTCATACGGTGACAAACATGAGTACGGCCAGCTTGATAATATGCAGATACTGTAGTCTATGGACGCTTGCTATACAAGGGCAACAGAGCTTGCAGCAACAGTTTTTTCAACTTTGTCTTGGTATAAGATAAACGTTTTTAGATAAACGTTTCACTTGACACTGAAGAGTATGTCTTAAGGTTAGCAACGCGTTGGCAACGGTAACCGCTTACCATCAACAAGCCGTATATTTGTTTATCGAGTTACTCAGTAAAACTAAACCGTAGTAGTTAAAAACTTTCCTACGTAATATGCAAATGTTATTTATTTAACGCGTATAATACTAGTATTTACTTATATTATCTATATTTACGATAATGCATTATTTACTTATGTATATTAGTTTTGTTTCCTCATTTTTTATTGAATTATGCAATCAATGAGCAATCTTAGACAAGTTTGTACACACCTGATGTGGCGGCGCCACTGGGGCTTATACGGATGTTTTTTTTACCTTTTACGCATCGATTTGTATTGATGAAAAGGCGATGCAGTCGCGATGCAAACATGAGAGTAAAACCACAGACTAATAACTAGACACCGTGTTGTAATTATGTTTCTGTAACTAAGTAGTACAAGGGATGAGTTTTGCTTAAAGAAAACCGATGTTAAAAGCTTTTGGGGCAGAAACATGCGAGTAATTTCTCAGGTATTTTAAGCGTCGGTAGGCTAGGGCAATTGCTTTCCATCATGCTGTCCTTATGCTTGTTAAAATACTGGGTATTATTATAATTCTGTCTATCCTTAGATAAATTGTTCAACAATTAGTAGCTTACCCAAACATTATATTCAAGGTTGCTGGGATCCGAAGAAAGTGACAGCTGACCAGTTATTCAGGCTGTTCTATCTGATCCACGAGGCGGCCATGTTGGAACCAGAGTCACAAGTCAGAGGCACCGTTGTATTAATGGATTTCCATGACATGGGATGGTCACAGGTTAGTACAGAACATTATTTGGACCTTCTTCTGCCGTATTGGTCACATGGCATAAATGCACTTTGTGGAAAATCGTGAACTCGTGGATTTGATTACCAGACAACTGACAAGGAAACGATTTTTGTTAGTATATTTGCAGTACCAACATGTAGTCCGGATTTGTGCCGGTATATGCATTAGTCTTTCCCGCTATTACATATAACATAGCTGGCGAAGCGTGAGTGTAAATGTCACCTGTGCTTAGTCCTTTGGTGAAACAGGCGTGATGCCATGTTATGTTTTGAAGGAAGAATATTGAAGACCTTGGCAGTAGCTTGGTTTTGTAGTGATTAACAATGTACTAGACTATTATATTATGAACTGTTATCCGTTATTTGAATTCTGGTATCTGTGTTAAAGCGTGGTCGGTACCGGAATTAATACTATAATATTATTGAATTACGTATTATGTTTAATTAAATGTAAAGTAGTTTAATGGTAAAGTTTATTACTTAGGACTTAAAATTTTAAGGATGTATGAAATATTTTTATAAAAAACTTATTTTCATATTTACAGAACTTTAATTTAAATTTAATACTGGTTGTATCCAACTGATTTATAAAAACTCAAAAGAACTTCAACTTTTTATAGTGTCTACTAGTCTTTATTTTTCATTTTTTATTTTAAAAATAAGAACTGGGAGTACCGGTTTCCTCTATACCCGGCCTTGATTATCCGGTAACCGGTATTGGTAATGTGAGTTCTAGATGTGACCCAAATAAAAATCCTAAATAAAAAACTTATAAGTAATGCCATTTCAATACTCCGTAAATAAACAATGACTAAAATGTAAATTTTGTTTTGAAAATGCACCGGGTGTAAAGTCCAATAAGATCAGTCGGTTTATTGGATGTCAATAACGTTCGCCAAATGTTAATTACTTAGGTATATTGAATTAAATGATTTACGTTATATATTTTTACTACGCAATTATTCTTCTAATTGACGTCCATGTTTTATTTTTATGAATGCTGGTATTGCGTTGTATCAAACTTATAGTTTCCGTCTATCTTTTGAATGGACGTCAAGCGCATTTGTAGGATGCCGAGTTGTGAAGAAACATCAGGTATCGCGGTATTCGTGCCAACAGTATTGTCATGCCGTCATAATAATCTAGTAATATATTTGCTAAAACTAGTTTGTACAACAACAATATTATTATTATGTATGCAAATGTCACTGACTCTCGCAGTCGTTGTTTTTAAAATTTATTGCGGCTTGCACAAGTGTTTTGGCACCGGCCATTCCCTCGTCTTATTCAGGAAATAGTTTAATACTTTCTAGGTCATCTTCATACGTATGTAGATATGTTTGTTGTAATACAGCTACATTGTTCAACATATTGTTTGAGTAAAGTTCAAGTTTCGTAAAATTTAAACTCGTAACAACTCCTTTTATGTCAGTTTGAATTTTGTTTTGGTCATGTTGGATTGTGTCCAAAATTACGGATTATAGTACCTACGTCCAACGTAATAGTATATTTATAGATGTTTGAAGTATGTTTGTTGTGGCTAAAATGAATATCTATGTGTGTTGCGATAAGAGCGACGAATGTGTGGGGATCACTTTCACTGCGCATGCGCAACACGATGAATGCTGATTTCAATATATCGTAACGAAATGACAGCGGCTCGCTGTCATACTGTACGAGTTGAATTGTTATACTATCTTGACACGAATTGTGAACAATTTTTATACTATTTATAAGTACATACAGCTGTTGAACGATAACGTAAATATATATATGCCAAATAAATATTATTGGCATTCGTTGAGATAAATGAAAAGATAATGAATAATAAATAAGTACTTTGTTTGTATATACATAGAACTGTATATCTATTGTTTTCTTTGAAATGATAACTGTTTTTTTCGCACTTTTGCTGACTAAATGAGGATACAATTTCCCCGACTCATTACGCCCGCCGACGCCTTGTTCACGCGGGGTTTGTTGAGTCATAAAGTCCCTAAAACAAAGTGTAGGTACCTAGCTCAAAGTACAATAACATTGTGCAGTGCAGTATGTGGGTATACTACGAACAAAGAAAAGTACAAAGTATGTTCATCGTGCCGTCGCTCTTTACGTTGTTTGCTTTATCTTTGTTAAATACGTAGTCACAAAGTAATGTGAGCATTATCGTGGTACAAATAAAGCATATTATTGTTTGCTTAAGTTATAATATAGCCTTGCGCTTATAAAAATATCCTGCGGTTTGTTTACAACTTATAATCTAAGAACATGAATTCTAATGACGATTCGATTCAAAACGATACAATCGTTGCAACAGTATGTGCCAACTATTTAATATTTATTTTGTATTTCGGCGATATATTATACTAAAAGCAGACATTCAAGTGCCTTTGGAAAATTTGCAATTGCCATTATATTGTGTAATATGTCCTCACATAGTAAGTAGGTAGGTTAGTATCTATAAAGTGTCCTAGATAGACGACCTAGATCATATCAAAATCTTTAAGACCAGTTATGTCAAATATAAGTGTAGAGACGCGCTCCCGCTTTTTCTTTCCACACTAGGTAACAACTCCTGTGTGTCACAGGAGACTTTGCTAACATACTATTTACAAACACTAAGTTCACCTAGACTCGAAACTGCTGTCTGTGGGCCCAACAAATATCTGTCCCGTGCGGAAATCGAACCGACAACATTAGACGGCGTATTAGTCGTGTGGAACCAGTCAAAATCTTATAGATCTTTATCTACTCAGTATAACAGACTCAAATAAAGAATTACCTACATATAAAGTAACAGAACGGTTCTGGAGCTCCGTCCACGAACTGGCAGACGCAGCGTGGGCAGGCCTCCAACAAAATAGACCGACGACCCAGTAAAGGTGGCAGACAGCCGATAGACAAGGTCAGCCTGTGACCGAATGCTGTGGAAATCGAGAAGAAAGAGAGGTAGGGCACCATACTAGTGAGCAAGCCAGACTGGGGAAGGACCTCCACCTTACAGAAGACCACAGCCAAATAACTACACACAGTGGTGTAGTTGTGTTCCTGTGTGTGAGTACAGGTCTCCAGCGCTCATTTAGGGATGCGTTTTGAAATAAACGTATTCCTACCCCAGGAAGACTCCCATCTTAAAGCCTTGGTGTAAAAAAATGGGTTGGCAACACGCAAGTGATACCTCTGGTATTGCAAGCGTCCATAAGCTATGGTAAATGCTTAACATCAGGCCTGCCTGATGTTAAGGTATGCTTGTTTGGCACCCAAGTAGTATAACTAAAAAAAAAGAGTGGTTGTAGATAATAATCATAAAGATCGCTATTATCATTTATATTTTGCGCATTTATTTTAAGTCTGTCCCGCATGTTTTTAGTTTTGTTTATTGTTAGACAATCGAACAACTCATTAATAATATAATGTATAGGTACATAGAACTTAGGTATAAGAAACCTACCTGACAGATTTTTTACTGTTCAGACTTATTTTGGTCTTAGCGTATTTCAATGTCATTGTGCCGCGCCCCGACATTTGATCTTGTGCTGACAGATGAATAGATTTAAGAAAATTGATTTCCATTTTCCTGTTTGGAATTTTAAGAAAAAAGTCAGCTAAAAGTTTTTAGAGAGAAAATATTTTTAAGCAAAAAAATCAAGGAATAATTAAATACCTAATTACCTTGTCTTATGTTAGATAATATTATAGACCCCTAATTTATACACTGAGTAGGTAGGTAAGTATAAAAACTATTACAATGTTGCTTTGTTCCTGTGTTTTATGGTATATTTTTGTGTAAATTGACATTAAGAACATCATGATACGACCCTTGGCCGTAGATGAATCAGCTCTCATTTCCTGTTAAATCCTTCTGATTTCAAATATATTTTTTTAGGCTTACAGACTTACCTCAAACCTAAACCATAATATAGGGAAGACAGACATAATAGAGGTATAGAGAGATGGAGGTTGTATAGAGGGAAATTCTTCCTTATACTATGCTTAAACCTTTGTGAAGACCTTTTATAGAATTACGTTCACAGAAAAGTAGGCAACGGAGATAGCTGTACTGCCCCTCTAGACAAGTGGCATAAACTTACATCAAATCCCATACATTTGCTTTTTTGACTTTTCGTTTCGACTACCGTTTATGCTACTTTACTAGGCCCTCAGGGCCGCTATATGAAGATTAGTTTTTTAAGAAAACTAATGTAACAGTGTACAATTAGACTAAATCTGCAGATAACAAATATATTTCACACAAATTGATACATTGGTTTTCCTAAAAAACGATTTTTTTATATTATGGCGGTCCTGTGTAGCTACCTCCGTTGCCCACCGTACCTTTATGTATATCTATTAGTTTGAACTTTGAAGTAAAACATAATTCCTCGATGTATTTGTCATATTCAAAGTGACGTAATGTGAATACATTATAATAATAAACAAAACGTGTAATCGATGGTCATTTACCTAGATTATATAAAGATTGTACGTCTCTATGTAAATAATGAACAGGATCTCGGTATCAATGTGTATCTTATCAAACTTAAAAGATACTTACCACTAAGTAGATTAGGAACTGTTATTTATTTGTACGATTATAAGTGACCGTTGATGTATTACTTATGTCCGGGTGTGTCTTAGGGTTTTATTATCAGTCACGTGCTTGGTAACATACCTATACCCACGTTTAAGATTTTGGCAACTTTTCATTGCATTTCTATTTAAAAAAAACTTCCACATTAGCCTCGTGTCGCGAAAGACTTTACAAACATACGAAACATGGACACAAAGTACACCTAGATTCGGAATACACATTATTGGATCACACAAAGTTTTGTCCCGTAAATAAATCGAACTCACAATACTTATCACGGTGTTAGACGTGGCAAGGTGACCATAACCACTAGGCCATTAGTAGGTATAGTCATTTTATACGAGCGACCGAAACCGTGGGAAAAGCTAGTCGTACCTATTAAGTTTATGAACCTTAACATTGCATCACGAAAACAATTGAAACATGCATTTCCATAAGGCCGTTTGAAGGTCGATTGAAATGACAAATAAACTGCCTCTTCCTTCCGTTAATAGAATCAAAATTCCAAGACGTGAGGAAGTACACTTCCAATATGCACTTATTGCCTTTACTAGTCACATCACGCCCTCGGAAAAGGTCAAAGCCGTTAGAACTCTTGACCATCGCCAGTTTTATAGTAGGAGCTGCGAAATGAGGGCGTTTCACCTACCTATCACGTACTTCGCGTCATGATTGTAACAATATATTGATATCATTAAAAGCGTGTAAAGTGGACTACCGCGTTCATTTATCAAATATGAGTTCAATTGTTTAGTCAGGTACAGCGAAAGATATTAGGAGTAGTTCGTGAGGATGAACCTAACATGTTATCGGTTCTTTGTTCAAAGTACAATACGGGTGTGGAAATAGGCTGGATTATAATTAGAGATGGGCTGGATTCAATCGAATATTCGGCCAAATTTTCGGCATTACTAAATTCCATATCTAAACAGTTCAGAGGTCACCATAGTGTTTTTACTTTTTATAGCGATTTTGTTTCGATCCGACTTGAAATTCGTAAGATGTCAACTTTCATAAGCTTGTCATTGTTCGAAATTCAAATTACGATCAAAAATTAATCTCCTCAAGAACGTCGCGTCGCGTCGCTCGGTCCCAAATCTATTGATTAGAACATAAAAATCTTTAATAGGTATTACCATAAAGATTTGATTGTATTATAAAGAGTTCACTGTAATTTAATCCCAAAAATGACTATTAACTTTTTGACAAATGTCTTTTTTATCTACTTTTAAAGCAGAATGTTGTAAATTATTTCTTCATAAAAAGAACACATAATGCTTTGTACTTGTATAAATAAATCATGCTCAATCAGCTTTTAGGTATTCTGTTCTGTGATTACGCTCAATACAGTAACTATTATATTGTATAATATTTGGTTTTCCTGTCATAAAATTCATAATTGATAGGACCCGAAGTTTTAAAATTGGTAATCGGATTGCCGTAACATCGATGAGGGAATAAGAAGTGCACCTGTGTTTGCGCTAGAAAATGAGCCGCACAGATGGCTAGTCTAAATTAGTCGCCGTAACTAAAATTCGGCCATTCATATTCATTGATTTAGCCGAATATTCAGCCGAATATCAGACTGACCTGCCGAATTTAAAACGAATATTTGGTCATCCCTAATTATAATGCTACCGATACTGTAACGTTGTTTTAAATAATTCGATCCTTATGTTCAGTTAAGCGTAAAATATTTACGTGCACAGACACGTGCATTAATAAGCAATGCTGTACAAAACAATGGGTCGGTGTTCATTATTAAAACGGAGCTAATTCATACAAATAATGAAGTATGTATGAAGTAATTAATCACGTGAGAATCGTATCGAATTTATCACCGATTAATAAGCCATAGGGAAAATTTGTTCATGGTATTAATCTCAAGGGGCATCACGTTCTAGGTAAGAAACTACCTACTTAGTTACAAATGCGATCATACTCAAGTTAATTTATTGAAATTAGCATATCGACTCATAGTGATACTTCCCTGACCTTGATTATTGTATCATCGTAATGTTGCATTACTCCTTATCATCAAAGGGGTAAGCAGTGTCGCAGCTAGGCATCATCACTCCAGACTACAAACGAATACCGTGGATTTCTTAACACACGACCTAGAACTGGTTAGTCGTGCGCCATTGAAGCAGTTATTCAACATTTTTTTATACATATTTTACATCGAGATCCTTTGATGAAAATATTATATCCTTACTAATATTATAAATGCGAAAGTTTGTAAGTATGGACGGATGGATGGATGTTTGTTACTCTTTCACGTAAAAACTACTGAACGGATCTGGATGAAATTTGGCACAGAGATAGATTATGGTCTGGAATAACACATAGGCTACTTTTTACAGCGATAACCGACATCCACGCGGGCGGAGCCGCGGGCAACAGCTAGTACCTTATAAAAATATCCTAGTAATGTCCAAGGAACGATTTCAAAGATAAATTGATGAGGAAAACAGATTAAGTATACGGCAATGTAGTTTAATACTCTCAAGGCACTCGCAGTTATACTTCAACGTAAAGTAACCAACAAGTTAAATCGTTATTAAGTAAGCTCGTTCTAGATAACTACAAACGTTGCGACAACTGCAGCGGAAATTAGGCAAAAGTAGATATACTTATTATAAATACTCAGAGATAATAATCAGTTTGCATGCAATATAAAAATATTGTTTTTATACTACTAAGGAGACAAACAAGCGCACGGCCCGCCAGATGGTAAGCAGTTACCGTAGCCTATGGACGTTTGTAAACCAGCCCCTCTAGACAAATAGCATAAACGATAGTCGAAACGAAAAGTCAAAAAAGCAAATGTATGGGATTTGACGTTAATTTACGAAATAATGTCGTAAACTTACGTCAAATCCCATACATTTGCTTTTTGGACTTTTCGATTCGACTACCGTTTATGCCACTTGTCTAGAGGGGCAGGCATAACTCGCGCGTTGTCGACCTTTCTTCTTGTATCCCATTCCCTTAAATGAGGAATTCACAGGAACATAACGACACTACATTGCGTAGTTATTTGACTGTGGTCTTCTGATAGGTGAAGGTCCTTTCCCAGCTAGCTTGCTTGTGTGGTTCCCCATCCCACTTAAAATGCTTGTAATTATCTGGCGATTAAAAAAAGTGGCCACAGTTTCTAGCCAGTTTTCACCGTGGCTCGAATCTTGTCAACGAACTGGTTGCAGGTAAATAGGCTGACATTTCCCAAGATACTTTAAGAAAGGTGTTATAAGGGCCGTGTTGCAAGCGACCATAGACTAAAGGAACTGCTTAACATCAGGCGGGGCCATATGCTTGTTTGCCTTCTTAGTGGTATAAAAAAAACATCTTCCTAGCTTATCAGTTACATACAAGGCCGTCGTAAGTGTTACTTTGACACCTAAATAAATAAATAAGTAACCTTTTTAGGATTGTTTTATATGTATATGGAGATCAATATTTAAACGAAACATCCTGTCCTTTGTTGGTACTGATATAGAAGGAAATGGTTTTTCCTTTACATGCAATGAGTTAAGGACGAGGGCAAATATGGACGTTAGGTAAAAATCTATAGATAAAACGATTGAACCATATAATTATTATAGACTGGCCCTTAATAACCATTAGGTACTTTAATATATAAATGTAGCTCACTGTGACGTAGCATGCATATAATGTATTAACCTTTTGAACGCCACTGTCGACTAGATGCGTAGAGCCGACGATTTATCATATACTTATAGTTTGCTAAGGAATTATTACATGTAATCTTCATATTTTAAAAAGTTTTTTTTGTATCACAAAAATAAATACGTAATTAAAATATCAGTCTAATAGTCGGCAAGTGACGACCAAAATGCTTTCATTTAATTTGTCGGCTACTCCAGACCGTGGTGTTCAAAAGTGTATAACAACAACAAGTGACAAGCATGCATGAAGCATGATATTATGAGTATTTTAAAAATACGAATGGAGCGAAAGATGTATGACTTAGAAAAGCGTGACGTATGTGTAATAAAATCAAATAATATAAAACAATATTTTTAGTACTTGTAAAACGCTGACTTCAAAGTAAGTGTAACCGAGTGCAAAATTACAATGTAGAAGTTAATTCTGTCGTCTAGTTGTCTAAGAAAGGGTTAGTTACGGCCCGTCTATATATAGTTGTTACTTGATAATTAAAATGTTGTTTTGTTTACTCCGCAAGTGGAGTTTTACCTCGACGACCACGGTCATCGGTCAGTACCTTTAGTGGTCCGTGGTCGGCCGCAACTAGGTCGAGATGTATAGACCTTATTCAGTACAGCTGATAGACCTTGTCTTTATGTAATCAAGAGCCGGTTTTAAACATAGGCGTTATACTTAATCGCTTGAATATATAGTAAACGAATCTTAGAAATAGATAATGCTAAGATATGACGAGTTTTTTCTCAATTTAGTTTATAACTACATATGCATTCAGTTAAAATCTACAATCGCCAAAAATCTCACACATGCACATAAAATTACGCTCTACTAGGGAATAAGCACTGTGTCGCGGGGAACTTTACAAACATACAATTCACGAATACAAAGAGTCCCAGATTCGGAAAGTTTTATACCGTATGGATATCGAAACCACAACAGTCGGCGCGTACCTTAGACCACACCGATCGTAGAGCACACGTGCAATCAAATAGATTTATGTATTAATCTAAACTTCGATTATAATAATCAAAGAGTCTAAAGTAAAGATCGCCTGGTGGTTGAAATTCGACTGTAATTGCTTTTTGTAGTCTTTCTTTGTATGAACTTCAACTATGTGAAATTTCACACTCCTTCCTGTGCGCAATGTACAAAGTTTTTTCTATTAGTACATAGATAGCTGAATATAGTTTTGCTATTATCTTTCATTTTAGGTGTTGTAATTTCAACCCTGGACTATTTTCATTAGTACGTGTTTTAGTGCCTACGGCTTAGGTTAATCCATATTATAATCTAATACCAAGTAATAAATATTTCAACAAACAAATTACCTACTTCGAATAAATAGATAAGCGTTAGTCACGTCATAATCTGTACAGTTAAATGTTTGTACTATAAATAAGCCTATTGTTACAGATAAACAGATGCCTTATGCAGTTTATTTTAACGCGTGATTATTTCATAATCCTTATAATTACGAATTATGATACATATTTACTTAAATATTATAGCAATGTGGAAAAAGACGAGCCCGGAGCAGGACTCGAACCTGCGCCTCTCGGGTTCCGGCCCAGCGCACTACCAACTGTGCCATCCGAGCTCCTACTCCAGAGTTCGAAATTGTCCACCGCTTGTAGTGCGCTGCGCCGGAACCCGAGAGGCGCAGGTTCGAGTCCTGCTCCGGGCTCGTCTTTTTCCACATTGCTTTAATATTTAAGTATATTTGAACTGATTGCATAGTAAAAATGCTAAAAATATTTAATAATACATATTTATTGAAACTATAATTGCAGCTATATATATATATTTCCTGCTGCTGTGCACGGGCCTGTTACAATGCCAAAGGTATCACTTATTTGTTGCCTACCCAAAAATAAATACCAGGGTTTTATGATGGAATTATCGTGGAATAAAAAAAAGTTTCGTTAAAACCTCATATCCTATGAGCTCTAGAATCCTGTAGTCACACACAGGTACACAACTACAACTACATCTGTGTAGTCATTTGGCTATGGTCTTCTCTAAGGTGGAGGTCCTTCCCCAGTCGGGCTTGTTCACTAGTATGGTGCCCTGCCTCTCTTAGTATAGTGCCCTACCTCACTTAGTAGATGTAGGTAATTCTTCCTTACACTATGACACGGGCTCTTTCCAAAAGAAGAGAGGGTTTTGGCCCGCTCGCCTAATGCGGGTAGGTGGATCAGACATGCCTTTAGAATTTCTTGTAATACGTGTGGATTGCCTCCCTATGTTTTCCTTCACCGTTAGCAGATAGTAAGTCATTTGATTAGTAGGTAGTAGTAGTAGTAAAATTCACTATGTTACTATCGATAGGGATCGAATTCACACCTCATGTGTTACCATTGGGTTACATCGCTCCGAAACTTTCATGTTATTATAAAATAGCCGTGACGTTATAATCTTCTTCTTCTTATGGTTCGGTTGGTGGCCAACCTGATGACAGAGCTCTTTAGATCGCCTACATAGATCTCTGACGTGATCTAAAGACGTTATAATGTTTATGTAAAATGGCTCTGCCTACGCTTTCAGTGAAAGATGTGGTTTCTTACTAAGCAATGCTCTAATATTGCTTACCCGTCGAGTAAAACTGTTAAACAGGTACCTACTATGGCCTTTAATTAGGTATGGCTCAATTGTAACTTATCGGAGTACCTACCTACGATAAAAAAATAAATGAAATATTATAAGGCTTATTGGATTAACGGATCAAGTAATGTGTCGAATGAAATTTCACGTGCACATAACAAAAACATGTAAATTATCAAATTTCGTAAGAGGATTACAGCTTAAAAAAAAAAAAAATATGTTTGTTTTTTAATATTACATATATTGAACGAATCTTTTTTAATGAGAAAGAGACTTAAAATCTTTCAACATATAATTCAAACAAAAGTCACAAAAAAAGAAAGTTTTAACCAAAACTGAACAAGGAAGGCAACAAGGCAGTGCGATACATAAATTAAGGTTATCATTTCTTTACTTTCGTCAGCGCACTGGTGAATTTAGCAAAGGCATGCACGCAATGCAAGTTTTCCAATCAAGATTCCTGCCATCTTAATCTCACTGAAAAAAAAAAGAAATTATAGACTTAAGTAATAAGTGATGTTTATATTTTGTCATGATAGATTAGCGAAAGTTCCCATTGTAATCCGAATTAAATAGTAGGTAGGTAGTACATATAATAAAAAAAAATATGATTAGGTAACGATGGCTTCACATCAATCTAATCAGTATGATTTTTTTGGGAACTTCCAATAAAGGGAACGTAGATTACATGCTGATCTCCCGCGACGAGAAGTCCCCGGCGAGACAGGGCTTGTTTCCCAGAGCGAGAGTTATTTTATTTTTAAAGAAAAGAGTAAATAAACGCTGTGTATATTAATTGTTAAACAGGAACAGATTAATAAAAAATTGCATACATAATGTGTGTGTCAGATATTCCCAGTCGCACGTGCGGAGGGCGGATCAGTGACCGACGTCATCAGAGCAGGAACTGTCGGCCGATGAGCTTGCCAAAGTGCAGGGCGTAGGTTATCAAATATATTCGGTCACTCACCCAACTGCCTCGCCAACTCTTGCCTAATCGTGTCTACAATATTTGTCACTATTACTTTCTGTATACGAAATAAACGGTGAAAGAGAACACTAACAAGCTTCGTGTTGCGGGAGTATTTAGTCTCGGGACAACCATTTATGGATCACACAATCTTTTGTCCCATATGGTAACCACTATAGATATGGTATAGAGGTAACCACTTAAGCCAGTAAACCAATCATGGGGTCAATATATGGGCTGCTATATATGCAAAATAAAATACGATGTATAAGTGGGAATAAGTAACCGACTTTTACACATTAGGTTTAAGTTCGATCCCAGAATTCCCATATGGAATGGATGTGAATTTTACTTTGTGGGATTTATACAAATTAATCAAATGATCAAAAAAACCTTTGTTGATAGTTGATAGAGGAGAAGACCCATGTCCAGTGGTGGGATCAAATACAGAATAAAATACTTTTTTTACATTGCTAAATAACTATGTATAATATGAAGAAGAAACATTGTATTAGGTAACTGCTTCGAATTCCGTTAAATTGTTAATTGATAAAATTAGTTTGTTTTTTGTAGTATTTGTAGATGCGTACATGTTCATTAACGTATAACAAATTGATAATAAGGTAGACTTTATTATTAATTTGTTATAGAATAAGTACCTATTGCTTAATGAACATAATATGGTAGACCAAGTCCATGTTTTGTAAGCAATATATAATATCTATATAATTTGCTAAACGTTTTATAGTATTTCTTCAGGAATTAATATGATTTTCTTTTAAGAATAAATTTTTAGTACCTACATACGGCAACGTAGTTGGCTAAACAGAGCCTCTAGACAAGTGGCATAAAAGGTAGTCGAATGAAAAGTCATAAAAACAAATGTATGGGATTTGACGTAAGTCTACGATATAATGTCATAAACTTACGTCAAATCCCATACATTTTCTTTTTGACTTTTCGATGCGATTATCGCTTATACCACTTGTCTAGAGGCTCAGGGCCGCTACATAAAGATTAGTTTTTAAAGAAAACCATTATATGTATATATTTCTGTGGAATTTGTTAACAGTGTACAATTACACTAAATCTACATAGATTGGTTTTCCTAAAAAACTAATTTTCATTCCCTGTAAGCCATCTCCGTTGCCTACCTACTAAAATTCTTGGTATCTACTAAGAATTTGTGTCTTGTTCAACCTCGGCTTCGTTCGCGTGGTATATCGGTAGAATGTAGCCTGTACTACTCAGGGACATTGTATTATTGTATGTATTTAAATATTTAAAATGTTATTATTACCTTGTTCACAGACAATGGGTCTAACGCCAGCGTTCTCGAAGCGCCTGCTCACCTTTATCCAGGACGCGATGCCTCTGAGGCTGAAGGAGGTGCACTTCGTCAAACAACCCATGATCTTCAACGTTGTATGGAATATGTTCAAGCCCTTCATCAGGGAGAAACTTAAGAACAGAGTGAGTATTCTCATAAGAGCCGTATATCATAAAGTCCTTTCAGCGAATTATTTTCGATCCTAATTAAATATTTATAGGTCTTTAACAATAGCGGATCATTTTTAGAAACTTTGTAATAAATTCAATTATCTATTATTTTATCACAAAAATCATTTTCGGACCTAGAAATATCATTCCCATTTGAATGTAGGTTTAACTCAACATTTTCAGCTCGAATTCCTTTTCCACTTCACTTTATTCTATTTCTATCAATAAAAACCTTTATAGTTAATAGAGTTGTAATCTAACGAATTTCAAATTCAGATCGAAAATGAACCGCTACGAGGACGTCAAGGTACAACGTAGTAACTATTTATTAATCTGTGGTACAACCCCATATTATTTGACATAACGGTGTATGTACTCGTATAATTTCGTAACGGAAGACGGATCCACTAATATTTAAATACTTGGAAAGGAACGTTATAATTTCTAAATTCAGAAATCATTTTTCGGAATAAACAATTATTTTAGTTTACAAATTACAGCTAATTAGGAATGTCCTCGTTGTACGTGTCAGTCAGTAGTACAATGTCAGTGTAAAATACACCTGCAACTCAATGTTTAAGTGTCATTACTTTGTATACATTTCCACAGTTTTTTATTTACCGTCTCTGCTGTATACTACTATATATATTTTTTTTTACTGTTTATTGCTTCACGTGTACAGGCAAGATTTCACTTTGATGTTGAGTATATTTAACAATTATGTTTCCATACAACTAATGACTCGCCCACCTTCGCACGGGAAGCACAAAAAAAAATCTTAATCCAATTGCTACCAAAATTTACAGCATTGATACTAGCTGGGTTAATCTAAGGATTGCCTAGTTAGTCCTTTACAATTACTAATCTGTACAGCCGTTTTTGACTCCATACGAAACATACACATCGATTGTTATATATGTAGGTTAATAGTAAAGACGCAAATAACTCTAGAATCAGACGACAATTTCACATCGTTTCTTACATTATTTTATCTCTGTATTTCCAGATTTTCTTCCATGGGTCTAAGATGCAGTCTCTACACAAGCACTTGGCCCCATCCCACCTGCCCGCAGACTACGGCGGTGAGCTCCCTGCCATTGACTACTCTGGCGCTGAATGGTACCCCGTGATCAACGACGTATTGCCACACATAAACAACTGGAACTCCTACGGTTTCGCTAAGAAAGCGTAAATAGCATTTAATCCTAGGAACGTAATCTGTGACAGCAATTTATGATTATGTATGCGAGCGAAACAAACAAGCACACTAACTTAATTTGCGATAATTATTATAAGCTATTTAAACCTTATCTAGGTCATAGTCGCCATGACGATCTTAAACTTTCTCCATCTGATTTAAGATAGTAAATAAGAGTTATCTACATTAACAATGTTTTCGTTTATCGTCACATAATCACATTTGGCTAAAGTCATAGATGTTTATACTATTCTCAATGTTCATTTAGAATTAGTTTCTTAAGACTTAAACAAATTTAAGTACGTGTTCGAATTGTAGAGGTTATTTTTGCTCTTGTGAGTTCTGGCTATAATGTGTTGATTAGATAATTTTATTAGTTACATAATGCCATGTGCCCGAGCACCAGTAGTATAATATTTGAACTCTTCCGTAATCAGGGTTCATTATTATATAAGTATAGATTATTACCAAATTTAGGATTAAAGTTATCATTTCAAATAAGACAAAGTTAGTATAGCATAGTATCGAAAATCGAGAGTGAATGTGATGACAAATTATGTGATGTGATACATTTTGACAAGTAATCTAATATATTTTTATTTGTAAGTTTATTATCTGGATAATACAGGAAAGGTAGCCGCGCCGGTTGAAAAATAGTTAATATTTTCAATAATATGCAGGTTTTAGGTACAAATGCCTGAACTATGATTGATTGGTGTGTATGTGTTGTAAATGAATGTACATATGTATGTAGATACATGTGAATAAAGGCTTAAGACGCGAAAAACTGCTTGGCAGTTTTTAACCTTGTAATAATTATCACAAGATTAAAAATGCACAACAAACGTAAATGCTCTTTTATCTTTTTTACATTAATGGTATCTACTTGATATAATGAATGTTTATAGTCGCGGGGATGCAAACTGGTTTCATGACATATATTTACGACATTTTGTATGGCAAAGATATTTTATTTATTTAGATTTTAAAGGTTAGTATATATGTATAGGTAGTAGCCGATAACTCGCATGTCAGTAAAGGCTGTGAAGGTGATGGAGTACAGGGCCTGCTATGAATCATTTTATCACCAAATGTACTACTAGATATATTGAGGATTCCTGTAATTTGTTTTTTAGATATCGGTGTAATATTAAGAAATTTGCGGGCCAATTTCATTTTATCATTAGAATTTGTAACTATTTCATTGCAGCTATCAATGATATGTAATAAGAAAACAACAAAAAATACGATAAAAAAAGACACCCATTTGAATTTCTTTTTGAAGAAATTCTAAAGGCATGCCTAGTAATCTATTAATCTACGCCTGGCCTAATATAATGCAGGTGGCATTATATTAGGCCAGGCGTAGATTAAGGCCTAAACACTCTCAGCTCTTTATAGAGCAGAAACTCGTGCCGAGCAGTGGAACTTAATATAGGTTGCTATTATTATAATCTTTGAAAATATTTGTGTGTGAGTATGTAAGTAATAAGCAACATATCCTTGATAGATGTATACATTATATTTAATAGAAGTGTTACTGTGAATGCGAAGGACCAAAATAAGTATATTATGTGATCTAGTAACAATAACTTCTACTGTGATGCCCAATGTGCCTTTAGTAGACGCATTCCAATCATTATTTTTGTATTGTTTTTATAGATATATAATAATTTTATTATACGAAAGACGATACCTGAATTGCTCAATGTATACATTATGTTTGATCAAGAACAAAATAGTTCTTGTTGCGTTTTGTTTAAATTAGGTACCTATTTAATATAAATAATAAAAAGTTAAATCCATTATGTGTTTCATTACTGCTAATGTCTTATTATTTGTTACATAGTCATGCACATATGGTAAGAACGACAAAAAAATCTACTAACTCCAAAATATGTCATTTTAATTTTATCGAGGAGTTAGAGGCCAACCAGGTGACTGAGTTGTTTAGATCGTTTATATCAGCTGCAGATGTGATTTGACGGATGTTAACAGATGAAATCGACTTTTAACGTCAAAAATCAATATAGATCCACGCTCTTGGTAGATTAATAAATAATTGAAATTCATATTGGTACTGCCACGCCGACGCCGACGCACGCCGGCTGGTCTCTCGACTCGAACTCTCACCTGCCCCTCTAGACAAGTGGCATAAGCGATAATAGAAGAATTTGACGTAAGTTTACGACATTATATCGTAGACTTATGTCAAATCCCATACATTTCTTTTTTTTACTTTTCGATTCGACTACAGTTTATGCCACTTGTCTAGAGGCTCAGAGCCTCTAGACAAGTGGCATATGCGATAGTCGAATCGAAAAGTCAAAAAAGATAAATCAGAATTTCTCGTTATGAAGGTTTTGAAAGATTTAATATTTTTTTGTATGTTTACTTGACAATAGATTACTTTACCTGTATTTATTAAACGTTACAATATACGACTCACAACACGACGGGCTTCGTAGAGGGCGCCGCGCCGCTGGTGTGGTTCCAGCTTTACATTCGTCAGTGCCTAGTTTTAATTACCTAATTTAATTTACTTACTTTAATAAGAAGGAGCAAGGGTCACACGTACATACCTAGGGTTACCAAATTTAACCTGGTTAGTCAGGATTTCGTCGTACCCTGTTAAAGTTCTTACGCATTTGATTGAAAACCCTAAAATGTTTGTCAAGTCTGTTTAGATGTTTATTGTTTATACGAGTATATGATAGTGATAAATCATTTATTTTTTTCGTACGGTATACTTAGGTACTTACTCGTAAGAATAACCATTGGTTTTCATAAAATAAAATTTATACAATTTAAATGTCGTATAAAAAGTTTATTTTGCTTCATTCGTTTATCTATTCAAAAACAATGAACAAAAGCTATTATTTTTATATAGAAGCAGATATTTTGTTATATTTAGGTATCTGATATACATTTTGTTCTACGATATCTTAAACATTATGAATATTTTAAAATCTCACGATATAAGGTACTAAGTACGTAGCCTGTATTATACTGACAATCATAAAAATACTTATTTGAAGAATCCGAGTTTTGGCGTTTTCTATAATAACAGAGTTGAGTTTCTTTATATACAAATAGCTCACCTAATTCTATTCATTACTGATAAGATAAACCTTGACTTGAGCATTTATTTTGGGTTATAACATCTAATTAAAATGCAGAAACTAGTATCACAAAGCTCAATCTAAATATGAAACACAAAAGGTGCAACCACTGGAGCACGGTAATATCACCGTAACTGGGGGCATGAACACATGTGATGGGATGTGGTTTAATGGTGGCCTAGAAATATTAAACCCTGCTTTTTTAATCCGTCGCAAAATACTCGAGTCACTGCTGACCAGAACACGGTGGAGTTCCAGTGGTATCATGAACTTGTTCCCTACCTTATGGAAAAAAATTATATGCCATGCTATGTTCTGTTGGTGAAACCGACAGTCGCTTTTATGTAATTTATTAACATTAGAATTAGGAATATTTTTTACTAACAGATTGGCCCTAGTTGTCAGAAATAAAAAAATATTATTTGCTTTCTAAGTCAGCCTCAAATGTCCCTGTTTGACTCAAGACGGACGCACCTGTGGGCTATCAAATATTATTCTGGAGCTTTACAGGTTAGTTGCCGCCTATATAAATTGCGCAGTTCGTTTGATTACTGAAGTTTCTGGGCTGATGTGAACAAAGAACTACGCCTCAGTCAGGGTTGGCAACGCTTGAGCGACGGCGACGTTCCGGCTAGTATTGCAAGCGTTAATTGGTTAAGGAAACTACTTATCATGTAGGTCGTTGATACCTATGTTTCTTAGCTACCAAGGTATTGCTAAATATACCAATTTATTTGAATGTCAAGAAAGATAATTGACATTTATTGAAGTTTGTGGCTTTAGAAGTTCTGTCGCTAAGAAAAATATTTTATAGCTTTTGGCGCCTGCGCCTACTCATATTGCAATAGTTTGCCGAGGCATTATAAATTCTACATAAAAAGTTGCTTTAATTTTTTATCAGGCGTCTCATTCTTCGATCAAATGGATCGAAGGACTTATTACTTTCAATTAGCTTTTAATGTAAGTATACTCAAGTAGGTATACTTATTTTTATTGTATCTGTACACAAGGCGTTATGTAGCTACGTAGGATACATTTTTTTTTATATTTAGGTGTACTAATTGCTTACATCTTATCTACAATGCACAAGAAGCATATTAAGTAGGTAGGTTCATCTTATTTGTAACTAAGACAATGAAAAGTCTGTTCGATGTAAAAAAAACAACGGTCAATAAAATTTTATGTATCTACCGCCTTATGTAATATGCAAATACGCCTATGTAATCTATAAGCACGGTTTAAATAATAGTTTTATGTGACGAAATTCTATAAATAAAAAATAGTAGGTAAACAATATTTAGGCATTGATACATGCATACTTAGATGCAAAATACCTACATAGATAGGTACTAAAAGTTGATATCCTTAGTAAAAATACACATTCGTACTCTTTTATATTTTTCTTAGTAACAGTATGAAGTGTTTTAATATTATATGTATGTTTTAGAAAGATTGGTTTGGCACAAAGTGAACGGCGGCAGGTACCCAGCCTGACAGCGCGGTAGTGGGATACCGTTAAGATGTGCTTACAATGCCAGTCCAATAAGCACAATATCGCGGCGGCAAGCGCGCGTATCTACCTCCATAAATACTAAATACATTTAATTCATCATATCATACGCTTCGCAAACTTTGTCGCGGCCACTACACACTAATTTCCGTACAAAATAGATAATAGACAAACAAATTATATCGAGCTATCGTGCATAAAGTGATATAAAAACTGTGTCGAGTGAAAATGCAAGTGAATGGTGTCCAGGTGACGACATACTGCTGACACGCATTAATACTTGCGTAGCCGGCGTTTATTTAATAGCGGGGATTGTAGACCGATGCAAATTAACAAACAAACATAATATAGAAGATATATTACAAACACAACAATAAAATGGAACTACAATTCGGTGAGGATGGAGCCCCGTTTGTAACGTGGGGAGATAATAAAATACAATTGGAGCTAAAACTAACTGACGACACGTCTTGTAAGGAAAAGGCCGAGAAAGAATTGAGAGAAACGCCTCAAGTAGTAGATAACGCTTTGGTCGAGTTAAGGAACCTTTTAAAAAGTAAGTGTAGTGTAAGTACATCACTATATTTTTTAGTGATGTATTTTCGTCTTTCCGTTAAATATCTTTAGTAGACAATCATGAGCATGGTTGTGTTGTTATAACATACTACTAATATTATAAACGTGAAAGTTTGTAAGTATGGATGGATGGATGGTTGGATGGATGGATAGATGTTTGTTACTCTTTCATGCAAAATCCACTGAACGGATCTGGATGAAATTTGGCACAGAGATAAATTATGGTCTGGAATAACACATAGGCTACTTTTTATCACGATAACCGACATCTACGCGGGCGGAGCCGCGGGCAACAACTAGTTTTTAATACAGCTACAAAGATTTACGTCTGTATCTTTTTAATGAATGATGTGCCTAGAGTCTATTTTAGGTCATTGTAATTGAATAAATTGATGAATTGTTTGGTTAGTGGCCAACCTGGTGACATAGTTATTTAGATCGCCCATATTTACAACCGTCCCCTCGGAAGCACGGAGACGCTCAGATGAAATACATACCTACATTGTTACAATATTTAAAGTATTTTCCCGCAGTCCACACTGAGTGAATTAGTATTAAATTCACTAAACACCGACTATCTTACGGTGATGTAACCTTTACCACAAAAACTTAATAGTACAGGTTCCATAACCATAAGATATCTGTAGATATATGTATTTGGATCCCATTAATGTTGTTTACAATATATTTTTATTTAAGTTTTATTTAAAAACTTTAAGCAGAAACACACACACAGGCAGACTCAATGCCAAAGAAATTCTCTACCAGTCAATATAGGTCGTAGTTTAAAAAAATACAAAAAGTTTGCAACACAATTAGAGGATTAGATTCCATAATAAGTAATTAAGTATTTATTAATAATCCTACTAATATTATAAACGAGAAAGTTTGTAAGTATGGATGGATGGATGTTTGTTACTCTTTCACGTAAAAACTACTGAACAGATCTGGATGAAATTTGGCACAGAGATAGATTATGGTCTGGAATAACCGACATCCACGCTGCCAACAGCTAGTATAATAATAAACATTTAATTCGGTTTTCATCCATATTTAGTTACAATTTCTTAAAAGTTATGTTAGTATACTTAAATTTATTACGTTTATTTATTAATTCATATAGGTATCTTCCTGCCGCCGCACTGACACCACCGCTTTGCCTACGGATCCAGTGGCCAGTGCCACAGGAAGGGACAATCTAGCCTCTCTCCAATCACTTTTATTGATCTTAGTAACCAATAATTCTTTCTCAAATAATAAATATTCAAGTTTTTGTAAGTTGGTTGCCCTCTACCTACTTAATAATAATTCGTTGACCCGAGATTTAAGATTGTGTAGCTTTACCTTCAATAATTATATGGTAGACATATCTGATAGACTCAGATATACCTTGAATAGACTCAGATATATCTGAGTCTATCCAAGGTGCTTTGGAAATGGTACAGCCAATCATAAGTTACAATGTCGTGCTAAAAAAATGACACTGTCCCGATTACGAAATGATAAATGAAGATATTACGAGTTCGATTCCCTTTTCGGGTGGTATTGGGTTTTGTCCGTTAATGTTCAGAGTCAGCTCGAAGTCTGGTATTGTGTCTTCTATGGCAATAGGCTCGCTCAATTATTTCAAAACTGAAGAGATTGCAGTTACATTTTTCTTCTTTTTGAAAAGACTACAGCAATAGGGTAGTATCAAAAGAGTATTTATTTAGCGTTGTATTTCAGAAGGCGATTTCAAACATACAATTCTTTGCACAAACGCTTATACCGAGACCAAATAAAACTTTATCACGTGTAGGAACTGAGCCCACAACTCTCGGCGTGGTGTTACTACTCCACAAATGTAATCTACAATAACAAGTCGGTTTAAGAAGTAATAATTTGGTACAAATACGGATGTAATTTTGCAAGTTCGTCGGATTGTTCGCGTGCGCGCAACGAAAGCTGTAGTTTTGTAACACTTTCTCTTTCAATGTCTGCATCATGCTTATGCCAAACGCAAAACAAGATTATACACCATGAAGCTGTGATTCTTTGTGGCTTGTTTCACTTTCGTTTAGTAGTAAAAGTGTTAAGTAGGTATTACGTTTTGTGTGAGTGCATTTAGGTTCTATTTTTTGAAGTGAAAACTTCTTTCTTTTTTTATCTCTTTCTTTTGAGCACTTTTTGGGAAAACAAAAATCATGGAACGCGACATCGTCACCTAACGCTTTCCATATTCAAAAATGAACAAAAATCATAAGACTCGCGTCATCGTCACCGAACACTTTCCATATTCAAAAATAATAATCTAATAGTTCGACGATACAATTCAAGTTACTTATTTTTCACCTCTATCGGCAGTCCCCAAAGACTGCTCCGCATGTTTTTTTTTCTATACTACTTAAATGGCCAATGAGCATATGGCCAAGTATATGCTTGATGGTAAGCAGTTACCGTAGCCTATGGATGATTCCAATACCAGAGGTATCACTTGCGTGTTGTCTACAACACCAGAGATTCCCTGAAATAGGAAAACGTAATTTAATACAGTAATATAATTACATAACACAATATAAGTACATTGTGTTTGTAACAGATACTTATGAACTATGTTTGTACATGTAACTTACCTAAGCAATACCGGATAGGACAGTCTACTTAGTAAGCAATGATGTTTAGGACTGTTGGGCTAGGTAACGGGGTTGGCTTTCGCTCTTCCTTGTTAATAGTCGTTTGATTACGATAGAGGCCTAAATATGGCAGATCTAAAAAACTCTGCCACCAGGGGCCGTAAAAAGGACGAAGCTATATAGCATGTATAGCTCCTTTCCTCTTTCTCGCTCGAAAGACTAACGTTTAACAATGTCCATGCTACGAGCCGAGATTGGCCAATCACCGAACGATAAGAAGAAGGAGAATTGAACCAGAGTCAGTGGTTTAGTTTAGAGTTTAGGGTTTGAAGTATATGAACCCTCTAGCACAGAATACTTAATAGTACCTACAGCTCTAGTCTGCTTTCTTGATAGAGAAGAAACCCTGAATATATAAAATGTGTGTCGCAATTGGTTATGAAAGTAATTATAAATAATAAAAAAGCAGAGATTATTGGGATCAGCTTGAACCAAGTTGACAAAAGTCCTTATTTTCAACTTAGCAACTTTCTATAACTCTCAATAGTTTAAATGTACATAGCTGTAATAAGTGCAAACAACCCAGAAGTACCTAATGGAAAACCGG
The DNA here is from genome assembly GCA_947095525.1 of Trisateles emortualis. NCBI lineage: Eukaryota > Metazoa > Arthropoda > Insecta > Lepidoptera > Erebidae > Trisateles > Trisateles emortualis. The sequence continues at coordinate 16,875,540 of OX352732.1, read as the reverse complement.
AATATCAAGAATGAATCTGAGACCTTATCTCGAATTATTAAACCAAAATTTATCGAATTCACGTAATAAGGAAACCTGCGCTTTTATCTTTTAAATTTTCATTATTATTTATACATTATATTGTAACTAACAGATACCTACCTATGCTAATTTATGCAAAAAGGTGGTAGGAACTTTAACAATGCCGTCAGCAAACAAAAACATAACAAGAAGTTTTTATATTTTATCAATTACTAGTGATCCACCCCGAGTTCGCCCGGGTATTTTCTGCGCAATTTGTTTTTTTCGCCCATAAGAATCTTCTACAAAATATTAAAAAATCATTATAAAAAAGCAATTAATTCGGTAAAATCGTTCCCAAGTTATAGTGTGAGTAAAGGAATAGAATATAAGGATTCATTTATATATACTTACTTAGATACTTACGCAACACTGTCATCTTCTTTCATGTGTTCTGTGACTGTCATTGTAATATAATGTAATTGAATAACGAAAATAATTAGTCATCTTTAGAGTTTTATTTTAAACTTCGATAACATACATACCTACCTACTGTCTGCTACTATAGATCAATTGTACCAAACACAGAACAAAGCTTAGCAGTCAGGGTCACTAAACACAAACAAGCCAGCCAATATTTCTGTTGTCATCAAAATTGGTCGTTTCAAATCTAATTACTAGCTGTTGGCCGCGGCTCCGCCCGCGTGGTTGTCGGTTATCCTGATAACAAGTGCTCTTTGTCCTTCCCCATGATGCCTAATTATTTCCTTGCCTAATTTCATTAAGATGTATGTGAATATATACCTATATTATGTCAATGTGTCTCCATTCAGCCGTTTAGTGGTGAAAAGATAACAAACACACGAACTAAAAAAGAAAAAAGTTAATTTGCATTTATAATAGGTACCTATTAGTAGATATGGATATTATGGATTTTTTTCATTTTGTTACTCACAAACCGATACATACATTAATCATCTTAGAGCTTCGATGGTGATGAGTTTATATTATTGTTGCCCAAAACAAGATTTCGCGTTGTATATTTATAAAAAAATATTGGCGAATGAATTAAAGACGCACATCGAGTAAATTGATGACGTAAGTAATAATACAATCCGACTTCCTAATATTATTTGGCCGCGTAATTTGAGGCCAACAATGTAAGTGTGTGCGTGTTGTTGGTACGAGTATGTAATTAGGTGCGTGTAAAGATAGTCTTTAGTGGTTCCTTCAACCTTGGTCAGCAATTATTTTACAGCGACATATGAGAGCGCCAATTAGGATTAATTTAACGATACTAAATACCTATATTTCTTATGTACTTAACCTTCTTATATGTGTACAGTGGTTAGGATTATTATTATTGTACCTCTGTACGTAAGTATTATAACTATCTATTTACAAGAAATACTTGAATATAAATGTAGGTAGGTCCTACTAGAGGCACGCTGTGAACATTTTTTATCCCATTTTTATTATTTACTAGTGGCCCACCCCAACTTCGCCAAGGTGAAACTATTTTCAGCTCAACTTTTTTATTTGTTTTTACATAAGAACCTTCTCCTGACAATAACGAAGATAGCAAAAAAAATTAGCGAAATCGGTTTTGCGCTCAGCAACACATTCAGCGATTCATTTTTATACCTATAATTAGCCTATTAATTGTCTGCAGGGTAAAGGCTTCCCCTTCCTTTATCCATGATACCCTATCTTTTGCCAGTGGGAGCCAGTCCCTTTTATAGGTGTCAAGTTCATCTCGCCATCACCTTTTGGGTCTACCTCGTGTCCGCTGCCTCTTATATGGGACCCACTGTGTAGTTGCTTTAACCCCCTTTAGGCGGTAAATTTTTCAAAACTCTTTTTCAGTTTATACTACCTACCTATGATGATGATACGTATGATGGGTCCCAATTTGGGAAATCCCAAAACGAAAAATCATTTTGTGTATGCTCAATGCATTTGGCAATTTGCGAACAATTGTTCGTGGGAAGCTAAAGTAGCAATAAATCGGGCCGAATTTCTCGAATTGAGGAATCGAAGGGAATTAAAGGGACATTATTAGCACAACTTATAAGCATGTGGTTCTCCGTAAGAAAGGTCAAGCTGTGTAACAATGTCCCTGATGTTGCAAGAGTCCGCAGGCTGCGGTCACTGTATAGAAAATGGCAGGCTGTAATTACGTGTGTCATTTTCTTTACTTGTGGTGTAAAATGACACACGACTTCCTCGCCATTGGCTCAAACATTTATTTTATATGGTACACAGATAATCAAAGTCAAAGTCAAACTCATTTATTCATTAAGATCAAATACATGATACTTATGAACGTCATAAAAACAAATGCCAGCATACTTTTTCCTACGGCCAATTCGCTGACTATGGTAGGGCCTCGAGAAGAATTGGCAAGAAACTCGGGTCACTCTTTTTAGTCGCCAGAATGTAACATTTACAATTTGGTATAAGTTACAATATTAGTGATGAGTACCATTGTTTGTTTTAAGTCCGAGTGTAATTTATCTACTTTTATAATATATAGATATATATGTACCTATGTACATATTTAGGAAATATATAAGTATTTCATCAGTTGTCTGGTTGCTATATAGTACAGTCTTTGCCTACTTTGGGATTAGACGGCGCAGGTGCGGCGGTGTGTGAGTTGTCCTAAAATATTATTATATGCCCGCGAAATTGCTGTTACGCTAACGCACAGGCCGATCAAATTTGTAATATGAAAGCAAACATTATAAAAAAGCTTAAAACACAATGCAGATTATTTATATTGCGAAAAACTACAGCGATAAGCAAAAACTAATGAGTCATCGCTCAGAAGGTTTCGTCGTGATTCGTATTGGCTGCCTCATAACAATGCATTGGTTTGGTGTGCTAATGGTGTACATACAATAAGAGATATTTATTTACGAAAATCACTTCCTATAGTTCAAATAAAGGACTGACATTGTCCTTGTAAATGTTGACTTGTCCCTAAATAAAGGTCGTTATCTTTATAATTGATTAAATATTTAATATTGGCTTCCAACAACGACTTCGCCCTTGCGGTGCAACAATGAAAAGTAGATTTCATCATGTGTTTCTTTGTTTGATTATTTGCATTCATATAATTAATTGGAAGGACTGGTTCTCCAGTCCCTTCAACTGCTATTATTTATAATAACTTATTATTCCTTCAGAAAGTCATGTTTACGTAAATACATTTTACTAACTATACATAAAACTAATTTATTCATAAATACAAAACAAAGGAAAAACATAATACAAATGAATGTAATATAACTATGTCTGCAAAATAATTATCTGTCCATAGGTGTTTTGATCTAAAAGAAAAATGAACAAAGTGACACATCTTAACTTTAGAGGGAGAAAGACGAGGAAAATCGCTCTCGGGCAATTTTTACTTTTTACTTAGGTATTAATCTAAAAATGATCTTCCACTAACGATACCTATTTGCTATGTAAATATAGTTTCTATTAAAAAAATACTTGGTGAAGTTACTTGTACAAAAAACAAAGATTTGGATCTATTCATCTACTCCATTTTAGTATTTTTAATACTATCTAAAAACTAACAGTTTCTTATATATTTAGTCGATGTAGGTGAAAATAATGTAGCTTTAGATCCGTTAAATTAACTTTAGAATAGGACTATTCTTAAGAATATCTTGTTTGTTTAGCATACAAATTGTTGTATAAAGCTGAAAAGTTAGTTTGTGTGCTTTGGTAACAATCCTATTTGAAAAAAAAAATGCCTTTGCAATTCTAGAGGAAGTACCTATGGAGAGCATTGCAGTAACAATAAACGTGACTCAGGATAAAATCAAATTTGCAATTGCTGGCAACAGCTAGTATTTCTATATATCCGAATTCAAATACTTAAAAGAGAATTATCAAAATCGGATGGTCTTGTAAAAAGTTATGCGTGGTTGGTCATACATAAAAAAATATATATATACGGGTCGACTTGTCCGATTTAAACCTAAATATATGTATATTGATTTTTATTACGTATCATAATATTGAATTATCTATCAACATACTACATACACACACTCAACTAACATACATATGTGCTTGTAATTATACACAAAGTAACTCAATAACACTGTCTAATATGAATATTTAATTTGTTTCTTAATAACATAATTGTGTTTTGTAATAGATATCACAAGCAATCATTGAGAGAGTGAACACGATAAAGTAGATAACCCCACGCCCTACAAGAATGCTGCTTAAAAATACCTAATTAGTATTTGCGATAGTGTTGTTAAGATTTATAAATATCAGTCATTGCAGTGATGTATACAACTGATGAACAAGACACTTAATCTGTTCTTACCTATATAATACCAGTTTTTCTGTGATCATGTTTTTATGGAGTTCCAGAAATTGTAACATAATATCAATTCATTCTGACGATTGAAAAGTAGCCTGGGTTTATTGTTAGTTCTTTCCTTAAGCTCTAGCTCTGTCTATTCAGTCAGTGAATCTGGAACTTCATTTGGCATTTTTCACCGATCTGTATAAAGTTCACTGTGTGACATATTATATGAATAAACGATTTTAATTTTCCATGTTAAATCATGATATTGTCAGAAAGCAAAATCTGTCTCAGGTTGTAGGTACAGCATAAGGCATGTATTTTTTTACAGGGTGGCTATGCGTAAGTGATAAAAAAACAGCTAACGCTGCTAGGAAACGTATGCTATGTAAGTCTTATAAGTGTAAACCCTTTAGACTTACATGTACATAATAATTATGCATTCATAGGATAAACGAAAAACAAAAGCATGCACGTAATGCGTATTAGATACGTCATACCTATACAATATATTTATTTTGGTTGCAGAAGAAACATCATTATACATCCCAATCGACAAAGATGATTTCCTCATGAAGTTTCTGAGGCCGTGCAAATTCTATCCCGACAGCGCATTTAAAAAGGTAATCTGACGTTTATTTATACTTATTACTTAGGTATTTTTTATTTCAGTTTTTGTTTAGTTAAGTTTTAGTTTAAATACTCATTATTAAGTTATTTGTGAATCGATTTCGAACTAAAGTAACAAAGGTCTTATTCATTGATAGCTTCAATGCACAGTTGTTCAAACAAGTCCACAACATCCAATCTAAATAGACCTCGTGACAACCAACCGACACAAATGCATTGATAAACCTAATACTGGATTTCTGTACAGTCTTTGACATATGTTTTTTTAAAAGCACTAGATGTTGCCCTCGGCTCCTCCCAAGTGGATGTCCGTTATCGCGATCTCCCCTGTTCCTATTAAGATTTTTTTATTTAATTTTATTAAGGAAGTATTCCATATTGGGCACCCGTTTTAATGGCACCTGAGTGAATGGCACCTAAGGTATTCCACATTGAGCACCTACCGATATTTTTATATCGATATGTTCCACTAATGGCACCTGCGAAAAATATCGGTAGGTGCCTAATGTGGAATACCTTAGGTGCCATTCACTCAGGTGCCATTAAAACGGGTGCCCAATATGGAATACTTCCTTAATAAGATCCACTTAGCCGTTTAGACGTGTAAACGTGGCAACAGACAGACAGAGTCACTTTTGCATTTACTGTTGGTAATTAATTATCTTATGTTAAATTATTTTACTGTGACAAACAAGCAAATATACGTACTTACCTAGAGATGGGCGGGTGGGTAAAAATCGGGTGGGTAAAAATGGGAAGGAAAGGTAAAAATGGGTAAAAATTGATTTTTACCCATTTTTACCCGGTATGTATTAAAAATACCGGGTATAAATTAATTCAGTATGTAATTTGGTTAATTTTCATATTAAAAAGACTGTAAAATGCCTTTTTGTATTTATCTTGACGTGTACTATATTCCAAGATGGGTGTTTAGGACGTGGTGATGAAGTTGGAAGGTGGCCATGGCAACTCTTCAACGAAACAAGATAGATATGTCGTATTTTGGATTTATTTTGACTAATACTTATAGTACTCGTCAAAATAAATTCAAAATACGACATATTCATAATTCCTAGGTGGGTGCTCAGGATTGATGATGAAGTCGGAAGGTGGCCATGGCAACTCTTCAACGAAACAAGATAGTCATATCGTATTTTAGAGTTTTGGATTTTTTTTGACGAGTACTATATTCCTGTTCAGGATTTATGATAATGTCGGAAAGTGGCCATGGCAACTCTTCAACAAAACAAGATAGCCGTGTCGTGTTTGGGTATTTTGGATTTATCTTGACGAGTACTATGTTCCTGTTCAGGATTGATGATAATGTCGGAAAGTGGCCATGGCAACTCTTCAACGAAACAAGATAGCCGTGTCGTGTTCGGGTGTTTTAGATTTATCTTGACGAGTACTATATTCCTAGATGGGTGTTCATGACGTGATGATGAAGTCGGAAAGTGGCCATGGCAACTCTTCAATGAAACAAGACACCCGTGTCGTGTTTCGGTGTTTTGGATTTATCTTGACGAGTACCTACTATATTCCTAGATGGGTGTTCATGACGAGATGATGAAGTCGGAAAGTGGCCATGGCAACTCTTCAACGAAACAAGACACCCGTGTCGTGTTTCGGTGTTTTGGATTTATCTTGACGAGTACTATATTCCTAGATGGGCGTTCAGGATTGATGATAAAGTTGAAAGATGGCCATGGCAACTTTTCAACGAAATAAGATAGCCGTGTCGTGTTTGAGTATTTTGGATTTAGAATTTGAAGAGTAATATATTCGTAGGTGGGTGTTTGGGACGTGACCATAAAGTCGGAAGGTGGCCATGGTAACTCTTCAACGAAACAAGATAGCCGCGTTGTTTTACGATTTGTTGATTTATCTAGACGGCTAATATAATTCCAGGAGGTGTTTAGCGTGTGATGATGATGTTCAAAGATAGTCATAGGAACTTTTCAACGAAACAAGACAGCGTTTGAGATCTTTTTAAGAATATTTAATGCATTTACACTTATAAATTAAATAAATACACTATTAAAGCTTGTATTTTTTTTTTAAATATCGTCGGTCTCTACGTACGAGATTAAAATAATGATTTATATAATTGCAGAAAAAAACATGAGTTATTTTGTAATATCATTTTCATTTTAATATGATTCTTGGATGATACCCTCTGGAATCTATACTAATATTATAAAGCTGAAGAGTTTGTTTGTTTGGTTGAACGCGCTAATCTCAGAAAGTACTGGTTCGATTAGAAAAAATAGTTTTGTTGAATAGTGCAGGCAGGCTATAAGCCATATAACATCACGCTGTGATCAATAGGAGCGGAGCAGTTGTGAGATATGTTGCAAAATCGGGGAAAATATTCCAAATTACCACGCGGACGAAGTCGCGGGCCACCCCTAGTGATATAATATAGTAAGATCTCATTGCAAAAATGATATCTTTTTATTTAAAATTCAGAGATGACCGTTTGTACGCTGAAATTTAATATTCTTTACTCAGTCACGTTTGACATGTCAGCTTTTACACAAGAGATTAATATCAATATATGAATCAAAATCATTTTATTGTGTTAAAATTTAAGAAAATAGCACTAAATAGACTAGGTAACCTAATAACATTTTTTTACAACGCTAGAACGTGAATGTCGATGAATTACCTAAGAGAAAAGAAACGATGTCATATGACATACCCGCATTTACGCAAAGTAGCGCGCTTTTTAGAACATTTATGTTCTCATCTACGACACTAATTCTTTTAATTTACTACACATGTCATAATTTACGTTTATATCTAGTAAACTATTTCATAGATTTAAAAAAGCAATATGTGATAACCTGAATCAATTTATGCAATGAAAAAATGGCTTTTTCGACATGCCGCTTTGTACGTAGGGACCGTCGAGATAAACTTATTTATTATTTAACACAAATTTATTGCATTGCGTATTTAATTTTATAGTTTATGAATCCGAAAAATCAGATCATGAATATAAAATTATTGTAGGTATAAAGTAGATACAAACGTGTCTCTTTTAGGTACTGAAATTAGTTTACGTTTAAAATATTTATTTAGACGGCTAATATTCTTTCTTTCTTTCTTTTCTATCTTTCTTTCTTTTCTATCTTTCTTTCTTTCTTTCTTTTCTATCTTGAATATTTTTTATGAACATTATCAGCATGTTATATAATTACATGGAAAGTTCTTCATTTTAATTAATACCCGGTAAAAATTAAAAATGGGTGGGTAAAAATGGGTATAAATGGAAATTTTCCCGAAGGTCGGAAATTTACCGGGTAGACGCCCATCTCTATACTTACCTGATCTATCTCTGTGGTAGTTACCGTAGCCTATGGACGCGTGTAACACCAAAGTTTTGTGTTATAGATAACTCTGGTATAAGGAAAACGTTATTTTAAAATTACCGAAATGTATTTCAGGGATACCCGGTACGGCCGGTACAATTGACATACAAAAAACCCAATATACACATTTTCGTATAAAAGAAACACTCAAAACTGTCGCATACAATAGTAGTAGTAGTAATAAAAACATATTATTTTTGAAATTCAGCCTTACGCGCATTGTATAAAGTTGAATTTGTATTGAAGTGGCTAGACCGACGCGAGACTGCAATATACGCAACAATTTCAAATAGTGCGCGTATTTTATGCGGACGGTTTTGAGACGCTGATTGTTACGTATCTTGGGTTTTATGTATATCAATGCCCGGTAATTACCTATCAACTAAGATGCCATTCAACGTGGCAATGCCGCCAGCCTTTTGGGCACTTTTCCGTTTGACAGTGATTCGGAGGAATATTATGACGCCTAAACTATTGCCTTTTATTTCATTAAGTAATTAGTTTTTCATATTTAGGTTTAGTTAGTCTAAATAAGTTTTTTCATATTATTCTTGTATATATATATATATATAGCATTAATTTACCATAGATCTATATTGTTTGTAAATACCTTATCATCTGAATAAAAAAATTACCATCCCTAAGATGCAACTATAATTAGAGATGGGAAGTGGGTAAAAACCCGAAGGTTTAATACCCGGAATAATTCCAATTTGGGTATTTACCGGGTAAATACCCGGGAAAATATCCAAAACACGGGTAAAATCGTTTAAAAACAAAACTATATGTTATTATTGTTATGAAACTGTATTTAGAGGGAAAGTTACTTGGAACGCATGTATGGATGTAAAGAACTTTTATTAAAATGTTATTTTACTATATTTATACAGTTTATGTTTCATGCAATGAAATCGTAAGTACATTCTTTGACACTTGTAAGTATCTGCTGGTATAACTAGAGATAAGAGAAACAAGATAAAGTCAATAATATATTTATTGAAAAATAACCCCTTCACCAAGTTTACATTAATTTAAAAACATAAATTTTTATGATTAATCAGAATCTGAGTCATTTTGATTTATTAGTTGATTGACATCTAAAAACTCCAACTCAATATTGTGTAATGTGCCAGATGTTGATGGTTCTACTGAGGGGTTAGTAATTGGGCTAGTGGCTGGACTTTGTACAGACGGAGAATCTGTATCTGCATCTTCTATAACAATATCTGCTTTTTTTAAAAGGTTCCAATTATACGAAATAAATGATATTTTTGCTGCCCTTTCTGTCGTAAGCCTATTTCTTTTTGCGCTATGTATATTGCTTAGATTGCTAAAGCTCCGTTCTGTAGCTGCCGACGTACATGGTGCAGTTAATATACGTACTGCAACTTTACTGAGTGGTCTTGATCCACAAATTCCTTTCCACCATACAACAGGATTTGTATTGTTCACACTTTTCCATACAAACGATTTTGCCCACAAACCGTCTTTAGCTCTATAGTTAGCCAAGTCGGTCATCACTTCTCTATTCAATAGATCGCCCATATCACTTATATATTGTAATGCTTGAAGTAGTTGGTCTTCTTCCAATTCAAGGCCTTGTGATTTTGGGTCTAATATATAAGCTGCTAAATGTATAGGCTTTACACAATTTTGCATCCTATTGTTGACACACCTCAAAATATTTTCTTTGTCATCATTGCCCATTAACTTAAAATCAGGCAAAGCAAAATTTAATGATGACTTTATATCCTTGAAGGCTAAATACACTTCATGAATGTTGATTCTATTCCCTTCTAGTTGAAATATTTTATCATTTATTGGTTGCAATAATCTAACGCATTCTTCAATCATGGTCCAAAAATTTTCATCTAACAAATGCGCCTTGTCTTCGGTTCTCATCGTCGACTCTTCGTGCACTGCCAGTGTCTGCAATGCAACTTTTGACTGTAGCATACTTTTCAAAGCATTACAGTAGCTACCCCAGCGTGTTTTTACGGGTAATTTCAAAGTACCACCTGCACCTTTTTCTTTTACGATTTGTGCTAGTAATGAGCTCATTGCTTGACTTCTTTTAATTGTTTTGATAGAGTCTGTTACCATTTTTAGGAATTGTTTTATTGGTTCTGGTTTTAAACAGTCTTCACATAGTAAGTTGAGCGTATGAGCTACGCATCTTAATGGTGTTATATGAGGATGTGTATTTCGTACGATTTCAAAAGCTTTTTGAAGATTACTAGCATTGTCTCCTATCATGGTTGCAAATTTATGTGCGCCGTAAACGTTTATGACATTAAGTATTTCTTGACTTAAATATTGACTGGTGTGACGATGGGTGAGAGTATTTAAACTTTTGACAAACATTGGTTCTGGTTTGGCAATAAGAAAGTTGAAAATTCCTTCAACTCTTTGGTTACTCCAGCCGTCACATTGTAAATGTAAATAATTGGCTGATTTTAGGGCTTCCGTTATTTCTTTTTGCATTTCATTATAAATTTGATCCAAATGTGTAGTTGCTATTGTTTTTCTTGAAGGTGGCTTGTATTGTGGTTGCAACTCCTCGAAAAATTTAAGCCATAATGGATGCTCTACCATGGATAAAGGTGCACCCGTGACAAATATTGCCTTGGATAGCATTTGATCCAAGATTTTCTTCTTATTTGTCAAAACTTCATCAGATGATGTTGATGCCAGAGAAGTACTAGGTTGACCATCTTCAAAGCTTATTGACTCTTGTCGTACATTATCCGACTTACTTTTTAACTGTTCGCCAATTACAGCAGGGCATTTGTAGCAGTTTTTTAAATGTCTTGCCATTTTATTAACATTAGCGTATGTATATAATTTTTCACAATATTTGCATTTTGCAGTTTTATTACTGGCAATAAAATGCTTCCAAATTTCTTCTTTTTTCTTGCGAGGCATGATGATCTAGAATAAAAAAAGAAACTTTACTAATTGTGCAAATTAACTAGCATTTATCTACATATTATACGCGACATATTATACATATTGCAAAAACAGAAGATATGATGCAGAAAACGACGATGGGTAAACAAACGTATGGCATTATTGATAATTTTATAAAATAAAAAAGATGCAAGAACAGATGTCGGCATAGCTATAAAGGCGCTTAAATATTTATTGTCTTTCCACAACGTTTATCCTTAACCATTGTTTTAAGTTGCATTTTTATTATGTTCAATATAACGGATCACGAAAACATCGCACGAAGGGATTCTCACACTTTTTAACACAACAGATGCCGAAACTCTTTGTTTTCATTTAAAAAATAGTGCCATAAATCATCTTCGGCAGGTTCACAAGATTTTGGGTACAAAAGACACCGAAGTGTTTTGTTCTAAGAAATAGTAACCACGGTTTACTCTTTTTAAACATGCACATCTACATTTTGGCAAAACATGATATGAATTCCATTTTTTAAAATTACGTAGGTATGACTTTCTTCTAATTAGACACATTTTCAATTACATTGTAATTCAACTATATGTATACATTTACGCAGTAACAGACAAAATAACTTTAGGTCTTAATTTTATAATAATACTTAATAATATTTATTTATTTATGGCAACTAGGCCCAATCTGTTAGTAACAATCTATATTTTCTAATACTAAATATCTACAATATATTTGTTATAGCTGCCTTATATCTATGCCTTATTACAAAATACACATCCTTACTAATATTATAAATGTGAAAGTTTGTAAGAATGGATGGATGGATGTTTGTTACTCTTTCACGTAAAAACTACTGAACGGATCTGGATGAAATTTGGCACAAAGATAGATTATGGTCTGGAATAACACATAGGCTACTTTTTGCAGCGATAACCGACATCCACGCGGGCGGAACCGCGGGCAACAGCTAGTAATTATTATAAAACGTAGTTTCTTACCGTTGGGTTTTTCTCCAAAATATGTCTTGCTTATTCCACTGCACTTCAAAGTCCGATATCAACAAGCCAAAAATGTCATGTAAAAGTAAAGGGTGGTCACAAGTCCGTAAAATAAGCTGAGGTCTATTTTCACAATATACAAGCGCAATCACTTCGACACAAAAACAACAAACGCAGGTAGTTACAATGCGGTCGTCTACACCGTAAGAAGCACCAGCATGAACTATACAATACACCCCGAACGTGCCAAGTGTCAGGTAGCGCTACCTGACGTAATAAAACAGTACTATTTAATAGTCGGAATTATTAATATTTTATTTATTACAATCAGTATTGCAAAGTAAAAAATATGTTTATGTTTTATAAACGTAAGAAAATGCTTATAATACAAAATTATTAAAGTGTTAGTTACTACCATATAAGTTACCAACTTAAAAGATATTTACCCACGATTCGGGTATTTTCCCGGGAAAAAACCCTATATTTTCCCACTCGGGTATTTTCCCGGGTATTTACCGGGTAGAAACCCATCTCTAACTATAATATATTGTTTTCATTACAGATACTAGCGTACTACAAGTTTAAATTATCATACTCAGATTATTGTCATGATTTGATACCGTCAGCTATCCGCTTGCCATACGAACATTCAATCGTCTCAATTCTCGGACCAAGGGATCAATATGGACGTCGCATTATCTTAGTAGAATCTGGAGGTATGTTGTAATTGTTGATCTAGGGTCGCTGTGATCCAATAGAACCTCACCCGCAACCATCCGCGGAGGGACGGCGTACCCGGTGCACCCGAACGCTGTCACTGGGGATGGGCAGCCGCATCTGTGCCGGTCGCCTACCACAATTGCCACTATTAATAAGGGGGAAAGGAGTGTATAGTAAGTAAGTAACATGACCTCCCGGGTCGGGATAAAAAATACATTATTACTAGGTTTTTTTGACAAGAAATTCACAATATACGCCCGAAGTTTATAACCAAGCAGTGTTTACTTAGGAAAGCCTGTAAACTCGTTAGTTGGAGCTAAAATTGTGTCCTAATATGGAAATAATGTCGCCCTCTATTACACGGTACCTGATATGATTCACGAACACAAAGTACACCTGCAAAATATTTTCTCGTGTAGGCATCGAAGCCACAACACACCGCGCAGTCAAGTGTAAAGTCCCTAGTCCCTATAGCGTAGTAAGTAACTATTTAGTAATCTGTGCCTATAGTACCTATATCTTTAAAGTCCTCTGGCACAAGGCTTGTTCACTAGTGCGGAACTGTGGGAGTCCTTCTTTAAAAACCAAAAAAATATATGAGTACATTATCCTTACTAATATTATAAATGTGAAAGTTTGTAAGTATGGATGAATGGGTGGATGTATGTATGGATGGATGGATGGATGGATGGATGTATGGATGGATGGATGTATGGATGGATGGATGTATGGATGGATGTATGGATGGATGTATGGATGGATGGATATATGGATGGATGGATGGATGTTTGTTACTCATCCACGTAAAAACTACTGAATGGATCTGGATGAAATTTGGCACAAAGATAGATTATGGTCTGGCATAACACATAGGCTACTTTTTACACTGATAACCGACATCCAGGCGGGCGGAGCCGCGGGCAACAGCTAGTAATAAAAAAAGCCTCGCTTCGATAAACAACTACTTAAGTAGTTAAAAAACTAACAGCACAAAAAACATTGTTCGACACGTTCGACACAGATTCATTAGATTTATTCACCACTCACGCACACAACAAAGTAAAATAATGTCTACTATAAAATCTAGAGTTCCTCGGTTTAGGTTATTTTCACTCCACACTTTCTATGAAAATGATAATTATATTATATTATCATTTTCATTTATTTCATTTATTTATAACTAGCTGACCCGGCGAACTTTGTTCCGCCTTAATGTCAATAAATAAGCAGATTTTTTTTATTGGAAAAAATACAAAAAAAAAAAATTTCTACATCAATCATTCATAATTATTTCTGTATTTTAGTACATAGGTTGCTCTTCATTTAAGTACCTTGTGATACACGACATTTTTTGTTTTATTATCAGGCGCAAAAACAAACAACGCAGATGGTCTTCCGACCCGTGAACATGCCACGTATAATTGACCATGGGAAAAACATGAATGTTCTAGATTTAAACCACAAACTTTTAAGGATTGGCCTTGTGATTTGTTGATGGTCATGGCAAATGCAAGACGTATCGGAAATTGAAGTCTTTTAAATTCAAACGGCATATCGGTTGGGATCATCGGTATCCTCGGAATGAGAACTTCCTCACCTTTGAATTTTCCTATCATTATCGTAGCGTAAATTACATTGTTCATCAATTTTCTAACCACCAAACGCATACCGTTGCACAGTTTTGGTTGGTTTATGTTTCGAAGCATGATATGTTGGGAATATTACACCATTAACAGTTCGTAGTGACTCAAATGACGTTGGCCCAGGCACATTTACCAGCAACAACCGCAAATAGAAACATTCATTATTCTTTGGATGAACTGTATACATACGACCAAGAGCATCAGTAGAACGCACATCTGGATACCCAGGAACCGCATCGCCTTGCTTCCGTCTTTGAAAATTCTTCGATGAAGCATTCCAAGTATAATAACGTGGCATCTCCGAGTAAAGCAAAGTTCGTGCAAACTGATCGCTTTGGCAGATTGCAAAAAAACTGGTCAATGTAGTTGCTGGAGGTGTTTCAGCACGTTGCGTAGCATTCGAAGCCGAGAAATATACTCGTTGACCATTCTCCAGATGCACCGCCAAATGCGTAACAGTAGGATGACGTTCGTGAATGGGAAATGCGAATATACGCCAAATCGCTTCATTACAGTTTACATAACGACCAACTTGATAGCGTGAAATTTCATCGTTGGTATTCGAGGATTGCAATCCAAAAACCGCCATATCACTGCCTTTCGTGACATATTTGCAAATATATTTTATGGACTTAACTGAATTGCAGTATTCAACGTTGCAATGTGTCTTGAACGATTTAGAAATAAGTGGCGAATATGGAACAATCCAACTGTTGTCGACAACGAAATCCATTCTTTTCACTTTCGTTGTGACAGTTCGACCGTTGTCATCTGGTGATCGACGCCGATACAGCGGATAACCATCATTGCCAGTGACAGTCTCCGCCGTTAATTTCCGTAGATAGCGTTTAGAGCACTTTCCATCGACCATGCAAGGTGATTGGGGATTGATGGCACCACACGGTCCATGAATCATATTAGTAGTAACAACATCATGTAGGTCTGGATCGACTTCATAATCAGGAATCTCAGCACATATGATATCATCTATTTAGTCAGGCTGAATTCTTTCTACTAACCAAATAAGAATGTGTGCGTGCGGCAGGCCTCGCTTTTGCCATTCGATTGAATACATCCAGCATCGAGTATCTCCAAAGACGCGTTGTTTAACAATAAAGTGCAATGGACTACCAATGTATGTCGCCGGCAGAATAGTTAATCGACCAATATTAGCTGCATTTCCTTCAGTACTAACTGCATCACGTAAATGGATGTACTCCTCAGAACGCAGTTTGGCTTGGTTCAACCTAATGAATGTTAAACGTTCCGTTTCTATTTTTACATACATGTCAACGCAATACTGCTGAAACAATCGACGAAACCGCAGCAAATAGTTTATCTGCTTTGATAACAACTTTATAGTCATCACTTGGCATGCGCTCTAAAGCACTCTTAAACAACCTGACCAACGCATGATGTTCAACACTGCAAGTCTTGAATAATAATTTCTTGTTCTTCTTCAGTCCTTTCATTTGCAGTATTTCGTATTCTTCTTGCATCACGGCTTTGTCGGGAAAGATTCGATCGTCTTGGTCGCGGCATTATTAATTAAACTTCACTTCACCTAAAAACTTAAATTTTCAACCATACCGAGTTTTATAGTTCACTTCACTGTTTATACGAATGGGCAATTGGGCAATAATGTTAATTATTTATTTAATATAAATAGTTTTATTATTGATTTCTTACAAATATCAAATTGTCATCCATACGTCATTACATAGCTGTCATTATACGTCAATTTTGTTATTCCAAGTCATAAATAGTTTTATTATTGATTTCTTACAAATATCAAATTTTCATCCATACGGATAAAAAGTATCCTATGTCCTTCTCCTGGCTCTAAACTACCTCCCTGCCAATTTTCAGCTAAATCGGTTCAGCCGTTCTTGAGTTATAAGTGAAGTAACTAACACGACTTTCTTTTATATATATAGATTGAGAGAAATCTCTGAAATTTTGAGCAATTACCTTACGTTTCTCTGCTATTTCAAATATGTAATTTGCAAGATGGAGGTATGCAACATATTTTTTAATATCAAAGTAGGTAAGTAAGGTGGCAAAAAAGTATAAGGTTTATACGATACGCCCTTTTTGTGTTTTTTTCCACTTCGCCCTATCTGTGACGTCGTCTTCCAAAAATGTTCATATCTAATGAAAACTTTTTATGTACCTACATATATACTTGTACCAAAACAAATGAAATAAATTTATTTGTTTGATAAGGATTGACTCTTTGCCTAATAAAGAATATCGTGGTTCGTAATGTAAGTAGGTACGCTAATCAGTTGTTATATATTATTCCCGCAAAGTGCATTGTAGACGTTAAGACAAAATATTTATCATCCTAAGTGTTTAATCAAATAAGTAACAGGTTATATGTATATAATTACTTATGTAACTAAATATAGTGGTCACCAGAGTGTTTACCTTAACACTTAGGTACGATGACTTATGCAGTGTATAAATCAGTTGTTTTTGTTTGAGCCTTTTTTAGGGTTCAGTGCCCGAAAAAACGGAACCCTTATAAGATCACTTTGTTGTCCGTCCGGCGCGGCGGACTGTCTGTCAAGACCTTTTTTCTTAGGAACGCGTGGAGGTATCAAGCTAAAATTTACATCATATACTCAGGTCTACTGTCCCTTAACAGGTTCCCTGTCTCATAAATCACATGTGATACATAACAATTGATTTTCTATTGTGTCTAACTTGGGACAGCGAAAGGGTTACACTGTGAAACTTCTAAGCCAACGCAATTAAAAGATACAGCCGTTTATGCCGCAAATTTCCGCAAATTTTCGACACTCGCAAGGAAATCAAAACAAAAACGAAATTGGGTACGAAGCAACGTCTTATAGCACAGATAAAGGAAGGAAAAATTGCGACAACCGTAATTTTTTATTTACATCATATGTATAATAAAATACACCTACAGGATGTACGGAACCCTGTACGTGGGCGAGTCCGACTCGCACTTGGCTGGTTTTTATAACATGAACTGCGGATGATGACTCTTAATACTGACGGCAATTGACGCATAATTAAAAAAACTACAGATCGCCCGATTGTTGAAATTCGACTGTATTTGCTTACTGCAGTCCTACTCCGTAAGAATTTTAATTCATCATAATCGAATCATACACTCTTGTGCATAAAGTGCATGAAAAAGGGCTTCAAAAATCTTTTTCTTGACGTATTAATATAAAGATATTGTACAACTCCAATTAGCTCCAATGAGGTCACTAACGGTTTTTACATAACATCTTGGTGATTTGATGAAAGCTTGATTAAAAGAAAAAAATATGGAATGAGTGTCATGACGAAATAGTTACGTGATAGTATGTCTTGGTTTTGTAGCAATAATGACAACCGATATGTCCCACCGCTGGGAGTTTCCTACGCTAACCTAAGATGATTTTTCGTCCTTAATCCACCAGGCATGCCTTTAGAATTCCTTCTAAGACATGTGGGTTTCCTCACGATATTTTTCTTCACCGTTAGCAGAAGGTAATTTTATTTTATTTATTTTATTTATTTAATAATTTATGCATAGTAATGTACAAAGGAAGGCTTAATGCCATAGGCATTCTCTACCAGCCAACCATTGGGTGATGCAGAGATGAACGTAGTAGGTGCAAGATGTAAAAATTAACAGAAGATCAGAAACAATATACTTTACATTATAATAATAATTATATAATTGGTTTAAACGAATAAAAGTGCTAATACAATCTTAATACTATATATATATATATAATATTACTAAATAGATATTCATAAATAAATATATATATACATACTAACGTATCTGAAGTGATGATTTTGCCAGTTTATCAAAAAAGAGGTCTCGCACTTTCAATTTGAAAGTGTAGCGGTTGGTGGCCATCCTAACTTCACGAGGGAGCGCATTCCAGAGTAGGACAGATTGTATAAAGAAAGAAGAATGAACAAAATCAGTTGTGTGTGAGGGACATGTAAGAAGAAGATTATGGGATGAGCGAAGTTCTCTATCATGTACTGAACATAAGTATTGGAAGTAAGAGGTTAAATAACTTGGAGGGGTAGGAGAATGAAGAAACGAAAATAAAGTAGTAAGTGCTCGCAGATCACGACGTTGTCGTATGGGTAACCACTTTAACTCTGAACGATGGGACGAGACATGATCATATTTACGAAGATTAAAAATGAATCGAATGCAGTTATTGAGAAGACGGTCATATTTATTGAGGAGATCTGCATTCAGGTCAAAATAACATACATCACCATAGTCGATCAAGGGTAAGATTAAAGTTTGCACAATCATCGTTTTGGTTTTGGACGGCAGGAAGTTCTTCAGGCGGTATAAGGCACGAAGGGTACCAGTAACTCTTTGACTGACACTGGTGACTTGAGCTTTCCAGTTAAAATTTGAGTCAATTAACAGCCCAAGGTCTTTTACTGTAGGGCTGAAAGGGATAATTGACCCATTGAAAACGATTGGAGGCAAGGTTCCAATGTCTAATCTGCCCATGAGACGTTGACTTCCAACAATTATAGCCTGACACTTGTTGGGGTTTACAGAGAGGCCAAAACGACCAGACCAACGCTTAATGGCATCTAAATCATTATTAAGCCTAGAAATCGACTCGGCTACATCCTCAAGTGTTGATTTAGAGTAAAGTTGCAAGTCGTCGGCATAAAGATGATACGTACAATGAAGATTCGGTGTTAGGAAATTAATAAAAATAGAAAATAATAAAGGAGAGAGTATGCCACCTTGAGGGACACCACAGTTGAGATCGCACCAAGCAGATGGGCAATCATCGATGCGGACTGACTGTTGGCGTCCCTGAAGATACGTTGAGAACCATTCCAGTGCACCCGGGGAAACCTTAAGATGGGAGAGGACAGAGAGTAGGAGCTCGTGACTGACGGTATTAAAGGCGTTCGAGAAATCAACCAGGGCCAAAACTGTGATCCTGGTTTCCTCCATGCCTGCCCTAATATCGCCAGTCACTTTGAGAAGAGCGGAAGTGGTACTGTGACCGGGCCTGAATCCAGATTGTAGAGGACTAATTAGGTTGTTCCGAAAAACATACTGTGACAGCTGTTTCTGAACACAGGCCTCGGCCACTTTTGATAGGAATGGGAGAATAGATATAGGTCTGAAGTGACTAGGGGCAGAAGGGTTGGGAATCTTAGGTAAAGGAATTATAAAAGCATTTCGCCACAACGATGGGAACTGTCCAGATTCAAGCGAAAAATTCACCAAATGTGAAATTATAGGTATCAGAAAATCCAGAATCTGGAGAACCATACGTCGACTAATACCATCGCTGCCCACAGCGTTAGATTTAAAAGAAAGGATTATCTTTTTGATTTCCCCCGGCGCAACTGGAGAAAATTTAAAAGGACTATCTATGTTGGGGCTAGGTAAAGAAGCAACAAAATCCTGAGTACGACACCTGGTTTGACGATCAAGCAGAATAGATGAGGAGAAATGTTGATTGATATCGTCTAAACCAACCGTCGTCTGAGGATCCACAGGTCGTTGCTTGCCAATACCTAGGGTTCGTAGGAACCTCCAGATATCGGCAGGAGATGAGGAATTAATGTTGTTAAGAATATGGCGGCGTTTTGCATTACGTATGATCTGGTTACACCGATTCCTTGCAACCTTAAAAAGTTTCCAGTTGTCGTCAGACCGGTCCCGTCTATACCTGCGAAAAGCCTTATCCCTGACCCGCATCGCCATCCGAACACCTTCAGACATCCAAGGAGCAGGGGGTCTCCTCAGCTTGACCTTTCTAATAGGTGCGTGGGAATTATATAAATTAAGGACAACGTCATTAAACACACGCACTTTTTCGTCCATAGTGGTAGCGGCTATCAGAGGTTCCCAGTCAAGTGAAGAAGCATCTTTATGTAAGTCTTCCACTCTCATCCGTTGGAAACAACGTATGTGCAAAACTTTAGGGCGGGGTTTAGGAGGTTTAAGGTTATAGGAAAGGAAAAGGAGGTCATGTCGAGAGAAACCAGGAGCAGGGGTTTGGCCATGTGAGCGGACTAAGGAGGGAGTGGAGGTGAGGATAAGGTCTAACCAAGTGTCAGCCCCTTCATTATTATGGTGAGTTGCTTGGAGGGGTATAAGATGGAGGCTAACGGAACTTATAATTTGGAGGAGTTTAAGGGAGCGTGGGGATTGAGAAGCAAGGAGGTCAGTGTTAAAATCGCCCATGATAATGTGATGTGAATATTCTGACCCTAAAGATTCCAGAATCGATTCGAGACTGGAGAAATAGTCGACAGAAGGAGGACAGTAAACAACACCTACAATGGTTTTTGCTCCATTGACACAAACCTCTAGAAAAAGGAATTCCGCAGCAGAAGCGGAGTTGGAAGGAGAAGATGCAAGAACCTTATATGGGAAGTGGCTGCGGAGATAAATTGCCACTCCACCCCCTCTTCGGCCAACCCGATCATTTCTGATAAGGATAAAGCCAGGAAGAGGGTAAGTGGTAGATGGAAGGTGAGGTTTGAGCCAACTCTCAGATATCAAGACGGCATGAACACCAGTATCCGCAAAAGCCTCATAACAATCACTGTAGTGGCTGGGCAGACTTTGAGCGTTGATATGGCAGACGTTAAACACACATCTTGATGGTTGGTTAAACGTCCGCCGCACAAAATCACCCAGTGTCTCAGTCACTGAGCAAAAACTATCGTCGTTTGACAAACTGACGGATTCATTGGCGGAATGATACGTTTCATCATCAGAATACATATAAAAAAAATATAAATAAATATATTATATATAATAATAATAATAAAAGTATTAAATATAATAATGTAAAAAAACAACTTACAACAGAAGAGGCAATGCTACTCACTCTGCACCACCCGCCAGCCCACTGTCACAAATAGCATAATATAATAAATACCGCTGAACAATTGTAAAGTAATAACTAAAAAGAAAAAAAAAACTCAGAACACGAAACAAATAACCATAATAAATAAACAGAAAAATAAAATTGACCTCTATGAAAACGATTAATGAAATCTATGACAACGAAACGCGACGCAAGCGCAGCACTGTCACGATGTCAAATTGACGGTTTGACATTGACATTTGACTATGCGAGTATGTTCTAGGCAGATAATTTTGTTGATAAGTATAACTTCAGAAGTGAAATTTACACCTCAATTTGGTTACTTTCCTACTAGGCTACCAAGTATCTTAAATATTAAAAAGGAACCAATCACTTTTTAAATATTTAAAGCAATGATAAAAAAGTCAAGGCCGTAGTAAGAATCAGGCCTGCGTTGAGCCTGCGTCTCTCGGGTTCCTATCTAGTGCACTACCAATTATGCTATACGAGACCCTACTCTGTCCAACGTATGACGTCACTTCTGTCTTGGAACAGGAGTGACGTCATACGTCTCATAATCAGTCTTAATAGACGTCTTGGTTTACTTCCAGAGAAATGGAATCCACAAGAAGTGCCACTCACCGACGTTTTCCGTGGCATTCAAATGGGACTGGAAGGTGCTATGGCTGAGCCACAGACACAGATCGCCGGTATCATCGGCGTTTTCGATATGAAAGGCTTATCTTTTAAACATATTATGCAGTTCACACCATCATACGCAAAAATGATTCTTGATTGGATTCAGGTAAATTACTTAAACATTTTATCTAATAGGTATATAATTGCTTTTTTACTATATAGGTGTTAAATATTAATACGGTCTATCTGATGGTAAGCAGTTACCGTAGCCTATGGACGCTTGCAATACTTTTATGGGCATTACACATGGTGTTATCGACCGAAAATCTTTTAACACCAGGGTTTTATGTTATGGGTAAACCTGGGATGGAAAAACGTTTTTTTTAAATAAAACTCATTACACGTGTGCGTAGTTATCTAGCCACTTAGACGGGGCGCCGAGATTTGTGGGTTTGACCCTACATGAGACAAAAAAAAATGTAACACAGCGATTGACAGACAGTAGAATTCCAAATATCCCCGTGATAGGGCTTGGACTACTGCGAGATTTCACTAAACAACACATCCAGAATAAGAAATCCGATCCTATTACAAAAATACCTACTATAACACAATTATTGTGGTATATCTTTAATTTTGTATAATTAGTTATACTCTTATCATGGAATGTTTTTATTATTACTGTTTTATCAGATAATTTTAAACATTTTGAGGTCACAAACTTTTCAGTAAAAAGCACAAGTGAGATTACATGCTAAACATGTAATCTCACTTGTGCTTTTTTAAGCCAGCTTTATAAATATAATTTTTGTTTTATCATAAGCCTGTATCGTCCCACTGCTGAGCAAAGGCCTCCCCCATAAACTTCCAATGCCGTCTGTCCACTGCCTTGTTCCACCAATCTTTCTCTTATGCATCTAGGTTGTAGCGTTTTCTATCTAGTTTTTTAATCTAATTATCAAATGTAATTTGTCTTCAGGAATGTGTTCCAATTCGAGTAAAAGCAGTTCACATAATCAACCAACCGTATATATTCAACATGCTGTTTGCTATCTTCAAACCGTTCATGAGGGAGAAACTTCGTTCTCGCATCCACTTCCACGGTACTAACATGAACTCTTTATTGGAGCATGTGGATCCGAAGGCGCTAAGGAAACGCCATGGAGGTCTCCTGCCAGACCCTGAGATTACTGGTGATGTGCTTTGGAAAATGCTGCATCATTACGAAGACGATTTTAAACGTTAGTACTTTTGTTTGTTTGTTTGCTTGTATTAAATACCTATCTTAAAATAGCAGTAGCTTATAATTGTCTCCCCTGTAGAAAAAGCTGAGTTTGTAGACGTTTCTTAATTGACATACGCTGGCCCAATGCGGGGTGGTGGATCAGACATGCCTTTAGATTTTATTATAAGACACGGTGAGCTTCGTCCTAATGTTTTTCTTTACCAAAAATTGAAATTCACATGGCATTACCATCTAGACTCGAACTTACCTCGATCTTGTGTGATGTGTTCTAGTTGGTTAATGTCGTACTCAGCTACCACACCGCTGTAAGAACGTACCTATCTTGGGACACATACTTTTCATGGGCCGTTCTTATAAAATGTATCAATAATAAGCATGCATTTGGAAATATACGATATTAAGTATATTTGCCAGTAGTTTATCTTGATTGGTTGCCGTAGTACAGGCTCTGCCTACTTTGGGATCAGATGGCCGTGCCCATGATATTAAAGTGCTTTCAGTGTTTTGTAAAAAAGCAGAATAGGTATACGTATAATAATTTTATCAACACATATACGATCAAGACACAGGAACGATTTTTTTTATTAGAAGATAAAGTATAGGAATCACATGAAAGGTGCTTTATTTATAATCTACGTAGGTTAATAAACAGAAACAAGTAATTTTAGTATGGGTGGGATGAGGATTTTATTTTTTGTAATTAACATTGATTATTTTTCATTTTCCAGGAGCGAACTCATTAGGATACATCAAGAATGCAAATAATAATAATAAATAACTGTAAAATAAAATTATAATAATTGAATTTTCATGACAAGTAAAATCTTTGTATTTGTATTTTAAGATTTTTTGTATATTTTTATACTTAATTAAATGGTTTTCTTACGAATCTAGTAAAATAATGATGAATGAGTACAATCTATACCTATTATAAAATTATAAATGCGTAATTTTAGATGAATACATGTATGAATGTTTGTAACATCACGCCAAAACGGCTGAACGTATCTGGATGAAATTTGGCATAGAGAAAGATTGTTGTATGAATTATCACATTGGCCACTTTGTATCCCGGAAAAATCACTGTTCCCATGGGATTGCATGCGCAGGCGAAGTTGCTAGCGAAAATAAAGATTTCTAATTTAAATAGCATTTAATAAATATATGTCGTAAGTACAATGTGGTTGGTATTATTAAATAATAAACAAGTTTTATTGTAAAATAATTTTATTTTATATTAAAGTTCCAATAAACCTAAAAGACAATTTTAATGATTTTTATAATTTCTCCTAATTATCAAATTGAAATTATAATATCGGTCGATCACGTATTTACTCGTACTAAATAAAATCGATATTGTAATTGCTATTTAAGTATATTTTTAAATAGGCTACAATTTTGCTGTGATGTCACCTCACTGATTAGCTAACAATGAAAAGGGTAACTTTACAATAATATCAATAGAGACGTAAAAACATTAGAAGACAAATCGAATGTTAGGTAGGTAGGTACACATCGTAATTTTACTATTCTTCATTTTATGAGTCTTTGCGTCTTTTCATTGTGGACACAAAACGAAGAAGTTACACCACAAGTCGAGAAGTAGTCGACAGATTGACTTGAATGTTTTGTTTACCCTGCATGTCTAATAAAAGAGTTTTGATATGGTTTTTATCCCAAAGTTCCCACGGAAAAAGTAATCACTGCCTTGAAGTATTTTGGACTGCACCAGAATAACTATCTGTTTTGTATTGTGGCCTGGCAATTTATTCGAGTAGGCAGAGTTACTTAAATAAAAAAACAAGAATGATTCATTGCTTGTACGATACTGAGATTTCCCTCTCATAGGCATATTTTTCACATTCTTTCATAAATATCACTTTTTTTTAAAATAGTAAGTATTAAATAAAAAACTTTTCATGTTTCATTTTTATACTTACAAAAAACTTTGCCTTTACAAAACGTAAGTAAATACATGATAATTAAGTATATCTACTGAAGTAAAGTATACAAACTAAATTTAATTCATTTTAGTGTCATGGCGTGTCTGAGTAAAATTTTTAACCAAATTATGTTAAACATCTATAGGTATCTATCATTTCTGTCCATCCTAAGGTTGCCTGTAAGAAATTGCTTTTAGCGATAAGGCCGCCCATTGTGCATTACCATTTAAGCAAAACTATGTGTATTTTGGTGTACAATAAAGAGTTATCTATCTATCGTATTACCTAAGTACAGTCAAACTCAATTTGAACTGAAGACCAGGCAAGTTCTGCAAAATGCCATCTCTGATATTTTCCAGTGAAACAAGCTAAGCAAGTATAGAACTTGTATCGTCTACATGTATCGCTTTATACACTGGTAGATTTCATGATGGCTGAATGTAATACTATAAAAGTAACAAATATGTCCTATATGTAAATTACATATTCAATATTTATAAAACATTTACAAAAAAGAAACTGCCTGAAATAAACCCTTATATTGGAAATATTTTTAATAAATTAAAAAGCTCTTAAATGCTTTTGTATTTTTTTAAGGTTTCCCATAACCTTATTACGATCATTCCCATACACTTGTATGTAATCACAGCCTGCTATATTTAAACAAAAGCTGACGTCTGCAGCTACCATCATGAATTCAAACTAGATGGAAGTTGTCTAGACTATTAGATTTTTTTTGGAAAATTAGTTCTATAGTAAAGAATAGCAAACAATTATTAGATACTTATTAATAAAAAAAATCCAAGGTATTTTTTAGATTTTCCAAATGCTATGACTGACCATATTACATTGAACTTCTGTACCTCCATTAATTAAGAGTACATTTTAATATATGCCTACTTATTTATGTTTGCAGATCTAAAACACCATATTTTTATTTCTCCATCGCATCGTCACCATTTAGGGTTTGTTATTAATGTCTGCCATCTGCAGAGCCATCTTCAATTTTTTGGAGGCCACCAGTTACTCCAATAAAAACGGCCTTGCATACTTTAGGCTATAGTACTATTTTATAACTGGTAAAAACAATAGATAAGCAACATTTTACATATTTTTAATCTAAGAAAAATTAGGGGAGCTCTTGGACTGCGGGACCCTAGGCCCTCACCCAGAGTAGCTAATGCAAGGGGCCTTCTAGATGACATATTCAACAGTGTGCGGCGAACCTTAGGCTGATTTAGCAGTGGCGGAGCGATGAGAAATTAATGATTAATGAAAATGACCTTAATCGTAAATAAAATATCATTGGCCCAAACTTACAAACTATTTTTAAATTTAGAACGTTACATTTTTAATTTACAATAGTATATTATTTAAATCTTGCATCAATTACATTTGTACGTAGGTATAAAATAATCTTAAAGTAAGTATTATCACGATATGCTGATTATCACATTGCATAATATCGTCCACGTCACGCACGTTTGTAGGAGATTCACTTCTTTTTGTATCCATATGAGTTGATTGCTGCAACAAAATAAATCGTTTTATTATAAATTTATTGATAAATAATTTTATAATTACGATAAATTATTATAAGTAATGTCTAGTGCAGAACAATAATTTATGTTCGCCATCCATAGATATACGACATATTGATTAATAGCCCGAAAATAGCCATTTAGAATCTCTAATAATGTGTCGATTAAAAAATAAGTATTCATTCACTTCATTTTAAATTTACATATTGACCCGAAATACAAAACCGCACTGTAGTGTAGCCGCTTCTTGTTCGTTCTTCATCTTAGCATGTCGATGGGAATCTAAATTGTATCGGCCCAGAACTTAGCCTTGAGTTTAGCGATGTCAACAACATCCACAAGCTCGTCTACGTCACATTTGAAGTGCTAGGATGTGAGGATGGATAGTTTTATGATAAAAGTATTAAGTAGTAACTTTTACTTGGTGACCACTTACCACCAAATTCCTTATCACACATAAGCAGTAGCTCCAACCACTGCGCGCCAGTCACCTCAGGTATTGTAAGAGTACCACCATACTTGTCAGGCAGGCACTTGGGGCTGATGTACTCATGCAGCAACTTTCTGTCACTACCCATGAACATAATGCGGGATCGAAGCTTCTCTTTAAGGAAGGGCTTGAAGATCTTAAACACCATGTCGAAGATAAACGGCTGGTTGATGATGTATAATCCTTTGATCCTGAGTGGAATAGCCTCCTGAAAACATAGATAAAAATAATTTGCATTCTTACTCTTCGTATTTAACCTCTATCCACTAAAAGAAGAACATTTTTTTTATACTATTTTGGCGACAAGCAAGCATACGACGTATCTTATGGTTACCGTAGTTTCTGGATTATGTATGCTTGAAACACCGGGCGTATCACTACTGCGTTGTAGGCCCGAAAAAACGAGCTTTTTTAATATCAGAGTATTGTGTTAATAAAATAATAAGGATGCTAAAATAGTTCATATTGCCATAGTATATGATTGTTGCGCTGTGTGTACCACATCACAAGTAGGTGGAATACATTTTTGAAATCTATTGTCTCAAACACATCAGTACGCTTCGAAGAGATGATTTTTTTAAAATATGATCCTTAAGCATTCATCTTATGGTAGATTATTGATCAAAACTGGAGAAATGAGCTTACCTGCAGCCAGTCAACGATTCTGTTAGCAAAGCTGGGCGTGAACTGTAGCACGTGTTGCATGGAGAGGCCGTCCATGTCGAAAATGACCACGGCGCCGCATATTTGAGTTTCCGGCTCCAACATGGCTGCCTCGAGGAAGAGCACGCATCCCTTAAATACCTCGTCTAAGGAACATTTGCTTGGTTTCCATTTTTCTGCAAATATACAGAATTTTTATTTATTTTATTTATTATATATGATACTTTACAGCTTATAATACAATTACATTGTCACAGTTATTACAATACGCCAACTATGTCAAATATAATTCCTGCATTTCTTGATCTATTAGGTTTTGTGTTTCTGCTAACGGTGAAGGAAAACATCATGAGGAAACCCACATGTCTTAGAATAAATTCTAAAATTATGTCTGATTCACCAACCCCGCATTAGACCAGCGTGTGTGAATTAAGGCCTAAACCCTCTCTCTCTCTCTCTCTTGTTAGAGGAGAGGAGACCCGTGCCCAGCAGTGGGACATATATGGGTTGCTATTATTATTATTTATTAGGTTTTGTAGTGCTGGTGATCTCTAATATAAACTTTGAATTTAACTTTCGACCACTACGAGTCAGAGAGGCAGTTGCTCCCTCGTCGGTGACTCGTAGTTACACTCATTTCAACCTTAATTACCTCGAGTTTCACTTTAAAATCCATGTTACCAAATTACAGTTTTTTGTTATTAGTCATTAAAATAACTTTAAAATAAAAAAGTGTGTGGTCTAGATCAGACCACACACTTTTTTATTTTAGTATATCCTAGACTCATTTATTTTTTATGTACGTACAGTAACAGTTCCGTTTGACCATTAGCATCATAAAACGGAAAATCCGTGCAATTGAGTGCATTTTTTATGATCAACCAAACAACGGTCCACCGGAAAAATTGCGAAATTTGCATATCTTAAAAATTAGAACATAAAAACATTGAAAGATCTAATTACATATTGCATTGTTTATTTTTTAGTTTTAATATTACATGATGCACGATAACTATTGCATAATATGTAGTATTAAGCAAAATGTTGATTAAGGTAATGATTAAGTGACGTATGATCGTG
This sequence comes from Trisateles emortualis, assembly GCA_947095525.1. NCBI lineage: Eukaryota > Metazoa > Arthropoda > Insecta > Lepidoptera > Erebidae > Trisateles > Trisateles emortualis. Next base: position 16,846,467 of record OX352732.1, on the reverse strand, counting down.
TAATGGAGAGTTAGCATTGTCCATGGTAGTTTGTCTAGCGTTGGCATTACAACGTTGTTTAACATATTATTTGTCGATCATTATCTGTGGCGTGGTGCGTGACTCTCTGTAGTCAGATATTCCATAATGTTATTTCTATCTTATTACTTAATAAGTTAAAGAAAAACTAACTATAAAAAATTCTAGTAGATACGAATCGTAAGTATTTATAGAAATCTATTATGTGTTTCTACATAACATCTGACTAACAACAACATTTGAGTGACTAGTATATTCTTTTGATGTGCATAGGTATTGACCATGGGTGCTATAAGTACAGGCAAATTAAATGTTTAAGACTATTAATTACGTTTAAAATTACAGTTACAAAAAGTCTAAAAGACTGTGTTTGGTAACTTTTTTCTGTTTTATCAAATGTTTTTCTCGAAAGGATTAATTTAATAGTTGATTGCAATAAAAACATTTTGAATCTTGCATAGGCATTTTTTAAGCAAGATTCAAGTTAAGCAAGATTCGAAGCAGTTAGGCTTCTCTTTTCTGTGAGTATAGCAACTATACATATGTAGTTATTTTTCTTTAGATAGCCTATTTCTAAAGGACTGGCTTATCATAATACTGTAAAGAAATATGAAGGACTTTGTGAGTGAGAGATTTGTGCCCAGCAGAGTGGGACGTACTATAGCAGGCTAAAGTAGTACTTACTTCCTAATTCTAACACCAGTACACGTCGGCCATTTTGGTCACGCGTGGGCAGCACTGTCAACACGTTCTGATTGAACACGTTGGTTTCCTTGCTCGGTGTAAGTCCGTCATAAAGCTTTGCGTGCTTTTGCTTGAAGGCGTAATACCGCTTTATCTAGAAACAGTATGATTTTCCAATTTAGTTATAAATTATAAGGTCTTTTTTAACGGCAAACAAACATACGGTCCGCTTGATGGTAAGCAGTTACGGTGGCCTATGGGTGCTTGCAATATATTTCACTGGCGTTTTGCCGACCCAAAAATTTGTAACTTGGTTTTGTTATGGGTTTTGCTTACCGTCATGCTGGGCCACATGCTTGTTTGTCACATTTGTGGTATGAAACTTTGAAATTGACTGCATGTCAGGTCTAGTGGTAAAGGTGGTCAACACGACATTAACACCATGCCGAATATTGTGGGTTTGATTTCCACAACACGAGAGACAACTTGATATGATATAAGAGGTGATCAATGCCTAACGCAGTAAAAACCTATCGCAGTCCACTGCTGGACATAGGCTTTTTTAGGTCGTCGGTACACCTAGCTGGGGTCCGATAATAAGAGGTGATGCGCTGGGACAAATTGTATTAATAAATTTAAATGTACTTACCAAGTCATGTGTGCTTTCCGGGTAGAACTTGCAGGGTCTAAGGAATCTTATCAGCCAGGCTTCATTATCCGTTGGCACATGCAAGTCTTTGTCATCTGGAAAAACATACCATAAAACGATTAAAATAAAATAGATTCAAAATAGAATTCCAAATATTATTGAGTTTTTCTGGCGAAAAATGTTCAGGATAAACTTGGAGTCCAAGTTTCCAATCCCAGGGTTGATACTTCATCATTAAACCCTAGTGTTAATTTTTTTTGGATTGGCAGCACACAAGTTACTACTCAGTTATTGCAAGCATCTATAGGTTACGGGTAAAACGTGGCCGCCGTTCATCAGGAGGCCACGTTTGTTAAAAACAAAATAAGCTCGCTCCCTATCATGACATCATACAGGATTTGAGGTGCTCATAGCCACCTGGCTATGAGCACCTCAAATCCTGTATGATGTGTGCATCTGCACATGATACATATGAACGTTAAAATAAACAAAAGTCAGCATATTTTCCTACAGCCAATTCGCTGACATGGGTAGGGCCTTGGAATAGCCATAAGGAACCCCACGCACAAAGGCCCACTAGAGCGGCCAGGTGCGGAAAAGCCCCGTTAAACTAACTATGGGTAGGGCCTAGAGAAGAATTGGCAAGAAACTCTGGCTACTCTTTTTAATCGCCAAGGTATATAATATTTACAATTTGGTATGAGTTACACTTTGAAGAAGGTAACAAAAAGGTACGGAACCAACACACCATATACCAAAAAAAGTAATTTAAATTTAAGTAATTAAAATATATAACGTATCAATTACACAATCACTGTCTGTTATCTGTTATCCTGTGTATGTTCGAATAAATGCTTTTCTTTCTTTCTTTCTATACCTATACAATAAAATGTGACCAAATATAGCTAGCGATCCGTGGGTGTCGTATGTTGTATATCTTTGCCTAGTAACCCTTGGGGGAAAAGCGTGATGCTGTGTTACGCAAGATCGCTGTTATGCGCCATGTTATAGCATGACGTAAAAATACACAAAGGCATGCCGTTTTGAAATGAGTCGTTATGCTTATGGTTTTAAGATCGATTCTGATAACCCTATGGAATGTAACAGAGATTTGATGCTTACAGTAGTTTATGGGTGCCAAAGTAGGTATAATACGTAGATATTCCAAAACTTACTGAAATAATATTTAAATAATTTTAATAGGTACACCTTGGTTTTGAAACTACTTGCGTGGCAAACAAGCATACGGCCCGCATAATGCTCATTTAGGGATCCGTTTTTAAAGAAACTTTTTCATATCCCGTAGTTAGCCATAACACATAACTCCCACTCGTCTGCTACGGCCTAGCATTATGCTTCTCACATTATTATGCTATACTTAACTATAATATTTATAGAACAAACTAAAAAAATAATTAACCAATATTGTTATAACAGTTATTGACCAAAATACATACAAAATACAAGTTACAGCCAAGAATTTAATCATAATGCAGTGACCGTTTGTGTGTGTGTGTTTGGGTTTAACCAGTTTCTATGACAAATATAGATTTTATGGTATTGTTGACTAAATTTTATTTTAAATAAGTCTCGACTTCATCTCTAGTTACGGCCGAAATCAAATACAGATTTATATTCCGGTAAAATCAAGTTTTGATAGCGGTCTAGCGTGCCGATTTGACCAGTCTTTTGCGCACCTTACCTCAGAACTGCGACCTCAATCAGATATTTTACTTATAAGTGAATTCCAATAGATAAAATATCTGAATGATTGTAAATAGTCTAGGCTTAGGTGTAGTTTTTGACTGAAACTTTGTGTGACCCACAAAGAGTTGTTCTGAGTCTGGGTGTAATTTGTGTCCGTTAATTGTATGTTTGTAAAGTCCCCCGCGACACAGAGCTTGTTCTCTAGTGCGGGAGTTGTCTTTTTTTAAAGAAAAAAAAATAATTCAATTTCAATTCAATTTATTTTTTGCTGAAATGGGTACAAAGGGATGTTACAACTATTACCAAAGAAGTATCACCATAAACAGCTTTGTAAGCAAGCAAAATATTTGGTCTGACATCGTACAAATAATTAATTAAAATTTAATATTAATTTACAATGTCACTGTCTCTCTAGTGACGCAGGGCTAGTTCCCTAGTGTGAAAGATATCTTAGAAAATCCGTTTAATTTATTCTTGTAAATATCCTAATAAATTGAAGCATTACGAAGTTTCGATTTCGTCACTAAAAATATCATCATATTTTCTTTAAGACATATCCTTGAACATTGTAACAACTTGAAGAGAATACAATATTGGCAGATAATAAAGATGTGCTAATGTTAAATCAATTATGACTCTAAGATACTTTTACAACTGAACAAAGGTTAGGGAAATAACACTTTTTTTGTACTGCCACGCTGGCAAACAAGAATAGATACGGTCCGCCTAATGGAAGCTTGTCAGGGACATCACTTGGGTATTACCGTCCCAAAAATAAGTTACACCACGATTTTGTGATAAGATATCTCTGTGATACGTTCAATTAAAAGAGCACTGCCCCTCTAGACAAGTGACATAAACGGTAGTCGGATCGAATAGAATAGAAAGCATGTGTATGGGATTTGACATAAGTTTATGCTATAATGTCGTAAAATTACGTCAAAACCCAATTCGACTGAAGTTTATGCCACTTGTCTAGAGAGGCTGGAGACCTATACACATACACAGGAACACTACACCACTGTGTGTAGTTATTTGGCTATGGTGTTCTATTAGATGGTGGTCCTTACTTAGTTGGGCTAGCTCGCTTGTATTTTGTAATAAAATACTTTTAGAACTAAACAAAGATGAAGGAAATAACACGTTATGGATATAGGCATAATCATAAACATTTGCTTGGGCCTTTTGTTGTATATATTTATTCAGGTAAATAAGCATGACACGGCGAAACCATGGGTTTCTACACCATAAATATTGTGTAGCTATGCCTAATTATAATATCAACAACCTACGAGTATGTATCATCACATCTTAGAACCTCAATCATTGCTTACTGTACGAATACAGCGAAATTTTCGCGATTGTTGAGTTGTGGATTAAGCTCCCTGACGAAGTTTTCCCGAGAGACTATAGCGTAGGGTTCTTTAAGAAAGGTATTTATATTTTTTTATCGATTCGGCATAGCGCGAGTGATACCTCTGGTGTTGCAATCATCCATAACTATAAGTAACTGCTTACCATTAGGCTGGAAATATGCTTATTTACCTTCGTGTTAGTATTAAAATATATGTCCATGTAGCGATTTATTTTTGATCTTAGATAGTTTAAATATAAGGTAACACAGACACACAGAGTACAATAACCAGCATCTTACTATAATTCGTAAGATGTTTGTGTGAAAGATCGAAAATGAATCGCTTCAAGGACGTCATGGTACATCTGCAGGCCCACGCTAGTGTTTTCTAGGTCATCATGGGCGACCACGCCCGTCTTCAGGTAGGTATCTACTGTGTAACGACCTTTGTTCATCTTGAGTAAATTGTTAACCAATTATATTATTACCATCACGTTTGTTTGGTCTAGTAATATTGGCATAACCAATCCACACTACATAATATTGTATATTTGGTTTTGTTTTAATGCTTGTTTAAAATAATACGTTTGCTTTAGTTGGTGTACATTTATATTTTACTAGCGACCCGGCCTCGGCGTTTTGTTATTTCTCTATTATAATATGCAAGAACTAGCTGTTGCCCGCGGCTTCGCCCGCCTGGATGTCGGTTATCGCTATAAAAAGTAGCGTGGATGCTATTCCAGACTATAATCTATCTCGGTATCGAATTTCTTACAGATCCGTTTAATAATTTTTGCGTGAAAAGAGTAACAATCATACATCCATGCATTCTTACAAAAAATCGGGTTTTTAATATTAGTAGGATTAAACAAAAAATCCCTTCGGGCGAAATTCTCAACCGCATTAAAATCCGTTGCGTAGTTTCGAAGATCTAGACAAATAAACGGCGGGAAGCGACTTTACAGATTTGTTCTAAGAAGGTGCAGACAGAGAATAAAGAATTATACTTATTCAGAAAGTAAACTAGGTGCACACATATGAAGAAAGTATTATATATGTATATGTATGTCGTCTCAACCCACAAACGTTCCACTGCTGGGCATGGGTCTCCTTCATACATTTGGTATAAGGGTCAAATTAAAAGTACTCAGAACCGACGTAGATGCATGAGGTTGATGGAATGGACAGGACGCGAAAGAAGTATATCTAGATCGAGCTACCCCAATGAGAGACTATCGTGACGATATGTATGTATAATGTATAATATAATTAGATTATTAAGCTGAAGAGTTTGTTTGATTGAACGCTCTAATCTCAGAAAATACTGGTTCGATTAGGAAAAATCTTTTTTTGGTGAATAGTGCATTTATCCAGGAAGGCTATTATATAGAGCGGAGCAGTAGTGAGATATGTTGCAAAATCGGGGAAAATATTCCAAATTAATACGCGGACGAAGTCGCGACCCCTAGTTATGTATTAAGATAGAGACGAGATTTACACCTCAATGTATAATTAAGTTGTTTACTCTTTTTGTTATAATTCACTTGAACCAAGATCTCATTACAGAAGGTAAACAATAATTACTTTGATTGTATAGTTCAAGTAACAATGACATTAAGGTGCACAATTATGCTCGCGAGTAATTTTGCCTTGTAGTAAAATTTCCAACCTAAAGTGACGTCAGCGCACCTCCTTCATAATTTCCTTGGTAAATACAGAACACTGCTTTTGATGACATATATGTTAAAGTAAATAAGTACATAAGTAATGTTCTATTATTTGTGTTGTGTTTTTCTATTGTCGTGTGCTAATTTTATTGTTAAATCTTTCACAGTGGTGCGCCGCGTGTGATTTTATTAATTACTAGCTACCCGCCCCGACTACGTCTGGGTTAAACTATTTTCAGCGCAACTTTCTTTTTTTTTTTACATAAGAACCTTCTCCTGACAATAACAAACACAACAAAAAAAGAATTACTGAAATCGGTCCAGCCGTTCATGCGTGATGCCGTGACGCCCGTGACCAAGAGAAATAGGGATTCATTTTATATTAAGATACGGCAAGTCCCGGTTTCGCACGGGTGGACATTAATTTTGTTTTCGTAGGAGTATCTTTATTGTTTTTAAAATAAAATGTAGTCTTTATTACTCGCTGATAATGTAGCTTTATAATGGTGAAAGAATTTTAAAAATCGGTTGAGTAGTTTTTAAGTTGATCGTGACAAACAAAAAATCAAATTTTTCCTCTTTATAATATTAGTTTAAACTAATAATATAAACGCGAAAGTTTGAATGGGTGGATAAATGTTTGTTACTAAATTACGATAAAACGGCAGAATTAGAATATAGTCTAGAATAGCACTACTACTTAACTACTTGTCTACTTTTTACTGGGGAAAAACTCCCGTGGGATACATGTACATATATTAATTCATAAGCTCTAAATTTCTCTCCGATCATTTGTGGGTCACAATCTTTGGTATAGAAAATCGTTTTTTCAAAACTACATGATTTTTTTTTCTAGTTCCGGCTCCAAATAATAATTTACATTGACATTGACCAAAAAATCTACATTTATTTCGATACTGTTGTCAAAAATAAAGAGAAGAAAATATAAATACACTTTCACAATATTCTTTTGCATGCGTCGATAATAGTCGATATCTTTTATATAGATAAGAAATCAAAATATCATGCACGAAAGACGACCGTGTCGAATTATAATTTCACGTGAATTAATATGATTATTTGATATAATAGGAATAAGATAAAAACCTTGCGTTATCAACTCTAGACAGATATTTATTTGATTGATATAACACGTAGGTAATTATCATCTATATTTAAAAAAAAACGGACTTAATGCACGTTCTATTTTTCGGGTTTTTAACAGACAATTCCCGCACTAAGGACTGTTCTTTAGTGCGGGAATTGTCTGTTAAAAGTCCTCTGCAACACAATGCCTGTGCACTGCGTCGCAGGGGACTTTACAGGCATACAATTAACGAACACAAATTATGACCATACTCGGACTAGACTTCAGGATCATTTTTTTCCCATGTGGGGATAAATCCCATAACAGCGCAGTCTTAGTTATTAATATATAACGTTAAATAAGATTTGTATGAAAGCTTTATAATTAAAGGTTAAAGGTTGTGGAAATACTAAGATGTTAGTAATCACCTATTGACGTAGGTACGTAATATTGCTAAATCCTTATAATTAACAATGAATAAGTATATTTTTTGTGTTCAGATCAAACAATAACATTTTTTTTGTAACAATTTGTTTTTGGTTCTGTTTTTATTTTTAGTTGTCTATAGGCAACTAAAAATAAAAACACTATAGTGTTATATACAAGACAGGCGTCAAAGATGTCAAAAGAACCTTATCAATATTAATTACTTAATGTCTTTATTTAAATGTTTGAGGACCACAGCTTAGTACAAATTTGTAATGCGAAGAAAATTTACGTTTTCTTCATCGATTATTATAATTAACTTGTTAAATAGACAATTTGTACTATTAATATGTCAAAAATGACTCGAAATATCGTTTTGAAATAGTAAACTATGACATCGAAAATCAGATTTTCACTTTCCATTAAAGTCGCTAATTGCAAATGCATGGTAAGAAACAAAACAAAATTAAAGAAAAAACTATTGCTGGGGTAAAGTATCCTTTATAGACGTGCAAGCTATTTAATCTGTGGAGACTACAGCTGCGTTTACGCAGACACTTGTGCACTATAGTCTATAATTAAGTATGTCTCCCACGCGGTAACTTGTGCACTATAATTACTCTCAGGCTATTCTTCATTGAGATTGATTAATTATAATAAATACAGATTGGCCTCTGCTGAGAGGTCAATCTAAATCTCCTCTTCTCAATCAAGAAAGCTGTTTCTTGATAGAGAAGAGGAGACAATCTACTAAACACTATACAGTATCTAGCAGTGGGGCATTATAGTTGGGTTGCTGTCCTATATCTATGCTGTCCCCCTAATCAAATTGTGGTTACAGCGGGTGATCTAGACGGATACTAGCCAAATACAGGTGCACTCTTTATTCCCTCACACTCATAGTGCGATGGGATCCGATACAACCGGAGAAATCGTTAGGATACAGCCAATTTCAAAACTTTTGCATTTATTTATTGTGAACTAGCTGTTGCCCGCGGCTTCGCCCGCGTGGATGGTTATCGCGATAAAAAATAGCCTATTCGCTATTCACGACTATATTCTATGTCTACGCCAAATTTTATCCAGATACGTTCAGTAGTTTATACGTGAAAGAGTAACAAACATCCATTCATCCTCACAAACTTTCACATTCATAGTATTAGTAAGATTTCTTGACAGCGAAATTCTTCTTTTTTGTTCTGGCTAGGGAATCAAATCAGGTACTTAACAATCACCAGCGAGCGACTAAATCCGGATTGACTGAGTTCGGATTTACTTAACTAAACACAATCTTTAGCAAATGTGTGATATATTGCGAACACTTACTAATTAAATAATCATGTTCTAGGAATAGTAAGTAGCAAACTCACTGTAGGTTTCATTGCTTAAGTTTATTGTTCATTATGTTACAAAATTACTGATCACACAAAGGCGACACGTTGCTTCACTGACATATTTACATATTTACTCATTTTCGGATGATCGATTTGTGTATAAATCATTTACTTATAGACTGGTCTAGGAGTCAGAGACCCTGACTGCTAATTCGGAGGTCGTAGGTTCAAATTTCATCCAGGACACCTGTTTATGCCAAGAGCAAGATTCTTTGTTCTGTATCTGGGCAATATTATAGTAACAAAGACGTAGATACGAGTATCGCATCGCGCGGAAACTGTTGCCGTCAACATTAGCACTTATCACTTTCTCTTTCTGTATCATTACGTTTCGTATTATCTATCGCAGTCATACTTGAGATCTATAAGCAATTACGTTCAACAACATGTAAACAAAAGTGAACACCTTTCAGTATGAAGGTAGCGTATGGATTTTTATAATATCACTAACTGTTGCACGTGGCTCCACCCGCGTGGATGTCGGTTATTGCTGCAAAAAGACAGCCCATGTGTTATGCCAGACCATAATCTATCTCTGTGCCAAATTTCATCTGGATCCGTTTAGTAGTTTTTACGTGAAAGACTAACAAACATCCATCCATCCATCCATCCGTACTTACAAACTTTCACGTTTATAATATTAGTAGGATTGTATCTGGTGTAATTTGTCTATAAAGTGTATAATAATAATAATAGCAACTCATGTACCCACTGCTGGGCACGAGTCTCCCTTCCTCTATCAAGAAAGAGAGAGGGAGAAAGCGTATACACACGCAGGCCTATTATATATTTAGAAATATATATGTATATGTATGTTTAAGGTAAGAAATAAGCAAGCTTGCGTGAAGGTAAGCTGTTATCGTAATTTGTGAATGTATTTTGTAAACAACGAGTACGCAAATTGTGGTTTATGCTTTGCTAAATATGTTAATAAAATATAATAATGCGTATAATAATAGCTACATCACCATACATAGTATAATGATGACGTATATGCGTCACACTGATAATAAGCAATAATTTTCAATAAATGAAGGTCGAACAGATTTTTATATATGAATATAAAATCTGTTCTATAATCCCTAGATTTAAGATACCTAAAATTTTCACCAGATACTGCCGTAAAAAATACATAATTTGATATCGTTAGGGGTCGAGGTTTTGGGATAAAATCTGGTTGGGTTAGGTATTTGCTGACAAAAGAAAGAAACGGCATGAATGTGGCTTAGAACCATTCATCGCAAATTTGTTGTTTTTGTTCCAGTCTGATGTCTGTAGATATAAAGATGTTACTGACTCATAATGTTACTTATTGAAAGTTCTTTTGTGGGTATTTTCTATGAGAGGTAGGGCACCATACAATTGAACAAGCCCGACTGGGGAAGGACATCCATCTTACAAAAGACCACAGCGAAACAACTACATATAACGTAGTTGTGTTCCTGTGTGTAAGTACCGGGTTCCAGCACTCATTACTTCTCCTATCCCAGGGATACTCCATCATAAACTCTGGCGTTAAAACTTATAGGTCGGCAACATGCAAGCGATACCTCTAGTATTGCAAGCGCTCATAGGCTACAGTAACTGCTCTCCATCTCCATCTCTATATACGTGCTGGTTTGCCGCCTATGTAGTATGATAATAAAGATAGTGAACTCACCTTCTAAGAGTCTCCGTAACTCTTCCACTGCAGGTTTAACAATCTCAGGTGTTTCTCTCAGCTCTCTCCTAGCTATCTCCCGCACGGACTCCCTGGGCTCATCCAGCTCGAACTGCAGAAGGAAGTCCCCCAGCTGCACCCCTGGGAGCTTCTCCAAGTCAGTCAGCATGTGTTGTGATACTGTAATAAAGGAAAATGGGTTGAGTCTTTAGAATTATAAATGGTACTGACCTAGGCGGCCTTTGCACTTACATCTACCGTCGCACAGGTTAATACCTATCACAATTTGAATAATTTTAGTGCTTTGAAAGATAAGGCACCTTCATACTGAGTGGCATTTAGTTTTGTTACCATGTTTTTGTGCGTCATCATCAGCAATCAGCCTATCGACATAGGCCTCTCCTAACACGCGCCACAGCACTTAAAAAGATATGGGTACATGTTTTCCGATAATAAATTGCCTGTTTGGTCTAGTAGTCGTTGTATTCGAGTGTTGATCATCACAAGGAATTAACAATAGCTGCCCAAAGTTTGGTACTTGGACGTAAAGCAACGTAAAGCCTTTGGTCCTACGCTTGATCTCTGTCCAGTCGTGTCGGATTGCCATCTCGTCAGACTATGAGAGTGAGGGAATAAAGAGTATAGGTACATGTGTTTGCGTAAACACTTGCGCACTATAATATTTCCCGCGCAGAAGGCTAGTCTCCGTCGAATTTAGCCGCCGTAACCGAAATTACAACTTTTCTATAACACGAAAAATGCATAATATTATATCTATAACTCTCATTTTTCCATATGATTCTATTATTAGAGCGTAGTGTAGATAACTTACAAAGTGATTACCAATATGACAGAATTGTCTCGTATGACAGAACTCATTAAAAAAATCTTTGGCTAATATCATTTTAATGATAGATTGAATATTTATTCCATTCGTACGTAGATACCTATTTGGGGCAATGATCAAACCGAATGAATTTATACTAAAAGATACCATTAGAAAAAAAACACACAATTATTATAGTCTGGAATAATTACCTACGTGAGTTTCTTACTTATAGCACAGATAATATAATACTAGTCTTAAAGTTAGTTGCTGTGAAGCACAAGGTACATAAAATATAGGAAATAAATGTATAGTAGGTAAATAAAGCAAAATCAGTATCTATAAATTTACAGGCGGCGCGAAGCCTGTTGTGAGTTTGATTCCCAAACGAAACAAATATTTGTGAGACCCTCAGATAATTGTTTTGAGCCTCAATGTGTTTTAAATCATTATTAAAGTTTACTCGGGGTCGCACGGTGGTCGAAATTTAACCAAAACTTTAGCTTTTTGCACTCCTTCTATGTATAAACTTTAACTAAGTATGCCAAATTACATACTCTTCAATACGCGCAATTTCTTTAAATCACGTACTTAATCGTTTAAAAATTGGATAAACTCAAACAGATTTGGGCTAGTTGTTAGTGTAATCAGTATAATATTATATAATATGCGGATTCTGCGAACGAACAAGAGTAAATAAGTTGCTCACGTGATACAATTCTCCGAAAAACATAACAAAGATACCAAATTTTATCGGTAGTTTGAATAGCAATCTGTACCTGAACATTATTGATGTGCATGAGAGGTTATAATCAGCAATAGTTAATGTTATTCGACACGAATGTTCCTACTACAACATTATTCTTGATACATTGAGAAATACGGTCAATGGAATAAATACTGTTACTAATATTTAAGTAGGTACCTGTGTTCTATGTGCAAATACTAGTTCCTAGTACGTTATAATAGGTATTATTATACTTATCATTAAGGGAAATTTGAGAAAAATAATAATTTACAAATAATAATCTAAATCGTAAAAATTAAAATAATGAGAATCGATCCATGGTGGCAGTACCAACGTAAATTTCCCTTTGTGGATTTTTTATGTATTAATCAAATGATGTACCTACCTACCATCTGCTAACAGTGAAGGAAAACATGTCTGACTGTCTAGACAAGTGGCCTATACGGTAGTCGAATCGAAAAGTCAAAATAGCAAATGTATGGGATTTGAAGTTAATTTACGATATAGGTAATGTCGTAAACTTACGTCAAATTTCATACATTTGCTTTTTAGGCTTTTCGATTCGACTATCGTTTATGCCACTTTTCTAGAGGGGCTGATTCGCCAACTCACATTAGGCCAGCGAGTGTGATTTTGTGAATTAAGGCCTACAGCCTCTCTTTCTTTTGATAGAGGAGAGTAGACCCGTACCCAGCAGTAGGTTATTATGTGTATTGAATACTGTACTCTTATCCGTATTGACCCATGTTTATTTTTACCTGCTGTCCATATCGAACTAACAATTAAATCAACCTAAAAATATAAAGAGAATAAAATAATATTACAGATGTATATAGAAATACAACTCACACATGATCGTTCTTGTTGACATTTAATTTCTTTTACTTATTTTCTATTTATTAAATTCAAGGAATATTTAACACTTTATACTTTATAATGGGAGAATAGATGGCATACGTCGACGGCTGGTTGTCATAAGATAATAGAAAAAGAAGTAATATCTTAATTTACCCTATTTAGGCTAAATTAAGATATTTGCATTGAATATAAATTGAGCATATATAGTTGTATGAGTTTAATAAAAATAAAACAAACGAAACATTAAATGAACAAACGCAAAAAGAAACTACTACTAAACTAACTAACTAACTTAACTTTCTATAATTAAATCAATTTTCAAAATAGCTTGCGGATCAAATTGCATTTATTATAATATTACTAATCAAAACAAATCGAAAGCACGAATCGGACCTCGGATATCAAGAAACAAAACACTGTTTAAAAATAAAATAAGGTTCTACTCACATTTCACCATTGTTAAAACAAATATTTTCAATTAAAAATAAAATTTTATCGATGTATATTTTTCACTTAGGTTAGCTACAAAATACGACGTCTCTGTGTGCGTGAAACCACAATACTGAGTTTGGGCTAGTCAACATTTACTTATATGATGTGTAAAGTTTACTTACGTCTGCGTCTGCTATTAAACCTTTGCCTTTTTGTCAAGTAATTACATGTACTGATGATAATAATAGGATTAAGGCAATGATATTATATAGAAAGACATGCTACCTTCATACTGAGTGGCGTTCAGTTTTGTTTACATATTTTTGTGAGTGTTTGCTTTTACATTTCAAGTATGAATGAGATAGATAAGAGTTAATCATCAACTCGCCCGATCGGGGAGACAGCACATTTTTGAATTAACCTATTCTTATATTCGTCAACTCGCACGCCGGTGTAAAGTACAGTCAAATAAAATATATATTTCACACAGAATAGTTGCAGTGCAGAATAGTTGATTGTACCAAATCAGCAATGATTTTAAGGGACGTGCGAGTTGACGACAAGAAAAATAAATTAAATTGTTTTGTGCCATCTCCCCCGATCGGGCGAGATTTGGTCGGGTAAGATGACGAATAACATAGATAATACGGAATGTAATGATATAGAAATAGAAAGTGATAGATGAAATTAAGCTACTTAGCTACTGTTGACGGCAACAGTTTGTGTGCTCTAGTGCAATATCTAGGTACCTACGTCTTTCTTACTATAATATCATTGGATAAAGATATTAATAAGTAAGCTTTATAAATGGAGGTAGATTTAAGAGTTTGTTATTGAGCATACAATATCGAGATATTTTAATTTACTACCGTGATTATTATTAACTGCTTCTTTGGTCTATTGAAGTGTAAGTGCGTTTGTTGACCAACAGGGTTCGATTACCGGGATGGGTAAAAAATTGATTTTGGGTTTACGCGCTCGCATGGTGCCCTAACTCTCTTGATTTTGTACATACATACATACATCAAGAGAGGTAGGGCCAGGGCTTCCCCTCTTGATGTATATGATATCAGCTAGGGCTACCCCAGTGAGACTTCCTCGCTGGTATTACAGACCCTGGTATTACAAAAAGAATTACCTTACAGAAGACCACAGCCAAATAACACTACTACACACAGCGGAGCTTTTTTTTTCTTGGAGGTACGATCACACTTATATTAAATTTAATCACTGTTAAGATCGAACCCACTACACGACGCGCATAGAAAATAGCGAGGTAACCACATAAACCTATACGTACCTACAGTCGAAAAATACTTTGTGAGTAGTTTGTGATTTGTAAGGTTTCTTTTTTGATAATTATGTTTTTTTAATACTACTTGGGGGGCAAACAAGCATACGGCCAGCCTGATGTTAAGCAGTTACCGTAGCCTATGGACGCTTGCAATACCAGAGATATTACTTGCGTGTTGCCGACCCATTTTATTACAGCAGGGCTTTCAGATATACCTGTTTCTTATTTGTTGGAAAACGTTTCTTTCAAAACGTACCTATACCTAATTGAGCGCTGGAGACCTGTACTCACACACAGGAACACAACTACACCGCTGTGTGTTTTTATTTGGCTGTGGTCTTTTGTAAGGTAGAGGTCTTTCCCCAGTCGTGTTTGCTCGCTAGTATGGTGCAATACCTCTCTTGAAAATGTAAATTAGGTAATGAAGAGAGGTAAGGCACCATACAAGAGAGCAAATAACTACCCACAGCGGTGTAGTTGTGTTCCTGTGTGTTATTACAAGTTTCCAACGCTCATTTTATTTTAACGAAACGTTTAGGTAGCCAGGGATACTTTATCACAAGACCCTTTTCGAGTTTTTTTTTTGGGTAGGCAACACGCAAGTGATACTAGACATGTTGCGGTAACTGCTTACCATCAGGTGGGCCATATGCTTGTTTATGTAGTACCAAAAAAAGTAAGAAGGAGACAGCGATAGAAGTACCTATGTCTGGATCAAAGCAATTGGCTTACCACAGTGTCTGCCAAGCCCAATTTATATTTTTTTGCTCTGTAAAAAAGACAAGAAAACTCCCGCACTAGAGAACAAGCTCTGTGTCGCGGAGGACTTTACAAACATACAATTAACGGACACAAATTACACCCAGGCTCAGAACAACTCCTTGCGGGTCACATAAAGTTTTGTCCTGTGTGGGAATCGAACCCACAACCTCGTGCACAGCAGGCACATACTGCGGCCACTGGACCACCAAGGCAGTCCAATGAGAGACAAACGTGATGATTCATATGTATGTATGTAAAGTTGGCAATACCGCAATACATTACTATTATATGTATTATCTGTGGCAATACTAAAGGCCAAACATTAGAATGTATTTGACCAGAGTTATCATTCACGCGTTGCCGACCCTGATACAAATTATTATGCACAAAAATTTCACTTGCAAGAATACCTTCAAATTAGAATATAAGCGTAGTACTTTGATTATGTTAATAATCAAAGGTGTAGTATTTGGCCATTACTTATTACTAAGCGATACAGAATGATGATTAGTGAGTGGAAGAAATTTAACTAAACAGCAATCCTTGCAAATTCTTAAATAACCGCCATCTAGGATTCAGGCAAGACAACCTAAAAAAAATCAATGGTTTACACAACCCAAAAAAAAATACTAGGGTTTTATGAATGTATATCATATCACTGGGTGAACAAAACGTATCCCTAGATGAGTACCTACTTTTTTAAAGACCCTATGAAACAAAATCCTGTGTTGCGGCGGACTATACAAACATACAATTCACAGATACAAATTCCATCAGACTTAGAACAAACATTTATGATTCACATAAAGTTTTGTTCCGTGTGGAAATCGAACCCACTAGCATTTAGGGTCATAAACCACAACAGGCCAGTCAAAACAATAAAATACACAATTATAATAATGTATAAATTGAATACAAAGCAATACAATAAGCTAAAGTAACAATAAGATAAGTAACGATGATATTCTGATAAGTTTACAATTTATGGTATACAGCGTCATCTGTCATCGAGTAGGAAAACTACTCAAATGAACGTAGAACATCAGTTTTATCTAGTCGACGATAGATGGCTTTAGTTCATGAAATGCTTTATTCCGTAAATTTTGTCGATTCTTGTCCCATAGCATTTATGAAGTTAGGTAACCATAATTAGGGTCTTCTGAGAGTAGGAACCTACTTATATATGTATTAGGTATGTAAATATAAATACATGTATCTGTTAAATAAATAAATACGACTATAATAAGACAAAAATTGATGGTGCTGTTTTTCGACTAGTCTGCTACTATAATCTGTGACCTGACTGTATCATTTATCGATTAGGCGGACATCCTACCTTGGCGTTGTCATAATTGGAGCCGACCACCAAATCACTTTAGTACGCAGAGCACTGCTTTGCTTTTCCCTGTTGGTAGATACCCACATAAATAATTACTAATTATTACAAATTTTACGCGATCTAGAGTGGAGAACGCGATTCGGTATGCGTAAGGTACGGCAGCCCCAGTTAGGTGGACCAACGACTTAAAAATGGTTGCTGGGACGGACTGGACGCGGAAGGCGAAGGACCGTGTGCTGTGGCGCGTGTTAGGAGAGGCCTATGCCCAGCAGTGGACTGCGATAGGCTGATTGATTGACTGACAACTTTTATATCTTTCTAATTCTTATCAACATACCGAGAAGAAGATTATAATATAATAATAATATGATATTTTCGGGACAACTCACACATCGTAATCTGATCCCAAACTAGGCAGAGTCTGTACTATGGTAACCCCAGACAACTGATAAACATACTTATATATTTCTAAATACATACATATTATAGATAAATTACACCCAGACACAGAACAAACATTCGTGCTCATCACACAAAGATTTGTCTTGGGTGGGAATCGAACCTCCGGCGCGGCGTAGCAGTCAGAGTCACTAACCACTAGACCAACAGGCCAGTCAAATGATTAAATCATATTGATCAATAAGATTGATTTCGTTTTCATTTTAGTCTACAAATTTTATACATAACTAGCGGCCGCCCCGACTTCGCCCGGGGTAAACTATTTTCAGCGCAACTTTCTTATTTTTTCTTGCATAAAAACCTTCTCCTGAAAATAACAAACACAACAAAAAAAGAATTAGCGAAATCGGTTCAGCTGTTCGCGAGATTTGCGCTTACCAACACATTCAGCGATTAATTTTTATATTATAGATATATATCCTTGGCAACCAAGTGATAAATGTTAGACGCACTTTGTTCCCATTAAGGGTGACAATAGCGTCATCATCATAATATGAATTGAGAAAGTCTAGACTGCCAGACAGAATTTATTACCTATCCGTTATTAGACTATGATACTTTACCAGTATAATAATTATGTTACTAGTAGGTTAAAGTATTTCTCTCTCTCTCTCTCTCTCTCTCATATCTTTCTTTTCTCTTTTAAAAGACAACTCCTGCACGAGGGAGCAAGTCCTGTGTCGCGTGGGATTTTACTAACATATTATTTACGGACACAAATATAAATTAAGAGAGGTAGGGCACCAGACTAGCGAGTAAACCCGACTGGGGAAGGACAGTCTTAACTCGCTAGTATGGTGCCCTACCTCTCTGCTCACCTTACCGAAAACCACAGTCAAATAACTACACACAGCGGTGTAGTTGTGTTCCTGTGTGTGAGTAAAGGCCTCCAGAGCTCATTTAGGGATGCGTTTTGAAAATAAGGTATTCCTATCCCAGGGATATAATCCCATCTTAAAGCCCTTGTCCATAGGCTACGATAAATGCTTAAAATTAGGCCGGCCATATGCTTATTTGCCGCCCAAGAGCTTATAACTTCCTATTAGTGATACAATTTTCAAAATCGAATCAGTAGTTTCAGATACAAGCATCTAAATTCAAACCTACTTAAAAACATAACCTACAAAGTTTACTCCTTATAATATTAATAAAGATATTTATATGTATTGCGGTATTGACTACTTCTTTTGTTTGCATTAATCCTGTTGTTCATTCTTACCAAACAAAATAAACATACAAGCACCCGAAAAACCATTAACCTCAGGCAGTCAGGTCAAAATACTTTACGCAAATCTTTTGTACTCAATAATTGATTTGTCCTGCACAAATATAGGAATATGTTGTTTTTGATACTACTTAAGTTGCTAACAAGCATACAGCTTGCCAGAGGGTAAGCAGTTACCGTAGCCTATGGACGCTTGCAATACCTGAAGTACAACTTGCGTGTTGCCGACCTTAAAATAAGTTACAGGGTTTTATGATTGAATTCCTCTGGGATACTTTGTTTTAAATGCATTCCTAAATGAGTTTTGGAAACCTGTACGCACATAGAAACACAACTATACTACATTGTGTAGTCATTTGGCTGTGGTCTTCTGTAAGTTGGAGGTCCTTCCCTAGTCGGGCTTGCTCACTAGTATACCTCTCTTAAAATACGGCAGTAGAACCGTAGTTTTAGAAGGTTTTAAACTTCGATCAAATAGCCTACCATCTCTAGGTAAGTCTGGGAGCCCGTGACATAACATATAAAACTAGGATATCTTATAAATATCGCTATAGGGACGAGATGGTAAAGCCCGCGATCAGCATGAAAACGCCCAGCTAACGTGCCACTTTATAGAATTAGTCATTCTGGGTCACTGAATCTAGTTTGTGAAAGTAAAACCTTGGCTTTGATTTATCAAAACTTGTGCAAATTAAATAATCACTATTATGTTAATCTGTGTGATTGCATCAAAGTTTAACACTCGTAATACCAACTCATATCGCAACCATTTTATGTTAAATAGCTTAATATATTACGGCATTTTGAGTGAATATACTTTATTTACATGTTTTTGCATATATTTACGATTAAAATAGAATTCTAAAATTAAATTTTGAAGTAGTACTTTTTGGTGATGTTCGAACTCGTGTCTTGGAGGTTAGGGCTTATAGACTTTGTCTTCTTTTTTTAAAGACACTTTGCGTTTTGACATGCTGAGGGATATTCATCATCATCATCTCAACCCATAAACGTCCCTCTGCTGGGCACGGGTCTCCTCCAAAAATTTGGAGGGATATTAGCCTACTATACCACGCTGGTCAGACGGGTTGGAATAGGGTTTTATTTCGAGTTTCCCCTCTCTTGCGGTCTACCGCAAGTACCGCAAGTCTAGCAGACAATATCTATATTGTCTGCTAGACTTATTCCTTTAGTCGACTCTTACGACACCTTCGGGTTAGAAGGGGGTGGTGACATTTATATTCTTAATCCGTCACCACACGGACAAGGGGAAGGGATATTATGACGCCTAAACCAATCCCTTTATTGTACGTAGCTTGTTTTCTTAATTTTAAGCTAGAGATAGGTTAGGTTAAGTTTGGTTTACACGCCGCTGGGTGGACCACTGACGTCATATCAGGTTCCAGTGGTCCACCCGTGAAAGCGAGTGTTGGTGCACAGGGGGGTTTTAGTCGGTATGCCGGCCGCCTACCATCTTTAGGCCGGAGAGTCCGACATAACCACTTCCCATCCCCGCGGGACGGTATGCGTAAAACATTACCCCTCTAAAAAAAAGAAAGAGAACTCACGATGTTATAAGCCGATTTCATTATGTAGTTTTTCCTGTACAATTTTAGTGTATTGTGGATTTGTAAAATTAAAATATGGCCCGTTAAAAAATGGGTGACCAATTCTAAACATTTGCATACATTATCAAGACAAAATATAACAAGGTTTAAAAAAAAATTGTAATCGAATCCATTACCAATTCTGAACAAACTACGTTTAGGTCACAACCCACTAGACAAGACCAACAAGGCCAGTCATCTAGTTGTTATGTAAACGACTTGACATTCAAATCGCACTCACGTTGTTTCCTATAACATTCAACCAGGTGCTGTCGTATGCGTCATTGTAATAGCAGTATATTAAAGACAAGGGGTCGCCCGCGACTTCGTCCGCGTGGTAATTTGGAATATTTTACCCGATTTCGCAACATATCGCACTACTGCTCCTCTCCTATTGATCATAGCGTAATGTTATATTGCCTTCTCTTTATATGATTTTTTCTAATCGAACCAGTACTTTCTGAGATAAGCGCGTTCAACCAAACAAACAAACTCTTCAGCTTTATAATATTAGTATAGATTTTCTCTTACTACGTCTGCTAGCCACTGACGTAAACTAATATGTGGATATACCACATGGCCTATTTGATAATGTAAGAACTTTTGGAGCTTATTTATGACCGAAGAAAATACATTACAGTAATTACTACTACAAAAAGTGTGCACATTGGTAATTGTCGAAAGTAACGAGCGATTGATTTTCGATTGGATTGTTTTTATATAAGACGCTATCTTTATGACCTAAGTCAAGTAAGTAAGTGTTAAGGTTGTCATTGTTAACTAGGTCAAGCATCGTGTTTTAAATTAATTTTGCATAAGTACTTACCTACATATCACCACGCTCGTCTCCCACTGGGGTAGGCAGAGACTATGGTACGCAAATTGCTTCGATGCAAACATAATTCTTTCGCTTTAGCGAAAGAATTAATTACTATTATCTACTTTATTTTTATAGTGAGTATATGTTTGAAATGTTTGTTACATAAGTAGTTAGTGTTTTAAGGCTCTTAAATAACATCTCGTGTATAATACGTTTATTATGTCCGAGGCTGTTTAAAATGGCCGATGTTTATATATTTTGTACTGAAAATTAGCATATACAATATGTAGTTCTTATAGCTAGCTGATGAGAAAGGGTTCAGGCACATGTTTGGGAACGCGCCAAACGACAGGTTAATGTCCGATTACACGTGGTTGCAATACACAAACAGATACACAACGCCTATCAAAATAATGTGACATTGTTTAGAGCTAAAAATAAGCTTAATCACACATCTTGGTGTCTAATATAGCACTGTTTTGTTCCGATGACTTAAGACAGACAATAACAATGACTCAAGTTTGAGAATGACACTGTTAACTTTGTGATTTTTTCCCCACAGGGTACAAGCGTTACTGGGAATTGACCTCCACCTAATCTTTATATATATATATATAACTAGTTGTGGCCCGCGGCTCCGCCCGCGTGGATGTCGGTTATCGCTGTAAAAGTAGCCTATGTGTTATTCCAGACCATAATCTATCTCTGTGCCAAATTTCATCCAGATCCGTTCAGTAGTTTTTACGTGAAAGAGTAACAAACATCTATCCATCCAAACTTTCGCGTATAAAATATTAGTATGATATAGGTAATTTAAAAACATTAGACACAACAAAGGATGAGATAAGAAATGTGTTATGTTAAACAAATATGTGTCATCCATTGCGAAGTACGTATAATGTATTGTAGAACGTACTTTGACCACACAGTAATGATAATAATAATTAATTAGTCAGGATGCGATCGCCGTTCCGTCGTTCCACACTCTATTGAATAATAATTAATATTGTTAGAGTACTAAACACATTATGTAAGGAACATAGCGTATATAAATGTATGTATTTTAATACTAAATGGTGTATTTTTATATTTAGAAAATCTAATGGCCCAAACACGTTTTGCGGAGATTAGACGTCGTATTTTATGTATATATATGTTTATATATTTTTTTTCTTATACTACTTGGGTGTTGGGTGGCAAACAAGCATACGGCCTATGTTAAGTAGTTACCGTAGCCTATGGACGCTTCAATACCAGAGCAGTATTTGAACTTACGTCAAATTCCATACATTTGCTTTTTTGACTTTTCGATTCGACTACCGTTTATGCCACTTGTCTAGAGGCTCAGAGATAATTCATTCATATAGCAGTAACATTTTCTTGTGCTCTTTAGTAAAATAAGCGATTACTATCCTTACTAATATTATAAATGTGCAAGTTTGTGAGTGGATGGATGGATGGATGTTTGTTACTCTTTCACGTAAAAACTACTGAACGGATATGGATGAAATTTGTCACAGATATCGATTATGGTCTGGAGTAACACAAAGGCTACTTTTTACAGCGATAACCGACATCCACGCGGGCGAAGCTGCGGGCAACAGCTAGTATATTATAAAGTAATCGCTTATTTTCCTCAAGAGCTTTTTAAAGAGTTTGTGTTTTATGTTCCATTGTTTTGTTTTCTTCTTCTTACTGGTTTCATCATTGTAATATAATTGTCTAAGGAAAGGAACGAGACAGCTACTATACAACCTACTGGAACTGCCTCAATTTCTGTATAGATAAAATAAAAATTGTGTTACAATGCTCATGCGTCTTTCACAGAGGGATATGGCTTTCCATTTGCTCCGATCCTGACATACTTCTTTGGCTTCATTCGCACTCATACATTCTTCATGCATGCCCGCCAGTTCAAGGTACTCTTAACCTGGCTATATGCCAGAACATAAGTAACAATTGGTTCACAAATTATTTTACGCTTGTTTTGAAGCATCACTTTCAATTTTGCAACAGTTTTTGCTTGAGGAAAATACAAGAGACGAGACGGTAAACATCGATTGGTATGTAATCGTCGTACAAATTCGATTTAAGGATACGCACGAGTGAGATTTATGAAGCAGTAGAATAATGCAAGGACACTATGAATGGCATTCTTTTCTTACAGCCGGTTCATTCGGCCTTCATGCAGAGCTTCACACTTCGATGATTTGGCACTGAGTGCAAATCGATCCTTTATATATTATTGAGGATATTGTTATGCACTCCTAAAAGATAATAGTAGTGTTTTGTGGGTATAGATCTTTCACGCGACAAACAATGATTGTGCCGAGTCTAGGTGTACTTTATGTCAGTTTATTAAAATGTCTGTACCTAATAATATGGGTTATGCCCTAACACGGAAAACAAAAATGTTAGAAAAACGTGATAACTTAAATATAATTTAATTTTAATTAAGGCTATGTTCAGATAAAACGTACATTTGAACTGAATCTTAATTAAGATTGGAACATTATACTAATGAACCTATAGTGATTCTTTAGTCATACAGTAAGAGTATTAACAAGTTTTAAAGGTCAAGACAAACAACTATTTTATTACGACTTTAGGAATTTTGTGACAACTATAGCATCAGCTAGAGTTGTCACAAAATTCCTAAAGAAGAAAATTCCCAATGAAGCATTAAACTGTCCATCTATCGACAGTTAAATGCTTCATTGTCCATCTAAAAATGAAACCTTACGAAGTAGATAATACAATGGGCGGATCTTTACTTTATCGGTTACTTTTTGTTTATTTATCACATTATTTTATTGAGTTTACATATCGACTTCCAAGTGGGGACCTGGTGACCTGTACTACAGGTTTATAATACCTACCATAGGCACCAGCGCTCCACAACCAATTTATAATATTGTTTTAAACTTAATTTTTATGCACATATATATTTGTTTTTGGTTGTTGGAGAGAATATAAAGATTTTTATTATTATTATTATATTATATCTTATCGCTAAACCGATTTCTACCAATCAGTAAAATATTTTAATGTTCAATTTCCCTAGAAAGTTGCTAGTTTAGAATAGCCAGACCTGCCTGGTGGGAAGTTGACTGCCGCTCGAGACCTTCGGCGATGCCTCAGTCAAGGCGTTACCTTTCGAAACTCATCCTTAGATGAGCATTGCTGATAGCTATTTTACATTTCTTTGTGTCTTAGTCAGTAGTTTTAAATCAAAACAGAATATAAAATAAATAATACAATGTTTTGTTTTTAAATTTTACAATACGGCTTACACAAGAGATTTATCAATACTTGTAATCAATGACTATACAACCTCTAATTCTCTTTGCCTTTAACAATGGTCTTCATCTGATTGATTGCCAAATACATCTTGTTTTCCTATCTTATCAGCATGCGTGATGTGTACTCGAAACGTGACAGACGTGACCCAGGCCCACAGGCTGTGCTGTTCCGATGGGCATTTGTTATCTAATAACATGATGATAATATGCGATTTAAACCTTATTGTTTTCATCTCGTTGAGATATACTGATAAGTCACGTAATTTTTTATTATCTTGGATTTTTTAAACGCGGGGTTAGGTACTCTTTCTGCTTAACTAATATCACTGTTGATATAGGAAAAATATATAGCATATGTATAGCACATTAATAAACGTGACTTAAATATTAAATATAAATTAAATTTGTGTTTTTTATACTATCTGGGTGGCAAACAAGCTTATGACCCGCCTGATGTTAAGCAGTTACCGCCGTAGTCCTAAAGACCGATTTCGGTCATGGTGATCGATCTCATTGGAGATTAGACTCGCGCCATACCATGAAATGCTCGTAAGATCTTTTGGCATTTTGGGAGTTTAAAATGAAGATCTAAATTGAATAGCTTTATGAGGTAAAGTTTTGTACTTAATGTACCGCTATTGTACTAAATAGTTAAAAGGGTTAGAAACCTTCTAACTTTATACGTATACAATACGTATTTAAAACATATTTGATACTAGCTTTTGCCCGCGGCAGTAGTTTTAACGTGAAAGAGTTACAAACATCCATCCATCCTTATACTCATCATCCTAATACTCACAAACTTTCACATTTATAATATTAGTAAGGATTTGTTTGTGCTCGTCGTAAAATTAAAGATTTTTACTTAGTACGCTCTGTTTGTTACTAAGTAATATTACTATCTAAATATACATTGCCATCTTCTTTTTTATATTTTTTCGTATGAAGTAATTTTTACACAACGGAACCGGACATTACAGGTAAGTCAGGGTTAGAGGTTTATATGAGGCGTTTTAATAATTGCAATATTTTTATTTCATTAATATACTTAGTATTTTTTTGCAATAAATATGGTATTTCTCATCGTTTTTTTATACGGAAAGTATACTTACTATGATAGTGATTTGTTTTCCTGAAAATCGAAGTATTCCTCTTTCGGCACCAATTTTTTGAGCACCAATGGTTTCGGCATCTGAGCTATTCCACTTACAGCACCAATAGGTATATAGGCTTGGTGCTGAATCCAAGCCCATATACCTATTGGTGCTGAATCCAAACCCATATACCTATTGGTGCTGTAAGTGGAATAGCTTAGGTGCCGAAACCATTGGTGCTCAAAAATTGGTGCCGAAAGAGGAATACTTCTAAAAATCCATTAAGTATGTATTTTTAAATGTTTATGTTTATTCAACTCTCTTTTAACATCTGCGTAATTGAAGAAGGAAATTTAATAATAATATATATTTAAAAAATGTAGGTTGATATTACTGTTATGAAATAAAATAAAAATAAAAGGGCACGACATTAAGTTCTCATTAACAGTAACCTCCTTTAAAATACTGGTTTAAATGTTTTTAACGATTGCTTCTGAATAAAACGATAATTACTGTTATGCAGTTGGTTTGTACCTAATTTTTATGGCTTGATGTGGTAAGAAACTTTTATATGGAATTATTATAAAGTCAATAATATGTAATTTTGTGACATAATATTTACTATAGTCAAACTCATTTTACCGGTTACGTAGATACGATTGTAACTTTTTAGGTCGTGTCCATGATATATATAATATATATAAGAACGCCATAAAAATCCAATAGATGTCAGCTAATTTTCCTAAGGCCAATGCAAGGATTTTTTTCAATAGAAGAATTGTCACGTACCAAACCATTTTACTCAAGAAGAATGCATGGAAACATGGAAAACAAAAGAGGATAGTCAAATAATTAATTTGGACGTGTCGCGATTCACGACTTGCATTCTTTCTGCAGGGCTATAATAATAATTTATTTATTTCAAACAATTCAGTCCATATCATTTTATACAATTACAAAAATTATAATTATCAACGTAAATTGCCCGTATGTCTAAACCCTCCTCGTACATCTAAATGAAATGTTTAGGCCTTTTGGCCTCGTCTGTTGTTAATAAGTCAAGCATTGTGTAAATGTGTAGGTAGATAATGACCACGTAAATTGAAAACATTCAACCCCAAATGTGGTATAAGAAGGTTCACTGCTACAAAAACGGCATTTGTCATTTTCAAAGTTCATTCTTAAGTATTGCCATATTAAAAAATCAAAATAAATTGGGACAAAGGTTAAAAAATACAAGGCAAACAAATTTCCGCAATAATTTGTCACAAGTAAGTTATCTGGCATACGTATCTCTCTATCTGTGACAGTTGAGAGCTCTCAACTTTATTCATTTTTGCAGTTTGTGTCCGTTAATTGTAAGTTTGTAAAGTCCCCCGCGACACAGAGCTTGTTCTCTAGTGCGGAAGTCGTCTTAAAAAATGAAAAAAAAATAAAGAGAAAAAAGGATCCATGGATCAATTAATCTAAGGAAGTAGGTAAATAACTACATTTTTAAGTTATAAGTAATAATAAATGAAACACAACATTAATTTCAATCAATCAAAGAGAAGTTATAGCCGTAGTAGGTATTAGATGATAATAATATAAAGATTGAAAAAGTATTTCAAAGAATAATTTAAAGCCAGTTTGATTTACGTATGTCATATAATGTGAGAATATAAAAGCAAGTTACAACATTTGAAAGCACAGTACGTATTTATTGGTTTAAATAAAATGGTTTACATAATCTAGAAGGCATAAAGTTTGACATCGCGTTACGTCCAATGGTCAATGCCCTTGCGCCCGCGAGTACGTACTAGGTACGTACCTGGTGTAATTTAATTATTGGCTTCCAATTAGCGTAGTAATTAGCTCTTTCATTCTATGTTTACAGTCAAAATGTTTGATCGTACGGATATTCTTGACATTGTTGTGGTTTTGTCCTCAATACCTTTTGTCAAGTTGTGGAAACTTGTTATTTGCGTTTTTTGATATATTTACTATCATAATTGTTTTGAAGCTGTAAGCTTACCAAAACCAGGCTTGTTTGCCACCTTGGTAGTAAAAAAAAATGGTAGGTACAAAACAAAACTTTGTGATATGCATAAATACTTGTAGATACGATTCCCTGAGTCTGGATCTGGATAACACGGAGTTAGTTTATGATTTAAAAACTATATATAATATAAACTATTGACCATCGTTTAATGTAAGAATCAGAAAATAGTACGGTTTTATAGATGAAAAAAAAAAGAGAAACAAAATCATATCTCGTATCATATTAACACTAATCACAGAAATTGGTAAAATGGCAGCTTTTTGTCTGACCAATCATTTAAAATTAGAATACGTAGTTTATTTTTTTGTTTTTAATCATGGATATTACAGAAAAAAATATAATATTATTAAAAAACAACTATAAACACATCGGATCGCAGACGGAGTTCATCTATTGCTAGAAATAAAAACATGATGACACAAAATCTGGTGGATATTATAGGTACCTGAGGGACCTAGGTACCTGTTAAAAGTTAGTGATTTCAGTGTTTATTAAGTCCCTTGCGACCTATTTTCCAGTACGGACGTAGTGCTCTACCGTCGAACGATTGGAATGATCAGTCGGCTGATCATTACTCATTATAAACTGATTATAAAATTAGGTCAGCTGCGGTCAGTTACTTATTACTCAGATATTGATAGCGTTGCGCTCGTATTACGAATGCGATGCTCTGTAATTATATTGTTTATCTCAAATGTGGGCCGCAATCGGTCATTATGACCCCAATCTGAATTTACAAAAATGTTATTATAAATTTACTGTGTATGTTTGTTTTTGTAAATTTTATCATATAAGCAAAATTATTCAAACGTATGAATTTATAAACTTACTAGCTGTTGCCCGCGGCTCCGCCTGCGTGTATGTAGCGTATGTGTTAATGTTCCAGACCATAATATATCTCTGTGCCAAATTTCATCCAGATCCGTTCAGTAGTTTTTACGTGAAAGAGTAACAAACATCCATCCATCCGGATGGATGGATGAAAGTTTGTAAGTATGGATGGATATCCATACTTACAAACTTTCGCCTTTATAATATTAGTAAGGATATAAATTTCCAACTTTTGCTTTACTGGAGTAGAAGCTGAATGGTAGGTAAAATATACATAAGAGCTATCATTTCTAGGTCTGACATACTGCTGATGTAACTGCCTTAGTGGCGCAACGATAGTGTGATCAACTGCCGTGGCAAGATTAGAGGGATCAGAGAGGGAGAGACAGACAGAGAGAGAGAGAGAGAGAGAGAGAAATGAAATTCGGGTCCCTCGGTATACTCTTGGTAACGCCTGCCAAGAAAAATCCTGTAACAAGCATATGCCGCTAATTTGTAAACGTAACGCAGTTCTAAAGTTACTGTGATATTATTTACATCATGTTTTTGTACTATTTGGAAAATAAGGATTTGCCTAATTAGAATAGAGTAGAATAGAAAACTCGTACACCAATTACATTTTGCCAAAAACATTTTTTTTACTCAATTATGTACAATGGGCGGTCTTATCGCTAAAAGCTTTCTTACCTTTGGATGGACAGAAAAGCAAATTAAATATAATAAAGAAAAGTGAGAGAGTTATCGTGTTATTTTCCGAATATGTAGTACAAACATATATGTATGTATGTATATAAGTCATAATATTTTTTTTTATCTTTTTTAAAAGACAACTCCCGCACTAGAGGACAAGCTCTGTGTTGCGGGGAACTTTACAAACATACAATTAACGGACACAAATTACACCCAGACTCAGAACAACTCTTTGTGGGTCACACAAAGTTTGGTCCCTGTGCGGGAATCGAACCCACAACCTCGTGCACAGGAGGCGCATACTACATCCACTGGACCACCAAGGCAGTCAAATATTACAGTTTACTCTCGTAGTCTGTAGATATAAGATCTATGGAAGTTGATCATAACCTAGATAGTGCACCCGTCAGATGCCGGCGACCAGTTACGTAAACTCATAGCCATATCACTTCATAACATTGAAATAAAACGGTCAAGTGCTCTTATAAATCGGTTTTAATTCGATTGGAGTAAGAAGACTGAATTGTATGTTTTATTTATAAGCCTACCTACTAGCTGTTGCCCGTGGCTCACGTGTATGTCGCGGTAAAAAAGGTATCCTATGTCCTATCGCAGGATTCTATCTCCATGCATTATAATACCAACCTACATATGTCCCACGGCTGGGCACGGGTCTCTTCTCCTCTATCAAGACAGAGTGAGGGTTTAGGCCTTAATTCACACACGCTGGCCTAATGCGGGTTGGTGAATCAGACATGTCTTTAGAATTACTTCGAAGACATGTGGGTTTCCTCACGATGTTTTCCTTCACCGTTAGCAGATGGCGAATCATTTGATTAGTACATATAAACTCCACAAAGTGAAATTCACATTGGTACTGCCCGGGATCAAACTCGCACCTCTTGCGTGCAAGTCGGTTACTTTCCCACTCGGCCACCACCGCTTTTATCTCCATGCATTGCCAGTCAGTAAATGGCAGTTTTATATTTCAATGAAAAAAACAGTAGGTAAATCATTTTGTATTCCTAACCTAAGTACGTACCTATATAGCTGTTCTATTCTATTCTATAAAATATTAGGAACTTCTGTGCAAAATTAAAAGCTTTCAAACCGACTCGAGAAATGGTTTAAACTGTATAGTCCGTAGGTAAGGGTTGATTTATGTTTTAGTGAAAATTTCTGGAAATCCTTCCAATTTGAAGCTTTCACTAATATGGCTGTGCTGTCTATCTATGGATTAAGAATTGTAGATTTGAGTTTTATATCGTTTTGCCTCATGTTGGCTATATTCGGTTGATTAAACATCGAATTAATCGGTTCACAGTCCGTATCGAGTTAGGTAGCCGACCTTACAATGAAGGCGAGTTCATAGTTATTATCAAGGTGTTAGGTTCGATGAAGGGCTTGGTACTGCATGCTAATGTACTGGATTTAAATAAACACTTTGACATTAAAACTGCTTATCTACAGGCTGAATATAGTTTTGTTTCTTAAATTAAACGTAATGACTCTTCAGATAGTAAGTAGTTTGCTAATGTGCTTGCTAGCTTAACATTACCATCAGTGCCGGCTTTATGACCCTTGGGATATACACCCTCCCCCCCAAACTGAAGGTACGCCCGGCATAGAATCTGGTTAGCTTGATTTAGTTTGTCTTGATTTTTTTTTGTTCTTGGTCTTGAAAACTTAAACAGGAGCCAGGCTGTGACGTCGAATGAGCGTCTTCGGCACCTTTTTAAGTCTTGCGTCCCAGGGTCCAGCGCCCTACCGCATTCCCTCCTAAAGCTGACACTGATTACCATATCTTTCTCTGGTATTGCAAGCGTCCATAGGCTACGGTAACTGCTTAACATCAGGCGGGCCGTATGCTTGTTTGCCAACCAGGTAGTATAAAAAAAGAGGTTTACTTCAAGATGAGAGCACTGACTTCAAGTTAGATAGTGGCTTGTCTGTGCCCCTGGTCCTGGTGAAGTTCACGAGCGGCGGCAATAACCAATTATCTACTATCAGGTAGGCTGCTGGCTTGTGTTTCACCTTTTGCAAAATAAGGAGCAGCACCTGGCGCTCCTTACCTATAAAAAACATTTAAACTCTTCTCTTGGAGAGTAATTATATCGTAGTCTTCATCATCATCATCGTTGTTCCCTCACTGCTGAGGATCGCGACCACATACGACGCGTCTCCAAGCGCTCTCTTAAGTGTGGATCACGCGGTACATGCTACCTCCAAACGCCTTCATAATGACGTCTGACCGTCTTCGAAAAAACTACAGGGAATTCCTTCCATAATCTGATCATCAAAAGCAAAATAGAGGTAAAAATTGCCAGGTTCTATTTCTCACCTTACATATTTTTCTATTGACAAGGTAATTTATTTGACAGTTCTAAATATTCGTTAGATAATGTGTTATGCATCTACTTACCTATGTTAATATTTGTACTTTACACAAAAATATTGTATTGACACCGTTGCGTTGTCCAATTATCACCTTGTTGTGGTTACCGAACTTCAAATTTGCAACTTAAGAAAACATATGAAAGACATTTTTTTGGCTATCTTTGTCTTACTCACCGAGATAAACGGAGACGGCAGAAGTCTTGCTTTGGGAATGTTTAAAAGGCGCTTTTAGTAGAAACGGTAAATCAATTTCGTATTAAATTGATAGTTTCCTAAAAGCTCAAAATATAAATGAAAAGCTCTCTACAAAAGATTATATACTTAAACGTAATTTGGTCTTTGTCATATAGAATCCAGGCCCAGGTCTATTAGTAAGTAATATGACAAAAAATATATTCCGTCTATAGTGCGTGTTGTTAGGTTCAAAGAACGCTGGGCAATGTATGACGAATGCCTGTACACAGGTAACCTGTTTCTTTCAGGGTTGCTGACTCGTGAAGAGGGCTAATAAACGGCTAACCTCAATGTATGTATACAATATTGAAATTGACATGGTACAATAAACACAATGACTGGAGTCTGTAATGGAGTGTTCATTTAACGTGATACATATGAATCAGCGTGATTGTTTATTCCCTTTCGGTACTTGAATCAGCGCCAGCGTTTTTTGCATCGTGATTGTTCATACCCTGTCGGTGACTAAAAGTAGTGGTTCATTGTAATGTATCACACGCATAGTAGTTAACTCGGTAAATATGTATAGTTATCTTGTTTTAGAAAGATGATTATCTGTATTATCTTTGAAGCAGTGATAGCCGTATGGGAAAAGTAACCGACTTTAATTTTACACATTTAAGGTAACATACTTATCTACTTACCATCATAGGTTCAATTCAATTCACTGATTGAATTTTGGACCAAGTCTATACCGTGCCCGTTAGGTAATGACCGAGCTTTGAAATTAACGTTTTCTAAAAATCGCCCCTGAAACCCCCTGCATACTAAATTTCATGAAAATCGTTGGAGCCGTTTCCGAGATTCAGATTATATATACAAGAATTGCTCGTTTAAACTTTAGATCTTAAAATTTTAACACAGGGCATGTTCCTTAATACGGAAGTTATCTTTAAAGAAATCTTTTTTCAAGCGAAACTAGATTGTTAATCATTTATAATTAATACGAGTATATTTCAGATAGCAAAGGTACTGTGACGTTTGATTTGGAGATAAAAATCAATGAAATTGATTGAAAATTAAATGAGAAAGTATCGATTAAATACTCTAAGCTCTTGATCATTCAATTAGCCAATTGGTAAGAGATTGATTAATTCATTTTTATTCATCTTCAAATTTCATACGTCACAGTATCTATGATATGTGAAATATAATATAGTGTGTGAGTAAATAAAAGTATTCCCAACAGTTTTAGGCTGACTAAATCAATCTGCCGGTACATTTGCATCATGTAGGTAGTATTTAAGAATGCATTACCCAAAGATTACATTGAGTCAATAGCTGTAATTACTCCAGTGTTGAAAATAATGTTGTTTTTGTAACAACATACAGAGTCTATTTGTCGCAATATGAAAATCTATAACACATTAACGATAATATAGTGTAATGATACTTCGACTGAACGTTTATGCCCTCGGTCCAATATGACTGGATTCTGTGGATGAAGCAACCAGGAGATTGTTACAAAGTATCATAGCAATACTCTACGATTATTACGACTAAGATTATTATTATACGATATAAGTGTTTTAATCTCAGGATAACAGTATTTCTTCCGGGATAAAAGTAACCATTATGCTATTTCATATAATAATCTAGTTCTGTGCCAAATTTCATCCAGATCCGTGCAGCCATACTAGCGTAGTTTATATAAATTCTACTTAGGTGGCAAACAAGCATACAGCCCGCCTGATGGTTACCAAGTATCTAGCATATAGACAGACATTCATCCATCTATCCATCCAAATATATGCATTTATAATATTAGTAGGATTGAACTCAGTACTATGAGAACGTTTAAGAATCGATAGTTTTTTTAAATTTATTTATTCAATTCTAAAACACAGGTATACAATATCTTTACTCGCCAAATCTTTGTAGGCGAACGCTCACACTTCTTAGGTTTTACAAACATTGACCTGCCTTTATTATAGTTCTACTATACTTATCCATCTACATAATTATGTACTAATCTTAACTTAGCCAATCAATAAACTATTTTTTAACACATTTTTTTTTACTCGTATGATGTTTTCCTGGATGATTTAGGTAATAATGTAGCGTGATAGCCAATCACAGAGTAACGGAGAAGATATTAAAGTGCACAAATAAATACAGATCAACTCTCTTTTTTCAAAATCCAGCAAAAATAGAGAGATCAGGCGCAGGTTAAACACGATATAGTCTCGACGTGCCTTAGAAAACGGCCACTTACCTACGAATTGTCTTTGCAGTTCTATATAGCTCACGAGTTATAGGTCGTTTCGTATGTTGATACGTGAGCTTGAGTTACAGGTCGTTTCGCCCGCTATTTGTTCGCCCGAACGGGCCAAACGATTAAATTACAAAAAATTAAAATATTTGATTGGGCGTTTCGCTCGATGGAGGTTTTATTACTTTTCATGTACAGACAGATTTTAATGCTGTCTGTACATGAACAGTAATAAAACCTCTATCGAGCGAAACGCCCGATACAGGTTTTTGCTTGTAATTTGGTCGTTCGCGGGCGAAACGACCTATAACTCAAGCTCACGTATCAACATAATCAGCACTCTAATGTAATCATTTAGGTCAAGAGAATCACAAGTTTTCTATAAGTTAAGTACCTACCTATGGTTGACAGAGTTACCAACGCGAGTAATGCTTTTGATATTGCAAGAGTCCATAGGCTACGATTTTAACAAACCACATAGATATCCGATCCCATAAAAATAAAGTCACTTGCCGCTGTCTGTACCTACTCTCTCACTCATAAACTAAGCAATGGATTTTGATTCGGTTTTCACTATTAATCGGAGAATTTCTCCTGGAAGGTTTATATGTACATATAAATATAATATATCTAATTATACTTGAGATAAGTCCAGAAAACCGAAGCGAAGCAAGGGCCCGTCACTAGTATAGATATTATTTTTTTCTTATTTAAACTACATATGTATGTTATGTTGTAAAATGGACTTTTGTTAACTATAATAAAAAAATAAATAAAATTATCGAAGCGCCTAATCTTCAGTTACTATAGAACCTTTTGATAAACATATATTTAACATAATACAACTGGTTTTCATGTAAGTACTTGTGTTACATAATATTCTATTCATACATATTTATCGAGCACTATCAAAGTTATTTTTTATACTGTTATTTTAGGTACCGTTATTTTTCGGTTTAAATCTAAAAAAGCGTAACCACCGCTTTCTT
Source organism: Trisateles emortualis (assembly GCA_947095525.1). Taxonomy (NCBI): domain Eukaryota; kingdom Metazoa; phylum Arthropoda; class Insecta; order Lepidoptera; family Erebidae; genus Trisateles; species Trisateles emortualis. Next base: position 16,811,661 of record OX352732.1, on the reverse strand, counting down.
TTCTTATGGTCTTTTCACTTGTGAATATGTTGTTTTTATGATACGCATTGGTACTTCTGGAATTGATATGTAGATTATTAGTAGCTAGTTAATTCTTACAAGGCAAACATACAGACATGCAGTTCGCCAGTTACTGAGGCTTGTGAGGTTGCCCACGGTTCCACACGCGTGGATGTCGGATATCACAGTAAAAAAACCATAATATGTCTTTTGCCAGGATACCGTCTATATCCTTTCAATTTTATTAAGATCCGTTGAGCCGTTTAGTCGTGAAAAATAACAAACATACATGCAAACCTATAAATAATACACACAATCAAACGGAGTTACTTACTACTTGCAGTACAAAATTTGTGCGGATACCTTGGGTTTCGTAAGTTTCTAAGATGGTAGTTTTAAGGTTTGTAATGCGCTAATAATTGAAACCTTAAACTACCATCTTTGAAACTTACGTTTGTAACATGGTGTTTTTTTGTTAAAGGTAATCCTGGAAAAGGATAACTCGTGCTTGCTCGCTGCATTGATTGAGTAGATTGAGAATCAAATCAAATGTGGGCATAGACAGGTAGTCTTTTCTATTGTGTTTGTTATATTTTTATGCAATTTTTAATAGGTAGGTTTAATAGGTTTTTAAATATATCTCTGAAGAGTTAAATAGAAGTAGGAAGAAGAAATCAACTAGACAAACTATATAAGTTTGTCTATATAAAGCAAGAACCTAACAGAGAAAGTGATATTGACGTCGATTCGGGCGGTCAAGGTAAAGGCTGAGGATAGAGAATGGTAGATAATTGCTTCATCGACTAGAGCGTGTTATTGGCTAATATAAACATAATACAGTGAGTAAATACCAGAATTCACCAACTATAAGACTCACAAAAGACGAGCTAAGTGGGAGAGTTACCCACTTTTAGCACGTAAAAAATTTTATGTGCATACATTCGAGTCGATTCAAAATTTCCCAAAGCACTCCTGCTTTGGGAAATTTTGAATGACCGATGTTTATTTTACTTTCTAGAATTTTTATTCTTATTGAAAAAACACTCTCATAATAGGGAACAAGCCCTGTGTAAGGGAATTTACAAACATGCGATTTACGGACACTAAGAACAACTAGGGCCAATCACTTATGGATCACAGAATTTTTTGTCTTATACGGACTGGATGGTTCCAAAATTTAAAACCTTAGAAAAATTATAAAGGCATCTGATCCACTAACCTGCATAAGGTAAGCGTTCCCATTCTCTTAGTAGAGGAAGCACTGTGTGAGTTATATGCGTTAGTATTATCTGTCTCCGTGGAAAACTGGAGTATTTTAATTAAATTGCTAAGAAACTTGATGATAATCTACAGAAGCCCACACAGGAAAAAAGATCCAGAAGCAGAAACTGACGAGATGTGCGGATCAGATTCGCATTGAATAGAAATCGATGCTGACCTCTAAGAAAATGCAGCTTGGGACATCTTTAGGAAGCACATAAGAGAAGCCTAAGATGAAAACGAACCTCAACAATCGGGCAGCGATATGCAAGTAGAAGAATATGAAAATGATTGGTTTATTTTATATCAATTTAGCACAAGCACCGCTACAAATCCGCGTACAAAGTGCAACAGTCACATTTCCTCAATTGTATATGCATTAGTTTTCACCAACAATGCAAGGCAAGGGTTAGTACATTTGTTATTTCAGTGGAATACATGTTTTTAAAGAACCTTATCACGTTGAAACATTCAGAGTTACCGCTAGAAGTTTGGTATTTAGCACTGATGTTATTTGGGTTATGTAGTCTTCTGTTAAGAAAGAGATTCTCCAATTTTCCATGCAAAACATAGTACCAGTACATACGGACGAAGGGAGTAAATAATTAAAGAGTTACGTGCCGTTTAATAATAAGAACATTAAATAAAATTGTGCTTTTTTGTCCAACAGTAATATTTTACGCGAATCTCGACTTTACAAAATTTGAAACAGCTTTTGAATCAAAAATCAGTTCATGAATCATTTTTGCACTTTATAGTCCATTTATTGAGGAAAGTTATCATCACGCTACGTCCCAAGCAGAGCATGGCAGTAACAATACACCGGAAAAACCAATTTTAACGTTCGTAGCCTTAAAAAAAAGAGATTAAGATGTTAATAGCATAGTCATTGATGAGCGCTGATAACAAACAAAATATCATCGACAATACAAAAGCGGTCAAAACCGGGAAATGAACCCGCAAAACCTGTCGGGATGTCTTTACTGAATCAATCATGCGACAAAAAGGTTATAAGAACTAATTAAATAACAAACTACTGACATATAAAGAGTATCTTATAAATTAACTGTAGCGGTGACATAATTGTTTCCTTCTGTAAACACGAACAAGGGCAAATCCGTTAATCTATATTTTATTTTGTATCAATCGCCTTGGAGTCACGAAACTTAATGCTAATCAAAAACCTTTACCTACTGCCTACCATAATATCTATATCAGACCAATTTTTTGGCAGTCAAAGGCCATATTCTGAAATCGCAGCCCGTACATAGGCATAGGCAGCTTAAGCAATATGCCTTTATTTTTAATCTTTTTTAATTGTCATTATGTTTGTTGCCAAATTTGACACCAGGCTTATTTGAATCCTTGCTGACTATCTAAAATTTGCAGAGATAAAGTACACTATGTATAGCTTTCCTATTTGTACGTGGGCAGCATATTAGTGAGCAGTCTGACTTGGAAATAACCTCCATTTTACAGATGACCATAGACAAACAACTACACATATACATTGTAGTGTAGAGTTAATTGTAGAGTTATTCCTGCGATTACAGCTCTTGCAATGAGCATTAAGGTATACTTTAATGTGTTTCATATTTCAGAGTCAGAAACGCGAATGGACGCGGACGGTAGTTTTGGTATTGAAAGTGTCCATAGGCTACAGTAACTGCTTACTATCAAGCGGAACGTATGGTTGTTTATTATTAGCAAAGAGAATTATTATTAGATACATACAAATCATCACCTATCTACCTTTGGGGTAGGGAGAGACTATGTACGTCAATTGCTTCGATCCAAACGTAGTTATTTCGCTTTTTCTACATTCATCAACCTCTTCATGAATGAACGTCGGTACTGGGAACTTTTAATTTGGCCCTTTTTGAGTACATCACCTACTTGGTCGATGTATGTTTCCATTTCATTCGTTTATTATAGTGATAAAAGATAGACTTGTTAATTTTAATTTATAGGCTTGCTTTCGAAAAGTGATTCTAAGTTGGTACTATCAAGTAATATTTTTTTCGTAATATCAATAGCGGATTTAGTTGGTTGGCTCTTGAGTTCTTGACCGATGTTTGGGTTTCGTAACCGAAATGATAAGACGTGTCGGAGTTGCTTACATTTTGTTTTATATGAGAGTTTTGTAATACATTGCATGTTCAGATTCGAGTAAGTTTCGAAAACGTTTTTTTGTAAACGAATCAATATTTTTATAGTCTCGCGGTATATAATTGCGAATTGCCGATAATGAGATCGTGGCTTCGAATTCTGGATCTGGCAATGACACTACTATTATTTTTCTGTTTGTTTGTTGTGTTAGTCTTACTAGCAGAGTAACCTATATATGGCTATAGTCTTGCTTTCGTTACATGAAACCTCTGCTTATCTCTTCGGGGAAAGAGGTCTGATATAGCATCATGCCTTTATATGTTTAGTAATGGAGAGAGCCTTGCTTCGAGTTTCCCTGCGAGATAAATCAGGAAGGAGGAAAACCAAAGTGACCGACGTAGCTTGAACGATTGCCTCAATTGGAAAACAGTGGCAATTTACATAGCTCGCAAAACCGATGGGTTTAGTTTTCTATAATATTGTATAATTATTACGACTATAAATACTGGCTGAAAGTATGAACGCCACGTCAGAATACACAATATATATAATCTGTTGTTTGCTAGTCACTGGTGACCCGTGTGGCGTTTAAAGTCTCAATGAAAATTGGCAAGGTAATAAATGGTATCCTGGGGGAAGGACATATTTAGTGGGTATGTATAACAATATCAACGCGGGCGGAGCCGGTAGCAATAGCTAGTATAAAATATAAGTTCAGGTAAACTTTATGTTTAGTGTCATTTGTAATTTATTATTTTATAAATAAAATATAAAATGTTGGTAATGATGTAATTTTTAACAGCAACACCATGGTATTGACTTGACGGTATTACCGTGGCAACACGTACCTACACAAGAGCCTATGACGTCTGCGAAAAAAACTGGTTATGTTCTTTTCTAATTGTAGGGATTTTAAATTTAAAAGTTATGTAAGTATCACATCATTATTTAAAATTAATGAGGCAGTTATAAAAAAATCCCTACTAATATTATAAATGTGAAAGTTTGTGAGAATGGATGTTTGTTACTCTTTCACTTAAAAAGTGGTCTGGAATAACATATAGGCTACTTTTTACAGCGATAACCGACATCCACGCGGGCGGAGCCGCGGGCAACAGCTAGTACTTTATAGTTTTTAAAGGTTTGTTGCCCACACAGTCTAAAGAACTTCACTAGTAACAATTTTCAACGAAATTGAAAAAATCGCGGATAAATTTTTTTCATATTATTTAAATTTAGATCAAATAAACTTACGGAAAAAAAGCGGCCAGTATCAATTTATCGAACATACAATAACAAATTTTTTTTTTTGATAATTTTTATGTCCGTTCAGCGTGTTAGAATCAGTTTTCGATCCTTTTTCATATTTTTGAAAATAAAATATATCTAGTATAACAATAATTTTAGGTTTTTTCTACCTTGTTTTTGAAGAAGTATGATAGAAGTTTTCGAAAAAATTAAATATATAAAAAAAAAAACAAATATACTTGAGAACCTCTCTTTTTTTTTCTGACTGTCGCAGGATCCCGAAGTCCAAGTGTGAATCCCAGAGGGGAACACAGAAAAAGAGAAAGAACAGTAATAAGATCAGGGTATCTTATTTATCGGTTTTCTGTAAGATGGAGGTCTTTCCCCAGTCGGATTTGCTCTCTTATATGGTGGCCTACCTCTCTTATAATGTGTTAAAATACAGTTTATGAATAAAATAGCCTAGCAACTTATCTAAAATCTATTTTCTATATTCAATGTCGTTCACTGCAATAATATTAATGCATTTGCTAACAATGACTTCTCTATGGTGTGAATCACCATCATCGTCAACAATGAAGTCACTGTCAATAGTTTCTTATACTTAATGTTGTTTACTATCTTCAGTTTTTTTTTTTTTTTTTTAATAGACAACTCCCGCACTAGAGAACAAGCCCTGTGTCGCAGGGGACTTTACAAACATACAATTAACGGACACAAATTACACCCAGACTCAGAACAACACTTTGTGGGTCACACAAAGTTTTGTCCTGTGTGGGAATCGAACCCACAACCTAGTGTACAGAAGGCGCATACTGCGGCCAAAAATAGTCAAGTAGATATTTGACCACCAAGGCAGTCAAATATCTACTTGACTATTCTGATTTTTGAAAAAACTGTTCTTGAAATCATATGATTGTCGATATTATCTACCTTTTTTGCCATCGAGATCACATTTATATTCTGTAAATAAAGTTTTTGAATTTTTTATAAATGTTACTTTTTCATACTACCAAGGAGACCAACAGTTGTCCAAAATCATATAGGTACCTAATGTTATTTAAATTCTATACTAAAGTAAAACATAACGCAGTTGCATCATGTTAAGAGAGGTATGGCATCGTACTAGCGAGCAAGCCCGACTAGGGAAGGACCTCCACCTTACGGAATACCACAGCCAAATAACTAATACTATACACAGTGGTGTAGTTGTGTTCCTGTGTGTGAGTACAGGTCTCCAGCGCTCATTTAGGGATGCGTTTTTAAAGAAATGTATTCATATCCCAGAGATAGTCCCATCATAAAGCCCTGGTGTAAAAAAAATAGGTTGGCATCGACACGCAAGTGATACTTCTGGTATTGCAAGCGTCCATAGGCTACGGTAACTGCTTAACATCAGGAGGGCCGTATGCTTGCCACCTAAGTAGTATAAAAAAAAATCTATAAATTTGACTATGTATATCTGAGTTTACCCATAACGATTTGAAATCTTCGATTAAATATACAATGTCCATGTATATTTGATCGAAGTAAAAAATATATTTTCACTCAAAATTGGATCAACTTCATAATAATATTACTGCTTGAAGCACTTGTTGATCGAAGATTTTCGAAGCATGTTTCATCAATAAAATAAACCCTAAGCTTAAGTTAATATCATACCTATGTAACTAATTGTATATTAGAATACTAAATTTAGCACTTTTTTCTTATTGTGTGTGATACGTATTAATTAAAGCGTTTTGTTACTTGCTTTTAATAGTCTACCGTGCACGGGTTTTTGACCTATATATAGAGATGACTTTACGCTTCTTCAGTGGGAACAATAAAAGCAATCTTAAAACTAACTTACAGTTAACAAATATATATAAATTATGTGTAAGTAAGTACTTACATTCCGGTGTAACATCCCGGTGGACGACTCTGGCTTCGATTGCTGCCGGCATTGTAACTAAAACTTTGAAAGCTTCACGAATCACGATCGATTGCTAACGATTTTATTCACAGAAACAACAGACCTTGACACGTTTTGAGTGTAAACAAATGAATCGCGTGAGTAGAACTGAATTTGGAAACGGTTTTATGTCATGTTTTTTTTATTTTGGTGAATGTACGCGGCGTTGATACGAGCGTCGTGACGGAAAGCTCCGTTATGACTGACCACGGCAAGCGGCGCGCGCCTGTTTTCTTCCACGTTTGTAAACTAAACGAGTAACAGCGTGACAATAACAGCTGTAATGTAATAAGTTTGCCTTGCTTGTTATGATTTGCGTCATGCAAGAAAGTGTCATATATTTTCTTGCATGATTTCTAAGGCAATCTGTTACTTAAAGTACTGAAGTCGTTAGATGGTTTTTCATCTATTTCTCCACTACAGTGATTGGTTTAAGATGTTATTTTGTAAGATTCTATAGCGTACCTATATGGTTGACAAAGTAATGTTTGTGCGTTTGTATGTAAAGAATAATATTTGGAACTACTGAATCGATTATAAAAAAATATCTTTAGAGGGCCTTTATAAATGGCCCTAATAGATAACACTATTTCGTTCGATGACGTATTTATATGCTGTTTGTTTTTTATAAAAATAACACAGAAACTCTGTTAACCTACTTTGTTCTAACTTCGACTAGAGCGGCAGGTACTTAGTCTTTCAGTTACTTAATTAGATTAAAAGAATAACATATTTTAGTCTGAGATAATTTACTAGCAATCCGCCCTCGCTTCACGTATTAGGTAAGTATACATACATAATAATATGTAGGGAACCTTCCTCTTGAATCACTCTATCTATTGCTGAAAACGGCATTAAAATCTGTTGCGTTTTTTTTTGTTTTCTGTTATTCATCAGCAAGTTGTTAACAAATTAATGAATGACTGAATCAATAATTATTAACTAATTGCGTCTCCGTGCTTCGGAGGGCACGTTAAAAGTCGGTCCCGACTGTTATCATTCGTTAGATCACGACAGAGGCCTAAATATGGGCGATCTAATAAACTCTGTCGCCAGGTTGGCCACTAACCAAACGATAAGAAGAAGAAAAACTCATTGTGTCAACAAGTTGTTTTTCTTTTACACTACCAAGGAGGCAAATAAGCATACGGCCCGCTTATGTTAAGCAGTTACCGAAGTCTATTGAAACTTTTTTAATTATAAGGCGAGCTGCATGTTTTGCGTAGCCTGTACGTTTCGCGGCTTGCACATGATGCTATGAAATGGAAAATTCCTCACAGATGAAGTTGCAAGCGGATGCTACTAACTAATAATATTTCTATCTGTAAGAGTCATTGTATTGCTACTTGATGAATCAGCTAGCAATTAATACGCTAAGTGGAAAATACGGCTTAAGATACAATACCTATATTTGTTCCAAAATTTCAACTACTTGGGTGGCAAGCAAGTATACGGCCCGCCCGATGTTAACACTTTTAGTGCCAAGAACCTGGTTCCCGGGTTCTTTGATAGGTACGCTATACGCCGAAAACCCGGCTACCGAGTCCATCTATAGATAGCTATTAATTACCTGTCCTCGTGCCTAGCACTCGGCTACCGAGTCTTATTGTTCGTTCGCAAAGTAGTAAGGATTGGTAATTCGTTTTTTTAAACCAATTGAATAAAATATTTTTTTTGACTGCGTAAAAAGTCGTAAGGGCTTTTTTGGCACTGCAAGTGTTAAACAGCCTTTCGAAGCTTGCAATACTAAAGGTATCGCTTGCGTGTTGCCAACTGTTTTTTTTACACTAGGGCTTTAGGCTGGAGTACCTATCCCTGGGATAGGAAAACATTTCTTTCAAAGCGCATCCCTAAGTGAGAACTGGATACCCTAATAAGTGCATCACACTAGACTCTATTATATAATAGGACAAGTGCACAGCTTTTAAATGGAAAATTACCTGGGGCCGTACCATAACGTATAGCGATTTATTTTATTTCTTAATTTGACTTTACCTAGCATAAAGATTGTCATTTACTTTCCATAATCCAAATTAAGATTGTTATATGAACGTCATGGTATTTGCCTTAGGTAATTGATTGATTGTTTGATTTTATTTTTTTTATTAATAAAGATAACTCCCGCACTACAAAACAAGCTCTGTGTCTCGGGGTACTTTACAAAACATACAATTAACGGACACAAATTACACCTAGACTCAGAACAGCTCTTAGTGGGTCACACAAAGTTTTGTCGTGTGTGCGAATCGAACCCACCAACTCGTGCACAGCAGGCGCATACTGCGGCCACTCGACCACCAAGGCAGTCTATATATATTTTTGTGGTCTGTTTATAACAATAATGAATAGGTAGGTAATAATTATTATTTCAAAAATTAAAATACAATGGCTTTTAGTGATTGTTTTTTTAATATTTAGGTCACAACAGTACGATTGTTTTTATATATAAATTATTAATATTTATCATACACTGTGACACAAAATGTTAATATTACGGTTAAGTATGATAAATGTGGTTATTAAAAAGTTATCATATTAACCTTAATATAATTAAACATGTTTTTTTTACTACTTGGGAGCCAAACTAGCATACGGACGGCCTGATGTTAACCTATGGACGCTTGCAATAGCAGATTTAGGTATCCGTTTTGAAAGAAACGTTTCCTATCCCAGGGATAACCCATCTTAAAGCCCCGCAGTGGTATTCCGTAAGAGCAAAAACCGAGCCACCGCAAAAACCGAGCAAAATCTGGCTGTCAGATTGAAAATCGGTATTCCGTAAGAGCCCTTTTTGACGTTTAGTCAATAGATTGTGCGTGCCGTCACTGAGCAATCACAACTGTCAATTTTGCGATCACAACTGTCAGTTTGCCATCGCTGTTTCTTAGAGAATCAGCCGGCCGATGTAAACAAATGTATTTCCCGGGGTCCCGTAATGTTTTTCTCAATAAAATAACCGATGACCCTTATAAATAATGTGGCTTTCTATTGGTAAAAGAATTTTCCAAATCGGTTCAGTAGATCCAGAGATTACCCCCTACAACGATACAACCTTTATCTCTTTACAATAAGTATAGATAAGAAAAAGCGGTGGTGGTCGAGTGGGAAAGTAAAGGATTTTCACGCAAGAGGTGCGAGATCGCTCCCGGATGGACTCCACAATGTGAATTTCACTTTGTGGAGTTTATATGTACTAATCAAACGATTCGCACTCTGCTAACGGTGAAGTAAAACGTTGTGAGGAAACCCACATGTCTTAGAAGAAATTCTAAAGACATGTCTGATTCACCAACCCGCATTAGGCCAGCGTGTGTGAATTACGGCCTGAACCCTCTCTCTCTCCTGATAGAGGAGAGAAGACCCGAGCCCAGTAGTGGGACAAATCGCACCCACAGTAGAAAAATGACTTAAGTTGAAGTGTGTATGTTTTGAAATTTAAATTATATGCTTAACAAATAAGGTTCAAAATTGCCCAGTGACATTTCTCAAGATACGCCAGTTTTCTACTAAGGATGCGAAATATGGGTTGCTATTATAATATTAATATAGTATAGAGAGATTGGTGGTTATTTTACTGTAGACTTTCTTACTTGATTCAGTAATATAGGTAATAGATTTTACAATAGGAAATCCCTGAGACGTTGTTAATGAACAATGTAACCTCCTATTACAGCATCAGAATAATGAATAGGTACTTGCTACTTACCGGGCGTCTGATCGCGTCGAGGTCACTAATTAATCCACTTCATAGTATTTTTTCACAACCTGTTAATTAGACTATCGAGTAATAAACCATTTCCTGTAACCTGTAAACAATTACTTGTTTCATTCCCACGTCGAATTTAGGTAACAATATCCATCCTTACTAATATTATAAATGTGAAAGTTTGTGAGTATGGATGGATGGATGGATGTTTGTTACTCTTTCACGTATACCTGTACCAAAAACTGCAAACATTTGGGTAATACGCCCTTCTTTGAATTCTCAATGATTTCTCAATTTTATAACTGCATAAGATTTAATTAAATTTAGGCAATCTATATTCACGAGGAAATACAAAACTATGTTAAACGTATTCCTCACACCATAATATGGTGGCTACAAAGTTTAAAATCCTCAGGGAAGCCGACCTCTTGAATTTGTTGGCGAACTAGGGTATTGCTGTCATCCAACCCCCTAGTAAATGTCTGCGGCAAACCTGTCTACTTATTTTGGATGTAGAGGAAGACATACCTACTTGTGCTTCTAAGTAGATATTATCTTTTTTCCGAATCAGACGAAGGATGCAAAGCTAGATTTGTCTCATCTGGGCGCTTTGTACTGTACCTATTGTAGTGTTATATGTATATTAAATATTAAATTAGCTCTTCTTTACCTGTTCAGTAGGGAGTGGGACTACAGAATATTTATTTATTTATTTAAACTTTTTCACATAATAAAATTGTACAGCGGCGGACAGGCATTTTCTACCAGTCAACCTTTTCCATTTTTATTTTATAATATACTAATACAATAAACTAATATACTAATGCAAATACAAAAAATCCATTTTTTTATTTTAGAGTGACAAATTAAAGAAAAGAAGAGACGTGAAAAGATTGTTCTGTGAAGACTTGATCTTTCCTAAAGCGCCATCTGTTGCTAAAAATAAATATTAAATGCAAAATTAACAAAACTGCCGTACAACGCCATCTAGTGTCGAATAGAAAAGTATTCTGTTCACATCTTAGTGTAGATACATGTCTGTAAAAGTTCCGATATTTTCCACTGATGACGCTGTAAGCGGTTGACCTTACTGATTTTAGTATTTTAATTGTCTGTGACCTTACTCAATAAAGTTTAAGGTCAATGCACTTGATGGGCATATATTTATTTATTGGATCTTTGTATTTGAAACTTATTTATTAAACTTTTATACTTACAGTCATGGGATAAACCTAGGTAATATTTAGATGTCACAAGTGGTAGTATCATCATCTTCATCTACGGCAGACAACAGATGGGTGTCCGCATCTTTTGTGATGTTATATAGCCTTCCTGGATAAATGCACTATTCAACAAAAAAGGATTTTTCTATCGAACCAGTGCTTTTTGAGATTAGCGCGTTCAACCAAACAAACAAACAAACTCTTCAGCTTTATAATATTAGTATTATTATTGCTGCTTTAACTGCCTCCGTGGCTCAGTGGTCGATGTATGAGACTGTTGATCACGAGGTCCCGGGTTCGATTCCCGGGTCGGGCCAAAAATCGATATTGGGTTTTTCTGTTAAGAAATTCACAATAGATGCCCGGAGTTTGGAAATTGGCGGTGTTTCCACCCCCGTGCCTCGGAAAGCACGTAAAGCCGTTGGTCCTACGCCTGATCTCTCTCCGGTCGTGTCGGATTTGCCGTCCCATCGGACTATGAGAGTGAGGGAATAAAGAGTGCACTTGTGTTTGCGCACACACTTGTGCACTATAATATCTCCCGCGCAGATGGCGAGTCTCCGTTGAGATTAGCCGCCGTGACCGAAATTCGGTTAGGAGGACATTATTATTATTATTATTATTAGCATATACTGTCCCACTGCAGGGCAAAGGCCTCCCCTTCCTTTTTCCATGATAGTCTATCTTTTGCCAATTGTAGCCAATCCCAATTAGTATAGATAAGATATTATTTACGATAATTGCAAATTGTTTGTACTGTGTCTGGTGTAATTTCAATGCACAATAATAAATCTGGTATTTGTGTCCATGTCCGTTGTCGTTGTGTGACCAGTCACACATGGGAACCTGCTCCCTAACCTAATGGCGGCGCTCCCATTAGTACGGTTAGTTTGAATTCGCATGTGTTTTTAAATTAGGTACCTGCTAGATAAAGGCATGTACTTATTTATGTTACTTTACCATTCACGAGAACTACACACACACAAGGTCAATATGTACGGTCAGCAACGGAGTTAGCTGTACAGGGCCGCTATATGAAGATTAGCTTTTTAGGAAAACCAATGTAAGAATTTACACTGGAATTATAACATTTTGTACTTATATTTAATAATAAAGAACTTTTGAAATTGAATGTAAGAATTTACATCTCAACCCATAAACGTCCCACTGCTGGGCACGGGTCTTCTCCATACATTTGGAGGGATATTAGCCTACTACACCACGCTGGCCAGACGGGTTGGTATAGGGTTTTGTTTCGAGTTTTCCCTCTCTTGCAGTGGATATTGTCTGCCTGACTTACTCCCTTAGTCGACACCCACGGGATAGAATGGGGTGGTGTCATTTGTATTCTTAATCCGTCACCACACGGAAGGTAAGAATTTGTGTGAAATATATTTTTACTTTATAGGCCTATGTCCAGCAGTGGACGTCTTTTGGCTGAGATGATGATGATGATGATGATATTTTTATTTGTAGATTTTGTCTATTTGTTCAATCTTAAAAGTAACACATGTTGGTTGGCGTGAATACATTTTTGCAAACAATCCTTTGTAGGAGATTGGTCACTGAACTAAGTTTCCTTGTCTACTCCTATAAATAAGTGTTGCGCAGAATAATAGAAATAGCGTAAATAGGTGTTGTTGAAATTATTTTGAAACGGTTATAAGCTGTTCCGTACTGTCATATGACTGTTTTAGTAACCAGTTAACAACCACACACAACCAACCACATTAAACAAAGTCGACTTCCACGTCTGTCTGTTTATCCGCTACCTCCTTCTAAATCACGCAACAGATTTTGATTCGGATTTACTATAATTTCCGGAAGGTTAACGAGTAGATACATACAAGACAAAGCGATACGAGGACGGGTCGCAATTATATTTATAAGTTTGTCTTTAAGTATACAAACAAACTACAGTCAACAAACACGAATTGCTTTAAAGTTAAAATATGTATTAGAAAAAATACACTTAACCTTTGTATATCATCTAGTCTTCTTGGAAAATCACTGCCGAAGTCCTTAGTGCAAAACCAATACGCAAAGAATATTGATTTTAATAAATTATTGTTTGCATTTTTTATGATTATGTCCATTATGATAATGTATGAAAAATCGTCAAACCTTTTACAGAATTTGGACGGCTTATAACTCTGTTAAATCTTTACTAACTTGTAGTGATCTATCGACTGTCAACTGTCGGGACTGACTTTTGACGAGCCCGTCCTCACACTGTATAAATATGATATTTCTTTATTTTGTCAATAGTTAAATTTTTACGGAAGTAAAACAATTAAAATAAAAAATATAACTGATTCAAACCATCGGATCGGCACAGTATTAATCCATCGGTCTTGGAATGCATTTTGCGACATGATGCTTGCCTAGAATCTGCAGTGAGTGCTGACGCACAAAAAGGCATTTTTTGAGACTTTTTTTGGAAACGTTTTATGTACATTACTTACGTAGTTATAGTAATTTACTACTTAAAATTACGTCAGCGTTTACATTATTAGCGACATAATCATAAATTTTATTAAATTAGAGATATTAAATTAATTAGTTTAGGTATATCTTTTGATGCGAATTGTAGGCGCGTCTAAGCTATCATATTTGAGTACCGAGGTAGTCTTATTTCCAAAGTTCTAAAGACGATTTGATTTCGATCTTATTTTGAAATTCGAAAATTGAGTTATCATCGAACAAACATTTTGTATACATACAAATGCCGCTGCATTTTCCAGCAGACTCAAAGAACTTTACTCGCACGTTCAAAAATAGACGGAATGGCCCCTTATGAGCGTTTGCATACCAAGTGAAAGATGCGCGTAGCTGACTTATTAAAATCCTCTTTTGAAAGACTCCTTATTTTAGTATTTCGAGATAATATATCTATCATCTATAATATTAGCCGCCCAGGATAAAGGTATGTATACACTCCTGGTGTTACTTGATTTCTCGAATAGGGATATTCATATCGTCAAACCCTGTCATTCTCAAAATTCCACTATTACGGGTTCGATGAAACGACGGTGAAATAGTTCCAAAGTTAATGTTACTAAAGTTACCACAGCCGGCAACAGTACGTAAAACTGCAATTAGGGTATGGTAGCACTCGTATGTTGAATGTGGCGTCACTAGCCAGGGGGAGTCCCGCTAGGCTCAATTTTAGGACCTGTTTAGTTTTTACTGTATTGCGCGGATTCGTAAGCTGTATCCACACATGTCAGTATCATGCGTATGCAGACGAGGTGCAGTAATACATAACTTTTAACCCTAACATGTATGTAAAATATAAGGTTTATTCGAAGTATTACAGCAATCGTAAGATTGATTTGAAGTCGCCGAAACGGAAAAGGAAACAGTAAAACTATTGTCATGTTAAACTGTAATGTTTAAATCTTGAAATGTATTGTATGACAAATGGTATATAAGTTACATCACATTATGCTTAGAATACAAAGACAAATTATTCAGTATACGGTTCACGCATAGGGACTTACGTTACCTACATACGAGTAGATGTAGTGAGTTTCTTACTAGTTCTTCTCACAGCTCCACGTCAGCGAACTAGCCGTAGGCAAATTTAGCTGAAATTATCTTTCTGGCTTATTCATAATTTATGACCTTTATAAATGTTACTTTGTAACCTTGGCAAAAGGACACGTCTTGTCTGTCAGTAGGACGCCAACCAAAAGCCCAAGACTATTTGACCTGCAAATATTTTAAATGACAATAAATAGTAATTATTTATAATTGTTTTTAAACACGCATGCTTGATTTTTTAATTTAATAGGACTTACAAGTATTACAGCATAACAATTAAACTAAATAACAGAAACCTTAAATACCTACTTTATCAATTACTTAAATACTAAAATGTCTAAGTAATTAATTGGCACACGATTGAGTATCTTTCGTAAGTCACAATTCTTTTAAAATAAAATTGGTCTTTGAACCCTGGCTACGCCTAATTTATCTACATAATATGAAGAGACACGTAATTTTTTGAATGCTGCCAAGCTTCTGGCCAGGGCTTTGACTTTCAGTACTCTCCTCCAAGGAGTAATGAAAATCTCTAAGTAGCAAAAGGAATATTAATGATACTTATTTTGGTAATAAACATGCATATACCCCACCTGATGGTAAGCAGTTACCGAAGCCTATGAACACTAACAACAACTACGGAGTAATGTAGGTGTATTAGGGTATTATGTTGGGCTTGCTAGCTACTGCCAGTTGCGCCATTTCTTTCTTAAAATATGTTTTAGTTTTTATTTAACTAACACTAAAAACCACAGACTAATATTGAAAAGTCTGTGCTATAACTAATTTAATATTGACCTTCAACAAAATTTCTTATATTCAAGGCCAAGATTGTAGGTATATGATTTATATTTAGGAAAGTCTAGCAAAAAATAAATAGCTTTGTAATGTTCTAAGATACTGATGTAAATGGATAAGTAAATACTATTTGCGGAGATCTTAAGAATATCTTATGTACGCATTATGCATCACTAGCTGATAACAAAGCCAATCTCAGCAAATGCAGACTGAAATAGAATAAATAAATACAGAAACCTGTAGTTAGCTGTCTCAGAAAGTTGATTCCGACTGTTTAACATTCGTTAAATCTCGGTAGAGGCACAGAATACTGTCTTAATAGTGAGGCCTATATTGGCGCTCTCAACCACTCGATAAGAAGAAGAAGTCACTTTAGACGCGAGTATTCATCTACATGCATATCGATTAATATGTACTTATAGCGATACTCAATGGTTCAATAGGTTAAGGACTGCGATAGGCAATTGCAGTCGAGACAAAGGTCACGTGACGTTGACCTTGTCCGAGAGTGTGAGTGGTAACATTACACTTGTGTTCTATTACACGATTTGTTCCATAAATACAAAATTTACTTTCGTTCGTACAATGTATTATTGACGTAGTAATTATTTTTGGCGTTCTTCGATCTCATACACGTGTATGCATATAGAATACTGCCAAATGCCGTATGCGGTATAATATAGTAGCGGAGTTGCGTGAACGGTTAGCAAAGGATTCGGGCTCATGAGCTAACGAGTTGTAGACTCCGGCGCAGTTCTCGTCGCGCTACAATACTGCGCGCGCGCGTGTTTTTGTTCTAACTTTATTTTAAGGGTGAGATATTTTTGAATTCCTTTTTTAAATATTTAAGTGCAGCAAGCCGTGCAGTGTTTGTTTTAAGATAGGTATTTAGTTCAATAGTTTTAAATGTCACTTATTTATGGATTTTTATCGAGCAAGTTTTTAATAAATAGGTCATATGCACAAATAATAGGTACCTACATATATTATAATTTTAAATTAATATTCAATTTGTGGCTTTCCTTTGAAATGCAAATAGAATAATTACTATAATTAAGTATAGTTATGGTATAATAATATTAAGTAGGTCTAATAGGTCACCTATTTAATATGTAAATTAGTAGTTTTCTTTAGTATCTAATAACCTACCTTCGTAATATTGCTAAGTATGCCTTTATATAGATTTAAAAACATAGCAATATTGATATACTGATTTTATATACATAATAAGAAGGTATTTAAAAAAAAAACAAGTAGGGAATTAAATGAATATACGGTTTTATTAAAAAACTCAGTGATAAGTGATGCATTTCATCAATTTATTTATCACATTTGTCATTTAATTTCCAATTTGAATGATATTTATGTATTATTTAATTCGTTTATTATGCACAGATACGATTAGGTACCTATTACGTCAAACCATTTTAATGTTTGGAAATGTTGAATCGGATGGGTGACATATTTTTCCACTTATATAATTAACTTATATAATACACTATAATATATATAGTATTATAAAGATGAAAGATTTGTATTTTTGTATGTAACGAATAAACTCAAAAACTACTCGACCGATTTTAAAAATTCTTTTACCATTAGAAAGCTATATAATCAGCGGGTAACATAGGCTATATTTTATTGCAAAATAATTACGGGATAAATGTCCATCCGTGCGAAGCCGCTAGTATAAGTTTAATATTCAAGGTCTGAAGCGTGTAAAGTTATGTTGTACGAATATGTATATATTATATAATATGTATGTTTATTTACCTATAATTATGTTTACATATTATATTACTAATTTCCGCCATCTGCTTCGTCCATCCATACAATCCCACGGGAACACAATGTTTTTATGAGATAAAAGTAGCCTATATGATATTCCAGACTATAATCTATCCCTGTGCCAATTTTCATCCGGTTCCGTTCAGCCGTTTTGGTGTGATTGAGTAGCAAACATCCAAACTTTCGCATTTATAATATTAGTATAGATTTTTAATAGTCATCATTATTATCTTAGCCCGATGCAGTCCACTTTGAATGTAGGCCTCCCTTTAATGCTCCTACAAAGGCCGGTCAAAGTGTAAATAAATCGATGATTGATAACAATTAGTCACGGCGCAGAACCGCACACACATTGTCATTTTTGCACTATGAACTGTTTTGAGTTCGATTTTCTCAGTGGATAAAAATGTATGTGATCAACAAATTTATTGCTCTGAGGCTGAGATTTCAAAAAGTATTCGTCATTTCGTCATTCGAAACGCACCATTCAGGTGCGCTATGATTTCCTTAGCGCACCTGAAAGGTGCGTTTCGAGGAATACCCGTTCAATGTTTGTAAAAAAGTTATGACATGACATTGACATTTATTTGGAGGAGTCCTGTTTCAAAATGGGTGCGCTTCGAGGAATACCCGTTCAATGTTTGTAAAAAAGTTATGACATGACATTGACATTTATTTGGAGGAGTCCTTTTTATATGATTAAGAAAGTCGTACTTAGGTAATTCTATCTCATCTCATTCTTTCATAGCTACCTATCCAAAACACTTATGGTTGCATATTGATAAAAAATTAAATTTAAATTAAATCACTAGGTATATAGGATGTTATGTAACGGTCATGTTAAAGAACAAGTAAGTGTCTCTGCTGTCCAATTTCATTGACTCCTGCAGTTTTATGTCTGGTTGTTCTGCTCCGTTGGTTTTCAGCTAGATTTCTATAAATAGGTATTAGACAAAACTAATTAAGTAGGTACAATTATAGCAAATTAACTTCAAACATATTAAATATCATAATTAAACGTTGCATTCAACTTTAATTATTATTCTCTTTATTTATTTGATTACACTATTCTATATAATAATGTAATAAAATAAATAAAAGTAGGTTCTAATAAATAAATCCTTACTAATATTATAAATGTGAAAGTTTGTGAGTAGGATGTATGAATGTGTGTTACTCTTTCACGCAAAAACTACTGAACGGATCTGGATGAAATTTGGCACAGAAATAGATTATAGTCTGGAAAAGCATATAGGCATTTTTATTGCGGTTACCGACATCCACGCGGGCGGAGCAACTAGTATAATATATATTTTGTTGCTGAGCGATTAAACCGTTATTACATTTAATTATATTATATCGTACCTACCTATGACCTAGGACGAAACAGAGTTTTAAATACAAGTAGGTATTCAATACTTGTATTTAAAACTGTCTAATTCGCCTGATGGCATAAATGCTTACCTATGCTTATCGTGAGGTCTTGGGTACGAGTTTAGAGTCTGGCAAAGTGTTTTCTCCTAATAAATTTGCAGTAGCAGCATGACATTTGGATTTTTTTGGGATATATTCGCATGTGCTGGGACCAAAATACATAATAATAGTTATACATCACAGCCTATTTTTTCGGGAAAAAGGCGTGATATGGCTTAATACAATTTTGTGAAAAATCCTTTACCGTACATTCTGTACATTAGGCTACGGTAACTGCTTATCATCAAACAGGCCACATGCATATTTGGCACCTTACTGTATAAAAAAACAAGATAGCATTTAAAATTTGTATTAGTAAAGTATGTGTTTATATCTGATAGGTATTTGATAATGATGTTTTTATTCACCAATATAAAGTACTAGCAACCCGTTCCGGATTTTCATGTGTAGACGTTTATTTAGTTTTCGTGAGGATTTCTATTCTTTTTTTAATTTCACTCAGTGTATATAAAAAATAAAATAAATAAATACAAAACACCAGTAGAATTCTACTGGTATTTTTTATTTCCTTTATTTATTTTTTTACATATAATTTACATTTTTAAATATATAAAAAACCTATATACTTAATTAATAATATAAAAAACTGGTCCCCACCGGTATCGGGAACAAAGTCCAAGCTACCGGTGGTTAGGGCACCAGAGACAGGAACCCCCTCACTATACGTGCCGTGTCGAGGAGCACTGCCTCCTGCATCAATCATTTATTTCATACAACATACAACTATCATTACAGGTACTCATGACCTATGCGGTAGTGTAGTACAATATTAACTAAATTAACTGCACATATTATTATTCTAATCTACCTACCGAATATTAAACTTAAGTTAAGCATAACACACAATGAGCATCCTGAGTGAATCTGTTCAGTCAGCACGAAAACAGATCAATTTGACAGGAATTGGGCTATTGATTGCCAAATATTTTTTCATTTCCAACTGGTAGTTCCAATAAATTAATTAGGTACCTATATCATTCAAATAAACAAACACACTTTCTCTCTTATAATATTAGAATAGATTAATTAGGTACCTATCTACCAATGTTGCCATGACCTCTATATTTTCAACAAATCTGTAAAGATAATAATTCGTGGTTTGATATGATTACTACATTATTATTGTCAGTCGGTTGTGATTACTTGTAATACAAAATACCTATACCGGAGGAGTTATCATGGTTCGTAATTTATTTTATATAAATTTATTATTTTATTACAAACTAGCGGATCGTTAAATCGGTCTAGTAGTTTTTTAATTTAAACTGCTTGCACGGTTGGTTCAGTGGCTTAAGTGCATACCTCGCCATTTACCACTGCACAACGTGTTGTGGGTTCGATCCCCACACGAGACTCTGTGATCCATAAATGGTTGTCCCAAGTCTGTTAATTGTATGTTTGTGAAGTCCCCGCGACACAAACATACATTGTCGTGTGGACGTCCTTTTGCAGTTAACCTTGCTTTTTCATTCTATGTTCTTGGCTAACAAACATACGGTCCGCCTTATGGTAAGCAGTTACCGTAGCCTATGGACGCTTGTATTACCAGAGGTATCACGTGTTGCTGACCGACCAGGGTTTTGGGATAGGAAAATGTTTATTTTGTAAAAACGCAATTACCTAAATGAACCTTACAGAAGACCACAGCCAAATAACTACACACAGGTTTGTAGTTATTTGGCTGTGGTCTTACCCAGTCAAGCTTGCTCGCTTGTATTATGCCCTATCTCTGTTAAATGCCAGTAATTTTAATTACTTTAAAATACCTTGGTTAATTTTAACACTAATTTTTAATAGATAAGTGTCGTAATATTTTGTAAGGACATGTTAGTAGTTAACATATAAATGTCAAATATTTTATAAAAGGTATAAACGTTCATTATTGCGAATAGTTCAAAGTCGCAATTCTCTAACCGTGTTATTTATACATAATAATAATAATACTTTATGAACAAATTAAGTATTTGGATTTGGCTCGTAGATTATTGACAGGTAGATTCAGCTATCATGTCCCGATAGTTGTATCAGTCAATTGACTAATCGCCAAGAGCCTCCTCCTCCGCCAACATCTCAGGAGGCTCTCGTTAGATGGTTGGATTGTGGGTCTGTCTGATGAAGAAGGCGGTACTCATAGACACGGTGTGCATCGTGAGGAAGTTCTTGTCTCTGGAGTCCTAACCAACGGTAGCTTGTTTCATATACCCGATACCGGTGGATCCCCATATTTTTAAATGTATTTTTTGTTTTTTTATATCTGTATATAATTTTGTGTGTTTAATGACAAATAAAAAGAATAATAGTTTATAAAAAATAATAACAACAACCAATGATCCACCGCAAGGGTCTCTTCTTAAATATCTAGAGAGCTCTAATCATTACGTACGATGGCGTACTGCGGGTTGGTGGATTAAATATGCCTTTAGGAGAAAACCCAAAGGCATTTCTGATCCCAATCCCATTTATTATTTATTCATTAATGAAACCCATGTCTTAGAAGAAATTCTAAGACATAATCCCTCATCTTCCTTTATTCTAGACATGGCAAACGATTTTATAGGTAGGATAGGTACCTACCTACTTATTGCAAAACAATTTTTCCTTTCTCTAAACATTTCGTTTAATTGCTGTTGTGCTTGTTATTATTTTGTCGAGCGCCGGTGAGTGCCGGCATGCCGCATGCCGTGTGCAACTGCGCATACGCTGACCTTGACGGCGCGACGGCTGCTCTCACGCACACATTGCACTTTGAGTTACTGTCGACTACACGCGGCCATTAACTCACTGCCAATGTTACAACATTAGATCAGAGTTTACCTTTTACTTACTCTTGTTTTTTTATGCACCTACAGACAACAAAGGAGGTATGGATAATTCGCACCCGCAGGAGAATAATAACTTAAGATGTGATACGCCTGTTTTGCAATTTTCATCTTATGCTTAATTACAGTTAAGGTTCAAAATTGACAAATGGCATTTCTCAACTTACGCCTCCTTTTCACCGATGGTGCGCTATAGGGTTGGCTAGGCTCACCTCACCATTTTTAGTTTAAGAGTTACTAGTAAATCATGACGAATTAAAATAGACAAAAGGCGTAACCACAGCGGAAACAAAAATTAAAAACCTTTTTTTCCTTGTAAGTTTTACTAAATCTAAATCGCGTAATATTTTGAAGGTTTTCATACGTTCGTTTCTGAATCGCATCAACCGTGGTCACGGGTTGACTCATGAATAAATAATATAAAATAAATTATTTTATAAAAAATGTTTTTCAGCCCATTTTCACCTTAGGTTTTTGGTGTAGCAGAGTGCGTCTGTTGCTTTGGTTCATCTTCTCTTATCTTATAACAACAACTTCAATAACATGTTTTGCTTAGTTTTCTTATTTTTGTGTCTAATTTTTTGTATTTTCTTACTACTTAGCATGCTACATTCTATTCCCCGTAGCAGGTGTTTATTTTGTATTTTACTTTTGAAGTAAATTTCCAAGTTTGGCACCCGTACGTCAAACAGGTGGAAATAAGACTATTTAAACCAGTACCTATACATATGTATACCAGTTTCCGCACATACAATGGGAACAGTTTTTTTAAAGTAGCCTGTGCTACTTTGGGCTATTTTCTATCCAAATTTCATCTTAATCCGTTTAGCCATTCTGGTGTGATTGAGAAACAAACATTAGTGTGTGTGGTTTAGGCCTCAAACCACACACACTGGCCCAAAGCGAGTTAGTGGATTAGACATGCCTTTATAATTTCGTCTAGAACATAAATTAGGTCAACAATTTAATATTATACAATATACCTAATATATTTGCACTTATTAATATACTAGTTGTTGCCTGCGGCTCCACCCGCGTGGATGTCGGTTATCGCTGTAAAAAGTAGCCTATGTGTTATTCCAGACCATAATCTATCTCAGTGCCAAATTTCATCTAGATCCGTTCAGTAGTTTTTACGTGAAAGAGTAACATACATCCATCCATCCATACATCCATTCATCCATACATCCATCCATCCATCCATCCATCCATCCATACTCACAAACTTTCACATTAATAATATTAGTATTTTATTACAAAATATCTGTCGATTAATAAATCTTCAATTAAGTCAGGTGACACTGCATACTTATCTCATTTGCCAACAGTAAATATAAACGATCAACGTCGTAGTTAATAATGTAACTTTCAATCGGTGAAATAATTTTACAACTGCATCAGTATTTTTCAAAAGTTACCTTTAACAAACATACAGACAATTTATATATTTATACTACCTACGTATTATAATTAAATTGGGCTAACTCTATAAATACCAAACCAGTTTAATTTTCCCATGACCATATGCATGCCGTGCAGTTATGCTCCGTTACACCACAAAATAGCAGTCTGAGAAAAAGATTTTATAAGTAGCCATTGTGAGTTTTGAAATACGTAATAATTTCGTAAACGTCACTAATCACGTCACATTATGACGAAGTATTTATTTATACTACTTAGATGGAAAACAATGTAATGGTAAACAAGATCCCTAATCTCTTCAGTCTTGAGCAGACCTTATACATCGGTTGCAAGCAGCCGATGAATAAGGTTTGCTCAAGACCGAACGCGGTGGAAATCTTATGTCGAGTTCTGAATTTCTTTGACAGATGAATACCTATCATCTGTCAAAGACATTACGTATTTCAAAACGTACAATGGCTACTTATAAAATCTTTTTCTCAGACTGCATCGAAGTTGAGATGTACTTAGCCTAGCATGAGTTAATTAGCCTTCTTCTTTTATCGTTTGGTGACAGAGTTATTTAGATCGCCTATATTTGGGCCTCTGTCGTGATCTAACGACTGTTAACAGTTGGGACCGACTTTAAACGTGCCCTCCGAAGCACGGAGACGCTCAGATGAAATTCCACTATACGGTCACCCATCTATAGGGTTACCGCGCCATTGGTAGCTTAACCCGCTGATCGTTTACCGAACAGCGAGTGCACCTAGCTATGAACGCCTCGTGCGCTAATAAGCCTCTAGCACATAGACTCACTCTTGTGTTGTAGATAGGGACAGTTTTTCAATGCTGTGTCATCGCACACAATTTTTTCACAAATTGTAAAGCGGGATATTTTCGGTATTCCTTTGTTCGCCCGGGGTGAATATACGCTCACTGAGCGACGTTAGAAATGGTGTCACTACTAAATTTTCCAATATCGGAACCCAACCCCATTCTATCCGGATTTACATAGACCGCGAAAACATTTTCATGTTTAAAAAGAAAAAAGTATGTTAAAGAAACTAGGAGTATAACAGTTTGTTGACCTTATGCGATAATTTAAAAGATAACGTTGTTTTTATGAGTGTTAAGTTTGTTATATATACATTTTTATAGATAAATTTTGCTAAACAAGTTTTTAAATAACAACCTACGTTATGGTTAGAGGTTGCTTATTTTAGTCAATCGCTGGACGTAGGCTTGTCCTTATTTAAACTCAAAATTCATTAATTCATTTAGGTTACAAAGTAACACTTATGAAGGTCATAAACTATGATTAAGCCAGTAAGATGATGTCAGATACCTAAGTTTTATTAAGGGAAGGCGTTCTAAAGGTATCAAATATCATTCAATAATCCAAATGCAGAACTGCAGTCGCTGTTTGGTAAACGATTAACGGGATAAGCTACCAAGGGTGCGGTGACCCTATAGATGGGTGACCGCATAATGATATTTCAATTGAGCGTCTTCGTGCTTCGGAGGGCATGTTAAAAGTTCGTCCGAACTGTTACCAGTTGATAGATGGATCACAACTGCGAGATCTAAATAATTCTGGTCACCAGGATGACACCAAACCATTTTTTTCTGATTCTAAAGATTTAAGGCCGTACCAATTATTTTCGATTTTGAATTTCAATCAATGACGACCTTATAGCTATGTAATTAAGTCGACATTTTGGTAACGAATTACTATAATGACACGATGATAATAATGGCAAGGCCCCTGTGCTCAATACCAGCCGACCAATCTCGACAACCCTTTTAAAGAGAGCACGTGAATTATTTATTTACATTGAAGAGATTAGGGCCACAGCTGTTTATTGACCTTACGCGACGATTTCCTAAGATAGCGAAGACTGGTTTAGTATTTTAATTCTCCTTGAAATATTAGTATACTGGTTATAATTAAGTTACGCAATATATTTAGGTTAGGAGGTACATGCCTTGTTGTGGGCGACTCGGAGTGACTCAGAATGGACGTGCTTATACCCGCGTCTAGGGTTGCCAATCTAAAATTATATTTTAATATAATAATAATAATAATATATTTATTTATTTTCTCCTTACGTACATTAATAGTGTGATAAGTGTGATTTATACTAGAAAAAACACTGTTCCCGTGGAATTATACTCGCGGACAAAGCAGCGGGCGGAAACGAGTAATATATGTATATTTACCTATCAAATCTGTACAATGTATAGAAAAATCACGAGAACAATAGAATTGTGCGCTAAAATACTCAATTAAAATAAATTATAAATTTATCGGCACAAATTGCACAAGTGCTTATTAAAAATACGCTAACATTCTATTCTAAATCTATCAAATCAAATGTTTATTCTTTGTTTCGTTCTTCTTCTTCTTATCGTTTGGTTTGTGGCCAACCTGGTGATAGAGTTATTTAGATCGCCCATATGTAGGCCTCTGTCGTGATCTAACGACTAATAACAGTCGGGACCGACTTTTAACGTGCCCTCCGAAGCACGTTTTGTTTCGTTGAAATCAGGTATTGGCAGCCCTACCCACGTCCGTGCTGTGTTGGTAAACAGATATACGTACAGTGGAAATTAAGTACCTACTGCAACGGATTACATCAACGTACCGTGTTACAATTGTTTTTCTCACGGTAATGCGACATGCGAACACTACTATGTATTATCTACTTATCTATAGGTAGGTATATCTACTTGTACATATACTTTTATCATTAACTAGCGACCTCTCCTCCTTTGCACTGGAGCAATTTTCTAATAAAAATAAAAGTTTTCTCATAATTCCTGGGTGGTTTTGCAATTTTTCACCTAGTCATAAAACACTCAAGATTTATGAAGATTTTTGACGACAGTCACCGAGCATGAGTTGTGTGTTCTATTGCCTGTGCAATGTGCTGTGTTCCGAGTAATTATTTGGCATGGCATGGCCACGTTTTATAAACACGTCTCGGAGTAAATCCTCATATCCTAGAACGTTAGAACCTCGAAGATATAATAAAGTAGGAACTTTCTTTTAATTTCCTTAGCTTTCAGTGTGAATCGTTTAAATATTTTCATTAAAAAATAAAATAGTTACTTACATTAAAATTCGTATACATAGCAGTCAGTGTAAACATCGGGACAAAGTTCGGTGTGTCATAGGAGTCACAGCGGAGTAACCAACTGGTACACCGAGCTTTGACACTCGTGCGTCCCGTAGACAACTAAACCTACTGTCTTGGACCCCGCTACGAATTTATCAATCAGAATCAGAAGTAAATAGGAGGAGTTACAAAGAAAAGTTTCCACTTCCCTCCATAGCAGAGCGCGAGACAAAATAAATCTGTAAAGGTTTGTAACCTATGAAAAGGAGCACCACGAAGGGACCGACCGACTGACCTTAAACTAGGGGACCTATGTGAGCTACGTTTGATTGTTATAATATGTATGGCAGAAAGGTTTAAACGCACGGAAATTCCCTCGAGATGAGACAAAATCCCCATAGTAAACATATATAAATAAATAACTATATATTCAATCGGTACCTACATATACCTATTATTATACAAGCTCGGTGGCAGGATAACACAAGCCACAATATTCCGCCCACATTACGTGATTCATGAAGCTGATAGAACAAAGGCAGTTTACTGTCTATACTTACTTTGTGTTTACAGAATGTCGGCTCATTAATAATAATATAATGTAATAGTTATAATAGCAGCTTCTTGTCTTTACACATATTTTTTGTCGGCTTGCTTAGAATAATTATCTGTATATATAAAAATGAATCCCTATTTCCCTTGGTCACGCGTGAACGGCTGGACCAATTTCAGCAATTCTGTTTTTGTTGTGTTTGTTATTGTCAGGAGAAGGCTCTTATGTAAAAAAAAAGAAAGTTACGTTGAAATTAGTTTAACCCGGACGAAGTCGGGGCGGGCCGCTAGTTTTATATAAATATTAGAATAAACGTGGAGTGTACGGACGTATGATTAACCCCCTCTAACGGTAAAGGAATACAGTCATCGTAGAAACCTACATCTTTGATAAAATACAAAATGCATTTTTTTCCACTACCCGCATTGGTCCAGCGTGTACCTACCTATAGTTTAAATAGAGGAAATAAAATTATTGTCTAGCAGTGGACCATTGTATTTAATTACATGAATAAAAACAACAAAAAAACATAAAAAACTTAAATGAAATTTCTTTCTTTGATCGGAAATTATAAAATACATTAACTACTGTCAAGTTAGTCAGCTTTAAAAACCTTAAAATCAGATCTGAGAGATTAAAAACATGCGAGGCACTTTCTCACTTTTTTTTTGTCATTCATGGTGATCCAACCAATCTGTTATCATTGAATAATGAATAATAATTAAAAATAATATTCTTACAGCCTTACAAATAAAAATTTGTTATATCACATTTATCTCATTCTTATACGAGGTATAGTTATACAAGTTATAAATTAAGAATAAGTCAAAAATATTTTTTAACAAATAAAGCAGGTATTACTTTCGTATGACTATTTATCCGTTATGTCAAATTGCACGATTTGGCAACAGCACCACCAAAGAGAAACTTCATAAAAAAACATATTTTGTCTATTTGTCAACAAAACTTTTTTCGACAGTTTTTAATTTTTAAATCTCATTGAAATTTTCCATAACATGAAGATGTTCGTTTATAGTATGTGGCATGTAAATGTCATCGATTTTTTTCTTTAATATAGACTGCTGAGTCAAACCGTGAATGTCCACAGCATCTTCTTGCACTTGAAGGAACAAGGAACGAGTAGGTAGTTAAATTTGTGAAACTGATAGAACAGATTTAGTTACATGTGTGAATATCCAAATGTTTTTACCTGACGGGGACGTAACCCCATATCTCAAAGCAATCATCAATTGTAGAATAGAAGATAATCCGGGTGGATTACCTTCTATTTTCCATATTGAGATATCTACCAAATAATTTATCCAAAAACATCACACCACTTTTAGAAAACCGATATTTTATTTGACTTATCTTGCAGCCTGCATTAAAACAATGACGTTATTTACTTGTTCTGCTTCTTCTATTGCTTTTAAATCCATTTCTTAAAACTAAAAAAAATATAAAACACGTAAACAAACCTGAAACGTGGTATTTTTATGATTATACTAGGTTTATACTAGGGTATGGGCGCGTATAACTTCGACATAACGATTGTATGGACAGAAGTGTCAACGCTATACTTGGTATAAGCTATACTTTGTTTATTTGTAGACATTTTGCTTTGAGTTTTTTTGAGTTTTAAAGTTGATATTCGAATCTGGTATAATTGGTCAAATTATCCTTACTAATATCCTTACTAATATTATAAATGTGAAAGTTTGTGAGTATGGATGGATGTTTGTTACTCTTTCACGTAAAAACTACTGAATGGATTTGGATGAAATTTGGCACAGAGATAGATTATGGTCTTGAACGTTTTACAGCGATAACCGATATCCACGCGGGCGGAGCAGTGGGCAACAGCTAGTTCTATCTACCTACCTTAATGAGTGGTCAAGGAGTGACATCTCCTTATCCTATTACTACTAGACTACAGGCGCGCCCCCATCAAGGATGTACTGATACTCATGCAGGAGATATTCAGTGACCAGGATGTAGGGTTGGTGGTAAGAAAGGGGCATGCACAAAAGACCCCAAGGGTCAACGTGCTCTAGCTGAAAGGAGAGCCCCGTCATAAGATAAGATAAGATAAGAAGATACCCTACCGCTTCTAAATGATGATAGGTACTATATGAATATTATTAAGTGAAATAATAATAATACCTTTACCATTTGAATCATCTTATGTTAAATAATGTTTTGATAAAAATGTAATTGGTTTACAATAAAGAGTTTTCTTCAATTCTGTTTGTATCAGATTTTTAACAAATAAACAATTTATTATTATTATTAATTTATAATTAATTTACTACATAAATACAATTGAAACGTTGTCAAATATGAAAATTAATGGATAATTCGTGTGATTCATTCACACATAATAAGATTTTCAACAAAATGGGCACGTTGATTAACATTCTATTATAATATTAATTAGATCTTTTAAGACGAAAATATGATTATAATTTACTAGCTGTAGCCCGCGGCTCCGCCTGCGAAAACAAAACGAATATATTCCGCGGGAACCGTACATTTTTTCCGGAATAATATGTGTTTTCCCAGACCATATTCTATCTCTGTGCCAAATTTTATCCAGATCAATTTAGCCTTTTTAGCGTGATTGAGTAATGAACATCCATCCATCTATACTAGAAGTACCTAGCACTTGCGTGTTGCCGACCTATTGTATGCATGTCCTCGTCGTCTCAACCCATAAACGTCCCACTGCTAGGCACGGGTCTCCTCCATACATTTAGCCTACTATACCACGCTGGCCAGACGAGTTGGTATAGGGTTTTACTCCGAGTTTTCCCTCTCTTGCAGTGGATATTATCTGCCTGTCTGATATTGTATTGTCCGTGTGGTGACGGATAAGGAATACATATGTCACCACCCCCTTCCATCCCCCAAGGGTGTCGTAAGAGTCGACTAAGGGAGTAAGTCTGGCAGACAATATCCACCGCAAGAGAGGGAAAACTCGAAACAAAACCCTATATCAACCCGTCTGGCCAGCGTGGTATAGTAGGCTAATATCCCTCCAAATTATTGGAGGAGACCCGTGCCCAGCTGTAGGACGTTTATGGGTTGATATGATTGTATGCATGTACACACGCACAAATACACCACTGTGTGTGACTTTTCATGAACGATACATTTTATGACCATCTGGTTCAGTAACTTAACCGTGAAAGCTGACAAGAGTTACTTTCGCATTTAAAATATTAGTATAGATTATGTAGATAGATAGGTATGTAAATAAAGCAACATTTATAAAACAGGTACTTGTCAGTAATAAAAGGCCATTGTCGTTTTACATTTGCGATAGTTATCTCGAGAGTTATTTATACTTAATATTATAAATATAAAAGTAACTCTTGTCTGCTTTCACGGCTAAATTACTGAACCAGATGGTCATAAAATTTATCCTTCATGAAAAGTCATACACAGTGGAGTATTTGTGTTCCTTTGCGTGTGAGTATATGCATAGTGTAAGAAAGACTATCCATACTAATATTATAAAGCTGAAGAGTTTGTTTATATTTTGTTTGTTTGGTTGAACGCGCTAATCTCGAAAAGTACTGGTTCGATTATAAAAAAACTTTTTTTGTCGAATAGTGCATTTATCCAGAAAGGCTATAGGCTATATAAGATCACGCTATGATCAATAGGAGCGGAGCAGTAGTGAGATATGTTGCAAAATCGGGGAAAATATTCCAAATTACCACGGGAAGAAGAACACGAAGTCGCGGGCGACCCCTAGTATTATATACACAGAGTAACTAATCACTACGCAGTAACAGCTGTAGCACTACCGGCAAAGATCTACGCCCCCCTCCCACTCCCATTGAAGGTAAGCCCGGCATAGAATTTGGTAGGCTTGATATAGTTTGTCTTGATCCTTTTGCATGTTCTTGGTCTTGACCAAACTTAAAAAAGGCGCTAGGCAGGGGCGTCGAAGGGGCATATTCGGCGGCCCTTCAAGCCTTGCCGCGCCCCCCTCTCTCCCTAAAGCCGGCACTGTCACGACTTTATATTCTATAGTGAGGACAAAAGTAGTTCTTACACTATGGTACAGGTTTACAGTACTTATTTAGGGATGCGTTTGTAAAGAAACGTTTTTCTATATCCTCATTACTATCTATTTTTTTTAAGTCAGTCAGTAACACGTCAATGCCCCAGATATTGCTATGATTAAAATAACTGCTTATTAATTTAATTTATTTACCTGACTAAACGGGTACTGCTAATAACCAAACATGCTCTAATTTATACATATCAACTATCCTCGTTGTTATTGTATTTGCTTTAAAATAAAGCAGTAGGTATTTGCTTCTAAATATAAGTTTTAAAGTTGCTAAAGAGCCCACGTTAGTATCTATTAAAATATTTGCCGTAAAATTGACAAGTTTAGTCGAAAAAGTATCTCAACCGATCTGCATTGCAAATGAGATTCCAGACAGAACGCTCTTTGTTTGTGATTTCCTAGAATCCAGAATGATTTCGTTATATATACCTACCTACTTATCATGCAGTTTTCCATTAAAACCTACATAGTACGTAGGTAGGTAATAGGTATATATATATAGTACCTAAGTACATAAAAGTTATTTAATTTAAAAACTTTCCGACATGAGCTGCCTTAATAATGTTATAGGTTTGAATGAAAAGCTCATAACTTAAAAAATATACCTACCTTTACCTTATAACGAATGGCTAAGAACATTCCCGATCAAATGAGCTAACAACGAAAAATAAACTTATAAAAAATGGCGCAAAAATAAAAACCTTCCAAATCAGGAACAACATCTATACAAACCAAGTCCCGTGAGTAAAAAAATAGGAAATCCTGTAGTGTCTATTAAGAGAAAGATATAATAGACTAGCTTTTAAACAAGTACTAATTAATGTACCTGACCTTGTGTGGAACTGTACCCGAAATAATAAAAAAAAAACAAATGTATATCTACTGGTATGATTATGCGAATTGAAGGCCAAAGCCTCTGACCGTCATTAAATCGTGATGAATCAGTGGCCTTCGTTTTTGTATGTTCCAGTTTACGAGTTCGTATGTAAATCGTATAATGTTTTGTTGTTGTCAATTTTGTGAAGTTTGTTGTTTTAATTTAGAAAGGACATACATTTGCCGGCCATGAGTTAAATAGATCGGCCGGCTAATTCTCTAAGAAACAGCGATGGTAAACTGACAGTTGTGATCGCAAAACTGACAGTTGTGATTGCTCGGTGACGGCACAATATATTGACTAAACGTCAAAAAGGGCCCTTACGGAATACCTATTTTCAATCTGACAGATAGATTTTGCTCAGTTTTTGCGATGGCTCGGTTTTTGCTCTTACGGAATACCCCTGCCGTATAGTAGGTTTCAACTAAATAATAAGTAACTACGAGTGTATAAGTAATGACTGGGTGGTTATCTCGCCATTCACCATTGCGCGACGTGTTGTGGGTTTGATACCCACACAAGACAAAAAATTGTGTGATCCATAAATGGTTGTCCCAAGTCTGGGTGTACTTTGTGTCCGTTAATTATATAATAATAATAATAATAAAACATTTATTTTCTCTTTACAAAGTTACATAATTCTAGGTAGGTATATGATACAGATAGTGGTTGTTAACAGTTGTTCATAACTTTGTTAGAGACTGGTGCCTGAATTAGGTTTAAAGAAAACCTGTGACACAGGTCACCAGGACCCTCTCGCGGTTAGAGCTTGTTTTTAAAATTTTTATATACATACCAAATAAAAAAAAAAAATGAAGTAACTAGTCAGGTAATTACAATAACTGAATGCAAAAAGAGAATACTAGTTACAAAAGAACAAAGTAAAGTGAGTGTTGTATATGTGGTTTAACAATGAGTGAGTGAGTGTCATGTAGAGTGTGAAAATGTGTGAGCGTGTTTAGTGCGAGTGCTTGTTTTGTTGAAAATTGAAAAAAGAGGAATTATATGTTTGTAAAGTCCCCCGCGATACAGGCCTTGTTCCCTAGTCCACGAGTTGTCTTTTTTTAATGAAATTTATAGTAATAATAAATAAGTTTAACAAGTCCTTCTCTTTCATAAAGGAAGCTGCACTTTGTTTATTAATATTCACTATTATCTATACTATTTAAGTAGCTTTATGGCATACGGTTCGTCGAATATTATGCAGCTATCGCAGCCTATAGACGCTGGCAATACCAAGGGCATAAGTTGCTGACCCTGAAAACAGACCTGTTTTACCAACTTCCACACAAAGCCTTCTTCATTTCCTTTTATTTCTACATGAAGCAAAAGATTTGTAGGTAAACTGTTTTGTAACTTCTTATTCTTTGTTAGGATAAATTGAATGTTTTCGTAAAATATTAAAGTTGAAACTTTGACATTCATTTACAAAAGCAATGAGTCATTTTAAAAAGGCAGTTCTTTTATGTAATAGCTTTTATAATATTTTTAACAAAAGAGCAGTGATTTAAACATTAGAAATGAAACTAAAAAAAAAACTTGCAAATGTTTTTGTATTAAATTACAAAAAAAGTAATTAATTGTTTTATGCTTTGGTTGGTTAAAGTTTAATAAACGCAAAACAAAGACTAACTAAATATTTTTTCTTTCCGTTTAACGAATTATGTAATTAATATTACAAGTTGCTAAGCTTACTTGGTATTCTTTTTAATTGTTTCTAGTTTTGTTCTTTTTTACAAAACGAATAATTAGGAACTAGGAAGGCATTAGACAGGGTAATGAAAATACAGTAATACTTAATGTGTTTCAATACTATTTTTGATTGCATGCAATAAAACACATGACTACTTCGCTACCTTAAAATATATGTGTAAGTAAGTAGGTATAATTATTAAAATATAAATGTCACCCGTAAATGTAATTTCCTTGCCCTTTTGCGTTTTGTTTTGAATGGCAAAGAAAGGGATCACGTTCTTCGTTTATTTTTTTGTGGAAGTGTTTATCTTTTGTTATTTTAGGTAATTTGATGTATATTTTCGACTTTCTGCTTCAAGTAATTTTGTATGTATTCGTGTATAGGCAGCCAAAGCCAAACAATTATACTGTAAAGATTACGCAAGAGTTCCAGATTAAATATATGATAAACCTAAAAAGAGTTTACGTGGAATGATTTAAGAGAGGAAAGGCACAGCAAGATGTCACATCAACTTGCTTACCATTTGAGTTATGTCAGTAACTCTGGTTCGTCTGTTGATGTCTTCATTGCAAATTTGATTAAACAGAGATATACCGAGCATAGTTCTCATATCATACATACACTAAGTTATAGACCTACGTCTTCAAGCACTAAGGTATTTTGAAAAGGAGGTATTCCTCGAAGCGCTACCATTTTGAGGCGCACCTAATGAGGCGCTCCTTTTTTATTCCTCGGAGCGCACCTTTTAGGAGGAATAAAATTTTATTGCTATCGGGAGCGCTCCTAAAAGGTGCGTTCCGAGGAATAAAAAAAGGAGCGCCTCATTAGGTGCGCCTCAAAATGGTAGCGCTTCGAGGAATACCTCTTGAAAAAGATGTTGCGTAATTTCGTCTTCTATAAAGGACGGCAACTGCTTATGTTCAAGTGGGCCACAAGTTTGTTTACTACTTTAGTGATACATAAAGTGCTCATACCGCGGCGTTACTTTAAGCGTATGTTTGCGACCGATCGTGACACACATTACCTCACCGACAAGTATTATTGGTTTTTTTTGTAAGGAAATTGTCAATAGTGTAGGTAGTTGAATTTCTGAAGGGACCACTAGTAAGTTTCCGTATACATACCAAAAAGCAATAATATCATAGTGAGAAAGTAGTCAACTTGTATACATGAGGTGTTATTCTTTCTTTCTGCTTCGATCCCAGATAACAGTACTAATGTAAATTTCATTTTGTGGGATTTATATTTACGAATCAAATAATGATTTATTATCTGTAAACGATGAAAGAAATGTCATGAGGAAGCCCACATGTCTTAAAATTAAATTTAAAGGCATGTCTGATCCACCAAACCGCATTAGGCCATTGTGTAGATTAAGGCCTAAAGCCCCTCAGCTATCTTGATAACTGCCTTAGTGGCTCTATGGTCGATGTGTGTAACTGCTAATCACGAGATCCCGGATTCGATTCCCGGGTCGAGCCTTAAATTTGTATCAGGTCTTTCTGTCAAGAAATTTCCAAACTCTAGGCATCTAGATTGTACTATAGGTGCAGTGTGGAAATTGGCGGTATTTACACCCCTGTGCCTCGAAAAGCACGTAAAGCCGTCGGTTCTACGCCTAATCTCTCTCCGGTCGTGTCGGATTGCCGTCCCATAAGACTATGAGAGTGAGGAAATAAAGAGTGTACTTGTGTTTGCGCACACACTTCTGCACTATAATATCTCCTGCGTAGATGGCTAGTCTCCGTTGAGAAATTTGGTTAGTAGGAGATTCGCTTGATAGAGGAAAAGTGAGCTATGCTTAGCAGATACAAATTTTTATATGTTCCGTCTCTGTGAGTTACATGAACGTTGCATTTCCCACAGTTTCTTAATTTGATACGAATTACAAATAATAACATATTATAAATGTCCTTGGTACATTACAACATCGAGAATATTTCCGACAGTAGTTAATCATTATTTCCACGGTGTAGTAAGCAGAATTACTACATATTATTATTATGTTCTCTCAATAACAGTTGGTTACTCTGGGGCAATTTAAAAAGTAGGTACTTTAGTAAATTTGTTTCAGACTATTGGAATATGATAAGCACGAAGTCAATTATTTCGGTACGAAATTGTTAAAGATTTAGATTTATTATAAATAGCGGCACGTCCCAGCTTCGCACGGACGGACATTAATTATCTATTGGGTTACCATGCCCTTGGTAGCTTAACTCACTAATCGTTTACCGAACAGCGAGTGCATCTGGCTATGAGCGCGATAAATAACTAAATAATTATGTTCTTTCTTTAAAACTTACGACTTACTCGACAAGATATGTGAAGGGACCGACTTAATGGTTTAATCGATGATGATGGACTATAGTAGCATGAATTTATGATGACTGTAATAAGTACCATCGGGCAAGTTGGCGGTCGACCGCTCATAACATTAAAATCTAGGGATTTTGACTTTTACGGACAAAACTATTTTACAAACAATTTTTCGACTGCACTCTTGGTTCAGTGGCTTAAGTGGTTACCTCGCCATTTACTACTGCGCGGCGTGTTGTGGGTTCGATCCCTACACGGGACAAAAATTTGTGTGACCCATAAATGGTTGTCCCGAGTCTGGGTCCTACTTTGTGTCCGTTAATTGTATGTTTGTAGAGTCCCCCGCGACACAGGGCTTGATGCCTATTGTGTCATTGCATTTATCCGTAGATTATGTTCAATCTTGCTTAGTTTTACCATATTGTGTAAAATAAATAAATAAACATTCTATGAGTAGTCAAGCGCCAATTTGGCTGATCGTACGCAGGTACGTATAACAATTGGAAATGGCCATAATATGTCAGTCCATATGTTCTGTTCATGACGTATGAGACGTAAAAGTGTAATAGTTAAAAGCGTTTCTTTTGAATATTACGAAACTTTCAAATGTGTGCATTTTAACTGTACGTGTTAAATTTTGATTGAATTGAGTAGAAAAAACTTGTGTTTAGTAATTCAAAACGACGATTTAAATACAAAATGGCCGTAAGTAAAATAAAATATGGTAAACAAAAAAAAAACATTACGAAAGATTATGATGAGTATTTTTTGTTTAGCAATTCTATGGTATAGGTGTTTGATTTTATGTGTTATTTATTTAAGTTATTACATACCTATCACTGAACAAAAAGAAGCAAAAATTAATTATACACATACCATGACATCCTTTATAGCGATTTTTTTTCGGCCTCAAATTGAATTTCAAATTCTTAAGATGACATAGGCCGTACCATGACATGTTAAAATGTCAGTAGTTCGAGCGAGTGGTATTGTCCGGAATTCAAATTGTAATCGACTCGCTATAAGGACATCATGCCATCTTACCATAACAACTTTATAGAACGATTTTATTTTCGAATTACATTATACATAATTCATTTTTTTTAAATCTTAAATTATTTAGATTTGAAACTTCAAGAAAAAAAAAATTAGGTGTTACATATTCGTTCTAGGTTGTAAGCTATGGATTGCTTTATTATTTTTATTCATTACAAGTATTTTATTTGAAATAAATTAATTATAATTGAAGTTAAATTACATATCTACCTAAAGTAACTAAAATAATTTGGCATGTTAATTTAAACTGACTGAAGGTTGTATTTTGGTACATTATAGAAGTATACTAGATTTTTTTTAACTTTTTATCATTTTACGTATTTTGTGTTCAGTAGCGTGACAAATGTTTGGTATAAATAAGTTTTTGTTTGTTGTTTTTATATTAACTACTTGCATAATTTTAACATATTATCTATAACTGAGAAATCAGGGATCGTAGCATAACGTCTTGTGATAAGTTATTAAATTTTTATTTTACGATATTGGAAGATTATGTAAGGATGTTATGGAACTGGAACTGGAACCGTGCCATAATGTCCGTATTATATTTTCGAATCATATAATAAGTGCCTCGAAAAACACATACATATTATGCCTCAGAAAGCACGTAATGTGCCCGGGAAAACATGTCCTGTGTTTGACAGATGTGACCTAACTATTCTTTGAAAATTTGCTTTTTTTTTTATTTATTTTTTATTCAAGTTTTGCCAGTCCGCAGGCAATTAGATGATCTATAAGTACAGATGTATCTTTTTTTATTTTTAAATTATTACTTAGTTCTCTGTATAACATTTTGTATCCACCTACCTATTTAGTTTCATAATTGTATATTTAGTTTTGTTGTTAAATTAGAATTAGTTTTGTTGTTAAATTGTATTCAGTTTCTTTAATAGGAAACTGAATACAATTTTATATGAATATTATTATAGTATAATCATTAGATTATATAAATAATCTAATGATTATACTATTAAGTATGTTGTGCTATTAGCGAAGATCTAATATTGGCTTCATGATATCTATTATTATGGTTGAAAAACCCGAATTTCATACAATAGTATGAAATTCGGGTTTTTCAACCAAGACAAATATGTCTTCCTAATTAATAAATATGTTAAAATTATGCAAGCATTCATTTGGCAAATTTATGCAAGTATGCTAGTATTTTAATATCATATTAATCACGATAAATATATGTTTATACATTTTTTATAATTTTTATCATGATCTGTCTGTCTATCTGTTACAATCTTCGAATATTCATGTTTAGACCTTAAAATGTCTAAATTTATTATAAGATACAAATCTTTGATCGCGGTTGGAATGTGCGGTCATTGATATTTTATTTCAATGATATTATATATAGTAATTCCGTGTGGTGACGGATTAAGAATACAATGTCACCAACCCCTTACATCCCGAGGGTGTCGTAAGAGTCGACTAAGGGTGTAAGTCTAGCACCCCCCCGGGGTGTCCCGCCTTGCCGTGGCGGGGGGGCTTAGTAGCCGTGGATCTCACGATCCACGGCGAAGCTAAGAGGACCCAGCGTTGGGGCTACTTTTGGGCTGCAAAGCCTGGCAGTGGCCACTAGGGCGACGGTGTCCATCTGGCACAGACCGCCGATCGGCTAAACTCGTAGACCGACCCGTAGGCGTCGGAGACGAGGGCCGCCACCTCTCAAGGTGGGGGCCGCGAGGAAGAAAACCTCTATAAAAAATTACCCCTAATCCCGTGTTTTGACTGCGGCCAGGGGATGCATGACAGGAGGGTAGCCTGTCGCAAGGGAGTTCCCAGGGGGATACCGGCCGACCTCCCCATGGGTTACAAATTGTAGGCTTGCCCGGGTAAGCGGTTCTCTGCCTGGGTTGACCGTTTATTTCACCGCTACTCGTGGGACTAATATGGAACCAAACCAAACCAAAAAAAAAAAAGACGTTGTTGTGGAGGATGTGGAGGATGCGTTGTTGTGGAGGATGAGGAGAGTCGACCAGGACCTGGTTGACTCTTTACCATGTGGTCAGGGAGTTGAACCCGGTACCTCATCGCAGCTGGAGGAGGGGACACACTCGCCCATCTTTGTGTGTCCGGAGAGCGTGACGTCACCACCGGTGGCGTTAACGCTATTGTCGGAGGAGCAGGTTGCACGCACGCCTAGTTCTGTGTGCCCTCTTGTTGTCTCCTCACGGGCGTCGACACCCGCTGGGAGTCGCAGAAGCTCCATGAGCTTGATTTCAGAGTCCGAAGACTCTACCCTGACGGGTGTGCTGTGTTCTGCCGGTGGGAGACAGCAAGCCCGAAAAAGAAAAAGCCGGTCGCCGGCTTCATGTAGGGGGCGGAAGTCTCGGCTTCTGAGACCTGCGCCAGGTTCTACGGCATTTAATAAACGGGACCAGGTAGCCCGCACCCGTGAGGAGGGAGAGCGTGTCGCGGAGGAGAACGCGGCTCGGCTCCGAGAACTGGCACCAAGCCAAAGCCCCGAATCGGCTGCTGAGTTGTGTCGGTCCGCGGGCGACTCAGTGGCCGTCATCGTTGAGGTGGCTACAAAGAGTACGCACCTCAAGGGCACATTCGTGCGTGCCCTTAAGACGGCTGCTGCGAACCTTCAGACGGCGGTGGAAACACTCGCGTCAAGGTCAGCCTGTGATGAGACAAGGCATCTGCAGGCGGCCAACGAGAAACTAATGGGCGAGGTTGCAGAACTCCGCGCCGAGCTCGGTCGGCTGAAGGCGCAGCTTTTATCGCCGCGTACCAGTCTGGAGCCGACTCGGCAGAGAGAGGAGGATCATCCCCCGTCCTCCCCGACGTTGAGCGACGCGCAGATGAGGCAGGTCATGGTCTCGGTTGGGACCATGATCAGCACACGCTTGGAGAGCATAGAGGCAAGACTGCCTCCAGAGCCGCGTCTCCGACCGCCTCTTGCCGCTGACAGGCGCCCGATTCCGGTGCGTTCCTTCAGCTCTGGCGGTCGCAGCTTTGCCACTGCGGCTTCTACGCCAGTGTCAAACCGTGCTCCCAGTGGGAAAAAGGGGCCTTCCAACATCCCTTCCCAGTCTCAGAGAGACTTCCCACCCCTTCCTCAGCGAGGACCTCAGCGGGCCAATGCATCTACTCCAGGTGCGCCGGTGGGCGGTAATGCGCCCGGTCCCTCTGCGTCCTGTAATGAGGCCTGGCGCATAGCTGGGGATAAAAAGGAGGCCCGCCGCCAAAAAAGAAGGGAGCAGAAAAAGAAGCGTAGAGCTGCCAAAGCTGCCAATAACAACGGGAGGAAGCCTGGGAGCCTTCAGCCACCCAAGTCAGCCGCCGTTGTTATAACGCTATCACCGGAGGCAGCAGAGCGTGGCCTTACATACGCGGCCGTCTTCAAAAAGGCGCGGGAGGGTGTCGGTGTGGCTGATCTAGGCCCCACTGGCGTCAGAACGCGCCTTGC
Organism: Trisateles emortualis; assembly: GCA_947095525.1. NCBI lineage: Eukaryota > Metazoa > Arthropoda > Insecta > Lepidoptera > Erebidae > Trisateles > Trisateles emortualis. Next base: position 16,771,181 of record OX352732.1, on the reverse strand, counting down.
CAGAACGGGGGCTCGAATCCTTGAGTTCCCTGGCACAGAGGGCACCAAGACGGCCGATGTAATTGCGGAAAGGCTGCGCGGGCTGTTCTCAACGGAGGATGGCGTAAAGGTCGCCAGACCCACTAAGTGTGCGGAAATGCGCATCTCGGGTCTGGACGACTCTGTCACCCCCGACGAGGTCCGGGAAGCCATTCAGGCCGTGGCTGGCTGCAGCCCGGACACCATCAAAGTTGGAGCTATCCGTCCCGGTCCCGGAGGTGTTGGAGCTGTGTGGGCGCAGTGCCCCGTTGCCGCGGCCAACACACTGGTTGCTGCGGGAAGGCTCCTCGTAGGTTGGAGTTCTGCTAGGGTGACCTTGCTAGCAGCTCGACCTGCGAGGTGCCATAAGTGCATGGCGGAGGGACACGTGCGTGCCGCCTGCACTAGCACCTTTGACTGCAGCGGACTCTGTTTCCGCTGCGGTAGACCGGGACATAAATCGGCGGATTGTTCTGCCGCGCCCCACTGCCCTGCATGTGCGGCGGCCCAATTGCCTGCAAGCCACGTCATGGGGCGAAAGGGGTGTAATCCACCCCAGGCTTCTAAGCCCAAACCAAGGGGCAGCATTTCGACCCATGCTGTTCCTGTTGCTGTTTCTCGACCGCCGTCGCAGATGGAGGAGGATGACATTGTACCCCCATCCCTATAATGGATCGGGACTGCACCTTCCTCCAGGCGAACCTCAACCATTCGGCCCGTGCGCAGGACCTCTTTCTGCAATCCATAGCCGAGTGGTCGATAGATGTGGCTGTAGCTGCGGAGCCCTATTATGTTCCTCCCCGCCCAAACTGGGCAGGTGACCGGGACGGTTCCGTGGCAATCGTCAGCTCCACGGCGTCGCGTTCCCCACCCTTGTCGGTTAGAGACAAGGGCCCGGGATACGTCGCCGCTGATTGGGGGGGCATATTACTTTTTGGGGTGTACTTCTCCCCCAACCGGAGTCTGGTCGATTTCGAGATCTCTTTGGCATCCCTGGAGGTCTCGATGCGGCGTTTAGCATCAAGCCGCGTCTTGGTACTGGGGGACTTCAACGCGAAGTCCGAGGCATGGGGGTCCCCCAGGACAGACGCCCGTGGCAAAGCGGTCGAGGAGTGGGCCAACGCGGTGGGCCTCTGTATTCTTAACAGAGGTGCCGCCAACACGTGTGTCCGACAGCGGGGGGGGTCGATTGTGGACCTTACGTTCGCAACCCCCGCTGTCACTGCGCGAGTGAGGAGCTGGTGCGTCCTGGAGGAGGTTGAGACTCTCTCGGATCACCTCTATATCCGAGTAAAGCTCTCCCGGAATCCCCAGGACACCAGCAGGGGTCATGCGGCGGGCAGAATTCCCCAATTTCCGCGGTGGGCTGTGGGTAGGCTAGATAGGGAACTACTGGCGGAGGCGGCCATTGTTCACTCATGGCTGTCCTCATCACCTCCCTCGGAGGGAGTGGATGCCGAGGCTGGTCGCATCCAGGATGCGTTTACGCAAATCTGCGATGCCGCCATGCCTCGAGTCCGACGTCGGCCTCCAAAGAGGGAGGTCTACTGGTGGTCCCAAGATCTGGCAGACCTTCGTGCGGCCTGTATTCGTGCCCGAAGGTCCTATACCCGCAGCCGACGGCGAAACCGCGATGGGGAAGGCCGGCTGTACGAGGCCTATCGCACTGCGGTAGAGGCGTTCAAGCTGGCCATCTGCCGCGCCAAGGAGCGCTCCAGGACGGAGATGCTGGAGGGACTGGATCGTGACCCCTGGGGTCGCCCCTACCGCGCGGCGCTGAATAAGCTCCGCGCGCAGGGTCCCCCCCTCACCGAGTCCCTTCAGCCCAGCTTCCTCACGAAAGTGATCGAGGGTCTGTTCCCGCCACAGGCAGAGCACACGCCCCCGGCGATGGTACCTACTAGGGCCGAAGTCCGGGAGGCCGAAGAGGTGCCACCTGTCACGGAGGCGGAATTAGGGGCGGCTGTTCTCAGAGTCCGCTCTAAGAACACCGCCCCCGGGCCGGACGGGATTCCTGCCCGAGTGCTGGCCCGGATCCTCGACCACATGGGGGACCGCCTCAGGGGCCTTTTCGATGCCTGTCTGGCATCTGGAAGGTTCCCTGAGACCTGGAAAGTGGGGAAGCTGGTTCTCCTACCGAAGCCGGGGAGGGCCCCGGACTCGGTCGCGGCCTATAGGCCAATTGTGTTGCTGGACGAGGCGGGGAAGTTGCTGGAGAGGATTCTCGCTGCCCGCATCGTCCGGCACCTAAACGAGGTCGGTCCCGACCTGTCGGACGCCCAGTATGGCTTTCGTGCTGGGCGCTCGACGGTCGACGCTATTATGGCGCTTAGGGCTGCGACCGAGGAAGCCGTAGTAAACGGCGAGGTGCTGTTGGCGGTGTCTTTGGACATCGCCAACGCTTTTAATAGTCTGCCATTCGGCAGCATCAGGGAGGCGCTCCGATTTCATGGAGTGCCCGAATACCTGAGGCTGCTAGTGGCAGACTACCTCGAGAGGAGGTGTGTCCTGTACGAGGACCGAGAAGGCGGCGTCGGGCGCAGGACCATTTCAACTGGTGTTCCACAGGGGTCTGTCCTTGGCCCTCTCCTGTGGAACATCGGCTACGACTGGGTCCTGCGCAGTGTTCTTCCCCCCGGGCTGGGCGTAGTCTGCTATGCCGATGACACGCTAATCACAGCTCGGGGTCGTAAGTTCGAAGATGCGGCGCGCTTGGCCACCACAGGGGTTTCACAAGTGGTCCGGCGGATCGGGGTGCTGGGGCTTAGGGTGGCCCTTGAAAAGACGGAGGCCCTTTTATTCCACGGGCCCCGTCGCGGTCCACCTGCTGGCGCTTCGATTACCGTCGGTTCGGTCCTCGTGCAGGTCCAAGCCCAGATGAAATATCTGGGCTTGGTGTTGGATGGGCGATGGCTCTTCGACGAGCACTTCCGTCGCCTCTCGCCGAGGCTGGAAGGTGCTGCGTCCGCCTTGGGACGGCTACTACCGAACCTGGGCGGGCCCAGTCTCACCTGTCGACGGTTGTACACGGGGGTGGTCCGGTCAATGGCGCTTTACGGCGCACCGGTGTGGGCGGGGTCTTTGACTGCCCAGAGCAGGCGGCTGCTAGTTAGACCGCAGCGTGTAATGGCGGTCAGAGCCATACGCGGTTACCGCACCGTGTCGACGGACGCTGCGTGCGCATTGGCTGGCACCCCCCCGTGGGACTTGGAGGCGGAAGTGCTCGCCGAGGTGTATTGGCGGGTGGCTGAAGTTCGGGCAGAGCAGCGGTCCCCTCTCCCCGAACAAATTCGCGAGTGGCGTGAGGCCGCCCGCAGGGACATCATGGCCCAGTGGTCAGGTCGGCTGGGGGCTCCACAGGCTGGTTTCAGGACAGTGGAGGCCCTCCAACCGATCTTGTCGGAGTGGGCAGGGCGGCAGTACGGGACCCTTTCCTTCCGACTGGTGCAGGTTTTGTCCGGGCATGGTTGCTTCGGGCATTACCTGCACAAGGTCGCTAGGAGGGAACCGAGTCCCGTCTGCCACCACTGCGACTGCGACGATGACTCGGCGCAGCATACGCTCGAGTCATGTCCGGCTTGGGCGGTGCAGCGCCGGGACCTCGTCGCAGTCATCGGTGTAGACCTGTCGCTGCCGGCTGTGGTGCGATCCATGGTCGCCAGCGACAGGGAGTGGATGGCGGTCGCATCCTTCTGCGAGGACGTCATCTCGCAGAAGGAGGCGGCGGAGCGGATCAGGGAGGAAAGTATCCTCGCCGATCCGATCCGTCGCCGGCGAACTGGACGGCGTCAGCGCGCTTACGGGCGCCTGATGCCGCCATAGTGAGGCTGCGGGTGAGAGGTCGGGGCATCGAGCCTCTCACCCGCACCGCACGGCGGAGGGACAGCGTTCCCGGTGCACCCGGACGCTGTCACTGGAGTTGAGCTCGCGCAGCGCGGGTAGCCGCTGGGTGGACCACTGATGTCATAGCAGGTTCCGGTGGTCCATCCGTGAAGGCGGGTGTAGGTGCACAGGGGGGTTTTAGTCGGTATGCCGGCCGCCTACCACCTTAAGGCCGGAGAGTCCGACATATCCGCTTCGCTTCCCCGGGCAGGGCGGTATGCGTAAAGCATTTCCCCTCTACAAAAAAAAAAAAAAAAAAAAAAAGGGTGTAAGTCTAGCAGACAAAATCCCCTGCAAGAGAGGGAAAACTCGAAACAAAACCCTATACCAACCCGTCTGGCCAGCGTGGTATAGTAGGCTAATATCCCTCCAAATGTTTGGAGGAGACCCGTGCCTAGCAGTGGGACATTTATGGGTTGATATGATGATGATGATATATAGTAATAAAGACGCAGATATCGCACTAGCGCAAAAAAAAAATGTTGTCGTCAACAGTAGTTAAATAACTTCATTTCATCTATCACTATCTCTTTCTGTATCATTACGTTCCGTATTATCTAGCGCATTAATAGGTACTTGAAATTAAAAACAAGGTATACAACATACAATACAATACGTGGCCGAAACCCAACCGCGGGGTCAAATAGTTGTGCTATATTATCTGTGGTTGTGCATAAGTACATTATGATAGGAATTTAAATTGTAAATGTTTAAGATTTCATCATACTAAGAATTTACTTAGACATCGTAATTAGAACCTCCGTAGACGGTGGACAGTTACTGTAAATCTTATATATGCCCAAGGTTAAATAGTTTAAACCAGCAAGCGCTCAGTTGGGTGAATATTACCCGTAATTCCATAATTCTAAAGTACATTTACAACATATTTCTTAGAAATTCAGTGCGACTTTGCTGCATTTCCTAGTAGCTGGTAATAAAAAGTTTCCCAAACGAACAAAGAGTTGTTCGTTTCTTAGTGCCATTCAGTTCTAACATCCTGTATTACGTATGCACCGGTAGATAGGTAGTGCTTGAAGTCATATTTTATGACTTCTTCACAAACGAACCCGTAAAATCTTTGATGGCATCGGATAACACTTTTAAATTTGGTACATTATCCCGCAAGGCATATTTTTTTAAAGCTTGGTGGTAAGCAAGCGTATGGTCCGCCTGATGGTGACCGTTACCGTAGCCTTATCGCATTATTTAGCCAGTCAGGCTTCCTCGCGTATACGGTGCCTACCTTCTATTTTTCTTTCTTTCTTTAAAAATAACACGACTGCAGTGGATAAAGATCTTAAAAATAAAAATTTTTTATTTGGTTATTTATTTAATTGATTTAGCATTTTATTGTGGTAGATAATTTTAGGGTAAAAAATACCAACGCAAATCAAAATCATCAATCAAATAATGTTAAAATCTCCAAAATGTTCACGATACACGTTTTGGTGATAATTGCCACAAACAAACAACCTTCACAATCACTAGAACTTGTACACGATGTAGGTACTCTTACAAAAATACGATCAAATTATGATTTTTATGTTCAGATATGATCAATTGTAAGTAAGTTTGATTTGAATTCCTTGCTGTTAATGTGGCAAGAACGTGTTGATCTAATGCGTCCGTGATTGTGAGTTACCGGGTTCTATTCTCAGGTCGGGAAACAGTGCTATTTGAGTTTTTCTGTTAAAAACAGTCTTAGTAGAATTTAGAATCAATAGCAGTACCTATGTAGTTAGGAAGGTTGGTGGTGTTACACTCCTGTGCCTAGGAGACTTTCCCTGGTCATGGTGGATTACTGCCTCATTGGAAGTTGTGATTGCGCCGTATACTGGTTTGTTGTTGTCATCTCAACTCAATTTTAATCCTAAATAACCAGTAGAAATCTATACTCACGTACAGGAAGACAGCTATATCACTGTGTGTAACTTTTTGGCTGTTGTCTTCCGTAAGGAAAAGGCCCTTACAAAGTCGGACTTGCTCGCTTTTATGGTGTCCTACCTCTCTTATTACCTTACTTCTTACTTATTCTTTTAGCCTCATGAGGTTCAAATCTCTTCACATGTATGTGGTGACATAAAAATATTTCTTGAAATTTTTCTGTCATTTTCGCTACTTTTAATCTCTCTCCATAATCCTTTTTTGCATCTGTCATACATGCAATCTTTTTTTATCTATTGTCTTCACACGACCTACTATTTCACGAAAGATTTTATAACAGATTTTTAAATTTTGCTCTTTAGCTTCAGGGGCATATATGGGCGCACGTTTCCTGTGAATTGTTGCTATTTCATCTTATCTGAGTTATCGAGGTATCAGAGCACACCGATAAGGGCACTCCTAAGTTATGGGTCCAGGACTGGAGAGGCCGCTGAAATTACGGAACAAGTATTTAGTTTTGCTTGTTCTAAGTTTCATGCCATCACTCTCCAGTCATATCGGCGGAATAGGGGCAAACTCTTATGCCTCCGATATGGTCTGGACCCCTAGGCAGCTCTCGGTTACCAGCAGTAATATGACGTCAGCGTACAGTATACTTCAGGTATGTTTATTTATTAAACTGCATGCACGCAATGTACGTCGGTCCACCTTGTTGCAGGCCTGCCTAGTGTATCTATAAGTATTATTTAGAACTTTTAATTTATCATACTTCCTTATACGTTGGATTGGTTTTATGTGTACAAAAGATGATGCTAGACTCGACTGGTTAGTCAGGGTTTTATACGTTAACCTTCGATTACGGAGTGTCAAATATTATTATCAACATTTCACAACATAATAAGATAAGCCAATTTCATATATTCTCTTAACGATGCCGATGTAAGAAAGAGATTATTTCTGTCTATTTATTACGGGTAGTATACAAGGATAATACCCAAGCTTTTCGAAGGCTTTCGTGGGGACATTGGTCCAACACAGCGGCCTACTATACTATAGCAATGCCCAACACTATAACATTACGACCATTTTATTATCTAGGGCCGGTCTATAAAGTTCGGTGTTAGGTGAAGAAATTATTCATTATTATGTTTTTAAATGTTGCACTCTCTGTTTCTTCCCTTTCGCGATGGCATATCCGATAGCAATCCGACACGACCGTAGAGAGATCAGGCGCAGGACCAACGGTTTAAACACCGTCAATTTCCATACTTCTGGCATCTATTGTAAATTACTTGACATATAATATTTATATCCAGTATTTTATTCCCGCACTAGAGAACAAGCTCTGTGTCGCGGGGGACTTCACAAACATACAAATTAACGGACACAAATTACACCCAGACTCATAACAATTCTTTGTGGGTCACACAAAGTTTTGTCCTGTGTGGGCATCGAACCCACAACCTCGTGCACAGCAAGCGCATACCGCGGCCACTGGACCACCAAGGCAGTCAATAGTATCTATGCTTGGCCTGACCTGGGAGTCAAATCCTCTTGATCAGCGGAGGCACTCAACAAGGCAGTTACTTTAGGAGATATACCAGTACCTACCTATTAATGTAATGAGAGGTAATCGCAAAACTTTGATCGCGATTTCAAAACCAACAAGTTTTCGGCTTTTGAGTTTAATATTTTGTATCACGTAATGGTCGTAAAAGAACGAAATATGAAACAAGTTCAGTTATATAATACAGGACTAATTCAGGCAACATCGATTGCGTACAATTGAAGTGATGACCTGGATGGAATTGAGGCTACGTGAACATTAAAATATTTTAAGTACAAAATGTAATACGATAAAATTAAAAAGGGAGACGTCGGTGTCGCTCCATGCGGAGGAATTTTATAATAATAATAAAGTTTATTTTCGCAAATAATCTATCCATAGAATACAACAATGTAGTACAAGTAGACATAATATCTTTTTTTTTCTTTATACTACTTGGCTGGCAAACAAGCATACGGCCCACCTGATGTTAAGCAGTATCCGTAGCCTATAGACGCTTGCATTACCAGAGGTATCACTTGCGTGTTGCCAACCCATTTTTTTTACACCAGGGTTTTAAGATGGAAGTAACCCTGGGATAGGAATACGTATCTTTCAAAACGCATTCCTAAATGAGCGCTGGAGACCTGTACTCACACACAGGAACACAACTACACCGCTTTGTGTAGTCATTTGGCTGTGGTCTTCTGTAAGGTGGAGGTCCTTCCCCAGTCGGGCTTGCTCGCTAGTATGGTGCCCTACCTCTCTTATATATGTAACATTCATAATAATATAATAAAACAAGAACAGAAATACTACGATAGTGTGGGTGGCACACTGCTTACCTAGCTAGGCTATAAAATAGCCTGTATTAAGGATTAGCAGTTTGCGATTCCCCGTAAATTATTTTGCTAAAAAGTGTTCTCTTTTATGAAGTCTATTAAAGCGTTCCCCTTGTGTGTGTATTTATTGTGTATTTTTTAAATTAATTATTTATTTTTTAATTAGTGTAAATATAGTTTTAATGTAAATATAATATGTATATTTTCATGATTAAAATTTGTGTCAACATCTGTGAAAAATGTTGTGGGTTATGTTTTCAATATTGTTTAAGTTCCTACTTTATTTTACTTAGCTCAATTGTATTTATTAGCAATCTTATATATTTCCCACTGCTGGGCACGGGTCTCCTCTTTATCGAGAGAGTGTTTAGGCCTTAATTTACACACACTGGCCTAATGCGGCCGGCTGATTCTCTAAGAAACAGCGATGGCAAACTGACAGTTGTAATCGCAAACTGACAGTTGTGATTGCTCGGTGACGGCACAATCTATTGACTAAACGTCAAAAAGGGCTCTTACGGAATACCGATTTTCAATCTGACAGCCAGATTTTGCTCGGTTTTTGCTCTTACGGAATACCCCTGCCGGTTGGAATCAGACACGTCTTCAAAATTTCTACTAAGACATGTGGGTTTAGTCACGATATTTTTCTTCACTACTTCTAAAAGTGGGCTAGCGCTGCAGCGGGTATTTTTTTAAATCCAAGGTGGCAAACAAGCATACAGCTCGTGATGGTAAGCAGTCACTGTAGCCTAGGGATGCTTGTAATACCGTATGGATGTTCTCAAGTGTTTAATCCTTCTTTTGCGGCAAAAATCATCATGTCCATTAACTGACATAACTCTGAGCTTGCGTGTATATAATAATACAATAATATTATATGACTGTAAGTAAAACGTTTCACAGCATAATTTCCTAGTTCCTTTCGCTCACAAATAACCAGCTATTGGATAAATGAAAGCTAATACCCCACAGATACAGGCATATCGTGACCAGTTTGTCTACCTACTGTAAGCTTGTTCCTGGCCGAAGTTAATTTCTCTTTACTTTCCTTATAATGCCACTCTGAACCCTGAACAGATTAAATTTATTGATAGGTGTTATAAAAGCTGCTATGTAACCGTTAGTTTCTTGATGATCAGAAATCTCAGTGTAATTGTTCCTTTCGCTTCTTTATGCAATAGTCCTTACCTACTATAAAACCAACAAGTGGCGCCCGCGACTTCGTCCGCATGGTAATTTGGAACGTACATTTACCCGATTTTGCAACATATCTCACTACTGCTCCGCTCCTATTAATCATAGCGTGATGTTATATAGTCTATAGCCTTGCTGGATAAATGCACTTTTCAACAAAAAAAGTTTTTTTCTAACCGAACCAGTACTTTTTGAGATTAGCGCGTTCAATCAAACAAATAAACAAACTCTTCAGCTTTATAATATTAGTATAGATTAAGGCACTTCCCGCTCTCTTTGGCTCTGTAGGTATGCTTAGAACTTTTAAACAATGCCACGGAGTTTGATGCGGTTTTGACAATAATTTAGTATACTTATAGAAGGTTTATAATGTATAATACATAACTATTATTTTAAGAAATCCAGATAAAGTCTCTAGTTCGATAGTAAATAATAAAGCTAATGCTGCTGTGCTAGACATAAAAAGGATATTATTGAGCTAACCAGAGACCAACATTTTTAATAAACTCGCGCGATTTCTTATCACTGACATTTTCATAGAAACACATACCGATACTACATCTACAATATTGTTATTACGAAGTCTATATATATTTGTACTTACTCTAACATTTGCGGTAGACCATTTCACGGCAGCTTTTATTTCTTTCAACGTGCAATTCGTTGTGCACCTAGAAAGTTAAGTAAATAGTACTTATCTTAGGTAATAGGAAGACAACGGCTCAACATTATTTGACGCAATGCTTACTTTGTGTTTTCTTCGTTTCCTAATAGTTTTACTGTTCTGCTAAATACGTAAGTCTTTTTCTAAATAGGTAGGTAATGTCTTTTTAGTGCTATCAGTACTTAAGATAAAATTTACATAGGTTAGGTGTCTTGTTTCATAAATAAGTGAGAGTATGCAGAAGCGTAATTTACGGAAGTGTTAGGAAAACTGGCTTAGAAGCCAAACATGCTTAGATATTGAAAACACCGTATTACATAATAACAGTTTACAATAAGATACAGCTTTTACATAAATTATATAGTGCATGGACTCCTTGCATTGAAATTTAGCAAACTTAACTTATTTTAGTAAATCTTAAGAGAGGCAGAGTACTATAAAAGCGAGTAAGCTAGACTAGGGAGCGACCTCCACCTTACAGAAGATCACAGCTAAACATTCGGAGATATTAAAGAACAAAAAAAGCTCTTCAACCAGACAAATTAATATAAAAGTACTGCTGTACTCGAACCTATTACACATAATAAAATTCCTCTGCATCGATGTCTACTGAAAAATACCCAGAAAGTTTTCTGAGCAGTATTTAACCACGGTGAATGATAATGCATATTCTTTGAGAGACTAAAAATAAGCTAGCTTTCTGGTCACGTGAAGCGTCGATAAGTTTTTACCCGTTTAACCGTTTCGACTCCCAACGGCTCTAAAACATCATCTTCAACGAGACTTTTGTATTAGCGATAGCTGTATTTTAGAGCGTCGAAAGATGCAGCAGTAGCGCCAGCACAACCTGCTCTGCTTGGAAGATACGATAGTGGAAGATTGAGGATGTCGATATATTTTGCGTCCCACACTAAAATCCAAACAACTTTCCATGGCAGTCAATGAATTATTAGGGCGAGAGTATCTTACACCATTTTATGCACCTACTTACGTATGGCTAGCGCGTGAAACCCGCCTTAGACAAAAGCAACATGCAGCTTGCAAAATGTGCACCATGAAAACAATGGAAATAAGTTCATAGACCCATACCTTTAGAATAGTTTTTACCTTGTCAGCCTAGATAGGCGGTATTAAAATAAAACCATTTATTAAGTTCTTATCAGAGTTTGATCAAGGGCTCGTGACTACCTAGACAGAGAAAGTTACTAACGCTATCTATGTACTAAATCTGTACTAGCAAGCTTATGGGTGCTTGTTACAGCAACTACGATGTTTCAAAGGCGAGAAATAATGCAAGCTTATAGATTGGCTGGTTGGTTCTTACTTCGCCGTTTACTACTGCGTGGCGTTTTAGTTCGATCCACACGCGAGATAAAATATTGTGTGATCCACAATTGATTGTTCCGAGTCTGGGTATACATTGGGTTATTTGGTTATATAATCCGCCGCGCGCGACACAGGGTTTGATCCCTAAGGGCGCGTTTCCACTTTGTTGTGACGGTTAATTTATCGTCGGACGACTGTCGTGCTAGCCGTTCCCACTGTCATGACAATCTGTCGTCACTGCAAAAAATGTCGTAGACGACAGTAAATCGTATCGTTTTAAATGTGAACACCTCCATTTAAACATATAAGCCTTGACACTTAAAACTACATGTTTATCTGTCGTCACGACAAAGTGGGAACGCGCCCAAATGAGATTTATCTTTAAAAAAAATAAAGCCATCAGTCTCTTCGAAGGCTTAGGCAGAGGTAGTAGATTTCTAAATGCATACATTTTATAGATAAATTACTCAAGTCAATTGTACAACTGTTGTACATACATATGTACATTTAATATTTGTTGTAAATAGAACAAGTCGTTACACAAAATTTAGTTCTGGTAGAATCGAAGCCACGACCTTTTGCTTAGCAGTCAGAGTCACTCTCTTGACTAACAGGTCATGCTAATGACACCCAAAGGTATATCCCAGACCCAATTCCAGACTTCGGACTATCACTAGGCATTTTCACGATTTTTACTTGACAAAGAAAAACCAAAATTCGGTTAAGAGCACATGAGTAGGTACCTATATTATTATTTTCTATATTAAATTTCTATACCAAGATTATTTATGAAAAAGCTCTTTGCAAAAATAGCATAGCAACACGCCGAATTTAGGTGTCTGTATTGGAGCAAAAAATAAATTATAGGTGTAAAACTTACGATATATTTTTTATGATTTCAATATTGAGGCTTTGATTTAGGTATATGTCAATAAAAAAGAAACATTTGAATATTACGAGTAAATAGACTTCGCTTATCGTCTATATGACAAAAAAGTACTTAAAAATTGTTTGCTCTTTGCACCATTTACAATACTCCTTTTTTTTCAGAACGCGGACCATAAATAAAAGTATAGTAAAGTCGTTTTTGAGTTTAATCGTATCAAACAAACAACCAAAAACAAAAAAATCTAATCTCTCCTCTCTATAATACAAGTTTAGATTAAGGTAACCAGCAAGCATGCGGCCTGCCTGATGGTAAGCAGCAACCGTAGCCTATGAACACTTGCAATATATAGTAAACATCGGGGATTTTTGTACAGGAACATAACTACACAACACTGTGTGTAGTTTTGTGGCTATGGTTTGAAAGGTGGAGGTTCCAGTAAGGTTTACTCATTTATGTGGCTACCTCTTACCTCTGCTTTTTATATCTTATGAACATTTTCTTGTTGTTCCAGGCCAAAATGCCTACTCCAGACCCCAGCGTGAACTTAGACATGGGTGAGCCGCCTCCAGAACTGATGGAGTATGCGCGGCAACATTGTGGAGAGGACCCCAACACACGTCTACAGGCAATTTATGAACTCAGAGAAATGATCTTTGGTAAGTAACTAACTCAATCGTAACGGATACAAGATATCATTAACACATTATAATAATAATAAATCATTTTATTATCGCGTCGCATATACCTTACAGATTAACGTACATATTAATATAAAACTGTGATAGTATTAAAAACTTAAAACTATGTTAGTACACTTCACTTGTACTATGTCGCAGTGCGTTCGTGTGGCACTTGTCCGCGGAAGCGACGGAACACTACACAGTCAGTCAAAAATTCTCGAGGTTTAGGTAGACTCTTGTTGGTCCCACTGCTGGGCAAATCTCTCCCGTGATCTTCCACACCTCTCTATTCGATGCCAATTGTATTTAAGAATATAGTCCCCCGCGACACATGACTTGGTCCATAGTGCGGGAGTTCTGTTAAAAAAATGTTGGTACTTAATTATTATGTTAGATAGGTAACGACTCATTATATATAACAAAATGCTATATGTATTATAAGATACTTTTATCGGTAGAGTACATCAATAACAAAGATCTCATCGGCATTAATCACGTTGTTACATATTTCACAACACATGACGGAACAATGGGATGTTGGCGAGATGTCGATGACCATGACACGATTATTCGGCTAAATAATGGATGGTACGGCCCAGCTTAATGCTCGAAGTATATCTTATTACTATAATGGACAAAGGGTCAAAATCGCACTGTGTTTTAAAAACCCTGATTTTGTGGCATCATGTCTTTATTCCCGTAATCGGGAGTCCTTTTAATTTCTAGCACTAGAGTTCAATACCGATTTCAATCCGACTTCTAGTTGATTTAAAAAAAATATATCAACGTTTCGTTATATGCGCCTTATAAAAACCGAATAATTTAAGTTATTTCAAAAACGGACCTTGCAGAAGACCACAGTCAAATTACTACACACAGTGGTGTGTTTGTGTGTGAGTACAGGTTTCCAGAGGTCATGCAGGGATTTTTCCTTATATAAAACACGCGAGTCACACCTCCAGTATTGAAAATGTTATTGATTGATTTTTATTAGACCCGCGATCCCAAAAAAACGGATTATACGGATGTTAAGATTTTATAAACGGATGACATTACGCACACTCACGCACATTTCTGATTGGCAAAATAAAATATTTCTGTACAATGTAGACATTTTAATAGTTTTTTTTGTATTTAGAGGTTTCGTACCTCTAAATAAAAAGAAAATATATAATATATTTATAAAAGGTTTCATTTATAATCTTTTTTGAATAGTCTTTTGTGTCTTTGTTTATTTCTTTGACAAGTTATTAAAAATTCAAGAAACTTAAATTGCTGCGGTCATAATATAAATGAATTACAAGGACAAAGTACTGATGATTTTTATGTTATTGATTTTTATCGAGTTTTTCCTCAAACGTAGATACACGTTGTGTCTATCTAAAGGCAATTTGCAAATTATGGAGGATGACCGTACCATGACGTCGTTTATAGCAATTTATTTTTGACCTCAATTTGATTTTTTATCAATGGTAACCTTAAAGCTATGTAATTACTATACTAGCTATTATGTAATTGTTGTCTTACGAATTTAAAAATAATTTTCATCATGGTACTGCTCCAAATTTTTATAAATTGTTATTTTGCAGTGACATAGTAAAACCCTGGACCTTACTTTTTAATATTTAACTTTGTAATCACGAATTAAGAATGCGATTTTTAATTGCCGAATTTATTGGGTAAATAAATACTTACAAATAACATAAGTAATAGGTTTAAGTTATGAAATATTCTTCTAAATTTCAGAACGTGGCGAATGCAACCCCAAACGCATGGACGATGAGTTTTTAATTAAATTTCTGCGCGCGCGCAAATTTATCCCGCAGCGAGCACATAGATTGGTAAGTGTATAAAATAATTCATGACTCAATCAGTAGTGCACTAGGAAAACAGTCTGTCTGTTTGTTACGGATAATCTTTAAGTTTATTAGACTGAGCCACCACCTACGAAGCGTAATGGGATTTATGTAGTTTGACATAAGTTTATAATATTAGAATTTACGTGAGTAATTCTTACAAACTATTCACAATCTGATAATCCCCAATTCAAATAAAATATAAGAAAGGAACCTATATACCTGCATATTTTGTAGACTAACCCTGAGAAGATTAAAAAACAATTCTTAACACGAAATTTAAGGTCAAAGTAATAAGTATAGGTAGTACTTACCTGATTTGTTTCTACAGTATCTAAGCTATGTTTTTGAAATAATAAGCGAACAATCAAATTTTAACATTGTGAAACACACGCATTTTAGTATTATTAACATGTGGAAATACAGCTGTGATTTATAAAACCTTGAAGTGTCACAATAGACCGATAGAAAAGTATAAAAAAAATCCTAGCAACTCATATGTCCCATTGCTGGACATGGGTTTCCTCTTCTCTATCCAGAGAGCTGAGAGGTTTAAGTCTAAGTCTTAATCCACACACGTTAACCCAATGGTGAATAACATATGTATATCTTTAGAATAGAAATTCATCATGAGAAAACCAAAAGAATTTAGGTTTTCTCATGATGATTCTTCTTTTACGGTTACAATGGTAAATCATTTATTTCATTATCATCATCTCAACCCATAAACGTCCTACTGCTGGGCACGGGTCTCCTCCATAAAGTTTTTAGCCTACTATATCACGCAGGCCAGACGGGTTGGTATAGGGTTTTGTTCCGAGTTTTCCATCTCTTGCAGTGGATATTGTTTGCCGGACGTACTCCCTTAGTCGACTCTTACGACATCCACAGGATGGAATCATTTATTTAGTGCATCCAAATTTCAAAAACTATAATTCACATTAATACTGCCACCTGGAATCGAACTAACACTTCATATGTTCTTATCTCTGCATCATCCAAAGGTTGACTGGCAGAAAATGCTTCGGGTATTAAATCCGCCTTAAGCAATTTGTTTGCAGGGATTTTAAACAAAATAATGAGCGTCCATAGGTAACTGCTTAGCATCAGGTGGGTCGTATGTCTTTGACTTTGTTAAATAAATACTAATATCACAGTCTTAATAAAGAGACTTTAGTTAAGAGTTCTTTACATTGTGCTAATATTTTAAATGCGAAAGAAATTGTCGTTTTGTCAGTTTGTTTGATACCTTTTTACGACTAAATGGCTAAACGGATCTTAATGAAATTTGGTAAGAAGATAAGTGGAATCCTGGGAAAGTACGTAGAATACTTTTTTTTATTCATTTGTCAAACATTCTCATACGTCAATTGTATGACGTTAACGCGTCGTTATCTATATTATATTGTGTGCGTAAATATTTTGAATGCATATTTACTAAATAATTAGTTTTCCATCCATAAATATCATCAGTTAAAGTAAAAGGGCAACGTTCTTATGAATAATGGAGTTCGTATTTGATACTTTAGAAGTCAAAGAAAATAAAAGGAAAGCAAGTTGCGAAATGTTCTTGTCATTGGCCTTTAATAGAATAAGTAGCTACTTAAGAAAAAAGCAGCCAAGTGCGAGTCTAACTGTACTAGGATTCCGTATAAATACTTAAAAATAAAAGTTTCTTTTGGTATGTCATAAACTACTTTTTTGTTATCACAATACAAAAATAACATAGAACGCTTTTTCTTAATGGGATAGGTAGACACACATTTCGCCAGCTATGTTACCTACGTTCCAAGTCAATTTGACATTGACTTTGTGGTAGCAGCACGTGCAGCCAAAACGGTGCGGTTGCACATACACTACGTACTGCTGCGGCCAACGATATACAGCTGCTGGCAGTTGGTGTTGGCAGCTCGGTTCGAAATAATACCTTTAAGTTACTTCGCATCTACAATTAAAATGATCGATGTGTTGACAGGCCTGTTGGTCTAGAGGTTAGTGACTCTGACTGCTACACCAGAGGTCGTGGGTTCGATTCCTACCCAGGACAAATCTTTGTGTGATGAGCATAAATGTTTGTTCTGTGTCTGGGTGTAATTTATCTATAATATGTATGTATTTAGAAAAATATAAGTATGTTTATCAGTTGTCTGGTTACCATAGTAAAGGCTCTGCCTAGTTTGGGATCAGATAGCGATGTGTGACTTGTCCCGAAAATATTATATTATTATTATTATTAATGTGATCGTAAAGGGTAGGCAAAGTGCCCAGTGAATAATTTTAATAACAAATAATATAGACGATACCTAATATAACAACGTAAAAATATATTTGCTATTAAACAGTAAGCTCTAGCATTTGTCATTCCATTGAATATTATTTAATTTTTAATTAACATTCGGATCAAACGTGTCAAATTTGAAAAAATACAACATGTCAAAGAAGTTTCAGGCTTGTAACTTATTCTATTTAGGAAACAGAGATCCGTAATACAGACAGTAGAACGACAAAATATGGCTCTGTTTTACGCTTACTACGGTACCCTAAAAATGGAAATATAATTTTAGGACAAGCCCACACTTCAACGTAGATTTTACTACGAATTTTCATACTTTTTTATGTTTACGTAGATATCGTAACTACCTATCTAAAACTAAAATATAGTTACTGACATTTTTTATTATTTGATGCCTTTTTGGTATACCGCATAACGTACGGCCCGCCAATGACAAATCAGGCGGGCTGTACACTTAAATAAAAAAATAAAATAAAATAAGCCTTTATTGCTGTGTTTACAAACTAAACTAAATATAAGTTAAACTATATACTACTTATTATTACTATCAACTTTACAATTATTATTATATAATGATTACAACCTGTTTGTTCTTGTCTAAAAGGCTGATTTCTTCCAGCCTTCTCGTAATAAATTTTTACTAGCTAATTTATGATATCGGCAATCGGTTCGTTTCTTAAAACAGCTTGCCTTACGGCAAAGGCCTCCTCTAAAGATTTCCACAGTTCTCGATCCTTGGCTAAACGGGTCCACTTCGGGCCTGCTACTTGCCTTATGTCATCTTCCCAGCGTTTACATTGTCTCCATTTACTTCTTTTGTTGCCCCTGGGGTACCATTCTGTTATTGTTCTGGTCCACTTTTCCTTAGTGTCTCGTAACATATGCCCTGTCCATCGCCATTTCAGTCTTTTGCAAACAGTGTGCGCATTTTTGAACTTTGTTTTGTTTCTTATTGTTTCCAATTTTACCCTGTCTCTTCTTCTCACACCCATTACACTTCGTTCGATGCTGTTTTGGCACACTTTGATTCTGTTTGATAGTTCTTCTGTTAAGGTCCATGTTTGGCAGCCATATTGCTGTACACTTATTGTAGTATAAATAAGCGTATTTATTTGTTGGATTATGCTAGTCGTATTTTAAGTATCAAAACTATATTAGATTATATTATTTTTAAATAAATAAACTCAAGAAATACGAAACCGATTTTTAAAATTATTTCACTAATACAATGCTACACTATCACTGAGTATCATAGGTTTTATATTAGTTTTAAAAGAATTGTGGATCCCTAAACAAACTAAATGTTTACCCGTTCGAAACTGAAAAGAGCTGCTATAAAATCTACTATCAGTTGAAGCCTATGACCTTCCAGTTCGCCGGCTACAGGTCCATTAATCACCATTGCAAATAAAAATAAATAACGTTATTTTCAGATGGTGAACTACTATCAATTCAAGGAAGATTATCCAGAGTTGTTTGAGAACATCTACCCGCTGGATCTACGGAACATAGGTGATACAAATATAATCACCGTACCCCCGTACACGGACCAGGATGGACGCAGATTGTTGTGTTATAGAGTTGGTAAGGATTATTTTTAATTTTACTACACTGCGAGACCAATGTAAATTTCATTTAGTGAAATTTATACGTGCTAATCCAATGATTTACCATCTGCTAGCGGTAAAGGAAAACATCGTGAAGAAACCCATATGTCTTAGAAGAAATTCTGAAGGTGTGTCTGATCCACCAACCCGCATTAGGCCAGCGGCCTTAACGAGGAGACGAGACCCGTGCCCAGCAGTGGGACGAAATACATGGGTTGCTATTATTACACTAGGGAAACTGTCAGAGAATGCTTAGTAGCATTAAGTCCACCTTAACCATATAACCATGTACCTACATGGTTATATGGTTAAGGTAATAATGTATTGTGGAAAAAGTTAAAAAAATAATGTATTTTGTTGTAAAATAAGAGTTGACTATATATCTAACCTATGTATCACAGAAGCGTTTAAAATATTCAAATACCATAATCAATATTTAGGCTCAGGGCTGTATCATGACCGTGTCGGTCTCTTCGCGATGGCTTCCTCCACAGCAGTTGGTAAATCATATGATTAGTACGTATAAATACCTTAAAGTGTAATTCACGCTGGTACTCGTACTCTAACTTTTATTGGTACTCGGACACCACACGGCTCCATAGTTAAGTACGTGATTTTACTGACTTAACGCCTGCTATAAAATACTCGCAATGTTGTAAAAATAAAACTATGTATAATTTTTGTTTATATTCACTTGTTTATTCTGCGCACTTGTATAAAATGGGATGTGCATTGATAAACACAAGATATCCAGCCAACACAATGCAAGGCAACTGTACAAAATTATTTCAATATGGAAAGAAATATAAATATATCAAATACAATAAATCTTCTAGTAATAATTTTGCTATGATATAAGCGGTAGGGCATCGTTAAAAGCGAGCAAGCCCGACTGGAGTTGCTTGTTTTTTAAAATGTAGGATCCGAAACGCGAAAGTACTTTCCTCCGGGTTTTTTAAGCATCCACAGACTACAATAACTGCTTACCATCAAGCGAGCCGTATACTTGTTTGTCACCTTAGTAGTATGAAAAGAATGCCACATGTATATCCCACGCTTCCTTCGGGAAAACGATCGAACTTTTCAATGGTATATTATAATAAGAGCGTAGGATCTCTATCGGCATGATAGGTCAGCTATGAGAAAGGGCGTAGGTGGGTATTGATGAGATTAATTGTGATTAATTCAGTATAAGATAGGATGGCGTAAAATTAGAGACAATACGTAATGTGGTAACACGTGTAGGATATCTAATATTATAACAAATATTCGTGTTAATGAAATATCTATAGATACAAAAAGTCATTGTGTTTTTATTATATACTAAATTCATTTGGTACAAGCAACTAACTAGATCTAATCTAATCAATCTTTATAATATCATTGCTGGGAATAAAATTATGGATTTAAAAATTATAAGCTTATAAAAATAGGTATCTTGGAACAACTTACATACAGTCGTTAACTAACTTACATGACTGCCTTGGTGGTCCTGTGGTCGCAGTATGCATGAGGTTGTGGGTTCGATTCCCTCACAGAACAAAACTTTGTGTGGCCCACAAAGAGTTGTTCTGAGTCTGGGTGTAATTTGTGTCCGTTAATTGTATGTTTGTAAAGCCCCCGCGGCACAGAGCTTGTTCTCTAGTGCGGGAGTTGTTTAAAAAAAAAGAAAAAACAAATGAAAATGAAAGTCATTGTATGGCAAATGTCTCAACCAGATAACGTGTAAACCTATATATTTTATAACACACACATATTATAGACAAATAACATCCAGATACAGAACATAGAATCGTGCTCATCACGCAACGATCTGGGCCGTAACATAACGTCCTCATAGCGATTTAATAAATTATCGATCCTTATTTGAATTTCAGACAATGACAACCTCAAAGCTAAGTAACAATTTGATTTATTCATTTAGGTTTTAAAGTAACACTTATAAAGGTCATAAATTATGAATAAGCCAGAGAGATGATGTCAGCTGAATTTCACTACGACTAGTTCACTGTATCGTATAAGGACATCATATTACGGCCTCAGGAAGGCGATTATTATGTAAATAAAATACTTTGCGGTTCACCCCAAGTACATACATTACCACATGATAACTAGGTTATGAAGGTTAAAACCATACTCTAATAACATCTTTACTGATGATATTAGGCATTGGACTACGAAAAAATAATTATAGATAATTACTAGATACATATTTGAACAATTCCGTATTTAATTCGTAATAATAGGAAGACATTGTTGGTATAAAAATAAGTTTTTTATAGGTTTTTTATTTTATAGGTAATAAAATTATGAAACCTTGAAACCGTGTAATATTTTGCATTTGGTATTTCTTGTTTTAAAAAGACTAAAAGAAAGAAATAACAGATAATCCTGGTGTTACCAGTTTTTGTAAGCTTCCATGGGCGTTACTACATTTCATCAAGCCATGCTTGTTTGCTCAGCTAAGTAGTGTAAATAATAATATTTTTTTCTTTAAAAAAAGACAACTCCCGCATTTGGGTGCAACCCTGCGTCGCGGGGGAATTTACAAACATACAAAACACGGATATGAAATACACACTGACTTGGAACAAATATTTATCGATCCCAAAAAGTTTGTGGGAATCACTAACCACCGGACCAACAAGACAGTCTGATTCAATATTTATGAGTTGAGTTGAGTGCTTGATGGTAAGTGGTAACCGCCGCTCATGGACTTCTGATTCAGCAATTCCAGAAAAGGGGTAGCCCCCTTTTTCTCTCTTTAATGGAGTCTTCTCGATTGTTTGAAAAATGTTTAATTGATTGCAGGTGGTTGGGATCCAAAAGTTGTCCCTGTGGAAGACCTATTCAAAGCAACCATCCTGGCACTGGAAATCGGTCTGCTGGAACAGCGAAATCAGATCATGGGTGGTGTAGCAATATTTGATTTAGAAGACCTGAGTAGCCAACATGCGTGGCAGATCACTCCCTCTGTGGCTTCGAAGATGGTAAAGCTTTTGGTTGTAAGTATCAGTTTTAATAATATTTATGTATAGTCCATGCTAATACTTACTGGGATTCAAAAGGGATGTTTTTTCAAAGAGTGATTTAGGGTGGAAGGAAATCACTCTCGAAAAAGAAAACTGGTATTCTTGATGCAATGAGCGGGGTCCATCGCGGTAATGTATAGGACCTATGTGTGTAATAGGGCGTCGTACTTTTGGCTCTAACGCGTGACTTAGACCGCGTTGGTTGTTACTCCTCGTTACTTAATTATTTTATAATTATCGTTATATTTGACTACTTTATGTACGAAGGATGCAAAATATTTCAACATTTTCTCACTTGACTTTACTTAGTTTATGTTTGTTCTGAATATATTTTTCAGTTACAACATACTTTTAAAGTAACCTAAGTAATGAAACATAATATTATGTTAAGAAAACGGTTTTAATTAAATTTTATTTTTCATTACAGTAAAGCGCCGGGCTTACGCTTCAGAAGCTTGGTGGCGTGTAATGAAGTTTATTAGCTAATACCTACCCATTATGAAATTATTAACACAATTGCCTCAAAAGCACAGTAGAAGGGCGTTTGACTGTCGTTGTAGAGGTTGGATACCTGGGTCGGGCAAAATGACATCGGCGATTTTCTAATTACACTGGAATAACTACAATCATACGTTCCGACTGCCATCAGTGATATAGCCTGTGGACGCATGCAATACTAAAAAAACATCATTGATGCGTTGCCGATCCTAAAACTTAGCAAATGCTAGTAACAGATGATGATGATTAGAAAGAAAGAAAATACATTTAATTCGGTTTAAGGCCTACAACAACAGCTATAAAAAACATCACAAAAAGAAAAAATATATATAAAGTACAAAACAAGAAGAGAGTAGAGAAAAAAACATAAAATTTGCACTTAGGTCGACACGCTGTTTTGAAAGCCCCTACCGAAAAGGATGCCATCTCAGCATGAGCTGGGCAGTAAATACCCAACGCTGGTTTTCAGTTGGCAACCTTAGAGGTAAAGACACGGACAGAAGTAGAGCTTATACAATACATAAACTATCACAATATATAGTGTGTATATTTCAGATTAAATGAACTCATATTCAATAAGATATAAAAGATAATAATAATAATAATAAGGTATCCAATTACATTAATAGGAGGATAATTATAAAAAAAAAACAAACATTAATTACATTCTTGCGAACCATAATGCCATTATTAATATAATAATTATTTAATTATGTCAATATAGAATAGAACAAATAATAAATTAGAAAAATAATAATAATTGTATAATTGTAATTTTAATAATTAAATAAATGATTGGTCAATATTCACCATTTCGAATTGAATTATTCTAACAACTCTTTTCTCTCTATTTCAGTCCTGCTTTCCGATGAACACCTACTCAATCCACGTCGTGAACCACTCGTGGCTGTTCGACAAAGTCTACAACATCTTCAAACCATTGCTGAACGCGGAGATGCGCTCCAAGATCTACTTCCACGGACACGACTTCACTTCTCTTCATAAACATGTATCTCCACAAAATTTGCCGAAAAGATACGGCGGTATATGGCCCGACTACCCGTACACTATCTGGCTGAATTCTCTGAAAAAGAACTTCGACGTAGCAAAAGAAGTTATCGGCTTTGGCTATAAGTTCCGCGAAGAAGAGGTGGATCCCGAAGTGGTTCGTCAGTTGAAAGAAAAAGGCATTAAATTAAGTTGAAACTCAAATTCATTTTTATATACGAAGAATTGTTTATTCTAATTATAATTATTACTGAGTACTTACAATATAAGCGAAGCTGCTTTAAAAACCTTGCTTTGTATTAAATGTCATTTGCATCAAATAAGTTTTTTTAAGATATTTTTTATGTAATTTCTAATTTTCTCGATGGATCATAAATTCGTTTGTTGCACTTTTGGGCTCAATAAACGTTAGGGAATTCAACTTTACGGCTGTCTCTGGAAAAAGACAAACCTTACTAAACTTACAGATTTTAACCAGTATAATATATACTACATTGCTAATAGCACTGGATTACTTTTGAGTTTGACTACCTGTACTATTAAGTATTCTGTGGTTTGACTTTGATTTCATCCAGGTTCATACATCTACAAAAAAAATGTTTTCTCGGTTAGTTTATTTTGTCATTTTTTCATTGGCAAAACTAACTACTAACTATTATAATAACTATTTAGTAAGTAAATAGGTCGGTATCTGTATAATTTTAATATTAGGGGTTATTACTGTGAGATCGTGGCTGAGTGAATTGAGAATATGAAATTTAGGCAATTAGGAAACTATGTCATACTCATAACATTTAGCAAGTACGAGTACCTATTCTGATTTGTTTGACCGTCATCATATAATATATTTTAAATATCATTGTAGCGTTTGTATTATTATTATAATTATGTAAGATTGTAGCATAATTAATAATTTTTTTTAACCAATTTGTTTGCAAGCATTTCATGTTTTGTTTTTAATAAATTTCAGTCAATGCTTATAAGTATTTGCATATCAAATATTTTGCTGGTGTTTGTTTTGATTTCAGTCATATTTGCGGCGTTATACTTTCAAGTTTAATATCGATTAGATATTACTAGCTCAGTAAGTAGTATCAGTAGCGTTGTTAAGGTTTAAGCACTCTAAGTGCTTATACCGTGGCACTACTGCAGGTGAAGCATAGTTTTACTTACTCCCCTGGGTATCGGGTAAGAGTCAATTATGCCTCACATTGTCAAATTCTATCTGCAGTAAATGATATCTGCCTGGTTTTTTAAATATTTTTTTTTTCTTTTGAGATGTTGCACCTAACCTGTAAATATAAAAGACATTAACAGTAGTAAAAATAGATGTAAGTAAGTAAATATTTTAGTTACTATCGATAGAATAATTTTATGATTTGTTAGTTAAGATACCTACGTAATATACGAATTCGTCAAAAACCTGTGATAGAACATAATGTGTACTTTGATGCACGAATAAATAATTAGTTTCTAAGTTTTGCTTTTATTTTTATAGTAAATAAGTAATATTTGATTTAAGTATTCTGTATTTTAATAAATATGATGAAAAACGATTGTGTTTCTTTTTTAGTTCTTCGTTATTTACAGCTTTAGACATAATTAGCATGGCAATCGTGCGACAACCGATTTGGGAGCTATTAGCTGTCTTCAGACAGTTTGTTACTATGGAATTTGCATCCAAAACCAGTCCCCATAGACCTCTCAGTATGGAGGATATTTTTCAGCAATATTATTTCCGCGTGTCCGTGGCTCCACACAGCCCGCCGTGGTTATGGGTAAACCTGCCATAAACGTTATATAAAAACTGTTTCTTTAAAATGTGAACATTTATATATAGAAACACTAGGGATCCCCCGCGTGGTAATTTGGAATATTTTCCCCGATTTTGCAACATATCTCAACACTGCTCCGCTCCTATTGATCATACATAGCGTGATGTTCTTCGTGCCTTCCTGGATAAATGCACTATTCAACGATACGCACAATGCTGCATAGCAGAAACTGTTGCGTACGGAGGAGGTTCCTGCATGGTATGGGCTGGCATATCAATGGAAGCAAAAACTGAACTGGTTTTCATTGAAACTGGCCGCCATGTGGGAGGGTTGACCGCACATCGGTATATTGAAGATATCTTGGAAGACCACGTCATCCCATATGCTGGTTTTATTGGAGAAAATTTCATCCTGATGCAGGATAATGCCCGTCCACACAGCGCAAATGTCGTGCGGCAGTACCTGCGAGAATTGGGTATCGCTGTTATGGACTGGCCAGCTCGTAGTCCGGACTTGAATCCTATTGAGCATTTATGGGATGACCTAAAGAGAAGAATCCGGGCTAGAGATCCTGCACCAGGTACAAGAGCTGACCTGCAAGCGGCTTTGACCGAGGAATGGGAGGGTATACCACAAGACAGAGTGAAGCACCTCATTGAGTCCATGAGGAACCGTTTAGAAGCTGTCATCAGAGCAAGAGGGGGTAACATTCGTTATTAAAGTGGTAATCATTAAGTAATAAAGTTTATTTAAAATGTTATGATGTCTTTTATTTTAATTTTTTTTACCTTAACTTTTCAAGTTTTAGTACTCACAAAGTTTGAAACCATTTATTGTTCAAGAAAATGAGTACAAGTTAAGAGTATTTGTACTCATTTTAAAGCCAACATCTAGAACTTAAAGAATTTAAGACCTAAGTTAAGATTTAGGTCTTAGTTTTAAAACTAGAGCACTTTGAGTGCGAAAGTATGAAGTGAGTCGATTTTTTTGCTCGCCAGTGTATATCATCAAATCCAAAAACGACGCGGCTATCTTGTTTCATTAAAGAGTTCATCAGAGCCATCGTCCGACTTCATCATCACGTCCTAAACATACATCTAGGTATAATGCTCATCAAGATAAATCCAAAACACCCAAACACGACACCGCTATCTTGTTTTGTTGAAGAGCTGCCGTAGCCACCTTGCGACTTCATCATTACGTTCTGAACACCCACCTACGAATATAGTACTCGTCAAGATAAATCCAAAAGACCCAAACACGACACGGCTATCTTGTTTCGTTGAAGAGTTACCATGACCACCTTTCGACTTGATCGTGATGATCAAGTCGAAAGATGGACACCCATCTAAGAAAATAGTACTTGTCAAGATAAATAAAAAAAATACTCAAACACGACACGGCTATCTTGTTTCATTAAAGATTTGCCATGGCCACCTTCCGACTTGATCATCACGTCCTCAACACCCACCTACGAATATAGTACTCGACAAGATAAATTCAAAACACCCAAACACGACACGGCTATCTTATTTCGTTGAAGAGTTGCCATGGCCACCTTCCGGCTTCACCATCTTGTCCTGAACACCCATCTCAGAATATAGTTCTCGTCAGGATTAATCCAAAACACCCAAACACGACATGGCTATCTTGTTTCCTTGAAGAGTTGCCATGGGCGCCTTCCGGCTTCATCATCACGTTCTGAATACCCATTTAATAATATAGTACTCGTCAAGATAAATTCAAAACACCCAAACACGACATGGCTATCTTGTTTCGTTGAAGAGTTGCCATGGCCACCTTCCGACTGCATCATCACATCCTGAACACTCATCTAAGAATATAGTACTCGTCAAGATAAATCCAAAACACCCAAACACGACATGGCTATCTTGGTTCGTTGAAGAGTTGCCATGGCTACCTTCCGACTCCATCATAACGTCTTGAACACCTATCTAGGAATATATTACACTACAATTATTTAGTTAGAGAAATTTCTGGAAAAACAACATAAATTATTAACATAACTTTAATTGTGCTTTAAGTTCTATAAAGTCAACAACCTCAGTTCTTGTCAAAATAAATCTAAAACACCCAAACACGACACGGTTATCTTGTTTCGCTGAAAAGTTGCCATGGTCACCGACTGCATCATCACATCCTGAACACCCATCTAAGAATATAGTACCGGTCATGATAAATCCAAAACACTCAAACACGACACGGCTATCTTGTTTTGTTGGAGCGTTCCTATGGCCACCTTCCGACTGAATCATCAGACCAGCTCCATGGTACCATACTATTGCATTGTCACCGAAGTTACGTCGGTATAACAAATTTCAGCTCTATTAAACACTGGGAAGTGCTTCAAATCTAGCTAACAAGATTTGACCCTAACATACAAACTAACTAACATACAATACAAGCTAAATAAAAGCTTGTAAAAAATAGAATCGTTGATTTCTACTTAATTTAAAAACTTAGTTGAGAAAAATTAAGTCATTCTGTGAAAAATATTTTGATAATATAATGGTTCGGTAGACTAATGTCTTAAATTAAAAATGTCCACTACAATTATTTTGTTAGAGAAGTTTCTGGAAAAACAACATAAGTTATTAACATAACGTTAATTGTGCTTTAAGTTCTATAAAGTCAAGAACCTCAGGTTCTATTGTGTATACGGTAAACAAAGGAAGGTACTATCCCCGCCGATATTGTCACAAAACAGCCTAGTAGAGGTACCTAATTGTATTTACTTTAACAGTTCCTGACCTTTTGCTATTTAATATGCTTTTATTATCACAATCACATTGTTCTCTATTATATTACCAATGAAGTCTGTATCCCGTTTTTTGACCTCTTGGTAAACAAAGTCAATCAGTGAAAAACTGTGAGAAAAAGGCGTGAATCTATGCTGATATGTATGTACGGCGTCACACAGGTTTGCAAGTCCATTTCTATTTGGATACAGATTGTGTATATCAGTGTATTTTATGTAGGCCCTGACTTTACGCTCTGGTTAAATAATTTTTGATTCCGTTGCGGGATGTCTACTATCTCACAAAGCCGAATTTTTAAAAACTTTTATTACACGTTATGGGAATGTATATGTCTGTATATGTACGTTGAATTTCAAAATATCCTTTCTTAGCGCATCCTATAATTATAAAAGTTCTGGACTAACTTTTTCCCGTTACGCGGGGTCGGCTTTCCCAATCATGCTGCGCCATCTATTATGTACGTTGTAGATGTATACAAGGCGATCGTTATACCGAACCTCTTGTATGGATCTGAAACGTGGTGCCTTTACCGCAAGCATATCCGCACATTAGATAGATTTCACCTCAAATGCCTTCGCGACATTATGAATATACATTGGTCGGACCGTGTTCGGAACACGGAAGTTCTACGGCGGGCAAATATAGGTGGAATCGAGTCTTATCTAATAAAACGGCAGCTTCAGTGGTGTGGCCATGTCTCTCGAATGTCTGATGACAGAATGGCTAAGCGCATCTTTTACTCTGAGCTGCAGGGTGGCAAACGGAAACACGGTGGCCAATTCCTGCGGTACAAAGACGTGCTTAAGCGACACATGAAAAAATGTGACATAGAACCGTCACAATGGGAGGCAATGGCGGCAGACCGACCACGGTGGAGACACACCATAAACACCAAGGTGGCCGAGTTTGAGACAAAATGAATAGTAGAGCTCGATGCTAAACGAGACGAGCTCAAGGCCCGAATACCCGAGGCCATACACTATAACTATGTCAGAGGGGTACTGACCTGTAGCGTATGTGGTCGTACATGCGTTGCAAAGATCGGTTACGTCAGTCATATGAGAGCACATCAACGAGGCTCTCAATAGTTAGTTGCCAGTCGCTGTGGCCGATTACGGTCAGGATATATATATATATATATATATGTACGTTCTTGTGTATTACCAACAATAAGCCCCATCTCTTACATGTCCTTTTAAGTATCCAGGGAAAGACACTTTTTCACGACAAATAAAAAAAGAAAAACTTCTTTGTCGGTCTCTTAAAATAATTCTTGATAGAGTGGTCATGGTCATCACTTCAGGTGTTGGTGGCAAGCTTTACAACACGCCGCCGCTCTTCTCTGATGACCGCCTTCCTCGTACATTCATGTAGTGATGATGAGCCTATACTGCCGCTTTTATCTGGTCAGTGATATACCTTTCCCTGAACCACAAGTCGCTCAATAGCCACCTCTTCTCGGCGGCATACATGACCCAAAAAGGTGATGAAAAGATGATGAACGCAGCTTGATGCCTAGCATTTACGCATTAAGACGCTTCTTTAGTTTTAGCTGTGAGTTGATCGTCGGTCAGGACAAACGATTTAGTAGGTATATATGAAACATAATAGTGATTGTCGTAATTAGGGCTCATTATAGACTAATGACCTGACGGCTGTGACCTGTGGCAACTGTTTGAATAACTAGGGTTATTACCTTACCTTTGTTTTAACTAGAGCAACGATATCGTCTGCTCTAGTTTCTTAAATTCAAACTTGAAACCACAGGCTAAAAGTTCAAACTTGGAATGTTATAGATCTATGTAGATGTTTGATCTTCTAATGTGTTTGTACTTTGAACTGCCTCGTTTGTCAAGTGGTAGTTGTGTGCGACTGGTGATCGCGTGGTCCCGGGTTCGATTGCCAGGTTGCACAAGAATACATAATTGGCAGAGAAAGGGCACCATACTAGCCAGCAAGGCCGACTGGGAAAGGACTTCCACCTTACAGAAGATAACAGCCAAATATCTAACAACACACAGCGGTGTAGTTAGTTTGCTTTTAAAAAGACAACTCCCGCACTAGAGGACAAGCTCTGTGTAGCGGGGGACTTTACAAACATACATTTAACGGACACAAATTACACCCAGACTCAGAACAATTCTTTGTGGGTCACACAAAGTTTTATCCAGTGTGGGAATCGAACCCACAACCTCGTGCACAGTAGGCGCATACTGCGGCTACTGGACTACCGAGGCAGTCAGTTGTGTTCCTATGTGTAAGCATTCCAGGTTTCCAGCGCTTATTTACACTATTATTTAGAAAACAACATACATTTGCACATATACATTCCTCATCATCACTAAATTACTACACACATCAATTACAGACCGAAAGTTGCTCGACATCGGCACCATCTACAGGGATCCAGGAGAATACCAGCGTCAGTCAAATGCACCAGTAGCCTGACATGCTGAGCTGGATAACTATATTGTGCACAGAGACACATGGTACACTGGAGCTAATAAGAAAAAAAATACCTATTACTTTTGTTTGTCGTTTTAATTTTCTGTATTTGAATTTATTACTTTGTTCCTACCTAATCTTGTTATAATTTTGTCTTCCTTATTATAATCATGTGTCTTGTTCAGCAAAATAAATGTTCTTTCTTTCATTCAAAATTTAGGGAAGGGCGGTAAAGCACCATGCAAAGAAAGGTAGGGTACCATGCAAGCGAGCAAACTGATGCCGACTGGGAAAGGTCATCTGTTAGGTGGAGGTCACCTAACAGAAGACCATAGTCAAATAACTACACAGCGGTGTACTTGTGTTGCTGTGTGTGAGTACAAGTCTCCAGGGAAGCGCTTTGAAAGAAACGATTTTCTATCCCAGGTATACTACAGCTTAAAAATCTGGTGTAAATAAATGGGTTGCCAACACGCAAGTGATACCTCTAGTATTGCAAGCGTCCATGGGCTACGGTAACTCCTTAACATCAGCCGGGCCGTATGCTTGTTGTAGGAACACAATTACACTGCTGTGTGTTATTATATAGCTGTGGTCTTCTGTAAGGTAGAGGACGGAGGAGGTGGAGTCGGGATTGATAGCTTACATGGTGCGCTACCTGTTTTAAAAAATATCCCTAAATTATTTTAAAATCTGTGATATAAAGACAAATAATAATTTTGCCATCTAAATATCTAATAATAGTACGGATGAGGAAGAACCTCGCTAAAATTAACACCAGACGTCGATTGATACTCATATATGACGTAACGAAAGACAAATATTTGTTTCTTCTATAAGCAATGGATGTCTATAATTACTTTTGTATTAATGTGTTAAACCCGTGTCCTTACTGGTGTTCATAAATTTTGCAGTCTCACATATAAGGCAAGGCCATTGAATAAATTCCATTCAAGGAAAAAAAAATACTACTACGGTGAAAACAACGGACGGCCGTGAAAAACAATGTATGGTAAGTAATCTACGGTACCTAAGTAGTTACCGTAATCTATGGGCTAGCTTTTATAGTGTTTAGTAGTAAATTTTATAATCCTTACTAATATTATAAATGTGACTCACAAAGAGTATGAATGTATGGATGTTTGTTACTCTTTCACGCAAAAACTACTGAGCGGATCTGGATGAAATTTTGCACAGAGATAGATTATAAGTCTGGAATAGCATGTACTTTTTATCGCAATAACCGACGTCCATGTGGGCGGAGCCACGGGCAACAACTATTTTATATACATATATGTTAGACTATAAGGTATTTATCTATGGGATCATCTAGCAATTTCTTAAAAATAAATTGTTATTATTATTCTTAGAATAAGTAATAGTAATAAATATAAAAAAAGTTCATAAACCAGGAGCATAATTAGTTGTCGTGTCTCAAACGCTTCAGGTACAAATGCGATGCATACGCCTTGAAAAATTGTGTGTGGGTGAATACAGGTCTCCAGCGCTCATTTAGAATTGCGTTTTGAAAGAAACGTTTTTCTATACCAGGAATTCTTCATCTTAAAGAACTAGTGCAAAAAATGCTTAAAATCAGTCGGGGCATATGCTCGTTTACCATTCAAATAGTATTAAAGAAATACTGATAAAAATAATCGCATCTGTGTCGATGCGGTAACGTGTTTGAGACACCCCTCTTTTAAGAGAGGTAGAGCATCACACTAGCAAGCTAGCCCGACTGTGGAAGGACGTCCACCTTACAGAAGACCAGCCCCAAATAACTACACACAGCGGTGTAGTTGTGATCCTGTGTGTGAGTACGGCCTGCTGATTCTCTAAGAAACAGCGATGGCAAACTGACAGTTGTAATCGCAAACTGACAATTGTGATTGCTCGGTGACGGCACAATCTATTGACTATACGTCAAAAAGGGTTCTTACGGAATACCGATTCTCAATCTGACAGCCAGATTTTGCTCGGTTCTTGCGGTGGCTCGGTTTTTGCTTTTACGGAATACCCCTGCGGGTCTCCAGCGCTCATTTAGGGAAGTGTTTTGACTAGTGTTGTCAATGACTCAGTTGTTTAAGTCCTTTAAAATATGACTTAAACAACTAGTTCAGACTAAAAAGACTATCTTTAGACTAATGAGACTATCTTTAGACTAATAAGACTATCTTTAGAATTGTAAGACTAGCTTGAAGACTTAAACAGCTTAACGACTCAGTCCTTTAAGTAAATGCTTACACCTTAGTCGGTTAATAAAATCTTATACAGCTAGCCTTTTAAGTCTTTGTCGCAATGATAATAACTATCCAGCAATATTCGTGGTTAATAAATCGCAATAACCTTTTTCTCGGTCTCCTGCCGGCCCTGTCGGACATATAACATGTTTATTATTTTAAACAAGTACCTAAATTTTATTTCATATCGAGTATTTTATGATAAACAAGACTGAAACGTCGCTTAAGTATATAATTTTAAAATAGTTGTACGCTCTTGCATGATACGTCTACATTGTAAACAATAAATAAATAAATATCCTTCCACATTCACACAGCGCTATCTAGTCTCACACTATGCAACTTAATGCTTGTATTGTGACTACTAGAATAACGGATAAACATACGAGTACATATATACTTTTTTTTGTAAATACATACTTATAATACATAGAAACACCCAGACTCACGAGACAAATATTTATGGATCACACAAATATTTCCCCGGGTGGGAATCGAACCCACGACCTCATGCATAGCAGTCGCACTATACGACCACTAGACCACCGCACCGAGGCAGTCACATATACACTTGTCATGAGTAGATAGCTGTGTTTTTGATGAATGATAAGTTCAATGTATACTTATTTAATACATTTAAAAATCGTGTATAGCTAAAAGATAGTTTAATATAAGTATCTTCTTATAATGAGCTGTTTTCGTAAAAAAAGTAAAAAAAAAATCTTTTTTTTCCAATACACGGGAACACTAACATACCGATAAACCATGGTAACATTATCTTTATCTGGCGAAAGGACGGATATTTTTGATATTTTTTATTGCGGGTATTCTGCAAAATAATATAAATGAGTTCAGTTGACTGCTCACAGTGCTCACTGCTCATGTTGCAAGTAAGAAGACGTATTAGTAATATTCATTTTGTTGTTGTTTTCCTCTTTGGTGTTGATTACTACTTGATCATATAAACATTTATAACTATTTAACGCGGAACATAATGAATTCAAGCAAGAGGAACAGAAAGTCATTAGTTCTAGAACAGTTTGAAAAAAGTGATACATTTGTGAAATGTAAATTATGCACTAAACAATATTCAATCAAAACTTCACATTCTATGCTGAAGCAGCATTACAAAAAACACGAACATGGTGCTCATCATAATGCTTTGCGGAACGAGGCTGCTGCTATTGCTGGTAATAAACAATATTATGACAATTTGGTGTTGAATTTTGTTATCCACGGAAATCATCCGTTTTCAGTTGTTGACGAAGAACATTTTGAGAAACTTATTAATGGATTAAATCCAAATTATTCTGGACTAGGTCGCACACAATTAAATTTGAACATGCAAAAAGTTTTTAAAGAAAAACAGAACCAAATCATGGAGTGTTTGAAAACACTTCCAGGTAAGATTGCGTTGACGTTGGACTTCTGGACGTCCGTCACAAATAAACCATATTTGGTCGTCACCGCGCACTTTATTCTTGAGTCAAAATTGACTGCTATAATTTTGGAATTCGACTTAATGCCATATCCGCATAAAAGCGAAAATATTTTGGACAAACTAATAGAAATATTGCAAAATTATGGTATTGAAAACAAAATCATATCAATTACAACTGATAACGAAGCTACTAATGTAAAATTATTGCAATTATTAACATTATTTCATAGTAATTACGAAAATGTCATTCATACTAGGTGCCTTGCACATGTGTTAAACTTAGTTGTGAAGAATGGATTGAAAACAATTGAGAAGCCTATTGATGATGTTTCAAAATTGGTGAAAGTAATAAATTTTTCGGCAAAGAAGAAGCAAATGTACTCGTACTTTGAAACTTGCAAATTACTGGATGCTCCTCAACTGAGTCTTCTTCAGGAAATGCCCATTCGATGGAACACCGTGTACTTGATGCTAGAACGTGCATATAGTATGCGTAATGTTTTGGATCACATATGTCAGCAGAATAGGGAATTCAACCAGTATCTGATAGAAAGCTGGGATCAAGTAAAAGATTTGATACGATTTCTTCAACCTTTTTACGATGCAACTTTGTTGCTTTCAAAGTCTAAGTACCCTAGCCTATTTTACGTTATTCCCATAATCGATGTCGTAAGGCAACACGTTTTGAATCAAACTGACAACGAGCTATACAAAAGGTGTGTTGAAGTTATGATTAAAAAAATTAGCGAATTTAAACCGCATTTGTATACTAATTTTGCAAAATTTGCCGTGCTATTAGACCCACGTTTAAAAAATACTTATTTTACTGGAGACGAAAACGAAGAAACCCTGTTAAGTTTTAAAACTTATTTTTACATGTATTACGCAAACGACACAAACGACACATCCGAACAGATTACACAATGCGAGTCAGAAAATATACAGTCACAGAATACAAGAATCAACATTTTTTCTTCTATTTACAAGCACACTTTCAGTGTCCGAAATGAAATAGAAAAATACTTTTCATTACCACTTGAGACAGAAGACACAGATGTTTTGTCTTGGTGGTCAAATCAAAAGTACCACTTACCTTGTCTGACAAAAATGGCATATGATGTATTTTGTGTGCCAGCATCAAGTGTTCCAAGCGAACAAGCTTTTTCCAAATCTGGTAATTTAATTACAAAAAAACGAAATCGCTTGGAAACGCGTAACATTAGAGCGTCAATGTGTCTATCATCATGGATGAAAATCCTTTAACTTTCTATGTTCAATTTAACACAGCTACAAATTATTGTACAAATAAATAAATGATTATTTACAACTTATCATGGCTGTTTTTTTTTTTTTACTTCTAATGAATGATACAAAAGATGTAGGATTTCTGTTTATATTGGCTGTCCAGTCATTCTTTTAGAGTTTAGCTAGTGCTTAGTAGTAGTTACTGCAATGGAGATTAGTCTTTTTGACAATTTTTAAAAGATGGAGTAAATTTAAGTCATTTTCATAACTAATCAACATACACGACTCATGACGACTCCCTAGGCGAGTCTTTTTAGTTCAAACTTAAAAGCCTTAAAAGACTTACAAGCCTTATAAGACTAATACGCCTTATAAGCCTTAAAGCACTAGAGACTATGCTTATTCTACGCAAGCCTTATTCGAGAACTAAAAAGACTTAAGAGACTAAAAGCTAAGGGTTTAAAGGACTAAGTCAGTATTTAGCTGTCAAAATGAAGTCTAGTCGCTTCCTACACGACTTAAACAACTGAGTCATTGACTACACTAGTTTTGACACATACGTATTCCTATCCCAAGGTTACTTCATCTTAAAGCCCTGGTGTAAAAAAATTGGTTGGCAACACGCAAGCGATTGCGTCCGTAGGCTAGGGTCCGTTTACCACCCAAATAGTATAAAATAAATTCATCATCATCTGTGTCAGTGTCAATGCAGTAGCGTGTTTGAGACACCGGCGTTTGCGTAAGTGCAAAAAGTCGTAGTGTTATAAATGACTTAGACAATTTTGTCATCAGACAAAGTAGCCATTTAGTCTCATTCTGGCTGACATAGGATATACGAGCGTCGACCCCGAAACCTTATTACGTCATGAGGCGCGCCCTCAGGCGACGCGACGTGTCGCTTGGACAACTGATAAAGGGAGCGGTGTAAGGCTTCACTGACATTTTCTATTGAAATCGTGTAGTGTGTCATACATAGGCTCTAGTCTTAGGGTCGGTTCATATCTGAGGGAAAATGCGTCGAGCGTACCATCGGTCGCATCTTTTCGTATGCTCGATGCACTAACGCATCGTCTCGGTTAAGTTTGAAAGGATGAATGTTTTATTACATATTTGTCTGTTCTGGTTTTACGCGACGCATTTCCCGTTAGATATGAACAAACCTTAGGCCTACATAAGCCACGTCACAGAACACACGTTGATAGTTAATCTGAGGGCATAAGCATCCTTGTTAAATACAGGTAAAATACATTTTTAAGTTAAACGGCTGTGGTCTTCTGTATGGTGGAGGTCCTTCCCCAGTCGTGCTTACTCGCTAGTATGGTGCTCTACCTCTTTTAAATCGATATACCTATCCGGGGTCAAGCTAAAGTCGATTAAAAATATATTGAGGCCCCTTGGTGTCTGTACTCGTAGCAGTCCTGCGCCTGATCTCTTTCCAATCATGCTGGATTGTTGACCCCTCGGAATACGACAGGTTTCCTTTCGAGGCCACTTAGGTGGTTGATGGTACTAACTTTCAATTGACTTGTACCACCAAGAGGGAAGAGAATACAGAATGCACCTGGGTTTGCAAACACACTTGTCTTGTGCAGTGGTCTAGTGAGGTCTTCGTTGAAAGTTTAAGTTTTATATTGTCCATGGTGGTAGAAGAGTGAACGTCTCACGTGGTGGTAAATGATAACAATCATCGATATCAACAGTGCCACACAAGCTACATAATTGTTTAAAAAGCAAGCAAAATATATTTTTTCTTAATTCTTTATTACATTATTTATCAAAAACAAAAACGTCTCATATATTTAATATACAAAATAAATTAAATTAGTAAATTAATTATATAATAATAATTAAAATAAATAAATAATACATGTCACAAAAGAAGTTATGTACCTTTGTTTTAAAATATGACAAAGACCATAATTAAACATCTCTTATTTTAAGCTCATTATCACGGGTATCCCATGTATGAAAGTAGTAGCATGATACTTATACATCAAGTCAAAAACGAATCAAGGTTTGGATAAGAAATAAATGAAGCGGTCATTTCAAAAACCATGTTTTCCACACATACTTTTTTAAGAGTAGACTACAGATGGAACGATAGTTTAGTCAGGTTCTTAATCAGTATGAAAATGTATGCAAATGCACACAAACATTATGACTTTCTTCATACTGATTAGGCTACAGACTAACTAACTTGATAGTAAGTAAGTCAGTACATTCCTTCCTTTTCAAACAATTACCGTACAGTCGTTATTTAGAGTGACAGCAAGTGCTTGCTAGACAATAATGGCTATATGTTATTATAGTGTGTATTATAGAAAAAAAAGAGAAAAATAAATAATGTAAGTATATTGGTTAAAAAAAGTAATTCAAATTGTATTCCCCTAAAGTTTTCATTTTGTAAAATGGTTTTTAAAATGCCCGATTAATTAACAAACAAAAAAGTACCATTCACCTTACACATTCCTTTTGTTTTAATATATTACGTTTACTACCTTGATACATTAGATCTCTCTTCCGATATTTCGACTAGACATGAAGAATGAAGCCGTGAACAACGAGGAAATTTAAAATGCGAAATATTTCCCGTGCTCACAGTGGAACGATTTAAAATCTTCTTCCCAGGCTTGCGTTTCTTCGGTATAATAGTATTGCTATCCGAACGCATATACTTCATAAACGTTTTCTTCAGTCGAGTGAAGAAATTATCTTTACTACATTTCGGAAAAGGTAGAACTTGATTCATTGACAACGGCGGTCCTTTGTCGATTAGAGGACTACTAACGGTTTCAGTCGAATCCTTCAATATAAATGGTGTACCTGAGGTTATTGGAACACTCAAGTTACAACAACTCTGAGACCCCTCTCCAGGCTTAGGCGATTTGCAAGACCTCTCTTCAAGACGTTTCCTAAGAAAGTGTACACTTGCCGTATAAAACAACTGTTCGTCATCGGGCTTCGTGAGTGCCTCATCGAGAGAATCTGAAGTCTCACTGTCAGGACTGCTCGATCTTAGTAAGTTTCGTCGCTGCATCCCTTGTCAGTGTGGCTAATAGAGTGTACCTTCGAGCACATTTTTATATTTTCATCAGTAAAACTTGAACAACATTAGTCCCATGAAGTAATACAGACAAAAAACAGAATTAATTTTCCCAATCAATAAAATATAAAAGGAAATTATTGACAGACAAAACGTCACTGTCATAGATAACAATAACATCTTGTAAAATGTTTAATGTTGAGTGTTTTACAATGGCGTCTAAAGAGGTTTTATTAAGTATAATATTGTTATTTTGTCCGTCGGGTCGATTTCGTAAAATTGACCACAACAATGAATTAGTAGATCATATTTTCATTATATCAACTCAGCGGTAGCACGCAGCTATAATATTGGTATAACTGCTTATCATCAGGTGCACTGTATGCTCGTTTGTTCGTCGTATAAGAAAATCGAAGAAACCGGTTTGCGGTGTAATAGATTTTTTTATACTACTTGTGGTGGCAAACAAGCATACGGCTCGCCTGATGTTAAGCAGTTACCGTAGCCTATGGACGCGTGCTATACTTGCGTGTTGCCTACCCATTTTTTTACACCAGGGCTTTAAGATTGACGCATCCCTAATTGAGCGCCTGTACTCACACATAGGAACACAACTACACCACTGTGTGTCCACTCTGGTTATTGTTAGCCAGGTGCACTCGCTGTTCGGTAAACGATCAGCGGGTTTAGCTACCAAGGCAATTTAGTAATCTGTGACCAAGGGCGCGGTAACCCTATAGATGGGTGACCGCTTAGTGGTATTTCATCTGAGCGTCTCCGTGCTTCGGAGGGCACGTTAAAAGTCGGTCCCGACTGTTATCAGTCGTTAGATCACAACAGAGGCCTAAATATTCATACCAGGTTGGCCACTAACCAAACGATAAGAAGAAGAATTGTTAGGTAGAGGTCTTGCCCCAATCGGGATTGCTCGCTATTACGGTGCCCCACTTCTCTTAAATTCATTGTATTAGTTCCATAGCCGAACCACACTGGGCTATAGTTTCAACAATGGTCTTTAATATAAGAAATTAAATTAAATAATGGTTATATTATTTCTTGCTGTAAAAGTGCTTGTAAGATACTCGTATATATGTATTGGTGCAAATAAATATATTATTATAATTAAATTATTTTTACCTACAATGCTCAGTCATGTAACATTATTTTCCAAGTTGAATTAATATACCTGTCAACGCTTTATACAAACATTCAAAGAAATAATAAATTACTGTTAAG
The DNA here is from genome assembly GCA_947095525.1 of Trisateles emortualis. Taxonomy (NCBI): domain Eukaryota; kingdom Metazoa; phylum Arthropoda; class Insecta; order Lepidoptera; family Erebidae; genus Trisateles; species Trisateles emortualis. The sequence goes on along the minus strand of OX352732.1, from coordinate 16,731,754 downwards.
AGATAAACACAATTTGATTTATTCACTGTCTGTGTTCTAGTGCTTATGGGCCGTTGAACCTAGGTGTTCTGAACATTTCACATTATCACAAAGGACTGGATTTGAAATGTAGTGCCAGATTTATTAGCCTACGTTTTATTTAATATATACGTAGTATGACAAGTATTCTGAAAATGAAATATTATATAATACTAGCTGTTGTCCGCGGCTCCGCCCGTGTGGATGACGGCTATCGCTGTAAAAAGCCTATGTGTTATTCCAGACCATAATCTATCTCTGTGCCAAATTTCATCCAGATCCGCTCAGTAGTTTTTACGTGAAAGAGTAACAAACATCCATCCATCCATCCATACTCACAAACTTTCACATTTATAATATTAGTATAATATTATCTTTACTCTTAAGTAATGAATAAACTCAAAAACTAATAAACTGATTTTAAAAATTCTTGCGCCTACAGAAAGCGACAATATCAGCGAGAAAGTAACTCTATTTCATTTAAAAAAATATAATAAAACAATATCCCGAGCGAAGAAGGGACGTGTCGCTAGTCTAAACTAATATTATAAAGCAGTATGACCCCTCCGTGCCTCGGATAGCACGTAAAGTCCTGCGCCTGATCCCTCTCCGGTCATGTTGGATTGCTGTTTCACCGGACTATGAGAATTAAGGAATAGAGAGTGCACCTATGTTTGCGCACACACTTGTGCCCTATAATATGTCCTGAGCAGTTGGTTAACCTCCGTTGAGATTGGCCGTGACTGAAATCGGTATGGGCGATTATTATTACAGTATTAGTACAGACCCTCTAGTCAAGTGGCATAAGCGGTAGTCAAATCGAATAGAATAGAAAGCAAATGGAATTTGACACCTGTACCACATTATGTCGTAAAGTTAGGCTGGCTTAGTTTGGGCAAAAAAAATGTTTATTTTAGTAGATAGATTTATTCGATGCGAAGAAATTTTATGACGCCTTTTTAGCAGTCCCTCCCTTTTTTTCGTGTATTTTTCTTTATATATATATTTTTTCCTTTTTTAATAAGTGTAAATATATTAGGCATTAGATAGGTGTACTTATTTTACAGGTATTCAAATAACTGTACCGATATTGTTCTGAATACCGAGAGACAAACGATGCTGATTGATTTCTAAGAATCATATGAGCTGACGTCATGCGGTAACGTATTTGCAAGATAAAGTTCAATCGGTCCTTTTTTAGAACAGATGTAATACGAACTGTGACTATTTTAGTAGTTGATATGTTATGTTTGACCTTTTTTGTGAAAATGTACGTCCGTTCATAGATGATTTATTGAAGAGGTATTCGGTTATGCCCTATATTAGGTTGTACTCTATAAGTAGGTACAGTATGAAATATTTTATCGTTTTGGTATATTGCGTTTATGGATCACATGATACATTGTATATATGTAAATAGGCAGAGACAAAGTAGTACATAAACAATAATAACCGCACGAAATTGTATTATTCTCTTCTGTATTTTTTTGGGTTTGATTGTTGTTTATGGTCGCGTATGTACTTACTATTTTAAATAGGTATGTACATGTAATATTAAAAACAAATTGTCTTACTTGGAAAAAATAAAAAAAACAATCTGTATATCAGTCTAAGGTAGCGTATTCATTCGTATAAAAATCAAACGTCTGTAGGTATATCTTTTACAATATTGTTTATGAAAAAAAAACAGAAGGTAATTGAAAATGAGTTTTTTGAATTGGTTCTAAACTGAGTAAAGCTTTTTATTTTTTTCTGCTGTCTGTACAATTACCGTCATGTGATATAATATGGTCCTATTGTCCAATGGTACCATAAATTGAAATTGATTCAACAAAATATGCTATTCGGTCACTTGGACCGCGGTCCCAGTCCGTCATGATTCCCTGTATGCCATCACAATTTTTATTTTTCTATATATTTTAATAAAACAAAGCTAGTCAGCTTTGTTTTATTAAAATATATACACACACACCTCAACGTAACCTCCGTTCTGTTTCGTCTGTTGTGGTTAAACATTCCCCACCTTCGACTTAATAGTAAGAATAGATAGATCTCAATATATGTAAATTCTTATACTAGGTACTAGGGATTGAGGCATATCCTCAAAAACGGTCGTGTTCATTCACTTGTTACTTCCAACGTCACATCATTGACATAAGATTTAACAATAATGTTCTAAGTTCAAGATACTCATTAATTTAAAGTATTCAATCGTTGACTAAAACCACTGCTCTCTATTCAAACCTAATGACTTATACATAAACTGTAAAACAAGAAACTAGAGTCACAGCCTACGTAACTGATAATCAGGGATCAGCAAACCTATAAATAAGTTCTTTATTTAATTCGTGAAATAAATTTTGACTATTGTGCCTACTCGTGTAGTGGTTAGTAATTAATGATTGCTTAGCTAAGGATAACTGAACACACAAGCAGAGCTAGTACCTACTGCAGCAAATGGATAACTGTGGAGCATGCTTTTAATATTTATAAATATATACAACTAGGAGTCGCCCGCGACTTTTTCCCGATTTTGCAACATATCTCACTACTGCTCTGCTCCTATTGCTCATAGCGTGATGTTATATTGCCTATAGTCTTTTTTTTTTCTTAATAATATGTGGATCATGTTACTTGCTTATAATGTAGCTTTTTATAAGTTTAAATTCCGTAATTAATTTCATAACATATCTTTAATGAAGATTTTGAACAAAGAATCGTGCTTATTCACTTTACCCGTGTGGTAATCGAACGCACATCACTTGGCACGACCTTAGCCGCAAGGTAATCACAAAGAAAATACGATGAATTTCGTAACATAAATCCAAATTCGACTTTGGGTACTTACTATAAGACTAAGATAATAAAAACAGATTTTAAATTCAAACAAAAGTTGCTTTAATGAAGATGTAGGCACATGCAAAGGAGGCTGTTAATCTGCGTAAATCCATTATAAAGGATATAACGACACGACACCTAAGTGTGTCAAGAAGACAATTGGAGCATTGACTTCCATTGTGAGGTGAAGTGTAATGGGTACTTAAAGTGTCGAGTTAAAGTTCTTAGTAATAATTAAAACACGCTAATCCTAGGTGAACAACCTACAACACTGACAAAAGTCTTATAAACCCAGAATCAATACCTATTAAACAAATGAAAAAACTTTTAAAATTAAAAATTAGATTCGAATTTTATATAAATATACTAAGCCTAGGTCAAAGTCTTTAGTTTTGCTTCTGTAGAGGAAAATAGTGATAATAAAATGAATTAGTAAGATATTATCGTTCCAGATAATACTCTTTAAGTTACATAGTTAGAGAGGTACCTAGGGCACCATACTAGCGAGCAAGCCCGACTGGGTAAGGACCTCCACCTTACAGAAGACCTAAATACCTACACACTTAACACTACTAACTTACGTCACTGCTTAACATCAGGCGGGCCGTATGCTTGTTTGCCATCTAAGTAGTATAAAAAAAAAACAATATCACATCACGCCTTTTCCTTTTGCCTGCTATTTAAGGGCCTATGTAAAGAGGGCGAGACTATTGTCATATACCAGGCACAATATCAGACTCCAGGCTAATTTAGTAATCTGTGCTCCAGGCTGATACTTAAAATGTGTATTTTATTTTATGGCGTTTTCCTGGATACGAAAACGTTTTAAAAACACATCCTCAAGGAATTTTATTACTATAATAGACAACGGGTCTAAATCGCGTAATATTTTAAGGTTTTCATACCTTTTTATTACCCGAGGTTTCGGTCGAATTGCACCGACCGTGGTCACGGGTTTACTGATTCGCGATTTAAGCCCGTTGTCCATTATAATATATGTAGTAAAAATATGAGTACAAATCGTGAAAGTTTAAAATAATTTATTTTAAAGAAACACTGGAGATCTGTACCAAGGCACAGAAATAAAACTACTGTATTTCGTGAATTGTAGAACGTGAAATTCTTTGGGTGTGTTCGTGCGCTGAGAAGGTATAATATGTTGACAATAATATCACTATTTATAATACATTAATTAAAATTAAAGAATTGCCTCCATTAAGTGGCAATGGGCCGGGCACATAGCTCGCAGAACTGATGGCCGTTGGGGCAAAAAGGTTCTAGAGTGGCGACCACGACTGGAAGACGAAGCGTGGGCAGGCCTCCAACAAGGTGGACCGACGACCTGGTAAAGGTTGCGGGCAACCGATGGACAAGGTCGGCTCAGGATCGAGAGTTGTGGAAAACCTTGGGGGAGGCCTATGTCCAGCAGTGGACGTCTTATGGCTGAGATGATGATGATGATTATAATACATATTTACCGCGACTCCATACTTACTGCACGAACGACAGCAGAAGGCACATCAATGTGTTTTTAAAATATGGGATGAAAGAATTTCTGAGAATAGTTGTGATTTCTTTTGAGTTTTTTCCAGTTTTTCCACGACGCGTTCGTGTTGTTTCATCCTCATTCATTATAAATGTTTCACCTTTACATATACTTAAATCGATTTCCATGTCAGTGAACTCAGGTAATACGTGCATAAAATATAGATATTTTTATATTGTCATTGAAACCTGACCCAAAAAATAAAATGTAAAAAATAAAATGTATGGGATTTGACGTAAGTTTACGACATTAAATCATAAACTCACGTCAAATTCCACATATTTTATTTTTTGACTTTTTGATTCGACTATCGCTTATGCCACTTGTGTCTAGAGGCTCTGTGCTGTTTTTTATTTATATTGGGGCAATAAATCTATGAAACACGATTCATAATATTCGTAAATAATGCTGATAGGCCGATTTTATGCACAGCTGCCAATCTCGACGGATATTATCCAACTACGTATGACATGTTAAAGTGCTTATGTGTGTGCGCAAACTAAGAAACATTTTGTAATCCCGCCCGCACCATCCATCCAATGAGACGACCAACCGTCACACAACCAGAGCGCGCTCAGGTCCTCAATGTGCTTATAAATAAAGATCTTGGTATGTCTTTAGAAAAGGTCACCTATATTAGGACCGATTACTACTAGTTTGTTTCATGCGACTACTACTTAGCAGAGTTCCTAATTAAGAAAAAAAACTACGATTAAATCATAATTATATTCCAGTAGTCGAAATAGGGATATTTTGACCTAATAGACTTTAAGTAATAAAGTCACGCAGAGATTTTTAGATAAGGGCTTAATTATTTTTATGAATCCTACTAATATTATAAACGTAAATGTTTATAAGTATGGATGGATGGATGGATGTTTGTTACTCTTTCACGTAAAAACTAAACTAAACTAAACTAAATAAAAACTAAACTAAACTAAACTAACTAAACTAAACGGACTTGGATGAAATTTGGCACAGAGTAGATTATGGTCTGGAATAACACATAGGATACTTTTTTTACAGCGATAACCGACATCCACGCGGGCGGAGCCGCGGGCAACAGCTAGTAAGTAAATAAAATAAAAAACATTGGTTAGGCTAGACAATAAATGTACGTAAAAGTCCCCCTGTTCAAATACCTGATCGAGTTATTGCGGTAGGTTCTATCATATACATATATGTGATTACCTTTAAGTCTTTTTCTAAGAATCACTGTATAATTGTATGTTATCTCGAAGAAAATAAAAATAAAATATACCTACACAAATCTCTGTAAAAATATTGTACTGTAATGAATAAGTGACGGATGTGACGATAACAAGGAATAATTATACTAAAAGCGAAAGAACTACGTATTGGTGTCGGAAGGAATGAGACAAAACAGGCTCTTTAGCTAAGCGGTGAGTTCGTCGCCCTATAGTCGGGAACTCGGGCGTCCGACCTTTGACCCTACGATTGGGGCCTGCATCCCGTTTGTTGTTCAGAAGTGAACTTGACAAGAGCTCTTAGTGGAAATTGGAAAAGCTTTTCCATTGTAAAAACATTCGATTCCCAAAAATAATAGGTGTACTGAGTGATGTAGTGTGTGGAAATAGTTACGTTTTAGAAGTGAAATGTTTGAGAAAATCTTTTGACTTACCTTTTATTTCTGATGAAGTCAGAAGGTGAACAGTAAAAGAATTATGTTTTTCTTCAACATTCTCGTTTACCATATTTATATCGATTGGTTAGTAGATAACGTGGTGTCAGTTGGACGATCTTCAGTGGGCCGAAAATCGCACATCTCTCTTTCTATAATGACTATTTTCATTACATCTCTATTTATTTATTTCAAAATGAAATGTAACATTAAAATTTTTGAAACATTCTAAAATATCTGAAGTAAAAATACTAGTTTATCATAATATAATATTACTCGAAGAAATAATTTATATCCCTTTTAAGCACATTGCGCGCTCAAAAGAGTGTAAGATTTGGCATAGTTAAAGTTTAGACGATATATAATAGAACTGCCGAAAGCATCATGGTCTAATTTCACCTAGAGGGCGATATCAAGTGTGCGACGAAAAAGGGAATATAATCATTTTTAAAAATTAAAAACCTATTCATGCCAAGTACTTGACATGATTCTTTTCTAAAAGAGTTTTAACTGAGTTAATAAATCAAGTTTTGAATAGAGTTATTCAAAACTGAGATTAGTTGCGAGCTTATGTTAAAAAATGTTGTCCGTGTGGTGACGGATTAAGAATACAAATGTCACCACCCCTTCCATTCCATCCCGTGGGTGTCGTAAGAGTCGACTAAGGGAGTAAGTCTAGCAGACAATATCCACCGCAAGAGAGGGAAAACTCGAAACAAAACCCTATACCAACCCGTCTGGCCAGCGTGGTATAGTAGGCTAATATCCCTCCAAATGTTTGGAGGAGACCTGTGCCCAGCAGTGGGACGTTAATGGGTTGAGATAGAGTTAAAAAATGAATATAGACTTATTATAATGCAGTTCTAAGGCTATGTAACGCTTTATTGTTATGTTGTGCATCTAGTAATAAACTCGAAGCTGTGTTCAGTTCAAATTTTAGAACTAGAATGTGCAGCTCTCTGTTGTGCGTCGATAACTAAACTTTACTTTGAACTCCGTTAACATAGAGGGAACGTTAGCACATCGTTAATTGCTTGTTCCTTAGAGTGAGCATTGTCTTTGAAAACAAAACACTAATAAAATTGTAATATCTATACTTCGTCAATAAAAATACAAAAGTTCTACGACATTAAAAGTCATAAAAGCGAAGAAAAAGAATAATTTACATTCAGTACGTACTTATTGAGGTGAACAAACTCATTTTTTTTGCGTAAAGGAAACATTTTATTCTTTAAAGGCTCTGTTAGCATCATTATATAACACACGTGTAACATTTCTGAATGAACAAATCACTGAGCTGTTTTTAAAAAAGCATTATCTAATATTTTTTCACATTAAAATGTCAATGACCTTATCTTTTAATGTTGTTTTTAACAGCTAAACTTAGGTGATTTTTTGCCAATATTCAGGGATAAAAGTATAATGGGGGCAATGTTCAAGTATTTCATTAGATTAATGGCTTTTATCTAAAGTTGAAGAATACAGTTTTTAAGAGTATTAGAGATTGCGAAAAAACCTGACTAGGGAAGGACTTCCATCATACAGAAGACCACAGCTATAATTAGTAGATACCACAGCCGTAGGTATACCCAAATATACGGCTGTGGTACCTACTAATTATGGCTGTGGTCTGCCGTATACCCAAGTATACTACATATATTTATAATATATTTGGGTATATAGCTGCTATTTAAAATTATATATTTGCTAATTAATAGAGATTTAGGCGTTGACATGTTCCTATGCGTGAGTACAAGTTTGTAGTCCTTTTTTACGCATTAAGTAAAACGTTTTCCTATTCTAGGGACACCTCATCACAAATACGCGAGTGTAACTCAGGATTTATAAATAAATAAATAAATTTAAATATATAATTATATATATTATTAGGACGTCGCTAAGCGATTACACCGCCCTTTGTGGACATCAATAACAGCAATACTAAAAGGAATTAAGCCTAGATCTGCCAACTTTATGAGCATTTATACATCCTGTGACTCAGATTTTAAAGGCGACTTCAGTCTACCTACAGACTACAGTACCTGTTTACCAGGGCCGTATGCTTGTTTGCCATCTAAGTAGTATAAAAAATCAGTCAAGACATAATAATGTTTGTTGGTACGTAACTACGTATGGTATCCAAATGGCTTCAATAACAGATTTTTGCTCAGCACATCATTTATTGCTTGTACCTTAGTGTGAGTGTCCATCAGAATGGCTGGTTGTCTGTCTCATTTAGCATCGAGACAGTGATTAAAAATTGCTACCTAATTGCTACTATTTGCTACCTACAATTAAATAATTGCTACCTCATTAATTTTAAAAATATAAAGAATATCAATGTCACCAGCCATTCTGACGTCAGAATGGCAGGTCAACGCTTAGTTTGAGTAAACTAAACAGAATTGAGTTGTCGTTTTTGCTTCAATAATTGCTACCTAATTGCTACCTACTCACCTATCAATTTCAGCCTTATAACTATATCAGTTGAAAAGTTATGATTATTCTAAACCTTTTCACGGATATGACGGGTACAGTTGACATTGCCCTGGGCACTTTGAGTAACATTTTTAATAGTCTGGACGAGACAAAAATCTTCAAGATCTGGGTCATCTGTTGATGTTGTAGTAATGCTGATTATTTATTTATTTTCTTGGAATATATTCGTTGATATTGATAATCTGAAGGTAAAAATGATGTTACGCCCGCGGCTTGAAACTCGATATTTACAAAATGAAGTTATTAATTTGTCCTTTTGTTTTTGTTTACACAAAAGCTTGTCAGGTAAAAGAAAATTCTTTTGAATTTATCGGGTTTCAGCTAATAACAACATTATCAAATACGTTTTTTGTTGTTTGTTGGGTACAAGTGACAAAAATCTTGGAAATAGGAATATACTTCTGGGAAACATGTTTTTTACTTTAAATATTATAAGTATATTATGGCAGGATTACATGCATCAATCTCTTTTTTCTTAATATATTTTTTAATTTATTGTATTATATTACGGAATAAGTCTGTTCCGGCTGGCGAAGTCCACAGTTAGAGAACACAGTAATGTATTTGTGTCCCTGTATGTGAATATAGGTGTCCAGTGCGCATTCGAAACATTTTTAAAATAACACTTTTGTTATCCCAAGGTTACGAATTAAACAGAACTCAAAATGAAGAAATAAAAAAAACGTGCGTCTGGTATTGCAAGCCTCTATAGGGTTTTAACATTGATTGTCACCATCACGAATAAAAACCTGTACCTATAATAATATTATGTACAACCAACCAAACTACAGTGTCTGCCTACCCCAATGGGAAACTGGCGTGATATATTGTATGCAGTGTAGTGCCTCAGTGTTTCAGTGGTGGATGTGTGTGACTGCTGATCATAAGGTTCCGGGTTCGATAAAAAAAGGTTTTTCTGTCAAGAAATTCACTGTCATCTATAGTGAATTTCTTGATAGAAAAACCCAATATAATTTAGATATTAGCGGTGTTTACACCCCTGTGCCTCAGAAAGCAAGCCGTCCGCCCTACGTGTTGAGTTACCATTCCATCAGACTATGATAGTGAGGGAATAAAGAATGAACATGTGATTGTACACATGTTTGTACTATTATAGGTACCTCCCGCGCAGATAGCTAGTCCCCGTCAAGATTAGCTGCCGTAACCGAAGTTTAGTTAAGAACATTATTATTATGTAAGTATAACCAGTCGGCTCAAGTCAGATGTATGGTAGAGCAGTTCCGCAGACTATCGGTCTGTTCAGACGCCAAGCCTCTCAGTTCTAGTACCATCCAAGGTCTGCAATAGACGTAAACGTACACCATGATAACGATGGAGTTTTTTTTTTATACTTCCAAGGTGGCAAACGCTTGTTTGCTGTATGCTTATACGGCCCGCCTGATGGTAAGCAGTTACCGTAGCCTATGGACGTTTGCAACACCAGGGGTGTCACTCACGTGTTGCTGACCTTTTAAAAACCTTAAAACTAATTTCTTGAAGAACCCCATGCTACAGTCTCTTGGGAGAACCTCGGCAGATGTATAAATACTTATTATTTCTGAAAGTGTGTGGAAGTACCGAAATAATTCATCCAATAATATAATTAGACCGGAATATAATTACCAGATCGCTAATATTAACTGGCCAAAAATTTTCCTAGCCGTTTATTTACGTTAAAAATTTCCATCGTACTTGTCCCACCTCCGTCGCCGAGTGTCGAAAATATTATTGATTCCTTGAAATTTAATTATGTCGCTTTATAATAAACAAGTATTATTATCCAGCAGTTGAAAGGTTCAATAACAACAGCTGGACTTTGACCGGTATTTGAGGTGATGTGGGTAGGTATTGTTTTGTTCTGAAGTTATTAACACAATACGATTGAAATTATTAACACAATGCGGTCGCTTACTTCAGTTATTGTAATGTAACGTTTTGTTCTTTTGGCTTTTCATTGTTGTGTATTCATTACTGCTTTTGTTATAAATGAATTATCGAACAATTTTGTTTATTCCTTTTTTTTAAAGGCATCTCCCGCTCTAGAGTCAAGCCTTGTGTAACGGGAGACGTAGAACTATTATTTATTTTGTGACGTAATGTACAATTAATGGATGCAAAGTATACTCAGAGTCTTTACAGCTGTCTCGGGATCACACAAATGTTGGAAGCAGCAGGGAATCGAACCTACGACAGGCGTTGTGTTAGTAACGAGGCGACCATTTTACAAAATATTATTTGCTGCTACATTTGTCGCTATGACCCTTCTAAGAATTACTTATTTAATAACCATAAGCAATATTCAGATAAATTTATAACCTATCATTGTTTTACTTGTCGAGAGAACCAATAAATATTGTGGCGACTTCCTTCTTCATCGATTGCATCAACATTGTATTAGGATTAAAATAGTTGACAAACTACCAAAATATTGGCAATGATCATCGGAAATGACGGAGTACAAACATATGCACACCTTATTATTTATTTATTATATTGCATATTACTTTGATTATTTATTTCAACTAACGCAAGAGCAATCAAACGCGCAATAAAATATTGCTACCATTGATGTTGGGGATAAAAAATAAACTTTATGTAGGTATACAGTCTTGTACGGATTGTGCGTTCCGATGTATGCGTAGTCTTACTCTGTTGAGTACGCATACAGATGGATACGTGTGTTAAAAATGAATAATAGCCCGTACTATTAAGTATTCTGTGATAATAGTAATAATATCTTGGGATCATGGCAGTCCATCTGATCCCAAATTAGACAGAGCCTATACCTACTGCAACTAGGCACGCAAAGGTGTGTCCGGCGTGGGAATCGAACCCACAATATTCAGCTTAACAGTCAGGGTACATTTGTCAGCGCGTCTATACTCAAAGCCAAGCGATCCATCAATCACGCCAAAATCATACAGTTGTACATTTGTATCTGCCTTAAATAATTTTCATTGGCGAATAAGCTTAATTGCCATCAGAGTATTATATAGCATACACCTGCTCTTTAAGCAGCAAAGAACTGAAAGGCAACTGAACGTTGAAAGTCTAGCTCGCGTATCAAGCGAGTACTCGTGCCGCACGTACAGGCTACGAGTTTCAGTGCACGCGTACCCAAGAATAATAATCCTCTAACTAATAACAGCAAAATAGCCTAACTTAAAATATGTTTTAGCAAAATCTGTTTAATTTATCACAATAAAACAAAAATATAAGTTGTTCTTTACAATATTACAGATAATTAAGTTGTCTCCAAAATAAATAAAATTATAAAAAACATACATAAAAAATATGCCAAAGTTTAAATATTGAAATAAATTTATTTATAGAAAAAAAATCTCGTTTATTTACTGAATTTAATTGGTAAATTATTAGGGATATTAGCTGATTATAACATGTTTAAAAATATTGCTGTTTTATATTTACAATTATGCCACTACTTATTTAGTAAATATTATTTTTCTGAATGCTGTACTCAATTTCAGCGGTGCATCGACTCGTATGTATTATTTGCTTCTCTTTGATTCCTATGCAGATACGGCCAGTCAAAGTTTTGGAAAGTCGGCATCCATCTACCGACTGTGCGCGGCAAATTTGCCTCCCGTAGCGCGTTCCTGGGCACGCGTACTATGTACAGTTAGCACAAAAATATTATTTACCAGAGCTTGTAGTTGGTAATAAACCGCTTAGGTAGCGCCAGATATATCGTTTAAATAAACGTGATTATCAACTAGTTAACAAGCTAACTGACGTACAGCATCCGCCGAGTGATGAACAGTACATATCAACAACTCTGCTTTTAAACGCATCGAAATAACTACAAGTTTATTCGTATGCTTAAAAAAGTGTGTGAATAAATGTGTTGTGTATCTTCAAAACAAAGGGAGGAATCTCCAAACATTACGCCTTTTACTTCTGTTTGGGTAAGTAGATATTTATCACACCGATATTTCGCTAGCTAAAATATCTTGCGACAACTCACGAACGGCTACCAGCTCCTCTAGACAATTGGTATAAACAGTAGTACAAAAGAATAAAATAAACGAAACAATGTATAGTTTTGACATAATTTACGACATGTAATTCGTTATGTACCACTTATATACACGGACTGATCCCAAACTAGACTAAAGCCTGTTACTATGGCAACCAAACAACTTATATATTTCCTAATACATAATATTATAAATAACACCCAGATACATTACAAAAAACTCATCACAGAAAGATTTGTCTTGAGTGGGAATCGAGCCCAAGGCCTCGGCTTAGTAGTCAGGAACACTGACTACTAGACCAACAGATAAGCTATGTTATATTCCATATAACATAGTTAATAACTCGAATCAATAATTCGGAATTCCGTCGTCACTCATTATAGTTTAAATAAAGGTCCTGAGAGAATACCAGCGTTGTGGTCCAGGCCACAACATTAGAGCCAACGCAGGGACCAACAGAATATTTACTTTCTTGTTTTATTAAATGTAGTAATTGTAAGTTTTTTTTTTAATGTAAGAGCAACCCAACTAGCAAAATTTGGTCTTACATGTATCCTAAGACCACCTTTTCTTTACTCTTATAGTATACTTACAAACGTTTGTAAGTGTGGAATTGGGCGCACTTTATAAGATAATTTGTTCTTATAGTTGTTGTAATATGGTCTTGTTAAATCACTTTTTACTCTTACAATCATCTTCCTAATGCCGTCCTAAGCGTGATTCTTCTTGTATTCCTCTCTGGGATCTCATTGTAAGTGTATTATTTCAAAAGGCAAAAAAAAATGTGCAGGTGGATGAAAAATAAAAAAAATGAAAGTCTATTATAATTTCTTATGTGTTTTTACTACTTATTTTATCTTAAATGCTTGATTTATTTCTTGACAACCTACCTATCTTGGTATTATATTGATGAACAATCTGGCAAAGTAGATTTACTGGATAGTTTTATAAATAAATAACAATATATTCACGGGCCCTTTCCGAAATGTGTGTAGAATATTATTAATATACTTAATTATTTGTGAAATTTAAATGTGAATCAAATGAACTTTGTGTGAATAATTAAAAGAGCAATTGCCCACTTTCAAAGATTATTGTAAGACTGATTTATCTTATTGAACACTTGTTTAGTCAATTACAAGTCTTTTGCTCTTCTTAAACACTAACCTGAGACAATCTTTCTGTCGCCATGTTAATAATTTATTTTGGGTTCCTTATAAAAGAGTGTCTTATGACTCTTATAAGATAACTTGATCTTATAAAAGTCTTCAAATGTGCTTCTGCTCTTTAGAATGACTTAGACAAAACAAATTATACTTAAACACGTTTGGTTTTACAGGAGTTATATACAAGGTTTTAGTAAGAGTAAAAGTCTAATGACACACTTACTCCAGATGTCACTAAGAACGAATAGACTTGTAAGATGCTTTACTAAGTGTAAATAATGTAAAGACTATATTAGTCTTATAAAATGCTCTTGTAAAACCTTCATTCTGACAATTTTTTTATAAAGATTTCTTACAAACGTCTACAAAAGTACTTAATAAGTATGAATGTTCTTTTAGCACAAAATGTCTTCTAACATGCCTTTATAAGATAAGCCTTCTTAGTCAGGATGGATATAAAACTTTTATAATGTCTTAATTCTTATAAAGGACTCTTTATAAAGCAATTTTGCTAGTTGGGATTTTTTTTTACTTTCTTTCTTTATTTCTATATAAAAGTTAACCCAATAACTATTTTCTACACATAACAAAAGAGACAATGGACCGCGACGCCGCCAGTATGGTGTAGTGATATTGAGCGTCTGCCGTATTGCCTCTGCGCCGTACCGAGATCCTGGATTTGATCCACGAACTGAGAAATACTCAGTCCTAGCCCTGAGTCTTGAGTCCCCCGCTATAGCAATAAGCACGTCCCATATTACACAATTAGACTATCCTAACATAAGCTGGGGAAACGTGGCTTGTAATACACCTCGGTGCTTATCCGTTTAAGGAAAATTCGTAAGGCTAATAATGAAAATCACGTAGGTAGTCCATGAAAAATAGGCCATCAAAACATCGTTAATCTCATATTATTGCAACGAGATACATTATAATTAATCTTAGAAGATTAATAATAATGCTATGATCATGCTACGATTAAGCTTCGGTGGCTTGTAAGTTAATGACGTGTGCCCATTACTGCACAATCATTATCATAAATTAGAAATGAAAAAAAAAATATTTTGTAGTCATTATTGCCCCACTGCAGGGCAAAGGCCTTCCTTTATTTTTTCCATGGGTCACGGCCGAGACTTTCCACTGTCCAGCCAGCTCAGGAGTCGAGCTCATCACGCCATTTTCTGGACCTGTCGCGACATTTCTTGACGTTGGTGTATCCCTCTGGTTATTTGAGCTGAAATTCGTTTTTCGGCTAATTTCTTTCGGATCTCCATGGATTTGTATACATGGAAAATTGTAGATCTCTCAAATTTTCATCCCGAGAGGATGCGGTTTAAGTTTGCTCCGTTTTTATTCATTAAAATTGGTTTAGTAGCTAAGCTGTAAAAGCGTAACAGACCGAACGGGTTACTTTTGCCTAACAAGGCAACCAGACAACATATTTTTCGTTTATTTCTAAAAAAGTATCTCTCTGTCTCTATTCCTACCACAAGTCTGCATAAAAAGAAGGTAAATCAGGAGAGATGTAACTCATTTTCAATGATAATAGTACACTACCATTCAAAACTAACCAGTCAGCCAATTGGCCTGTTTTTAAATGACCTTTAGAGAACCCTACTGAACTCTTGAGTGCCACAAAAATATGATTACAATGTTTACTAGCTCAATAATATATTGTCGCTCATTATGTATACATAAAGCAAATTTTACCAAATATTGTGTATAAATAACAATCTAAGTTTTCACTTTCAATGGCTTTAAATTAGTAGACCTACGTATGAGCAAATTATTATATTATAACATTGACCCCCGGCAGGTTTCACATACTCAATTATGGAACTATTTAAAGTTTTAACTAAGATGAGAATGGGTATTATAACGCTCAAGTAATGCCCTTGGTGTTGCAAGCGTCAATAGCCTATGTTAACTGATTACTTACTATCTGTCGGGGGATTATTCATCTAATCCCCACTTAGATTTCCCCACTGATGGGGTTTGTTTGGTATTTTACTTAATCCCCACTAAAAGTTGTACAATCATGATGAATCAATGTCATCAACCAATGACTTCTTTTTGTTATGGGAGAAAATGGTTCTTTTGTAAACGTATTTAGCGTTATATTATACATTATCATTAACATATCGCAGTTCATTGCTGATTATTTATACTAATATTATAAAGGTGATAAGTTTGTTTGTTTGTACAGAAAGTACTGGAAAGTACTTTTTTTGTTGAATAGTGCATTTATCCAGAAAGGCTATAGGCTATATAACATCATGCTATGATCAATAGGAGCGGAGCAGTAGTGAGATATGTTGCAAAATCGGGGCAAATAACCACGCGGACGAAGTCGCGGGCGACCCCTAGTCTATCATAAGCTAATCCAAGTGTTCGCATCTTCGTGCGATCCTCGTCTTCTAGTATCCAGATCCAGATGTTTCTAGCCACTTTGCGTAGATCGTTGCCTGTGTTTCGCGAGAGGGTAACTGTTAGTAAGCACTGCAAAATAATAGTTTTTGTACTTTCATATAACCGTACAACCCAACTATACGCATTTTATGTAAAATATATATATTTTAAGAGAGGTTGAGCACCATACTAACGAGCAAGCTCGACTGGGTAAAAACCTCCAACTTACCGAAGACCACAGCCAAATAAATTACACAGAACGGTGCAGTTGTGTTCCTGTGTACAGGTATCTAACGTTCATTTAGGAATGCGTCTTGAAAGTAACCTTTTCTTATCTTAGGGATACTCCGGTGTAAAAAAATATTGGATCGGCAACACACAAGTGATACCTCTGGTATTGCAAGCGTCCATAAGTTACGGTAACTGCTTAACATCAGGTGGGCCGTATTTTTTATTTGCTACCCAAGTAGTATAAAAAAGTAGTATAAAATCGAAAAATAAAACACCAAAGTAATTATTTGTTTGTTAATATTATTACTTTATAAGGACAGTAACTCATGAACGGTTCCTTGGTTTTACAAGCGGTAATTGGCTACCGAAATTGTTTACCACAAGGAGGGCTATACCTATGCTTGTTTTTCTCCTTAGCAGTATAGACAAAAAAATTGTAAGACAGCCACAAGTTTTTCACCTAACAGAATCTTATTAATGTAGACATAACTGATCCCATTAAATATTCTTGAAGAGGACTACAAAACGAATCTAATTAAAATTTATTAATTGGAGTACACAAATGACGGGAAGGTCAACGATCGCACGAACTTTCCGTTCGTTAATCTTGCACTCAAGATAGTACGTGCCACCACTTTCCACTGTGTGCTTACTGTCGAATGCGAGTCGTTGGGCGGTCAAGGAGTTTGGTACTTTGTGGAAAAATACGCGTTTAAACTAATATTAAAACATTACTGAAAAACCTTTAGGTATATACAATTATTTATTTTATTAAATATACTTATTCAACTTTTTCCGTAGGTACATAGCGAACTATCAGCACTAAGCGCAGTTATTTAGAAGTATTCCATATTGGGCACCCGTTTTAATGGCACCTAAGTGAATGGCACCTAAGGTATTCCACATTGGGCACCTACCGATATTTTTTATGGTCTCCATCTGCTCCAAAACCTCATTTTTAAAAATCTAATTCAGTATGGCAAAAGGCTCGCCCCTTGCATAAGCAATTACATTACATTTACATACATTACATTAGGGCATCACTTGCTTGTTGCCAGCCTCAATATTTCTAACAGCAGCGTTTTGGGATGGGGTATCCCAGGGATTGGAAAACGTTCCTAAAAGACCACTGTGACGAGACATGTACCTACTTACTAATGCAAAGAAACCGACCGTGTAGTTATTTGGCTGTAATCTTTAATTACATTTATTTTATCCGAAATGATCACCCTTGACCAATAACTCAGTGGAAATTTTTGTGGAGACGTCTGTCGTCTGCGTCGCTGTCGCCTTAGTAACAATCAATACATCAAAACCATTTAATCTACCTTTGATTTTTTATATCCAATTCTTTTTCATCGTATATTTTTCATAGCGTCGTCGCGTCGAGTCTATACGACTCGATCTTTCGTCTCCAGACTTCAAAAGCCCGTATAAAATTTATTATGTTTACATAACAAATAGATGCACTTTTTATCATCCGCCTACTAGACTCATATAAAAGTTTAAAATACTCAAGGTAAGTGCCCGTCGACCTCATAGCTGGCCTAGAGATGTCAATGAATATTTAAGTTTGATACCTACTTTTATACGGCTGTCTTGTCAACCATAAAGCTTAGATTTGTGCTTGTTTGCGGCCGTGGATATGCGGATTTGATATAAGTACATGGATGTTACATTCAGTTCCAACGAACTGGATGTGATGGATTGTGCGTTGGCACAAACTTACGTTTGTGCATTGGAAAACTCATGCAGATTGGTCCCACAGAACATAATGCCTATGAGGACCAATCTTCATGATGTTCTGTGGTTGGTCACCCTGGCCATGCCAAATTATCGAACCATCAGACTTTTATATTTGATAACGGAGGAAAGCAATATTTATTATGCATGTTATTTGACAACAGCAAATCAAAATTTATTATCCATGTTTCATAAATTTCAATAAAAGAGAGCTAGGGCACCGGGCACCTCCACCTTACAGAAGACGCCAGTCAAATAACTACTCACAGCGGTGTAGTTGTGTTCCTGTGTGTGAGAACAGGTTTCCAGCGCTCATTTCAGGATGCGTTTTGAAAGAAACGTCAGAATCCCAGGGATCCCATCATAAAGCTCTGGTGTAAACTCTCTGGTTGGCAACAC
This sequence comes from Trisateles emortualis, assembly GCA_947095525.1. Classification (NCBI taxonomy): domain Eukaryota; kingdom Metazoa; phylum Arthropoda; class Insecta; order Lepidoptera; family Erebidae; genus Trisateles; species Trisateles emortualis. The sequence goes on along the minus strand of OX352732.1, from coordinate 16,713,265 downwards.
GCAAGTGATACTTCTGGTATTGCAAGCGTCCATAGGCTACAGTAACTGCTTAACACCAGGCGGGCCGTATGCTTCTTTGCCACCGTGTATATTATTGTATTATATATTGTACACGCTAGTATAAAAAAAAGTTCAATCATTCAAAAAATCGTTAATCAAAAAGTTAATAATAAAGTTTAAGCTTTTAAAATTTACGAATCGGAATATTTCTGTCTCTTTACTATGGCGTTACGTAGCGTCATAAAAGCAATGTTGTTTCTGCCTATCTATAAAAAGCAATAAGTATGTATAAATTTATTTTTAACTAGCGGCCCGCCCCGACATCGTCCGGGTTAAACTATTTTCAGCACAACTTTCTTTTTTTACATAAGAACATTCTCCTGACAATAACAAAACACAACAAAAAAAGAATTAGCGAATTCGATCCAGCCGTTCACGCGTGATGCCGTGACAAAGGGAAATAGGGATTCATTTTTATATAGGTACCTACTAGCGGCCTGCCCCGACTTCGGCCGAGTTAAACTATTTTCAGCACAACTTTCTTTTTTTACATAAGAACATTCTCCTGACAATAACAAAACACAACAAAAAAAGAATTAGCGAATTCGATCCAGCCGTTCACGCGTGATGCCGTGACAAATGGAAATAGGGATTCATTTTTATATACCTACTAGCGGCCTGCCCCGACTTCGGCCGAGTTAAACTATTTTCAGCACAACTTTCTTTTTTTACATAAGAACATTCTCCTGACAATAACAAAACACAACAAAAAAAGAATTAGCGAATTCGATCCAGCCGTTCACGCGTGATGCCGTGACAAAGGGAAATAGGGATTCATTTTTATATACCTACTAGCGGCCTGCCCCGACTTCGGCCGAGTTAAACTATTTTCAGCGAAACTTTTTTTTATATACATAAGAACCTTCTCCTGACAATAACAAACACAACAAAAAAAGAATTAGCGTATTCGATCCAGCTGTTCACGCGTGATGCCGTGACAAAGGGAAATAGGGATTCATTTTTATATTATAAGAAGAAGATTAATTAAATTCTTTATTTACGAAAAAAAGTCATTACACAAATAACCAATAATGTCATAGATTTATAAAATTTCTATTTTTGGACATAATTTTGGGTCTTGTGTTTGGTACCTTTTTAGTACTATTTCCTACGTTGTTGGCTAGTATCGGTTGAGACGGATCTCTGTACGGCCCATGAAATTCGGTCAGGAGCACTACTACGAATATAATTAATACACTATGCATTAAAGATTATCTAAAGAGGTAACTAGATCGGTACGACCTTAAAATGGCAAACATGAACGCTTCCTGGCGCCAAATGTGGATGAACATTAGGATGTCGAGTACTTGTAACGTGGAGGTCAATGATTGATTGAATTAGGTGAGATAATCTACATTAAAATATCTACGTTCATTACTAAATCTAACTGACTGGCCCGTTGGTGTAGTGGTTCTTGACCGCTAAACTGAAGGTCGTGGGTTCGATTCCCACAAAACCCTAATCCTTACTAATATTATAAATGTGAAAGTTTGTAAGTATGGATGGATGGATGGATGGATGGTCCATCCATCCATCCATCCATTTTGTGGGATTAGTAGTAAGGATTAGGGTTTTCTTCATCATGTTTGTTACTCTTTCACGTAAAAACTACTGAACGGATCTGGATGAAATTTGGCACAGAGATAGATTATGGTCTGGAATAACACATAGGCTTATATATACTTTTTACAGCGATAACCGACATCTACGAGGGCGGAACCACGGGCAACTGCTAGTATTATATATTTTTTAGGATCAAACATACTCGTATAATAAACGGACACAAAGCACACCCAGACTTGGGGCAACCATTTATGGATGACACAATTTATTGTCACATGTGGGGATCGAACCCACAACACGCCGCCCAGTGGTAAATGGCGAGGTAACCACTTAAATCACTGAAACCACCTAAAACCTATGGAATTCCTCTTAGCAATTTTAAGGAACGGAAAACGGAACGAAACATTACATTTGGGGCTAAAAAGGTATAAAATTTAGGACGAATATAGGACGAACTGGATGCGGAAGACGGAAGACCGTGTGCTGTGGCGCGTGCTGGGAGAGGCCTAATTTTTTTTACGTAAAGCGAATCTTCATGAGGCGAATGCGGAACAAATCTTCAAATCAAAAATTGCTATGCATAACGTAAACAAATCATACCTACCTATATAAGAATCAATAACAAATTACATAAGATTATGACGTTACCCAGCCTGAGGCTATAAGGGTCGTCAATCTTGCTACAGGGAAGTCCTACTCGTTAGTTACAGTGACTAACGATCATGTAATACTTTGAACGGCTCGAAACTATGTACCTACCTACCTACTAGCCATACGGATCGATAGGTTTGTACGATTAGCCAAGCTTGCCATATTCAGTCTGTGGATAGGTGACCAATATTTAAAAACATATCGAGACCGACGTACACACTGCAACAGAAAACGTCATTATAGTAAACGTTTTTGATTTTTTGATTCGACTACCGTTTGTGACTTGACTAGAGAGGCAGAGCCGCTACTTTAAGTACCTACTTATTAAAAGTATAAACAAACGAACGAACTTGGTTCGGGCCGAACCACAAACATGGTGCGCTCCGAATCATATTCGCTCGTGTGGTAAGGATAACATGAGTGGATTACAATTTAAAAAAATATACATGCAATGGTGTTTCATAATACTTAAAGTTACATGTGGCCACAGGTGGCGTACAAATATTATAGTTTGGAAAATTAAATGAATCAGTATTTATTACTGACTAAACAAACAGATAAAAATAAATATATTTCTCTAAAATTCATACATTTGTTTTCCTAAAAAAATATTTTTTATATTCTCATAGCTATCTCCGTTGCCCACCGTACCTCTCTAGTCTTAAAAGTGGTTACTTCGCTATTAACACCTCGCCGAGATTTGTAGCGTTCGATTCCCCGAGGGAAAAAACTTTGTATGATCCATAAATACTTTGTCGCAATACCAATCGAGAACAAAGACGGATCTGGTTTTTAGCAACAGGACTGCACTTTAAATTCATGTCATATTTTGAAAACTCTGTAGACTATAGCATGGGGTTCTTCAAGAAAGGAGTTATAAGGTTCTTAAAAGGTCGGCAACGCGTGAGTAACACCCCGAGTGTTGCAAACGTCCATAGGCTACGGTAACAGCTTACCATCAGGCGGGCCGTATGCTTGTTTGCCACCTTGTTAGTATAAAAAAAAGACTATATTCTATATTTTATATAAAAGTGGTATGTATAAGTTTTCCGTCAACAAAAAAAAATGAGAAAATTACAAATCCGTCTTTGTTATACGATTGCGATGATTTGTTCAAAGTGTGTACTTTTCCTTATCGCAAGCATTTTCCCTCAACAAAAAAAAGGTGGGTTGTCTCATTAAAAAAAGACAAAAACGACTTATGTACATAGACAGATGAGGCACTAACTGGGCCTATAGTCGAACCAACTACTTTAAATATTATCCTAACTAGGTCATAGTCATTGTTCAATATAAATATGTACCCACAACAATAGCGCTTAGTGGATGTTTAGAAGACATAAGTACTAAACATTTTAGAATGGTGACCGAATTTCTACGGAATATTTATTTGAACATTCATCATTTCCTTGCAAACAAATTTTCATTCACAAGTACCGATCATTCATGATTTAAAATAGTATGTGTACAATACGAACGTTAGTACCTATGAGTAAGCGGACCAAATTAATCAAACAATGATGACATCGGCGACCTAACATAGCTAGCTAATGGGTGTGATACGCCTACCCGTTCCTGGAAAAAGGCGTGTGTTGTTATAGAAAGAAAAGCAATTTACTTTTTCACACAAATGACGCACGACATGGAGACCTACAGGTAACACAATAATAGTTTACCTACATACAAAACAACTAAAAACTAAAAAGAGAAAAAATAACTTTGCTGTTGTTGACAACTATCTAACTAAGGGAACAAAACTTGAGTCACGCGGGGAACTTTACAAACATACAATTCAAACAAAGTACACACCTACTCGGAACAAACATAATATTATTTAAATCATACGATTTTATCCCGTATAGTAACCGAACCCATAATGTTGGACGGTGTTGTTGGCGAGAAGACAACCTTCACTACAAGCTACAAGACTACATGTGCACTATGTGCAGTCAATTAGCCATGCGCTCGGTGAGTTTAGGGAATGAATTATCAGAAATGTTCATTTCACTAATATTATAAATGGATGGAGTTTGGATGGATCTATATTTGTAACTCAATCACACCAAAACAGCTGAATAGATAGATAAATTATATTGAACAGAGATATATGGGTCCTTCGCTGTTTGACACCACGACGTATTGACACCACGGTGTCAATCGCAGAAGAACGTTTTTTGACTTACTTGTTTGGCACCATTTTCATATTAATTATCGACCGTGGTGTCAAACGGCGAATATCTTATTTTGTTTTCGTCGATTGACACCACGGTTGATTTGGACTACTTTTAACAATTTAAAGGTCAAGTGTAATTTGTGTACTGACGAAAAGAAAACGGTTATTACAACAAACAATTACAATCAAATGTTTAATGGAATCTTAGTTGTTATGGAATACATATTTATTAGTACAAATCATATTTTGATAAACCTTAAATAAAGGGAATAACAATCAATAAGTTAAAATTAAGAACTGAACGAATGCATATTGACATTTCAACAGAGTTTCGTGGAATAGTCTTACAGTTTGTTTGGTTCGTCAATTATATTATAATTTTATGATATTAGCATCAACAATGTTTTCGGACAAAAACACATAAAAATGTATTGTACAAGACCTAGCCCAGGTTCTATACATTTCTGAAACATCGCCTTTATATTTATTTAAATTTGCACTTTATAATATATGAAATACAGATGAATGTATTAAAAATACAAAATGTTGCATTGTGTCAAAAATGCATTAACATTATCTTCGAAATAATATAAGTAAACTTTTACCTGATTCACCTTTTAAATTAACTGATTTCACTATTATTGTCTGGGCCTATTATATCCAAGGCCTTAAGATTAAAACTAATAATTTCAATGTGAAAACAAATCCATACTTACCATCCACTTTGAAGTGAGCAATTTTCGATGCCCCACCGAATAAACGTGCAAGAGTTCTTACACGATTTTTTTTTCATTTTTCCTTTCTTTTACCTATCCTGCACTTCTTAATATTTTTTATGAATTTTAGACTTAAAACATGCCTATTATAATAGTGAATTTCTTTATTCTAGGGAAATAATGAATAAAAAAATACAGGAATAATAGTTTATGCTTTTATTACATGCTTTTTGAGTTACAAAGTATACAAAAATAAACATGTTAAACCTACAGACGATTTGAGAAGATTTTTGATTGTTTTCAAATTTGGGTAATGTCTTCTTACACGTTTATTCGTGTAAAAATGTATGCAAATTTTATTAGTAATGTTTTATCCCACAAAATGGAAGTTTGAATAAAAATAGGTTATTCTTCTTCTTCTTATCGTATGGTTAGTGGCCAACCTGGTGACAGAGATATTTAGGCCTCTGTCGTGATCTAACGACTGATAACAGTCGGGACCGACTTTTAACGTATTAAAATTAAAGTATTACTATTTTTTTTCTAACGAATAATACCGTGTATGAAATTACCGTGCGTTTTATTCGTTGAGTATGGATACACAAATAAACGTGTAATGATATATTACTGTGCTAGTCATGCAAAATTCACAAGAGTAAAAAAAAAATAGTATGTTCATTAATTTCTTGATCTTATCTAAAGTCGTTGATGTTTAAAAAAAAGTAAATATACAAGTCTATAGTATATTTTTTTACCTATAATTCGATGATACATTATTTATACCTATTTATATTGAAATGAGCGTATTGAAAATTAAACGTTTTTATTTTTTGGTTAGTGTGTGTAGTTAGCGGTTTATCTTGCTAATATTATATATTGAAAAAACATTATAAAAAACACAATAAAAATTATTGTTATTATTATTATAGAGAGTGATTCGATCGTATAGGTAAGCCACTTCATGTTTATATATACATACACATATATATATTCTAAAATAAATATGTTTGAGACACAAGTTATTTTTAAGAGTAATAATAATACGAGGTTATGAATGTTTGAATACTGACTTTTTCATTATAAAAGTGTAAACAGACGATCGAACTTGGTTCGGGCCGAACCACGAACATGGTGCGCTCCGAACCATATTCGCTCGTGTGGTGCACGGTCCGCCCGACATTATTATTATTAACATCATTATAATATGGTTCAGAGCGCACCATGTTCGTGGTTCGGCCCGAACCAAGTTCGATCGTCTGTTTATACTTTAAAGAGTGATTAGATCGTATGAGCTGGGGTCTCATCAGGAACAAATTAAAATTGATACGAATAAATATCGATAGATGAAGTTAAATATATCGATTTGTTATTTACGTTTGTGTAAAATTCAAACCAGGAAGAAATATATTATAGCCTGAAAGATATACGTACATATTTTAAGAAATCCTACTTAGCATAGAAAAATTAAATAAAGGGCTCAAAACAAAACTAAAGGTACTTAATTATATATTTTCAAAATTTAATAATGTCGTCGTAGTCCTGGCGGCAGTATTTTGTACTATTAAGAAGTTGAAACTTGTAGGACTGTGAGTAATGGCGCTGGCTCTATATGCATTTTCAGATTTTTATAAATTAAAATACCTACCTTGTTTTGAAGTTTACTGTTGGGTCATACTAGGTATAAAAATATATTAAGCTAGGTGAAACATTGAGTTATGTTAAAAATAAATAATACAGGTATATGTATATTTTTTTCTCTCAACAAAAAATCTTTAAAAATGTCTTACGTCATCAAAATGATCAACAAAAATGTTCCATCCAAGATATATTATTATAAATATTTTAAAAACTAAACAAAAACAAAATACAAAAAGTGTATCCGATGTTGGGATTCGAACCCGGTTCGGTCGGTACTACCTCCGCACGTGACTGTGAGAAAATTACCTATTTGTGAATTTGAACTGATACTTATAATATATTTTTACTAAAAAAGGAAAAACATAATACAAACAACAGTCTGTTGTTTAAGCGTCGAAATATTCCTCAATATCACTGTCCACTGGGAACGTGCACAGAAGGCTGGCGGCATTGCCACGTTGAATGGCAGTGCTTATTCTCTGTGCGAGAAATAAGCCAGCCCTCTGATCACGAGAAGCGTCGATCAGTCGATTTTACTAATAATTCAAAAAATATTATCCATAATAGATGGTTTAGATATCCTAAACCATCTACAAAAATCAAATTCCAAAAAGTGGACTTGAATATGGGATTCGAACCCTGTATCATCGGGCCGTTCGCGTTGGACTAATACCACATAATGCTAATACTCCATCCATTATTGACAGTCCAATGAAGTTTTCACTTCTGCCGTGTGGTCAGCACACACTCGTTTTTTTACCTGTTTTTGTGTATTTTTGTTTGTTCTAACTCAGGTATTTCTAACCTTTCTTAAACGTTCTTGCAATCAATATATTTAAGGGCATGTAATAATAATAATTTATATTTAATATTTTTTTACCTACGGATGTCTTGAATATTAAAATTAAATTTTAAGAGATACAATAGTAAAACGTAGTAGTAGTTGCTATCGCAAAACTGTTGTGGGTAACTAAACAGTTTTGCCTTTCCAAGCACTCTCAGAAAAAATGTATAATTGAAATAAAAATCGTGTAAACACTTTTGTGCGTGATTGTTATGTTATAATGAAATACCAATGCGCCGTCCTTTGCTGTTTTACGTCATGGTGTCAATCAACGAAGACAAATAAGATATTCGTCGATTGACACCGTGGTCCCAAACAGGTAAGTCAAAAAACGTCCTTCTGCGATTGACACCATGGTGTCAATAATCCGTGGTGTCAAACAGCGAAGGACCCGATATATTATTATTATAGTCTGGAATAATACAGAGACTACTTTCTTCCCGGAAAAAAAATGTACCTGAGTGGTTATGCACGCGAAGCCGCAGGCGGAAGCTTGTATTATTATACCTACCAAACATCGCAATATTACGTAACAGCAACTGCAAGTTTCATCTGTCGAGTGATTGCGTTCCGCTGCCTTAAGGCTTCAATAAACGATATTTCAGATGATTGCTTTCTTGAAACTTGTGAAATATATACAACTGTTTCTGTTTACGTTTCTGATTAGGTTTATTAATACATGTAGATATTCCCTTGAAGTGTTATTCAACCAGCGAGTTTATTTAGATGCTAATCATATATAACATAAACAGTGCAAATAAGGAGTATTCCACTTTGAGCACCTAAGGTATTCCACTTAGAGCACCAAAATAATAAATTTTATTTTATTTCTCATTGATTTTGGAGATTAAAATGCAATAAGTAAGCTAATGTTTAGCTTTTTTGGGCCAGCAACACGCAAGTGATACCTCTGGTTTTGCAAGCGTCGGTAGGCTACGGTGATTGCTAAATATCAGGCGGCCGTAAGATTGTTTGCCACCTAAGAAGTATGTAGTATAAAAAAGCTTGGGGTTTCGCTTCGAAATTAACTCAGAAATTAAGATTCATAGGAGAACCATAGTACCCGTCATAGCGTAAGACTATCTCAATTGTAGTCTCTCCTCACATAAGCTTGTGCTGACTACCTAATCAGTTTAATCAGGCTACTTATTCTGCTCATCTAAGAAGACGTAACTACGTGAGAAAAATCTTAAGTATAAATCTTAAGATAGGTTTTCTCAACATATATCTTGCCTTGTCGTTGTTCTTTCATTAGATGGGCATTATTGTACTCTTTAGCTGTAACTTGGTACCACAGGCTAAAAATAGAATGTAGTTTCTACCCCGCGGCTGCTGTAATGTCTTACGAAATAAATTGCCCATTATCGTTCCCAGGGGAAATCAATTGCGTTAGACAGAGGTCAGTTTTTAACCAAGATTACACGTCAAGGTGTACAGACAATAAGGCCTCATTCGATCCACTAAGAAATTTATCTGTTTCCATTCGACGCTTTTTTAACGGTCAATTTTTAAGTTTGTGGTTTTAGTAGGTTTTTATTTGCACGTCAGCGTATTGAATTTTGAGTGCGCTCTGTTTGCGTTCCTACCGCCCAGAGCTCAACAAACTATCAATTCAACGGACACTTTTTAACGGTTTAAAGGTTATTGCGGCTCACTGCAAGGGCTTAAAACACTTAACATCTAAATCGTAACTATGTGAATATATTTTATGGAAAAAGGGTGGTCCTGGTGAATGTTGTGGGTAGCCGAGATGTTAAACTCAGAACCGAATGCTGTGAGTGTGACGGTCTAGCAATGATAATGAATCGACTGAAAATGTAAGACAGCGATGCGCCGCAATGCGGTGACGGTTTCATTTCAGAGCCAAGGCACTCAGACGACTCGATTGCAAGATAATTATGCTTTATGGTGGTCAATCGAAAATTTTGCTTTTCGTTCAAATATGAATTCCTAAAAGTGTAGACAGATTTTTTGTACTAAATAAATACAAAAAATCTATCAACATTTTTTATGAATGTAGCGCTAAATTGGATCAATCAATAGCAATTGCTTATTTTCTTGATACAACAATAGGAAACCTAAATGGTATTTAATATCGTCTGTTGTAACATTTCTTTCTTTAGACTCAAGGTCACAGACTCTCTTTTAACTTTCATTACCAATGTTATTTCTTTAGAGCACAGCTCTCGTTTTTATACAAAAATATTTATTATATAACAGAGATCTTAGATGGGTAACAATGACATTGTTTTATTACAGCATAGTCTGTTTATATTACGTAAAAATCATACACTGAATATATTAGTAATTAGATTTTGTATTAATGTTATTTTGTGAAGAAAAAACTTTGTACCCGTTTTATCTTTCACTTCTTCATGCGCGCAATGAGCCTCAGAGAAGTGTGCGATAAAATTTGGCACTGTTAAAGTTCATGCGGAGAAATACTGTAGGAAGCAATTACGTTCGCATGTCGACCACCGGGCATACCACGTCCAGTTTAAATAAATACTCATTTTACTTGGGAGTACACTGCGAGTTACGATATAATGTCGTAATCTTACGTCAAATCCCATACATTTGCTTTTTTGACTTTTCGATTCGACTACCGTTTATGCCACTTGTCTAGAGGCTCAGTCGAGCTTGCTCTTTCGATTAGTGCTCTACCTAAAACGAATTGACTAGAAAATCTGACGATTACTTATATAGTAACGGCGGAACATAAAAACGGACATATATGATACATACCAACGAAACACATTGCCCTCCTTTTGGATTCATTCGCAGTCAAGTAATAAAACAGCAAATTGATTATATTCACTATGAAAGTGGCACACGTTAATCTAATATTTAAGTTAATTAGGAGCCATAGCAAAGTAAATGACGCATGCGACGATCTAGGGGAAAACGGTCATGTTTTTTTATGACATTACAATATAGTTCCACTTTTAAATATTGCAATCTATCTATATAGCCCGACTGGAGAAGTATCTCCTTACAGAAGACCACAACCAAATGGCTACACACTCCGGTGTGTCCTGTGTGTGAATACCTACAGATTTTAGCGCTCATTTAGGGATGCTTTTTTCATCATCATCATCTCAGCCAAAAGACGTCCACTGCTGGACATAGGCCTCTCTCAAGGTTTACCACAACTCTCGATCCTGAGCCGATGATGCTTTTTTAATGAAACGTTTTTCCAGGAATACTTAAATATAAAAGTTGTAGATATTTTTTTGGGGAACCAATACGGAAGTAATACCTTTAGCATTGCAAGCGTATCAACGTTTACAATTTTAAAGGACGAATACGACTAGGGTTGCCACCTTTTTTTGTAATTAAAGTTCATTGGTTATATTACACAAGAAAAAAGAAGTACACCGTATCAAATTAAAGTACAATTTATTTTTCTTTATGGCGCTGGCTTTCTGTGGGTCGCTGGCGAGTGGCAACATCGATTCAGCGCCAACCTTTAAATTCCGTTTAATGAAAAAATAACAACTAATCTTTTCAAAAGCATAAAGAAATCACATCATGCGAAATTAAGTATTTTCGTGTACTTTATTGCTCTCATTAAGTATGGAGTACAATTATCTGAAATAACGTACAATACTTTATTATAAAGTACGGCTGGCAACCCTAAATACGACCCAAAAAAGCCTATGAACCTACGGTAACTGCTTACCATCAGGTGAGCCGTGTGCTTGTTTGCCACCTAAGTAGTATCAACAAAACAAAAAAAACACCTGCCGGAATATCTTTCTATTCAGCCGAAAGACATCCCCTGCCGATCATAGGCCTCTTCCAAAGATTTCCACAGCACAGGTCACAGGTCCTGAGTAGCTGTAGTTAGTGGTCGCCAATCCAGAATCAAAATCATAAAAATATATAATAAGTAGACAGTTGCACACTCTTATAATTTAAGATATAGGTAACTATCTAATTAGCACACGTAAGTACTAAAGTGAAAATTTAGTCTTATACTAGTTGTTCAACTACCCGTAGTTTCATCCGTGCAAAGATATTTTTCTGAATCCAACTAGTAATGTCCTCCTTACCGAATCGGTCACGGCGGCTAATCTCAACGGTGACTAGCCATCTGCGCGGGAAATATTATAGTGCACAAGTGTGTGCACAAACACAAGTGCAGTCATTATTTTCTCACTCTCATAGTCTGATGAGACGGCAATCCGACACGACCGGAGAGAGATCAGGCGTAGGACCAACGGCTTTACGTGCTTACCGAGGCACGGGGGTGTAAACACCACCAATTTCCAAACTCCAAACTCTGGGCATCTATTGTGAATTTCTTGACAGAAAAATCCAATTTTTTTTTTGACCCAACCCGGGAATCGAACTCGGGACCTCGTTATCAGCAGTCACACACATCGACCACTGAGCCACCGAGGCAGTTACCAAAGTAGGTACCAAAAATGAGTATATTTAAAAAAATGCCTTAATAAATAAGTACTTAGATACCTATAGATTTTGCTCTAATTTGACTTTGTACCACATAAATGCCTCGTGTTCTTTCACTTTTGTATATATATAGAGTATATTAGGGTAATATATCAACAACATAAACACACGTGTAAAGATTGGAATCAACCTTCAATTTTACATATCACACAAAAAACATCAAAACAATGAATAGTAATTTAGTCTAACATTTGATATATTGCATGACCCGTTTAGTAGTTTTTAACAGAAATTACAAAAGTATTATAATATATATCTGCTACTGCGTTAGCCCTGAGTCTGGAGTTAGTTAGGGTCAATATGAACTTACCATCACCCGACAGAAAAAACTCTATTGCACTTAACTCAAATACGGGAACTTAAAGCGACAGTTGCAAGTTAATACATTATTTAACCACTGAACGTAGAACGTGATCCTATAACGAGCAACGTGGATATTTAAAATCTTTCAAAACGTGCACCTATCACAGTCACATAACGTGAGTGAAAGTCTAAAGTCAGGAATAATTTATAGTTTCTAGATGCTAATTCGATACAATTTTCAGTATAGAACTTCTTGAGTAGTACCTTGCAAACTAGCTATTAATTCCCATCATTCAACATCCGTTTCAAACTCACGTTTAGTGTAACATACACCTCGACACGTGGTCGGCAGTGGCGGTGGCCTGGACAAACATATATGTTACGAGTACGAATACTTCGAACATTAATCTGTTTGTTGTCAATGTTACGTCTGTCCACGCTATTTTCATAACGAAGGTGATTGCTACTTTAAACTAGATTTTTGCTACATTTTAAGACTATTCAATCAATAATAGATAATTTTAACAAAACTAGATTTTTGCAACATTTTAGGATTATTAAATCAATAATAGATAATTTTAACAAAAATAAAATCAATCTAATCGCAATCCGTGAAATACTTATCATTGAGAAGTTCAGATGGCCAAATGATTTACAATCTGCATCGTGAGGAAGCCCACACATGTCTTAGAAGAAATTCTAAAGACATGTCTGATTCACCAACCCACTAATACGGGTTGTTAAATCAGACCATCTGTGTGAATGATAGGTCAGCGTGTGTGAATTAACTCCTAAAACCTTATATCTCTTGATAGAGGATAGACCCTTGCCCAGTAGTGGTACATATATGGGTGGCTATATATTATTATTATTACTTCTTCTTATAGCTAAATATTAGCTTCATTTATTACCTACTTACAAATTTAAATACTTATATATTTCTTTTCATTCTCATGTACTACTTCAGTGACTTAGACAGGTCACTGAATTAATGTACAAAAATGTCGAAAACATTGCGATAGAAAACTCACAAGTTTTTTATTAATCTTTGAAAGTAATCTTCAGAAGAGTCACGTTTCGTGAATTTCAAAGTTCAACAACTGGCAATAAAAATGTTTAGGTCACATTTATTTGTAATTTCAATTAATTTGTTATATGCATACCTAAGAGTTGGGGCGGAAAGGTTCTAGAGTGGCGACCACGAACTGGAAGACGCAGCTTGGGCAGGCCTCCAACAAGGTGGACCGACGACCTGGTAAAGGTCGCAGGCAACCGATGGACAAGGTCAGCTCAGGACCGAATGATGTGGAAGACCTTGGGGGAGGCCTATGTCCAGCAGTGGACGTCTTGTGGCTGATATGGATACCTAAGAGTAACGGTGAGAGCTGGGCAATCCTAAGAGAATCAGAATGTACGAATGCTTTGTACCTTTGATCGTATTAATCTAATTTATGAAATTATTGTTAATGGTGCAAGAGGATTCTGGACCCGTCTATTATATTTTGACAGGCCTGTTGATCTAGTGGTTAGTGACTCTGACTACTACGGGTCGTGGGTTCGATTCCCACCCAGGACAAATCTTTGTGTGATGAGCAGGAATGTTTGTTCTGTGTCTGGGTGTAATTTATCTTTAACATATATGTATTTAGGAATATATAAGTATGTTTATCAGTTGTCTGGTTACCATAGTACAGGCTCTGCCTAGTTTGGGATCAGATAGCGATGTGTGAGTTATCCCGAAAATATTATTATTATATTATAGTAATCCTTCTAATATTATAAATGCGAAAGTTTGTAAGTATGGATGGATGGATGTTTGTTACTCTTTCACGTAAAAACTACTGAACGGATCTGGATGAAATTTGGCACAGAGATAGATTATGGTCTGGAATAACACATATATATTTTACAGCGATAACCGACATCCACGCGGGCGGAGCCGTGGGCAACAACTAGTGTATTATATGATATAGAAGAAGAAAGAAAGAATATCAATACTGACTTGTTAGTCTAGTGGTTAATGACTCTGACTACTAAGCCTGAGATCAAGCGTTCACTTCTCACCCAGGACAAATCTTTGTGTGACGAGCACCATTGTTTGTTGTGTGTCTCGGCAAATTTTAAACATCATAATATGTGCAGTATTTATAAATATACTAGCTGTTGCCCGCGGCTCCGCCCGCGTGGATTTCTGTTATCGCTGTAAAAAGTAGCCTATGTTTTATTCCAGACCTATAATCTATATCTGTGTCAAATTTCATCCAGATCCGTTCAGTAGTTTTTACGTGAAGGAGTAACAAACATCCATCCATCCATCCATACTCACAAACTTTCACATTTATAATATTAGTAAGGATAAGTATGTTTAACAATTTGCTTGCCTATTTCGGGATCAGATGGCCGTGTGTAAGTTGTCCTAATACATTATTATTTCTTAAATAAAATAGACGACCTCGTCAATAGGAGCCCTACCGGGTTGACCAGATATTTTGAGAGAAGTTTACATTGTAAGGTCATAAAACGTACACAATCAATTAACATGAGGACGATTTTGTTTACAATTCAGTATGACGGAAGAAAATTCTCGAACGTTCTTGAAGTGGTGAAATTTCTATTAGCTAGGTTAACCGTGCGAATGCAATATTTCATCTCATTATTTATTTCAGACATTTAACAGTTATACGCTAGGCATAGTTAGATTAGTTAACAGAAAAGGTTGAGAATATGTATATTTATGTGAATGTATGACACACACCAAAGCGGTGGTGGCCAAGTAGGCAAGTAACCGACTTGCACGCCAGAGGTGCGAATTCGATCCCGGGTGGCAGTACTAATGTGAATTTCACTTTGTGGAGGTTATATTATGTTCTTATCAAATGATTCACCATCTGCTAACGGTAAAGGAAAACATCGTAAGGAAACGAAGTCGTGAATTTTAAAGACATGTCTGATTCACCAACCCGCATGTGTGAATTAAGGCCTAAACCCTTTCTCTATATTTTAATAGATTCGTGCCCAGCAGTGGGACATATGTGGGTTGCTGTTATTAATAAATTATATATAACACACAACAATGTCCGCAAGAATTATATAAAAAACTGAGTATTGATCTTCACCAGTGAGCTTGTGACCACAGCCATTGTAACCTAATCGAAACGTCAAACAATCTTACGGTAAATAAAGCATGTTCTTGTACTCTTTGTAGATATACATATTACTAGCTGTAGCCCGCGGCTCTGCCCGCGTGGATGTCGGTTATCACTGTAAAAAGTAGCCTATGTGTTATTCCAGACTATAATCTATCTTTGTGTCAAATTTCATCCAGATCCGTTCAGTAGTTTTTACGTTAGTAACAAACATACATCCATCCATCTATCTATCCATCCATCTATCCATCCATCCATACTTACAAACTTTCGCGTTTATAATATTAGTAAGGATTATCGTAAAGAGTCATACTCGTGTTAAATAAATTAATTTAAAATAAGAATGCTTATATAAGTTCAATTTAAAAAATAGAAAAAGAACAGACAACAATTGGAATCTAAAGAGCAGTTTTTTCACATTGCAATCACTGCACATCTGAGTACGTGTATAAATCTCATTTCAACTTATGCTGTGATCGACCGATCATATTATAATTGTCCTTCAATAGGAGTCATTAACATTGAGACCGTAAACATGTTTTTAAGCAAATATACTTTTAACAAATGCTTTTTGAATTCGTAGCGTACGTTCAACAAATATCAGTGAACTTTTAGTACAATAAGCCTGCATGGATTATTTTCCATATTTGATGACGATGGAAACTTTTTAAGTGTATGTTACTGTAAAAGTTTGAACTTCGGTTATTGATAGATTATCCCATTAAAATCTTAGAATTTAGTTGTTACGGTGAAAAATATATCTAGAGTGCAGTAGTAATTACATTTGGCGCTCTAACCTTATAGGGCTTTATAAATAATAATAATAGCAGCCCAGTATTTCTATCTTACTTCAGCGTACCAAAGACCAAAGTCTGTTTAATAACTATCAGATTAAATAAAGCATGATTTCGAAATATATTTCCCACATTTTTCTTTGCAAGATAGAAAAAGCTGAGGAGTTATGTGCGTGCCACTTTCTTAGCATTTTCAATAGCTCCATAGTTTGACATAGCTCCCCGCATCTCGGAAACCGATGTACCAGCGAATACATCAATATTATTGTATAACTTTATCTACTACTTAGGAGGCGGAGGTACTCGTAACTAGATGCACTCTCTAAGCGGTAATCGGAACGGTTTTCGTAACGCAAACGTCTCCGGGTATCGGTGTTAACAGTGGTTAGAATACTACAGAGACCTATTAGGCGATATCAATAACTCTGTTACCATGTTGGTTGCTAATTACTCCATAAGAAGACTTGCTCTTATAAATAATATTTATATTTTTATATAGGTACCATCTAAGGAAGCCATTATTCTGTAAAGATTGACAGATAAAATATGTACGATAATGCATATCTGTTGGAACAAGATGCAAGTTTTAATGAAAAAATAACATTGTTGCCAAAAAGATTTTTGGTAATTAAAATTGTGAATGGTGTCATCTTTCCATTAAATGATTAACAAATTAATATGAATAATATGTTAACAATGACCTCTCATATTTATAAACAGGAGGTTTGTTAACATACATGTGCCATTTGACTGACAATGCAGGTCCAATGCTTTTTATTTGACCTCAAATATACGACAGGTAAAATATTGCAAGTAAAAGCAATATAGTAAGTATATTCTTTTAGATGCTGTGGTATCACTGACTTTACATAATAACACCGGTGTGAGTCAGATTCACACCGGTAGGTAGTACAAGTTCCAGTGTGAATTTCACTTTGTGAAATTTATTTGTAGGTACGTATGTTTGATCCGTCAACATACATTATGCCCGTGTATGTGATTTGAGGTCTAAATTATCTTTGCTCTACTTATACAGGAGACCCGTGCCCAGCAGTGTGACATAAATGGGTTGCTATTATCTATACTAATATTATAAAGCTGAAGAGTTTGTTTGTTTGTTTGGTTGAACGCGCTAATCTCAGAAAGTACTGGTTCGATTAGAAAAAATCTTTTTTTGTTGAATAGTGCATTTATCCAGAAAGGCTATAGGCTATATAACATCACGCTATGATCTATAGGAGTGGAGCAGTAGTGAGATATGTTGCAAAATCGGGGACAAAAAATCCAAATTACCATGCGGACGAAGTCGCGGACGACCCCTAGTTAATACTTTAAGATAAGAATCTAAAAGTAAAAAAAAAAGATTAATAAAAAAAGTGATTAATACTTGTATTGGTGAAAAAGATTTTATCAATACAAATATTAATTACTCTTTAATAATAACAAATGCTTGATTGTAAAATTGTTAACAATTAATTTCAAGATAAATCTCGTAAATTTCTCTTCATCATTATCACGTGGCGACTTAAGGCTTGGGCTTTCAACCGAGAGCCCCTGTCAGAAACTGAACGCAGATTGAAATAAAACACGTGCCGCGATTGCGCCTGTTGTTTATCATTTAGATTTCTATTGATTGCAAATAATAAAATTAAAACAATCAATTTTGTCCAAGAACTCATCAAGTACTCTTTATTCTTTTTCTGAGGCCAACTTGGTGACAGAGTTATTTAGATTACCCATATTTAGGCCTTTGTCGTGATATAATCACTGTTAACAGTCGGGATCGATTTTAATATACCCTCCGAAGCTCGGAGACACTCAGATGAAATACGATATGTGTTACCCATCAATAGGGTTGCCGCGCCCTTGGTAGCTTAACCCGTTGATCGTTAACTGAACAGCGAGTACACCTGGCTATGAACCCTTTATACTTCTCTTATTAATTCTGTAAATGTTTTTAATAGTATATGAGTTGACTGCCTCGGTAGTCCAGTGGCCGCAGTATGCGCCTGCTGTGTACAAGGTTGTGGGTTCGATTCCAATACAGGACAAAACTTTGTGTGACCCACAAAGAATTGTTCTGAGTCTGGGTGTAATTTGTGTCCGTTAATTGTATGTTTGTAAAGTCCCCCGCGACACAGAGCTTGTTCTCTAGTGCGGGAGTTGTCTTTTTATAACAAAAAAAAGTTATATCTATGACACATACAATATTTCCAGTTTAAGTAGTAGATGGTATAAATACGTAGGTACTTACTTGTTATTATTTTACAGCTGTTCTTGAAATATTGACTTAAGAGAGGTACACAAGCGGTGTAAGCCTGACTTGGGACATAGTGGTGCAGTTTCTTTTAGTGCTTGAGTGCAGGTCTTAAGGATGTGTCCTTAATAAAACCGCTCTCTTATCCCAGGGATATTCCATCACAAAACACTGGTGTAAATTTGTTGATGCCCCAGGTATTACAAATATTAATTGGCTACCTGCTTACCATTAGGCAGGCTATGGTTGTTTACTACCAAAATAGTATATAAGAAAATTAATTGATTGGAAAACTAATACAAATATTTTTATCTTGGAACTCATGGAGTTCTTAAAACTCTTTAGTACTCTTAGTATAGGTAGTCCGTGTGGTGACGGAGTAAGAATACAAATGTCACCACCCCTTTCCATCCCGAAGGGTGTCGTAAAAGTCGACTAAGGGAGTAAGTCAGGCAGACAATATCCACTGCTAGAGAGGGAAAACTCGAAACAAAACCCGTCTGGCCAGCGTGGTATAGTAGGCTAATATCCCTCCAATTGTATGGAGGAGACCCGTGCCCAGTAGTGGGACGTTTATGGGTTGAGATGATGAGATGATGAATAGTATAGGAGTTATATCTATAACACTTCTTAAAGTAGTGAGTATACCGACTTGTTATTATTTAATAGCTTTTCTTCAAGAATAGATCTTTAATGCCATTAAATTATGCGAATATTTTACACTGTTCCACATTGTACCAACCTATGTATAATACCCGGCAAAGATCTCGTATAATAAGTCAGCGTAGTTCGCGCATGTCTTTGCCATACTTAGTCCAATTGCAAGGTGCATAGTTTGACAGTATTAACCAATGACACGAATCCTTCAATCCTGTGATTGGTTCATTGTCGCGCCCCGACCCCCGCTACCCGCACATACCACCAAAGAGACCTAAAAACGCTTTTTGCGCAATTGTTCAAGATGTTTGCCGGGCATAATACTGTATGTTTAGTTTGAGTCATGAATATGCTTTCAAAATCTCTTGTCTTTAGTCATATAAAAATACAATTTACATGTAATTCACATCAAAATATTCCATGCTTGCAAATTACCGCACTTTATTATCTTAACACGTGTAGGTCACTATCAGACAATATCAAATTGCCTGCCAGATAGTTGTCGTAAAAGTTTTCATGTCCGTGAAAATACGTCCTAACAATAATACATTTTGCAACGTTGATGTGTTCCGGCATTAAAATAAAAGATCTGTGTTTTCGTTCATCAAGGTCAAGGACTTGGATACCTGCATTATGTATGCAGACCATGGCTACTTCGATATCTAACAAATTACAATATTTGCAATCAATCAGCGTGATGCTTCCTTGTAAAATAAGATTAATGGAATACTCTACGAGAGCTTAGTGTTAGCAGACGAATGCCAGTTTTAATTCAACCTTAGTATATTTTAGGATTTGAAAAAGGATTTTTATGGACTTTCAATCTAATTTATTATTTTTGTGTATCTTAATGGATGTACTTTAAGATAATTTATAAGCTACTTATAAATTTATTATGATGCGTTTAAATTCTGTGCAATTTCATGTTAAAGATTTAAAATAGTTATTTAATTGTTATTAAATTATTGGACATATTTAAGAGATTAATATGATAGCTTTAAAATCAAAGTTAATATAGATAGAAATTGTAACTCAAAGGTCATTTATTTTGTAATACTTATAATATTAATTAAATTATTACAGTAATTTAAGACATTGATTAATGGGAATCCTCTTTATCTCCAAGGTGATACATTTGCAAAAACTAGTCTTGCTCTGAAACAACATTATCGCAATCAATCTTAACATACCCCTGTCGAAAGTAACGACATTGAGATCCCAAGTGTCCAATTTCCAATGTTAACCAATTAAATTCTAGTAAGATATCAAAACAATCGTGTGTATGCGTATGTGTGACGTGTTGAATTTCTCAAATTATGAATGGAGATGCGCGTAGATCGGAGGACAAGGTCCCAGTTGATGGATCGAGGCCGGGAAGCGGGATAAACGGATTTATAAACAAAAATTATAGTTAGTTATATGCGACATAGTATTTTGTTAACTATTACATCAAACGAACCATTATTCTACTTGTTATATTTGTTAAATTGAACGTTAATTTAATCGCCTTTACCTCAATTTATTATGTTTATTATAGTCGTAGACGTCGCCGTCGTGAGCCCTTCATTCATGTCCCGTCTGCATTGATGCGTCAATTATGTATTTCAGAAACCTCATTGACCGTGTAAATAATAGAAAATATTTTTACGAGCTCCGAAGTTGATTTCAATTGAATGTGATGATTTATAGATGTGTTCACAAGTTCACGTCGGTTATTTTAGGACTTCCCGTCTATTTTTGGTGATAGGACATTTCGAAATGCGTCTATAATTAGCTAGTTAGGTTCTTTGAGAGCTTAGTTATGAATATTTCTGTTGTTTATTGGCATGTGACCCTGAATGGTATGCCAGAGGTCGTGGGTTCGATTGCTGACACATCTTTTTATGGTGAACACGATTATTTGTCCTGTGTCTGGGTGTAATTTATAAATAACTAGCGACCCGCCCTCGCTTCGCTTCGGTTTATATACTGTATTTCTCTATTATACCATTCATGAATTATACATATAAACCTTCCTCAAATCCGTTACATAGTTTTAAAGATCTAATCATACATAGGGACGGACAGACAGCGGAAGCGACTTTGTTTTATACTATGTATTGATGATTATCTATGTATTTAGAAATATTTATGTATGATGACCAGTTGTCTGGTTGTCATAGATACTGACTAATTTAGGATAAGATGGCTGCATGTGAGTTCTACCAAGATTATAAGAATATTATCAATTAAAACAAAGCTCTACTATCGCTGTCTAAAATAGCTTGCTAGAATCGATTAATTTACGAACTTCCGAGTTATTTTTATGCGAGGGGGAAGTGACTTCTCTCTGACCTTGAGATTGGGCTTACACTTTCGACATTGAATTAACTATAGCACGTGACTGTACTTACATGGCGTGCTATGTATTAAATCGATATTATGTTCGGAGTCTGCGTATTCTTTGTGCTCGTGATTTCAATTTCACTAATGACCTGTAAAACCCTTCAGCGATGCAAGGATTATGCCCTAGAGTGGTGGTCATTTAATACAAAAAACAGTTGACAGTAGATTAGACAGCGTTTAAATGTATCAATCAAATCAAGGAAAATGCATTTAGATCAAATTCATGATGTTTATGTGCGTCAATAACAATTGCTGTAACACATTCGATCCAATGAAAATTATACATTGTGTAATTTACACGTATTAATTAAACCACTTATCATCTGCAAACGGGGAAGAAAAGCATTGTGAGGAAACCTACATACATGACTTGGACGGAATTATAAAGGCATTTCTGATCCACCAATTTGAATTGGATCAGCGTGTGTAGAACAAGGCCTGAACCTTGTATAGGATAGATAGAGAAGAGAGTCTTCCTTACAATACACCCGAAGTCATGACAGAGGTGACCCTCTATTGTTTATAATTTAGATAATACTATTCTTGTAGGTATATATAGCATAGTTATTTTCTGCAATAAATGTTGTTATTTTAAAGACAACTTCCGTACTAGAGAACAAGCTCTGTGCTGCGGGGGACTTTACAAACATACAATTAACGGACACAAATTACACCCAGACTCAGAACAATTCTAATTATAGCATGGAGTTCTTCAAGAAAGGAGTTATAAGGTTTTTAAAGGGTCGGCAACGCGTGAGTGACACCCCTGGTGTTGCAAACGTCCATAGGCTACGGTAACTGCTTACCATCAGGCGGGCCGTATGCTTGTTTGCCACCTTGGTAGTTTAAAAAAAATGTGGATCACACAAAGTTTTGTCCCTGTGCGGGAATCGAATCCACAACCTCGTGCACAGCAGGCACATACTACACCCACTGGACCACCAAGGCAGTCTCTGCCTAATGGCAGATTTTATATATGGAAATTAATTAATATTAATTTCCATATATAATATATTAATTAAAAAAATAATAGAATATAACTCTGATAATAATTAATTTCCATAAAGGATCAGCCGATGATTACAATTCTCAGTGTTATCACAAAGACAAACATTTCACAGCTATCCTTGTTAATTCTCAATGGTTGACTTTGTCTAATTAATACCCGTCTTTGTAAGCTTACATATTCATTCTCCTTATAATAATCCTTTATAAATTCAGTGGAGCTTTCATAAAAGTAAATAATATACCTTGAACTGCCACAACATTGCAATGACACAGTTTTAGTACGTTCACCTCTTCACTTGTCATAAAAACTGATGAGTACGTACAATAATTTGTAAGTACATTTATAATGCGATCAAAAATCAAAAAAATATAAAGTACTAGCTGTGGCACGCGGCTCCGCCCGCGTGGATGTCGGTTATCGCTGTAAAAAGTAGCCTATGTGTTATTCCAGACCATAATCTTTCTCTGTGCCAAATTTCATCCAGATCTGTTTAGTAGTTTTACGTGAAAGAGTAACAAACCATCCATCCATCCATACTTACAAACTTTCGCGTTTATAATATTAGTAGGATATTTATTTATTTTTTATACTACTCCCCGCCTGTCACGACTTCATCTGGGTTAAAGAAATTTATACCCAATTAGGAATTTCATTTCTAGAAATATCTTCTTATAGTGCTCATTGACTGGCTTATTGGTCTAGTGGTTAGTGACTGTGACTGCGGTCTAGTGGTTAGTGACTGTGACTGCTGCGCCGGAGGTCGTGGGTTCGATTCCCACTCAGAACAAATGTTTGTGTGATGAGCATAAATATTTTCTCTGTGTCTGGCTGTTAGTTATTTATGTATGTATTTAGAAATATATAAGTATGTTGATCAGTTGTCTGGTTGCCATAGTACAGGCTCTGCCTAGTTTGGGATCACATGATACCATAATATTATTATTATTTACGTCATTTAGGGAACCTTATGCAATAATAATATATTTGGACATCTCACACACGGTCATCTGATCCCAAACTAGGCAGAGCTTGTACTATCGAACTAATACACAGGTGGAGCCGCGGGCAACAGCTAGTTGTATTATAATGTATTAGAACATGTATTTAAAAAAATGTTACGCCAAATCTCTCACATAATAAATTTCGTTAAATAAATCCTATGTCAACAAGAGAGACATTATTATGAATGACAATGATACTTTTGGACAGAATTATTGCCTCAATTAACCTCACTGTTTTGTTGCTATGCCGAGGCGTTTCTAAACGAATTACGCTATACATTGTGTAATACAGTGGCCGGTGGCGGAATGCCACCGTTTTGTAAATTTATGGCATCGTAAACAGCCAGTCTCTGACCATCCCTGCGTCGAAGTATTGCAGCGCTATAGCTATTGAATGAATGTATCCAATCAATTTTAGCATCAAAGACTAATCTGCACAGTTGTGCCAAAATTGTACAATTTACCATCAAATAAACACTATTGTTTACTCATCTTATACTGCTAACTAGCTGTTCCTCGCGGGTGTACCCGCGTTTATAAAAACGGATTTTTAACACTATTGCAATGCTTATTTCATCAGCTATCTTGCAGTGAAAGTTCAGCCAAAATCGGTTCAGCCGTTTCGGTGATGAGCAAACAAACGGGTAACCATTTTTTTGTTATAAGTGCCGCACTTGCTTTTATATTCATTTAGTATACAGCTGTTATTTTGAAACAACAGACAGTAACTTTAATTTTGTTTATTCGTATACATATTATGTGCGCACGTATCTGACGTTTCAGGTACTATTTTAAATAATCGAATACGACATCATAATGAAACTGTTTCACTTCCTGAAAATGATGTTGTTTATCGAAAAATGACTTATATAAAATGTTCGTGGAATGACTGTATGCACGTCTTTAATTAGATTTGGAATCTTTCATTTTGAAGTATTCCATATTGGGCACCCGTTTTAATGGCACCTGAGTAAATGGCACCTAAGGTATTCCACATTGGGCACCTACCGATATTTTTCGCAGGTGCCATTAGTGGAACATATCGATATAAAAATATCGGTAGGTGCCCAATGTGGAATACCTTAGGTGCCATTCACTCAGGTGCCATTAAAACGGGTGCCCAATATGGAATACTTCTTCAATTTATAGCAATCAAAAGTAAATATTTATTCATACAAGCTATAAATAAATAGTTATTCATAGTCTCATTTACAATGCGGTTTAAAAAAATGTTTGCTTCACGTCCGGGATACGAAGGCATAGTAAACATAAAACAATTATTCATCAAGGTGAATACAGGTTTTAATGCTCTGGCATCATCATTATGAACTCTGGACAATAATATTTGTTTAATTTACGACGTGTTCGTGAATATGACCTTTAAATTTTGTATAGAATTGCAATTTATTTTTACGAATTCAATTATAAATTGGAATTCAAGTTTAAAAAAATACTGAGTACTGTTTTTTTCTTTATTGATATAAGAGAGGTAAGCTAGCACACTACACACAAAGTTCTTGCCCGTTATTTGGCTATGTAGTAATTTGGCTATAATTTGGCCACATAGCCAAATAGTTACACACAGCGGCGTACTTGTGTTACTGTATGCGAGTACAGCAAGCGCTTATTTAGGGATACGTTTTTAACTAAACGTTTTCCTAAACCAGGAATTGTGCTCAACCCACAAAGATTTATTTCAGGTGGGATTTGAACCCTAACTAACCTATCTTGAATCTCCGGCTTAGCTGTCAGGGTCAATAACCGCTATACCAACAGTAATCTTAAATCCGTTCGGAAAATTCTACAAAGGACTGAAATATTATACTTAAATAAAAATTGTTTGATTAATACTGGTCTAAGTACTGTTAATATAACAGAAATGTCTGGTAACTACAAATAGACAAATACAATAAACAAATTCCAGTCGAGTCTGCTCCGTTAACGTGTATTCTACTACATAATGTCAGTCTGTAACCTCATTTTATTTAATTTGATTACACAACACTCGCGGAGTGAAAATTTTATGAATGGAAATCTGGTGGGGCATTTGTTTTATTTTAAATTCATATATTATGTTAATTTATTAAGATAGACAGACCTACATTCGTTTCAGTTATCTCTAGACATGTTTGTAGAACAACAGAGTCTTTCATAATATTGCAATCTTGCAAATAGAAGATATAGGTCATATTTGTTTGTTCTATTTGAAAATTATGTAAGAGCAATGATATTTGAGCTAAAATGTTTTATTGGGGGAAAGGGGACATGATATGACACAAAATTCACATTTTTATAACTTACTAGCGTTTGCACGTGGCTTCATCATCATCATCTCAGCCGAAAGACGTCCACTTCTGGACATAGGCCTCCCCCAAGGTTTTCCACAATCCTCTGCCGACCTTGTCCATCGCTTGCCCGCAACCTTTACCAGGTCGTCGGTCCAACTTGTTGGAGGCCTGCCCATGCTTGGTCTTCCAGTTCGTGGTCGCCACTCTAGAACCTTTGCACGTGGCTTAGTTTGCTTCAAAGTCATTTTACGTTAACTGGCCATTTGGTCTAAGTAGTGACCCATACATCCATTATGATCTTTACATAGTATAAAACAAAGTCTCTCCCGGTGTCTGTATGCTAGCTTGTAAACTGCGCAACGTATTTTAATGCACTTTTCAGTTATAGATAGAGTTATTCAAGAGGAATGTTTATATGTATAATATATGCATAGTATAATTGAGAAATCAGGAAAAACCGAAGCGAAGCGAGGTCGAGTCGCTAGATATAAATAAATTACACCCAGATACGGAACAAATGATCGTTCTCATATTACAAAGATTTGTCGTGTTTGGGAATCGAACCCATGACGTCTGGCTTAGCGGTCGTGGTCACTAACCATTAGAAAGGTCAGTGTTATTATAACGCGTAAAGTAATGATATCTTGACAAAACTTGGAAAGTTCCCACGCACTATATCAGATCCATTATCTTATTATTAGGATATTGTTACTCCAATGTCGTTAACCTAAAGAATTTACCTCACCGAGGCTTAGTAGTAAACAATTGTGTTATTTATACATCAATCAAATTGTGCTTGGTTTAATTCTCGATACTATAAACAAGTCAGGGAGATTGGGCAATATACCAGCAAGCTAGCCTGCCTGAGGAAAGCTTCACCTTCTTCTTATCGTTTGGTTAGTGGCCAACCTGGTGGCAGAGTTATTTAGATCGCTCATACTTAGGTCGAAGAATTGCCTCAATTAAGTGGCAATGGGCAGGGCACATAGCTCGCAGAACCGATGGCCGTTGGGGCAGAAAGGTTCTAGAGTGGCGACCACGAGCTGGAAGACGCAGCGTGGGCAGGCCTCCAACAAGGTGGACCGACGACCTGGTAAGGATCGCGGGCAACCGATGGACAAGGTCAGCTCAGGACCGAATGATGTGGAAGACCTTGGGGGAGGCCTATGTCCAGCAGTGGACGTCTTGTGGCTGAGATGGCATACTTAGGTCTCTGTCGTGATCTATGTGACTGTCAATAATCAGAACCGACTTTAAACGTACTTTCCGAAGCATGGAGACGCTCAAATGAAGTACCACTATGCGGTCATCCATCATGTTATTTTTTTTGCTTTTAAAATAAAGACAACTACCGCACTACAGAACAAGCTCTGTGTCGCGGGGGACTTTATTAACATACAATTAACAGTCACACAAAGTTTTGTCCTGTGTGGGAATCGAACCCAGAACCTTGTGCACAGCAGGCGCATACTGCGAGTAAGTGAATACAGGACTTCAGCGCTCGTTTTCTTATCCCAGAAAACTTTGGTGTCACAAGATGTAAGTTCAACAAAGCACAAAGCAGAAGTAATACTCTTGGTATTGCAAGCTTCCATAGGCTCCGGTGACTGCTTACCATTAATACTTTGTTATAATTACTGTTAACAAAGTCTGTTGTGAGGTTTATTTTGAGTGAACGAAAACAAATTAATATTAAAATTCTTTCCAAACTACATGTACTACGTACTCACTTTATTTTTAAAATAACAATCTTCAGCACTAGGGCACTTTATAAACTTACAATCCACGGCAACAATGTAGGTCCTCTCAGGCTTGGAACAAAATGGATCACACAAAGTTTAATTCTATGTGGGAGTCAAACCCACAACACTTGTCTAACTTGGCTCTGTATTGGTGGTGCAGTCAATAATATTACTTTATTAAGAATTACATAATTTTCTCTCTAAATTAAACTTTAAACATTTACCTACTTACTTTATCATAAATATTAAGTAAACTAGCAAGTTTCGCTTCAGACAGTAAAAAGGTCATGTTTTTATCAAGTTATCTTAGTACTAAAACTAACTTTATTTTTTACTAGGTATGTAGATCGATTTGTTATTTGAAATGGCAAGAGGAACTTTAGGAGAGTGGTTATAAAATGCTATATTTGTGACATTTAACTTGCTACTTTTACGAGTATCATTTACAACGCGTATGCCAAAAGCTTTCTCTCTTTTACGCTTGGTGGTCCAGTGGCCGCAGTATGCGCCTGCTGTGCACTAGGTTGTGGGTTCGATTCCCACACAGGACAAAACTCTGTGTGAGCAACAAAGAGTTTTTCTGAGTCTGGGTGTAATTTGTGTCCGTTAATTGTATGTTTGTAAAGTCCCCCGCGACACAGAGCTTGTTCTGTAGTGCGGGAGTTGTTTTTTTTGAAAAAAAAAAACAAAACAAAGAAAACTTCTAGACCGTATGTAGGTACTCGTATGTGGACAGTTACAAATATGTGCACAGCTACAAGTAGGTATGTGCGCAACCACAGACGTACTGTTTATTCCTTCACTGTCATGTCATGTCTCCTTCAGTCTTTTGGGACGGCCATCCGCCACTACGGGAGAGAGATCTGACTCAGGACCACGGCTATTACGTGCTTTTAGAGGCACAGAGTATGTTTTTCGATGGACAAGGTCAGCTCAAGGCTGAACGAGCCACCACACCGACCTACCTGATTGTGAATGGTAACCACAGTTCATGGACTTCATTAGATTTTCATGGACTCATTCTGTATGGTATATTGGTTTCCGTTCCTTTTCGTTACCACTAATATTGTAACTTATACCAAATTGTAAATGTTATATCCTGGCTATTAAAAAGAGTGACCCGAGTTTCTTGCCAATTCTTCTCGAGGCCCTACGATAGTCAGCGAATTAGCCGTTGGAAAAAAGTATGCTATTTTTATGACATTCATAAGTATTATTAGTATGTATTTGATCTTAATGAATAAATGAGTTTGACTTTGACTTGACTATGATATATGTTCCACTGCTAGGCACATAGTGTAATAAAGAATCTCATTTTATAGTCCTTCTTATACTATATTTAGGCCTCAATTTACACATGCTGGCTTAATGGAGGTTGGTAAATCAGACATGTCTTTAGAATTTCTTCTAAGATATGTGAATTTCCTCACGATGGCATCCGGTAAATCATTAGATTAGTACATATAAATTCCACAAAGTGAAATTTACATTGGTACTTGTATCTACCACCTGGTATCGAACTTATACCGCTTGTGTGCAAGTCGGTTACTTTTCCACTCGTCTACCACCGCTTATTAAAGCTAAAATATAAATTACAAAACGCAAAAGTAATATTTCCTTCATGAACTTAACAAACACAGACAATTAAAAAGTCATAAAAGTAAAAATACCAGGGTTAGGTATATCAATAAAATTCTTTATTCATATATCATCTCGTCTTCAATGTAAGACCTTAGCGCTGACATTAGGAAGTAAATAAAAATGTTTAATGTTTATTTTGAACAACGGACTAGTTAGATTTAGTACTCTCTTAAAGCAACAATGACCATGGGAGATGTATTTGTGAGACCAATAAATGTTATGGACGTAAGACGACGTATATCCCAACATACTTACTATTACTTATAATTTGATATAGGTACGAAAATATCCTTGCCACCTGAGCTTTTTCATGGTAAATGTAGTGAAAGGCGTTGAGGCGATTTCAGACTAGCGATTTTCTATGCGTAGAAGTTCGTTTTGGCACAATGTGTAACAATCGAGCATGCACAATTAAATAGCTATATATAGTGGTGTAGTTGTGTTCCTGTCCGCTGGACGGTAGCAATACCAGAGCCTCTAGACAAGTGGCATAACCGATAATCGAATCGAAAAGTCAAAAAGAAAATGTATGGAATTTGACGTGAGTCTACGATTTAATGTCGTAAACTTACGTCAAATTCCATACATTTTCTTTTTGACTTTTCGATTCGATTATCGCTTATGCCACTTGTCTAGAGGCTCTGGTATTGCTACCGTCCCGCGCACAGGAACACTTGTCACTCGCGCGTTGTCGACTTTATATTTTGTCATTGTCATTGGTCCAGATCTCCAGTTGCTCATTCAAGGAAATTGTTTATATAGTAACGTATACCTTATTCCATGATTACCCGCAACATAGGGAACTAGTGTTACAAGATATAGGGAAGAAAACTTGAGAGTAAGGCTTCTGGAATAGCAAACGTCCATTCAGATACTGATACCATCAGGCGGGCGGCACGCTTGATTGCCACCGTGGTAGGATAAAAGAAGATACAACACGAATATTCCATATGAGACAAGACGCGTTCATAAGCTCATATCTTAGTCATTCATGCTATTGACACTGCCCACTCAACAGATAATTTCACAAACTAGGTCTAACCGACAGCCCACTCTGTAGAGGCAGCATGAGGACCGAAGAAACCACGTCCTAATGTAATTCAGGCGCATAGAAGACCATGGGGTATGGACCCTCAAAACAACGGTCTCACTACCTGAAGCTACTTAGGTCGCCTACTGAACTTGAGTTGGTTGGAATATCCAACAAGAAAGTCGTGCACAAAGGCCCACTTGAGCGACCAAATGCTGAAAACGCCCTGTCAAATGAACTATGCTGATTTAGATACGGAAAAGTGAAAAACGGTTTGTAAAATCGCTAGTGCCACAGTTTGAAACCGCCTTTACACACACGGAAATTGAGAGGAGGGTCACTCTATTCTGACAGTTCGAGAATCGACTAATTAGGGTCACCTTTGTATGTACTACGTCTAGAAGAGACAAGATACGAAATATATCTTTAGCTTTGATGTAGATGGTTTCTTCTCTTACTTTTTTAAATGTTCCACTCTATCACAACTCCCTGATTCCGTTGTGCTACTGAGAATTTATGAACAGAAATACCCAGTGCTTGACCCAAGCATCCATTGTGAGACCAGATGGTTTGTTTTTTGTTGTGGGACCAACAAGGTTTATATATTTAAGTATTTATCATTCTCTTTAGTATCACAAAGTATGCCCTAAAAATAGCTTGATAAGCTCGTTAGTCCATTTTTTGGACATAGTATGTAAAGGTTGCTAACAAGATCAGCTCAAAACCGAGTGTTGTGAAGGTGTATGTCCACCAGTGGACGTTATGGAAACATATAGGCAACATCTTGTTCAGCAGTGGACAATAACAGGTTTATGTTTATACTTCTTACCTTTGTCTCATCAATATAGTAAGTGTTATAACACTTACTATACAATATTTATCTCCATAAAATATATGGATTCATGACTATCGTAAAATAAAGACACTGAATATAAGGGCGGCAATAAAATGTATGTTTTATTGCAAGTATGTACATGATATTGGATAAGAATTATTAAGGCGCTCATAAACTGTAATGTTGTCCTACTCTACTAGTTGCCCATTTCTAGCACTTTACTATCTGTTTGTATATAATGGAAAATTTATGGAAAAATGCTGAGCAAACCTAGCATGCCGTCTGTCTAATGATTCTAAAATTCTTTATTCTACACACTTACATTAAAACAAATACATATGAACAAAGTGTATATCAGCAAACTCTGTATGGCAGAAGAATGAGATACAAATCTTTGCACGCTTGCAGACGCTGCGACTCTTAAATTAATAAGTACTAATCTGGATTTAGTGAAACTCTGGGATAGTAAAACATTTTTGTAACCCTTTCGCGGACAGTAATTTCTTATTTAAAAAGACAACTCCCGCACTAGAGAACAACTCTTTGTGGGTCACACAAAGTATTATCCTGTGTGGGAATCGAACCCACTACCTCGTGCACAGCAGGCGCATACTGCGGCCACGAAGGCAGTCAAAGTAGTAATTTAGGCACAATAGATGTTTTATTTTCATAACGTACAACGGCAAATACAACTACAATATAGGCGTTAATTGTCCGACAAAATGTTAAAAAACCGCATCCCTAAAACAATACTAGAGACCTGTAGTTACAGGAACACAACTAAGTAGACCGGTATGTATAGTTATTAAGCTGTTATTTTCAGTCGGATTTGTTCTTTTGTATAGTGCCCTACCTCTTTTAAAACAATTGAAAGAATTATTTGAAACAATGCACATTATAATAAAGTCTAATGTCGACGCAAACATTTCCAGTTTCAATAACAGATCGTTGTTTGTCACATTCTCGAAGATCGAAGGGCTCACAAGTGACCAGAAATAGATGTCAATAGATAACTGACTTGTCCCCGTTCTGAGTAAATGTTGTGCTAAAGGTCACTATTGTGTAATACACGTTTCTACGAATCAATTGTGGAAAACTAGAAAATGTCAAGTAATACTTACTTTGACTGGCCTGTTGGTCTAGGCCGGCAAGGGTATTCCGTAAGAGCGAAAACCGAGCGACCGCGAAAACGGAGCAAAATCTGGCTGTCAGATTGCAAATAGGTATTCCGTAAGAGCGAAAATCGCGTCTTTTTGACGTTTAGCAATCGTGTATGCCGTCACCGAACAATCACAACTATTCACAACTGTCAGTTTGCGATCGCTGTTTCTTAGAGAATCAGCCGGCGGAGGTCGAGGGTTCGATTTCCCACACAGGACAAAACTTTTTGTGATTCATAAATGCTTGTTTCGAGTGTGAATGTAATTTATTTCCGTAAATTGTGTTTGTGAAGTCCCCCGCAACACAGGTCTTGTTTGTTATTAATATGGGCGGGAGTTGTCTTTTTAAACAAAGAAATAAAAGAAAAGACTGTCAATCTTTCACGTTTAATAATATATAATTACACTGAAGGACAGTGAACGCCTATAGACGTCACGACAATAAAACATCTATTGTGTCTTCGTTACTGTCCGCGAAAGTGTCAATATACTACGGGTATTAAGGATACCGATATGATACGTTTACTTGTCGTTTCCACCAAGCTATACATTACGCACAGGTACGGAATATCCAAGTTGTTTAGCTGTAAGACGCTCGACCGTCTTGTAGGATACTCGTGTAGTAGAACATCTTTGCTTTATCATTTTGTATTCT
Source organism: Trisateles emortualis (assembly GCA_947095525.1). Taxonomy (NCBI): domain Eukaryota; kingdom Metazoa; phylum Arthropoda; class Insecta; order Lepidoptera; family Erebidae; genus Trisateles; species Trisateles emortualis. Next base: position 16,680,241 of record OX352732.1, on the reverse strand, counting down.
TAGTATCTACATAGTAGGTACAAAAAGATATTCTATGCTCTTCATAAATACCTTCTTGTCCAAAAAAACAATTCATGGCATCATAAGTGGTAGATTTTCCAAACAAGAAACAGAGACAGTCTACGAATATTCCTTTGTGAACCACATAATTTTTTGTCCCACGCAGTCATCGAAACCACAACACACGACGCCACAAAATGGCGAAGCTACCACTCAAACTTTTAAAACATACATGCAGTCATACAAAAACAGACCAAGTTAACTAGCACACTTTTGATTTACTACTTCAAATATTGTGATGTGTTCAAAACCGAGTTTGTCTACTAACCACATAAATTGTAATAATCTATATAATTACATAGTATAAGTAATACTTCCTCATCCAAAACCACACTAACATACATACTTTTAACATTTACTATTCTTCCGCATATACATAAATCTTCTTGCCTGTTAACCATTGCTATAAAACTGTTCATTATGACGAATATTAGTCTTGCATATTCCCTTGATGACTTCAGACGTAATAATGAGAGCTTGACCGATTTTTTTATACTGATTATGTGGCGAACTAGCATACGGTCGGTCTAATAGTCAGCAGTTACCGTAACCTATGGACGCTTGCAATACCAAAGGTATTACTTGCGTACTGCCAACCTAAAACAAAACTTTTATTTCGAACACGGAATTCATATTATGTTAGTAAACAAATTAAAGAGATATACTTACACAAAAAATATTTTGAAACCAATTAATTGTACGGTAGACATGTACAATGGTTCACAATAAGCGAGTCATACCTTTCGGCAATCATTCGCAAAATAGAGCAAGGAGGCTGTTTTATTGCGCAATATCGCAAAGAAAATCATTAGTATGGCTTTGCGCGAACATATCTGATGCACTGTAGAAGCGGGACAGCCCCATCAGCATTCTAGAGCCATTATTAAATAGAACACGTAAAGCACTAACCTAACCTAAAAAAATACCAGGATTATATGATATCTCTGGGATAGGAAAACGTTTCGTTAAAAACGCATCCCTGAATGAATTCTGGAAAGGCACAATTACATCGCTGTGTGTATGGCTGTGGTCTTCCATTAGGTAAGAGGTACTTCTCCAGTTAATTTGCTTGCTCCTACCTCTTTTTAATTACCTAATTTCGGACATGACAGCTAATATCGACGGCAACAAACCATCTGCGAAAGAGATACTTTTAGTGCAAAAGTGTGTGCACTCTATATATTTTCTTACTCTAACAGTTTAATTAAATGGCTATGCGACCTGACCGGAGCGATAATAATCCAATGACTTTACTCTGTTGCTGAAGCACGAGGAAACATCGCCAAAATTTTAAGCATTTATTTCGGATTGCTTGATAGAAAAGCTCAATATCTATTTTTAGTCCAAACCGTTAATCGAACCCGGGACGTCGTGATCACCATTCGCAGTCAACGACCAATGAACTAACGAGGTAGTTCTTTTCTTAGTTACTTCAGACATAATGTATGTAGAAATATGACACTATTCGTGAAAAACAATGACCCAAATAAACCAGGAAACGCCATGTGTTCGTGAGATTGTGAAACGCCACGCTGACTGTTTCGACATCGTACTGAATGGAGCAGCGAGCACCCGCAGCAGCGCGCCCGTTGCCAAACAACTAACGCCTCGTATTGCCCACAGCCCGACACCGAACTCAAACGATTTGTTTACCGAACATAATATAAACTTTTAAAACTTTTCGAGCTTTCCAAACTCTCGTATCTAAAGAACCGAATACCGAAGTACCGAGGACTTTACAGACATGCAAATCTATACTAATATTATAAAGCTGAAGAATTTGTTTGTTTGGTTGAACGCGCTAATCTCAGAAAGTACTGGTTCGATTTGAAAAATTCTTTTTTTGTTGAATAGTGCATTTATCCAGAAAGGCTATAGGCTATATTACATCACGCTATGATCAATAGGAGCGGAGCAGTAGTGAGATATGTTGCAAAATCGGGAAAAATATTCCAAATAACCACGCGGACGAAGTCGCGGGCGTCCCCTAGTATAAAGATAAATACACACAGATCTGGAACAACCATTCATGAACCACACATAATTTTTGTCCCGTATGGAAATTAAACCTATAACCAGCCGCGCATGGTAAATAGCGAGCTAACTACTAAAGCCACTGAACCAACTGTGCAGTCATACTCATCAATTCTTATGTTGTAAAAATAACAATATCTGTCAGATGCATTTTCAAGACTAACCGGCTAAACGTACCTTACTAAAATATGACAAGGAGATAGATGGTATCCTGGGTAAGGAAACAGTACTTTTTATCACGATAACAGACATGTACGTGGCAGAAAAGCGGGCAACATCTTGTATAACAAATTATCGATAAAGCTGTATAGCTTGCGAAAATTCACAGCATATTTACTATGCACCGTCCCGTAACCGTGAATGTTATACTATTCTTAGTTTATTATTATATATTTCTATTAATACAGTATACCTGCACCTAACATTCAGTGGCATTTGCTCAGTTTACCGTAAGTTATTGTTGGAAAGCTGTCAAGGGAATACAATGCAACTTCGTACTCTGTTTTTATTTTATTGCGTAATGGAAGAAAATTTATTTGAAGCGTAATATAATAAATATTCCGTTGACTTCGTAGGTAGAAATCTTTTGCTACTATTTGCCTTTAAGCCAGTTAGATATAATCATAATGTCCTCCTGAGTTTTCGGTCACAGCTGCTAATTTCGAAGAAGACTAGCCACCCGAATACGAGTGTGTCACCACGATGGTCATGGAGTGCGACTACAGATCACGAGGTTCAAAGTTCGATTCCGGAAAATATCTGACATAAGTACTGTAGAGGTTTATTGGTGGTCACTTGCTGGCCGTTTGATGACATGATCGGGTGACGTTGAGAGTCATGCACGGGTTTCTTTGAGAGTCAGTTCGTTTTGATACTTACTTACTTTCATAGTCCGATTGGACGACAATCAGAGATCAGGCGTAGGACCATCGAGGCAGTTATTATACTGTACTAAGACAACACATAATATAGGTTAGTATATATAACACAAAATGTATTTTCGTTTATTGGTTATGGAACACGATAAGCCCTTATTAGTAACAAGATAATTTTGAACGTTTTATGCATTCAAAAGAACTTAAAGCTACCTATAATGAAAACAAAGAAAGATTAAAACGTACTTACTTCCATAAATAATGTAGGTCACAGCTTTGTTTTTATTACCTCAAGCACGTTTTAGAAATAATGAAACTGGAGATGTTAAATGAGTATAATAAAGAAGCTTTGAAGTTTGTCAGAGTCATATTATTATTAAGGGTATGGCGCCAACACATTGATCATAACAATCAAATAAAAATGATTAACAGTCGACAAAAAATGCCCCACATTAGTTATAAAATGGCTTGAAACACACAATTAAATCAAATATTATAAATGTGTTTTATAATGAATCATTTGTAAAAAATAAAGAGATAGTAGTCGAGTGGGAAAATAACCAATTTGTAATGCAAAAGGTGTGATTTTAATCCTGACCGTTTGTACCAATGTAAATTTCACTTTCTGGAATTAATGCATACCAATCATATATTGATTTATTGATAAATAAATACATACAGACATAATTATTATCACGCCCGTCTCTCATTGGGGTAGGAAGAATATGTAGTATGCTAATTGCTTCGATCCATAGCCATACTTCTTTCACTTTCTCTATATTCATCCACGTTTTTTATGCATGAACGTCGATTTTGGGTACGTTTAATTTGCCCCTTTTTTAGCAAATCCCTTACTTGCTTGGTGGCTGTATGTTTGCCTAAGGTGACCAACATCGCCATTCATTATTACATGATATAATTTTTTTGTTATTCTTCTTTCATCCATCCTTTCTAAATGTCCAAACCATCTTAACAAAATAATAAATAAATCAAATACATAATTTACCATCTGTTTATGGTCAAGGGAAATAAACAACGTTAGTATTTTGAAAATAAATTTAAGGACTTATGACTGATCCACCAACCCGTATAGGGTCCGCGTGTGTGGATTAAGGCCTAAACCCTATCTAGGTACTTTCTTGATAGAGAAGATGAGACCCGTGTCCATGTTAACATTCTATATGGGTTGCTATTTAATTATTAAATGACACGTAAAAGAAGCCAACAACTTTTTATTCAGTTATATAATTATAAGTTAAAAAAGGTTGAAAACATGCAAAACGTTTAAAGAATTTATATATATGATATTTATCTCTGAATGGTGCTAAAGAATATACTATCAAGAGGGCGATGTTAAATATTATAAATCTTGTGGTCGGCGCCGCGCTGCGTACGCGTCGACGCCGAGACGGCACAAATCGCTGCCACTTGTAGGGCGGCTGACTTATATGGAGAGAGCTTTTGTTACAAATGTTTTTATAAATATTTAAGTGATTTGGTTAACTCGCAATTTATGAGATGGCGTGTTGTGGCTTCGAGCCCTATACAGGACAAAAATATATATTTGTTTGGTTGTACTTTTCTTTGTGTTCATGTTTGTGAAGCCCCCTGTGGGACTAGTCTTATTCCCTCGTGTGAGAGATGTTTTTTAAAAGAAAGAAAAATGTATAACAAATTCTAATTAAATATAATATTTGGCATTTAGCATGAAACACTTTGAAAGTTATAGCCAGTTATTGGTTTTATTTATGCACTTTCATTATTTTACTGTTTTTGCGTAGGGGAGATAATAAACAGAAATTATTGGTTGCCAAATATATGTATAAAGGCATAATAGAGAACGTGACTGTGAAGTCCAATTTATTGAAAATATTCACCATACAAGCGGGGAAGTGGAACCTCTACTTTACAGAAGACTCAAGTCTGTAAAGTGCTATTCTTTTGTTTTGTTGCTATGGCAACACACGCGAGTGATTCCCCAGGTACATAGGCTGCGGTAACTGTTTACCATCAAGCGGGCCGTATGCTTTGTCCAAGTAAAACTATATTTCATTGCAAAAGAGAGAAAAAAAACAATTAGTAACGACTATTAGTTAAGCTTCTTGGAATATTTACAAGATGGTATACCGGTTGTAAAATAATAATTTGCCGGTAGATTCCACAGTATATTAGCTGTGTGTGCGCATAGTTGGCGCGCTGCCAGTTGCACTCACCGGATGCCGGCAGCCCTAAAGAATTCGTAGCTCTACCAACCGAGATACCGCCCGCATTTGCCCTGCGCACTACGACTATAATAATTCGCTTATAGTTCTTGGCGGATCATTTGCTCGATGCTACTCTAAATAAAAAAGAAAAGACAACAGCTATCGTTACAGCCAAAGAGGTAAATATATCACGACCACCACCACCAGTACAATGCTTTCCAAATATGGCATCTGACAACAAAGGAAAAAAGTATGCATACTTATTCTTAAATTAAAATGAATAAAAAACAAAACACCAACAGAAGTCAACTAACGAAAACTGTTAAGTACGTGGCGTTACGTCACGTGACGTCACAAAATAACAGTCTCTATTTAATTTATCAAATATCTTCTGTAGGCTAAAGGTATGTTTCAAATTTGACTGAGTAATCTCGTTGTACCCTACCTCTGACGTTTTTATTACCATACATCATAATAAAACATTGTGATAAGTATACTTATGCACCCAAGTGTTTAACTCAAGTCAAATAATCAACAAAATTTAGCCGATAAGAAAAGATAAAATTGCTAAGTTTTCAAGTTACCTGTACATGTACTGCATTTTTTTCACGAAGACATCTACAACTAGTACATACATATATGAATTTCTCTCAAGAACATTACGCACTTGAAAATCACTCACCATCGGGCATTAGCTAAGAATAGTTCTTCATAGAAGAGATTTATTTGAACATCAAAAATACAAATAATATTTAAAATTAACCGAACACGTCATGAAAATAATTTCCAGTTTAATTTTCAGCTCAATTTAACCTAAAATCAAACTGCGCTTTGTGTAATCGCGTTTGCACTCAAATTGGCTAGAACGTATTTACGAGTCGAGTGAAAATTTGACATTTGTCGACGGATGTCCACTAGTCTCTGCCAGGAGCGACGACGTTCGCATCTGACATTCAGCATGCTTTATTATGAAGAGAAACATGCTCGAATTATAACTGCAATATATCTTTCAGTCATCTGCATACGAACCTTGCAGGCCAAGGTCCTCAGCACTGATGGACGAACGAGGTTATCCCCAGCAAAGTACTATTGATTGATTGATTGATTTACAAAGAAGAATGCTATTTATTTATAATCACGTTTTCGCAAACCTTGAATGAACAGTGCAACTGTGTAGTCAATAGTTTTGATCTAACTTCCGTCTTTAACTCTGACTCATAGTATCAATTTTCACCAAACATTTAAATTTAACAGTTCTTAATCGAAGGTCCTATGTGCTATAATAACGTCGTTGAAATATGTAGATCGTCAAGGAAGTAAGTTTTATAACCATTACAATAAAATTGCGAAATAAAAAAGCCACTCAGAATTTAGATGTCAATGACACCACGTGTGGGAACTGTTAATTCTAACAAAATGCCAGGGGAAGGTCGAGATGTGGTGAAACCCATCTGTCGGAGTGTCGGTATTACTTTACAGATAATTAGCGGAATGAGGGACAGCTGCCGGTAGCCGGACAGCCAAGAACACGACAATGCCATTTATTCTGTAATCAGGTGGAAAATTGACGCCTTAGTATGTGTGGGGTCTATTATGTCTATTTCGTTATATTAGTAACTAGCTGTTCCCCGTGATTTTGTCTCGTGTGACTTTTATTATTATTGCTTGTTTTCTTTTATTCTTATTATTCTCTTTGGGTCGTAGCGTGCTGATAATATAGCCTATAACATTGCTCTACATATGCGCTGTAAAGCGCAAAAATAATTGAAACCTGATTGGTAGTTCCAGAGATTAGCGCATTCAAACAAACTTTTCAGCTATAAAATATTAGTAGTTAGTACTATAATTAGGTAATTCGGTTTTTCGAACATCATAATAACTATTGTCTTATCTGTTTAAAAAGAATATCTCTTTAAAGATTAAAGCAAAAACCCACGAAAACTTAACGCCATAAATAATGAAAAAACTTCATATTGTTGAGATCGCACCTGATGATAAATAAGAAAATAATGTAAGCTTTTTAAATTATCTAAACAATAAACAAACATAAACCTCTTTGATGGTAATCAGTTACCACTGTCAATAAACGAATGTGATACTAGGAGCATTATTTACGCGTCCTCAGTTTTACATACCTGTAATAGGAACCCATATAAGTGCCACATAGGTACAGGCTTAGGTCTCCTCTTCTATATCAACACGCTGTCATAATGTCTTTGTGTTTATTTTCTTACAATGCTTTCCTTCACCATTAGCAAATGGGAAATCATTGATCGGTACGTATAAATATCACAAAGTTAAATTCACATTACTACCGCCACCCGTGATCGAAATCGTATCTCATAAAGTCACTAGTCAGTAACTTTCCCACTCGGCTACCAATTAAATACACACGGCTCACATAAACGAATATAAGAGATAATGATAATGCATGAATAGTCTCTTAGTATTTACAAATAATGTGTATAGTAGTTATCATGTTCGTCTCAAGTCTCCGGCGGCCTTCCCCGAGGCCGCAGCTGACCTGGATTTCACCACGCGGCGCTCGCGCACACATGACTCATTGTTTTGGTGCGTTCTTCACCTCCTCACACCTCCCTACCCTCTCTCTCGCCTGAAACTCCCGCGTATTGTGTTACGCCTTACTATTATACTGCTACGCTAGGGTTATAACACAAAAATAGAGCAATATGAATTTTCTTTTTATCTTTTATACGATCGATAAAACTAGTCAGTATATTGAGTAGTTTTGATTTGTTGTGCATATTAAATTTGTATTCAGAATCTAGGTTAGTGTACACAATGCAGTGTTATTGATGGTATGTTATTTTAAAATAGGAAAACTTCATAACGGTGCCTATGATCTTATAAATTTTTTATCGGATTTTTTTGTAGATTTTTATTAGGTAAGTATATGTTCAGATATTTTATACTATGGCTATAGTTTTTAAAACAGAGATAGATACCTAGGATTAGTATACTCCTGATGCTATGTTATTTTGTTGGGGCTGTCAGAACACGTCTTCTCCAACGGTTGTCGGTTCAACGCCAAATATACGCTTACTGTCACTTCGCAATCGTATATAGTATTATTTATTTTATTTTTATCTATATTTTTAAAAGAAGAACCTGACTGACGTATCAGCGCACGGCCGAAACTAATACATCCTTTTATACTATAGGTGAGCGGTAAGAAAGGTCATTCGATGATTTTTAAATTTTTCCTTAATTTTCCATACCATTTTTCTTTAAAAAATCTGAAAAACATCTAAAATAAAGAATGAAAACTATATTTAAAAATTTAGGAAAACATGGTGTCTTAACAAGTTAATAATAGTATAGGTGAAGCCGGGGCTTACCGTTAGTATAATATAATTATACTAAATGTAAATGACAAGTCTTGTACGTTAACCTCTAAGACAGTATTGTTCTTGACCTAGTCGGTGAACTTAAACTATTGTGATTAGACTACTAAAAGATTTTATAAGAATACTATAAAATTTGTTATCCAATATTCTTGGAGTATTATTAAATGTCTTCATATTTAATAAACTGCATTAGCAATCTATTGAATATTCATTCATGCGATGGACGTATAAATAAAATGTCGATGAATTGAATCTTTAAAACCCTTTTCAGTAAATCATTAAGGCAATATAATATAGTAAGGTAATAGAATATATTAGATATAAAACAAAATAGACGCAGTTTTTTCAGAAACTAAAATAAAATTTTGAATTTTAATATAGCTTATTAGAGAGAGACAACGTTGATGCTATAAACAACAGCAGTGTTGTCTCTCTCTCCTCCTATTTTTAAATTTAGTTAAAAAGAAAAAAAAAACCAAACTTAAAATGAAGGAATGAAATACATAGTACGTCTGTATGAAAACACAAACGTATTTCATCTTACGTCGTTTTGCTACCAAAGATCAACTCTGTGTTGATTCAATATGGAGAGCACGTGCTACGAAAAATAATTACCAATGTCGTTGCAAAGTTCATTGCCATAACATTTTTCGTTAACTCACCTACATTTTGACGAAGTATCGACTTGAATTTATTTAAAGGTTCTTTAACTTAAAAGAAGAAAGAAAAGAGAGAAAAACATTTATTCAATTATTGTTTCTATTATTGGTTATAAAATTATTTCTTTTTTATTTTGATGAGTATGTTATGTTTTTATGCAATAAATAATCAAAATTCAAAGATACATAAAACAATATTTACTAAATTTAAGGGAACATAACATAAAATGTAGTTCAATACTCTGTGCTGCAATATTTTCATACCCTAATTATCGCTGTTAAGTTTAAGTTCGAATCAGGCGAAATCGATATGACTGCGAAGGAATTTTTGTTCTTAAGCCTCTTTCTTGTCAAGAGTTTCAACCTCACGTGGGCATACAAGTAGAAATATCATCAAAGTTGACGAACAATGGTCTATAATCGAAATAGTTCTTACGTGGGCCTATCAGTTTGCTTCTAAAAGAGTTCATCACACCCACCAGTATGGCTCAGTCAGTAACACAGGTCAATGTATTAATCTTTCCTTATATGGTATTGATACATTGAAAGTCACCGAACAATGCGCATAATTCAATCAATAAAGCACAGTTAAATTAACAATATTTTTTAAAGCCGCTCTACCGCTCTAGGCGAACTAGCCCTGAGTACATTCAGACTCGTAACAACCATTTGAAGATCACATAACTATTTGTTCTGGCTGGAAACCGAACCTACAATACGCCGCGCAGTAGTTAATAACTAGGTAACTATAGGATATTGAACCAAACATACTAAGTATATGCCATCTAACTTATGCAATTAAAGTTAAAATCAGTTTGTAAAGTTCGCTACTACAAGCTTGTTATCTAGTGCGAGTTGTCTTAAGAAAAAGAGTAACTCGGCACTTCGAGTGTGAAGCGCTGTGTAAAACGATAGTTACAGTAAAACGCGTAAAACTAACCCTATTGTCGCTTACTGAACAGATTTATACTAACGAGACATTCATTGTGAGTGACATTAACATTCTTTGTATTGAAGGCGTTCGACCTAGAAAAATGTCGGTGAACTTATTATAACAGTAGGTAATGTCATTTCACTTTTTGCCAACGTTTTTTTACTTTTTTTTTCAGTGATTTGAGAAGGTAACTAATCCGATATGTTATGTATTTAACAACACTGAACTCGATTTTAGACTTGCTAAACAAATTAACCTGTTTATTTAAATATTCTCTAACATACTTTAGTGCTATGACGTGTCAACATCTTTCTTCATTATTGCGTATTTTTATAAATTGATATTAAATGTTTCTGTTAATAAATTTTATTAAATAAATATATTTCTATGCCAGTCAACATCACCTTTATCGTTTCATCTGTAAACTGTTTGAAAAAAGAAAGCAATGCACGACTAATTCTTTTTTTCCTAAGAATTTGAAAAATAAATCTAACTTCTAGAATTAGTCCTTCTGAAAAGGGTAACCAGGTTGGTATGAAATTTGTGACCGGAAAACGTTTTCATTTAGTGTATGCAAGCTAAAGTACTAATAATGCCTAACTTGTCAAATTGTATCGGAGCTTATTCTACAAGAGAACAAACTACAGAAATAAAACATTAAAACTTTTCCTGAACCCAAGCACCCTTTCAATCGACCTAGATCGTCCATGACATAACTTTGCGAAACATGTACAGTATTTGATATATTTATTTTTAAAAGCAATATTACGAAATTCAAAAAGAAAATGTAAATTTTATTACAGTAGACAAGGAAATTAGTATAGCGCCAATGTTCACATAAATGTTAGTTTCACGTGGACACTGCGATTATTTTTACGATGACTTACTAACTCACGAATGGGGTGCGAATTTATACAATTGTTTTTTTACGACCTATTTTTTATAGAGCAATTTGTAATAGCGATGACACGTTTATATCTGTTATTTTCCTTAAGTTGTCTCTGCTTTTACAAAACATTTAAAGTAATATGAATTTTAAATGTTAAATATTACTTCGTAACTTCTGTTTTTATATCGACTCATATAAATTGACACACTTGTGTCTTGCTGTGGCGAAAGCTCAGTGGCGTATTTCCCATTTTGACAGATTTATTTCATACATTTAGGCAGAATTAGTTTAAAATCGCCTGGGAAATTTACAAATTAAAAATAAGACAGCAATTTGCAGATGTTTTGGTAAACTTATTTTAGTTCTAAACCGGTTTATGTGTCTTAAGTTTACATTTCGTATCGTACAGAGAGCTAGTTTTTTACAATTTCAATTTCGCAGTAGAAATTTTTATGACTTGCTAGCTGAACAGGGCCAACAAGCTCTTGATAATGCCCGCGATATCTCGGAAAGTACCTGGTTCCGTAGGACATCTCTACTGCATACATTAGGTCACTGCCTAAATCAACCGAAAACCGGTGGAATCTATACTAATATTATAAATCTGAAGAGTTTGTTTGTTTGGTTGAACGCGCTAATGTCAGAAAGTACTGGTTCGATTAGAAAAATCTATTTTTGTTATAGGCTATATAACATCACGCTATAATCGGTAGGAGCGGAGCAGTAGTGTTATATGTTGCAAAATCAGGGAAAATATTCTAAATTTCCACGCGGACGAAGTCGCGGGCGACCCCTAGTAATACAATACAATAGATAAGTTTATCATATACATAATCACAGAGCGCAGCGTGACTCCGTAAGGCACACGTGGGCACGCGTATAACCTTTATGTTAGGTAATTCAGAAACATTGAATTGCTCCCGGAAAGTTCATGTATCTGATACCACAAGGGCGCACGTGAGTCAAAGTACAACAATGATCCTTCAACTATTTAAAGGTGAGTGCACGTGTGGCGTAATTATTAAAGTAGTAACTTTGCTCTAGCGAAGTAACTCACAATACACAGCGTGATCTAGAGATCCGTAAATCACAAATATTTGTATATTGTTTGTTGAGTTGTTGAGAGTAGGTACTTTAGACTCGTATATTATATTATCTACATACTAAAAACGGTGTATTTACCCTTAATATTAAACACTAGGCGTGCATGGAGGACTGTGAGATTGGCGGTTAAAGGTAATATGCAGGAGAAATATACAATCTGACTCTCGGAAACGGCTCCAACGATTTTTATAAAATTTAGTATGCAGAGAGGCGAATAATCGATCTAGCTAGGTTTTATTTTCAGAAAACGTTAATTTCCAAAACAATATACCGAGCAAAACTAATATAATGTAAGATAAGATACAAGTGTGTGTGTGAGTATGGGTGGAAACGTGTATGTTGTATTGGTGACTGCGCATGCAAGTCTCTCCTAACTGACATATAAATGAGCTCGCCCCTTATTTCATAGGACCTAGCCACTGAAGACGGCCCCGGCAAGGCTTGAAGGGGCGCCGAAGACGCCCCTGCCCGGCGCCTCTTTAGGTTTGGTCAAGACCAAAAACAAAAATCCAGACAAACTAAATCAAACCTACAAAATTCTATGCCGCGCGAACTTTCAATTTTGGTGAGGATAGATCTTCACCCAAGGTAGTGCTAAAGCCGGCACTGAACCATGCTTGGTTCAGTACCGGCTTTAGCATACCTTGCATGAAGTTATGAAGACAAAGAATACCTGATAATTGTCTTCGTATATGATGTCACATGAAATCGTAGTCTAAATAAATAGCTATAATGCAATATAAAATATGATCGCAAACAATATACATAGTAAGTTTATGACACACGTAAAATTTGGTCGCTGTTGGCATGGGTGAAGTCATAAATTATTAGTTTATCTACCACAATATGCCCGTGACTTCGTTCACGTGGATAAAGATGTAACATCGGTTTTATTACAAATGAAGAATACAATATTATCAATATATAAACGTTGTTTTCCTACTAATATTATAAATTCGAAAGTAACTGATGTTTGTTTGTTATCTTTTAATGACTAAATAGCTAATTAGATTTTAATTTAATTGGGCAGAGATATAGGCGGCATTCGGGGGAAAGATATAGGATATCCACGCGCTTGGAACCACGGGCAACAGTTAATTTCATATAAAAACAATTCGCATTTTTTTTTAAATCTTGGGACAACTCTGTCGGTCTACACACAGTCACACATCTATCAGTATTTTGTACAACAACTCTTCCCTAAACCGCCGACTCGAAGGATCTTCTGCTCAAAATAAAAAATCCCGTAATGTGGGAGTTGTATAAGTATTGGAAACACAATAATTTACACATATTTTACAGTTCTCGTAAATCAGATGACCTAACTATCCACTGTGAAAACGATGATTTGCATGATCCATCGAACCCACCATGTTTCATTTTATAATAAACATTTTGCTAACTATGACTAAGCTTAAATAATGATTAAACACCTCCAATGTTATGTTATGTTGCATTATTTTATGATAGATGTATGTAATCAAGGGCGAACCTATTGCCATAAGCACAAAACTGAACTGTTATGTTTTGGGCTAATCAGTCATTGGCGAGTGACCCTGACTGCTAAAAATAATCGGGCATACCAATAGGTATATCCTGTAATTTTTCGACAAATTGAAAAACTAAAGTGTCTATATATTAATAAGCTACGGAGAAAAAAGAAGACTCCAGTCTGGCTTATTTAGTTGCATCGTAGCTGTCTTCACTAAGTATACATTTTATGAAAAATACAAATTATATAAAACATTCCAGAGATAAATATCATACTCAAATGTCAATTAGGAAACAGACGAATTCAAATTACGTTTGTTTGAACTAAACGTCCTAGTATTATTCAAAGCGAACAACTACCTAAGATAAAATACCATTAAATATTTTCAGGTGGCTGAACCAGTGTGACCCGAGACATGTGCTTAGAGTCACGTAGGAGGTTTGCTTGGTACCGAAAGGTCACTTATCCAGAGATTATTCGTGCGAACATTTGATTAAGTAGTCGACATTTAGAAAGACTTGAAGAAAAGCTGCTGGTAAGATTAAAGGGGATTTTTAATGCATAAATAGTGTTTATCGTACCGAGTAGTGTTTCGTTATCTACATATTATTAAGAGGTGGTCTAGTGCTCATTGAGTGTAGCTTTTCCAACAACCTATATGAAAGAAAGAAAAAAAAAAAGAAAAAAAAATGCGCTGACATTAATAGATACTTAAAATTATTAATTACATCAAATAAAACATAAAGAAAGCAAATAAGGTCTCTGCGCCAGCTCTAATATTGTGGCCTGGACCACAACTCTAGTATTCTCGCAGGAACTATTTATGAGCTTATTGGCAAAAGCATATTAGACCTCCAGTTGCATAGTTACTTAAGCGACCGCATCATTACCCAAGCTACGCTTTGTATTAGGAAGGGAGGTGAATAATAATATTTTTTTAGGTTGGCAACGCTTAAGTGGCGCTTCTATACTATTACCTATAGCCTACGGCAACTGTCTGCACTCAGGCGGGTATTGGCCGTATGTTTGTTTACTATTCTCGTGGTATATTAAATATTACCATATTCCATTGAGGTTGGCTAAATTTTCCCTTTAAAGTTTACGATAACATAAGTCGAATTTCATAGAAATAACGCTAATCGTCTTCTCAATAACTGCATTCGATTCATTTTCAATCTTCGCAAGTATGACCATGTGTCTACTTTTCGCTCCCAGTTGAAATGGCTCCCTATTCGTCAGCGTCGTAGTATGCGTGCACTCTCCACCCTGTATTCCATCCTTATGTCTCCTAATGCTCCCTCTTATTTAACTCCTCAGTTTCAGTATCGCTGGACTGTCCATAATAGAAGTCTTCGTTCCTCTAACAATCTACTCCTAGTGTGTCCTTCTCATAACTCTGATTTTATTCACTCCTCTTTTTCTATCCAATCTATCCTTCTTTGGAATGCTCTGCCTCTTGAGATCAGGATGTCCACTAGCCGGTATGCGTTCAAAAAAAAGGTTCGTGAACTACTCTTGCACAGATTGGCAGAATCATCTCATCAGTAATGTTTAATATTTATTATATTAATATAATATATATTAGTTTATTTATTCAAATATGTATTTACTTTATATAATATGTACCTATAAGTATTAGTATCATAGTTTATATATATTGTCTTTTCTACATTTTATTTTCGTAAAAATTATTACATATGCACCTACTTGTAATATCTCTGCACCACCTTGGGTTGACTGGTAGAGAATGCCTATGGCATTAAGTCCGCCTTTATACATTTATTTTTGTGTATAATAAGTTTTAAATAAATAAATAAATAATGTGGGTTGTAATTTCTGAATTAAACTATGCTTGAAGTAATACATGTAATTCAATTATCTAACAGGAGCCCGCGGCTTCGCCCGCGTGGATGTTAGTTATCGCGATAAAAAGCTATAGCCTATATGTTATTCCAGACTATAATCTATCTCTGTGCCAAATTTCGTTCAGATCCGTTTTGGAGTTTTTGCGTGAAAGAGTGACAAACATACATTCTTACAAACTTTTGCGTTTATAATATTAGATGGATTGAAATTCAAATTCCTGAGTGGCTTGTAATAACAGCTACGCAGATCAATGAATGTGCAAGGTTAAACTAAGCTTGCCGGTGTTAGTTTGTGGATGGGTGACCGGTAAACACATCGCGACCTTTCCATATTTAACACATCAAACCTCAATCTATTAATGTTTTACTGTCAATATTGACAGATGAGCCAGTAGCCTACCGTTTAGACATTGGCCATGCGATATGTCATAGCACCCGGGAAACACTATTAGTAAGTAGTTCATTCCAGATCCTACACGTACGTCATAGCAATAACTGCTTGTAACAACCCACGCTGGACAAAATCCTTTTCAGGTGATACAAGTAAACTCTACTGAGGACTACTAAAAACTGGAAACCGACTTTATTTACTTGGGAAAGATTCGGCGAATAATTAAGTGTGTACTAAATTATTTATCGTTAAAGGATTCTTAAGATTCTTCGTGAAAAGTAATAAATGAGGTAATGAAAGTAAGAAAATAATGTAAATAAACAAATGTCATACTGATTTATATTTGTGATTTTAAATCATTTACAATGTTTTCGTTCTTGGTCTGACCGTGCATTGGCTACTATCGCTTTATCTATCTATAGTAATATCACAGTCTACGGATCTCTTTATGAAATAGTTAAGAGGTTTTTACATTGTGATAATATTATAAACAGATAAGATTTGTATTTATTTTTGTAATGAATAAACTCAAGAATTACTGTTCCGATTTTAAAAATTCTTTCACTTATAGAAAGTTACATTATCAGAAAGTAATATAGGCTATATTTTATTTAAAAAAAAACTAAATAAATATACTCCCGTGCGAAGCCGGAACGTGGCGCTAGCACGTACTATATAATATAATAATAATTATATTTTTGTATTAACTTTGCGTGCCAACTTCTATTTTACAAATCGGTTACTGCTCTCACCTCCCTTCCTAATACAAAGCGTAGCTTGGGTAATGATGCGGTCGCTTAAGTAACTATGCAACTGGAGGTCTAATATGCTTTTGCCAATAAGCTCATAAATAGTTATTTTGGCCCTGTACAAAAGATTCCAAAGGGACAAAGTGCTCTGCTCTGCAAGAACAATACCAACAAAATAAAAATAAGCGTGAGCAACCTCTTTAGCCAATATGCGGCCAGCCTAAGTGTTATAATGCTTCTGAAAAATAAATTTAAAAACCGGTTTATACGAGTACACTTTTAATCGTCCATCATTTTTTGGTGAACAATTAGTGTTGAAGCGATTCAAAATAAACCCATTAAAAAGTTAAATGGGTTGCGCTATCCACTTTTAATTCTAAAGTCAACAAACTGCGAGTCGAGTGCTTCATCGGTATCTACAATGTAATCCAATTGAACTTTTTCGAATGTGAGTTTGAATAACTGTCCTTGTCCTTTTAATCAACTACAACACTCATGAAAAACAGATAAGTTTCCGAAATCGCTCTATAAGGTTTTTTTTTAAATATATTTTCATGAGGTTTTGTATGGTTAAACAATTAAGAACACTCAAAAGTTTATTCAGTATTTTCTAAAAAGAATCAATCCTTATATAGCCTGGAACATTATCTGCTTTGCATGCCGCACCTATTAAAAATACCCATATTGTTCTCTTCTTTCGTTTTATATTCATAAACATTGCTCCATCAGTCATAACTAACCTAACCGCAGCAAAAGAGCACTGCGACTGTTTATAAAATATATTCCATTGAGGTGAATGAACATAAAACATGAAAGTTTCCTAATGTGTGCTTATTCAACACAAATAGCACTGTTTGCCCTATTGTAGTGTTCTCTATACATAACGACATAACGTAAAATGATCGGGGCACGTGTCACTACTCATGGCTTTATGCACATTTGCACACGTCACGGAAAGCTTGCCAGTAAAAGCTTGACAATCGGCGAACTCAAAGGCATCGTCTCCAAGAAATGCGGTTACGTTATGAGCGCATGTCTTGATATACGTCATAATCTGTTCAAGAACTTTATTTAAATCGTTTATCTATAATATATATGCATTTGTAAATGCATAATATGTATGTTTAGCAGTTGTCTGGTTTCTATAGTAGGAATGTTTAATTTTTAAGATAGGTTGGGCACCATACTAGTGTGCAAGCCAATACCACAGCCAAATAACTACACAGCGATGTAGTTGTGTTCCTGTGTCTGAGTACAGGTAGGTATCCACTTAGGGATACGTTTGAAAGAAAAGTTTTCCTATCCCAGGGATATAGTGCAAATTAATGGGTTGACGACACGCATGTGATACCTCTGGTATTGCCAGACCAGTCCAGCCGTCCAGAGGCTACGGTAACTGCTTACCAACAGGCGGGCCGTATACTTGTTTGCCACCCTAGCAGTATAAAAAAGTTTTGCGGCGGAGAGACGCAAATGATCCGAGGTATTGAAAGTATCCATAGGCTACTGTTTGTTTCCTAAGTTGTATAAAAAATTGTAGTAGTAGTTGTGATAACAAAAACGATGAAACTCTTGATAGTAAAAGCTTGATAATTCTGTAATTTGTTCAATACAACACGCCAAGGGCTCCTCCCTAAATCAAAAGTTGATTTTAACGTTTGCCAAAAGTACAGTCCTCTGGTTAGCTTGTTAAAATTGAAAATAATAAGTCCCAAGTTGACTGCCTTGGTGGTCCAGTGGGTACAGTATGTGCCTGCTGTGCACGACGTTGTGGGTTCGATTCCCAGACAGGGACAAATCTTTGTGTGACCCACAAAGAGTTGTTCTGAGTCTGGGTGTAATTAGTGTCCGTTAATTGTATGTTTTTAAAGTCCCCCGCAACACAGAGCTTGTTCTCTAGTGCGGGAGTTGTATTTGAAGAGCGAAAAAAAAGTACTAAATCTATAAATACATATTATGGTGCGTGGGAGTAAGGTTACCTTGTTATCGATAACAACACAATCGTAGATAACCTCAGATAACGGTCTGAGAAATGTCAGAGGAAAACGTAAACATTATTATAGGATACCTGTTATTGTTAAAAACTAGTACATATACTGGCCGACGTTTTTTTTTATACTACCTGGGTGGCAAACAAGCTTACGGCCCACTTGATGTTAAGCAGTTACCGTAGCCTATGGTGTAGGCTCACGTCAAATCCCAGATATATCTATTGCAAGCGTCCATAGGTAAGGTAACTTTTTTTTTTTATACTACCAAGTAGGCAAACAAGCATACGGCCCGCCTGATGGTAAGCAGTTACCGTAGCCTATGGACGCTTGCAACACCAGTGGTATCACTCGCGCGTTGCCGACCCTTTAGAAACCTTATAACTCCTTTCTATAGTCCCATGCTATAGTCTCTCGGGAAAACCTCGGCAGGAAGCTCATTCCACAACTTAATCGTACGTGGGAGGAAATTCCAAATATTTTTTATTAGGGCTCATCATCATCATATCAACCCCTAAACATCCTACTACTGGGCACGTGTCTCTTCCATACACATAAGGGCTCAACTAGAGAAAATAAAATATATAAATTTTGTCTAGTTGAGCCCTACAACTAGGCAAAATATAATTAGGTCACGCGCACTATTAGTCTTTAAATCTTACATAGTTATGTGGAAACGTTACTACTTACGACACAAACTAGCATGCAACGCCACCTAATGGTAAGCAGTTACCATAGCCTACACACTTGTGTTGTCGACCCGAAAAGTACAAGCTTTTAAATACTGTAATATCAACCTCGGATTTGACGTAAGTTTACGACATTATATTGTAAACTTATGTAAATAAAATCCACATACATATTGCTTTCTATTCTATTCAATTCGACTACCGTTTATGCCACTTATCTAGACGGGCGGTTTTACGTGGAAAATGTTTGAATTAAAATGAACACTGGAGACATAGATATAGAGTCAAGTCAAAGTCGAACTCATTTATTCATTTTAATCAAATACATGATACCTATGAACGTCATAAAAACAAATGCCAGCATACTTTTTCCTACGGCTTTAAAAAGCTACAATTCTAAGTACAACTAAACCCTGTTTGATTTATATAACTAACTATAATTAACGCTAAAGTTCAAAGGTCCAATCTTTAATTTACCTGAATGTCAGCGGCTAAGTGGTGTGACGTCACGAAATGTGAATCAGTAGTTACCAGGTGAGGTGGTTGACCGCGTACTTGACATACCAAGATTCCTCCTCGGCGCCCAACAAATTAGGATACCGAGATTAAGTTGTCACGTAGGAATCCGGCAATTCACACCGGAGGAGGAACGACCTGCGGCCGCCGGTCGCCGTTACGCCGCGCCGCCGACGCCACGCTTACGTCTCGCACTCGCATCGCCAACGTACATCAACGCATCTCGACAAACACTCAAAAGTTTCCTTTATTTGTACGCTATAAAGTTTAATTAATGTGATACTTTTTTTACGTACTTCCTAATATAAAGTTTTTATTATAAAGATTTTTGGACTGTCAACTGACACCTAATGGGTAAGAATCTGGTTAGTTTCAAAAAAAAGAAAAAATCCAAACTAAAAATTGTTTACTATGGAAAAATGGGGTGGGGACCTGGTGATCTGTAATACAGGTGCTAACTTACATCAGACACCAGCTCTTCACAAAACATATTTATAACGTAGTTATATTTCATTGTAATGTTGCTTTTAATTGAAATTGTTTGTTATCAATTTTTTTTGTGAGGAGAAATAAATATATATATAAACATTATTATTATTATTATAATAAAAAATCTACAGCATGAATACTAAACTAATACTATTAAAATAATTTATACATATAAATAGTTTCCATACTTCGTACTATAAAATAATGTGAATAAACTTTGAGTATTTTTCACAGAACGGAACGGCTAATCTCATTAAAATAACTAATGACAAACAATACGTAAGCCAATATAAATGTACTGTGTCATTGAAATGTAAATTTCACATACCTGGAAAATCATTTATCATAACGACAATATGTCTCTGTATGAGTCACGCGTTCAGTTCAAAACCGTGGGCGATTTAAATCCGTTTTATTTTTAAATCTTCTTGTGATTCAATAAAAAAGCTATTATTAGCAACTTTACATGGTTCTTTCTTGTTTTACATTTATTTTTAATCATAATTTTAAAATCCTTTATGTTTAACAATGTTTTAGTTACTGACACACTGCTTGAGATACCTACTAACATAATACAGGGTGCAATTATCTACAATAAAAGATAAGATAATAGATTTATATGTTGTTTTGTAATGAACAAACACAAAAATAACTGGACGCTTTGAAAAAGCATTCACTGTAGAAGGCTACCTATATTATAATTGAACTAGGGGTCGCCCGCGACTTCTTCCGCGTGGTAATTTGGAATATTTGCACTGATTTTGCAAGACATCTCACTACTGCTCCGCTGCTATTGATCATAGCGTGATGTTATTTAGCCTATAACCTTCCTGGATAAATGCACTATTCAACAAAAAAATATTTTTCTAATCGAATCAGTACTTTTATTTTTAATTTATTTGTGAGATTAGCGCGTTCAACCAAACAAATAAACTCTTCAGCTTTATAATATTAGCATAGACTAGCTGTTGCCCGCGGTTCCGCCTGCGTGGATGTCGGCTATCGCTGCAAAAAGTAGCCTATGTGTTATTCCAGACCATAATCTATTTCTGTGCCAAATTTCATCCAGATCCGATCAGTAGTTTTTACGTGAAAGAGTAACAAACTCACAAACTTTCACATTTATAATATTAGTAAGAATAACAAAGAGAACTCAGTAAATGTCTAGCTGGGAAAGGCAGCTGTAGTGAATCTACATACGGTGGATATACACACTATTTTTTTATATAATTGTAAGTGCAAAAAAATACACACTATTTTTTTTGCCCTTACCTGTGTCAGTATTTTAATGACAATTTACATGAATGCAGTTTTTCTTGCCTTAAAAACCAACATTTTATAAATATCAAAATTTACCAAATGCTATGGAAACTTTTTGGGGAGGTCCGACAATGGACGTCTTTTGGTTGAGATTATGATGATAATGATGAAGAAAAAATTGCGGTAATGTAATATCTAGAACTCTATTTTTATCGTTTACGAAAGTAATATACAATTTGTCAAAATAATAATCGAAGCAACTTAAAACCAAAACCTTTTATCAATGTACCTATAAAACTCACAAACATTTAAACACCTAAACAGCTTGTAATACAAACGTAAAATATTTATTGTAAATTTATATTTCGTCTCACCCTTTTAATGTAAATATTTCAATGTATGTTTGCAATGTTAGTTGTGAACAACATCTTGATTATAATGCTATTAAAAGGATAATACTCTTGCAAAGCATCTTATTGATATGTTTTGTATAACAAAATTAACCCGCGCAATGAAAACAAAACGCGAATATCAAAATATTGATAGTGTATTTTTGTTAAGAAGTGTTTTGTAAAGCTACGTTTATATGAAAAGCTTAATTTATTGTGTATCTACAGTAAAGAATAATGCACTCACATCGCTCTCAATGCATGGTTGGATTAGTAGCTTAAGATGCTGATAATTGCCAACGACCTTGAGAATAAAACAGTCATTTGGTCACTGTCGATCTGCATAGGAATAAAAGAGAAGCAAATAAGACAAACGAGTCAGCGTACCGCCGAAATTGAGTACAGAATTGAGAAAAATAAAAATTATATTGACTAAACATGTAATGGCATAATTGAAAATATAAAACGGCAATATTCTTAAACATGTTACAATCAGTTTATATCCCTTGTATTATTAATTAAATTCAATAAATAAGCGAGATATTTCTATAAATATATTTTAGAATTATTTTTGTTTTTTTTTATTAAATGTTATTCAGTGCATATATAATTTTACTGTGATAAAAGGAGCAGATTTTGCCAAAAAATCTACGTTGCTGTTATTGCCTTAAGTGGTTACCTCGCCATTTACCACTGCGTAGCGTGTTGTGGGTAAGCCGACTAACATTTGTGTGATCCACAATTAATGGCATTATCAACTACTTAGCTACTAGGTACTTACTAATAAGATACAATTTTCATTCATATCACAGTATCTAAAGTTTGGAAATGATTCAAAATTATAACACAGTGCTAAGAAATGCAGATGATTCTGGCTCTTAGTATAGTAATTACATGTAAAACACATTAATAAGCATCCAATTAATGCGCGTTACACTAAAAATAAACATTGCCCTTGACTAGTGTTACGTAACAAAAGGAAATAGCTGAAAACATTCAACCCACGTAATAACGTATGGTTGAATCAGTAATATATATATATAAACACGACTGATCTGTACTGTCACACATTCTATTGTGAATGTTTGATTGATGTTGGTTTACAATGAATTTGTAAAACGAGACAGCTGCTAAAATTTCGCAAATAACAAAAGCATTTAAAGCTTTCTTTTCGTCTGATGGTAACCACCAAATAATGCCATGAACATCTTCTTACACATTATCACACTCTTTTTAATTTCCAGTTATTACTTAATAAATAATAATAATAGCAACCCATATATCTCCCACTGCTAGGCACGTGTCTCCTCTTCTATATCAAGAGAGGCCTAAATAATTTATTAAGCCTCTCTTGATAGAGAAGAGGAGGCCTAACAGATTCACATTAAAACTGCCACCCGGGATCGAACCTCTTGCGTGTAAGTCGGTTACTTTCCCACTCAGCCACCACCGTTTTCTATCGCCTTCTTTATTCTTTATTTATTTCTTTCTTTATTTAAAAAGACAACTCCCGCACTAGAGAACAAGCTCTGTGTCGCGGGGGATTTTACAAACATACAATTAACGGACACAAATTACACCCAGACTCAGAACAACCCTTTGTGGGTCACACAAAGTTTTGTCCTGTGTGGGAATCGAACCCTCAACCTCGTGCACAGCAGGCGCATACTGCGGCCACTGGACCACCAAGGCAGTCAAACTTCGTTATTACTTATCAAGTGCAATAATCCCGAGTGGAAAAATAATGTCTGCTTATAATAAAATGTAATTAAGTAGTTAGTGGCCAACCTGATTCATTGCCAATATACTCCTCCGTCCCGATCTAACGACTGTTAACTATGCAGCCATACACAGGGTAACCACGCCTTTTGTAGCTTAAGATCTGTATCGACTTCACATATCTACTTGAACAAAACTACACCACTGTGTGTACTTTTTGGATGTAGTAATTTGTAAGGTAAAGGTTTCCTTGCTTATACGATGCCGTATCTCTCTTTTTATGATACAAGTGAGTAGTCCACTTGGTTAAAGACCTGCACGTTATATAAAACCACAGCCAAAAACCACAAAATGTCCCAGTCGGATTTGATCGTCACTCGTCTACAAATTTTTGAAGTAAAAACTTTTTTAGGCACATTGAGCACTTTTTGTGTGAACATAAATCATAGAACTGGCGTCATCGTAACCGAACGCTTTCCATATTCAAACTTTTTGGTAAACAAAAATCATGGAACTCGGCACCGAACGCTTTCCATATTCAAAAATAATAATCAAATAGCTCGACGATACAATTCACAATTCTATCGGCAGTCCACAAAGACTGCCCTGCATGTTTTTTTTTTCTCTCAACCTGTAACTGCCAGACATTCAGCAATACATAATATTGAATGTTAGCCTATTAATGTATCCAACTGCCCCGTAGCCAGGCCTCTAACATTCAGAACATATCGAATGTCAGCCTATATAAATATTTAAGTGGTATCAAAGTTTCAAAGACGGCTTATCGATGACCTAGTTCTGAACTGTAAGTGATGTTTGAGTACTCAAGTATTCCACTTGCTCAAAACGCACGAATAGGCACGCGTACCCATCTACTTACATAAGTACTTTTATATAGGGATATAGGTATACTTACCTGTTACACGTGTAAAAACTTTTTGAAGTAACAGTAACAAGATAACTTGACGTCATTGTTGACTTGAAAGCAGTGATAGCTACAGCTTCGTTATGATAATGTTTTTAATCCTGTTTTTTTATACAACTTAAACAGCAACCGTTAGCCTATGGAGGCTAGCAAAACTAGATTTAGTGTTGTCTTTTTTTAGTGTTTCGATGGCTAACATTGTTAGAATTTATTTTGTTACGTCCCAAAGTACAACAACATTGACTGCATTACGCAGGCTGTTATCAAGTCTGCCAGTATTGTTAGGGCATGCAGGGTGCGGTGCTAGTACAGATCTCCAGCGCTCTTTTAGAGATGCGTTTTGAAAGAAACGTTTTCCTATCCCAGGGATACTCCATCTTAAAGTCTTGGTGCAAAAAAATGGGTCAGCAACACGCAAGTGATATACCTCTAATATTGCAAGCGTCCATAGGCTATGGTAACTGCTTTACATCAGTCAGGCCATATGCTTGTTTCACACCCAAGTAGTATAAAAAACAAGTGCGAGTCGGACTCGCGCACCGAGGTACAAACCTGTATTTTTATTATATGATGTAACTATACATTTACGGTCTTCGTACCAAATTTCAAGATTCTGAGTTCACGGGAAGTAGGTTTTGATTCCCTTGCGAGTGTCGAAAATATGTGGCATAAACGATATTTTCGACACTCGCAATGGCATAAATTTAAGAGAGGTAGGGCACCATACTAGCGAGCAAGCCCGACTGGGGAAGGACCTCCACCTTACAGAAGACCACAGCCAAATGACTACACACAGCGGTGTAGTTGTGTTCCTGTGTGTGAGTACAGGTCTCCAGCGCTCATTTAGGAATGCGTTTTGAAACAAACGTATTCCTATCCCAGGGTTACTTCCATCTTAAAGCCCTGGTGTAAAAAAATGGGTTGGCAACACGCAAGTGATACCTCTGGTAATGCAAGCGTCTATAGGCTACGGATACTGCTTAACATCAGGCGGGCCGTATGCTTGTTTGCCACCCAAGTAGTATAAAAAAAAAAAAAAAAGGCTGTATCTTTTGATTGCGTTGGCTTAGAAATTTGATTTTTTCACAGCTTTAAGGGACATGACCTGAGTATTTGATATAAATTTCAGCTTGATACCTCCACGCGTTTCGAGAAAAGGGGTCTTGACAGACAGACAGACGGACGGATAACAAAGTGATCCTATAAGGGTTCCGTTTTTTCCTTTCGAGGTACGTAACCCTAAAAATACCGCGCAATAAGAGCTACCAAAACAATGTCAGACTCGGTCATATGCCCAAGCGTGTTTTGTTTTTCATATGGTATGCAACACCGTATGTATGTATTCTGTGATCCTAAAATGCCTATCAAGATCAAGGGGAAAGTGTACAAGACGGTAGTAAGACCGGCCTTAGCATACGGAGCAGAGTGTTGGACTATGAAAAAAGCTCATGAACAGCAACTGCACACGAATGAGATGAAGATGTTGAGGTGGGCAGGTGGTGTAACACGCCTGGATAAAGTCCGCAACGAGCATATCAGAGGGTCCTTCAGAGTAGCCCCTATCATAGAGAAAGCACGAGAAAGCCGCTAACGTTGGTATGGCCATATCCAAAGACGGGAAGATGACTACGTTGTCAAGAAAGTACTTGGCATAACAAACCAGCCCAGAGATAGAGGCAGACCACCCGCCACTTGGTGGAACAATATTAAAAAAGAAATGGAACAGGATAGCCTTACAATACAGACAACCCAGAACAGAGTTCTCTGGCGCAAATGTTCAGGGAGACCCGACCCCAGGTGAACTGGGAATATGGGTTGGACAAAGAAAAAGAAGAAGATGGTATGCAACACCGAGCTTGTCAATGCAAGTAATCACTATCTCTGTCATATTGCATTTATGTCATAGAATAAACAACCCTGATCGATACCATCTGTAAATCATGGAGTCTTTATATGGGATGTTAGTTCATAAGCACTGAATGATAATATTGGTTAATAGGTCACACGAGATTACTTTGCCAACGTTATGGAATTTCCTGTAATAAAACTGGAGTGTTATATATCATATTTTATCGTTATCTAGTCAAGATAATGATTTGTTTAATGTCCGCACTAAACTTGGCATATTTATAAGTTTTTAAGCCTCTGTTTCTATCTGTCTGTGGAGTTCTAACGTCTAAAATAGTGGACCGAATCCATTGTGGTTTTTGTGTTTGTAATCTGATTCAATTAGTCTGTGATGGAAATCGGTTAAGTTTTCTTTATGATTCATTTGATACATTAATATTACTAGGAAACATTTACAGTAATAATTATTATTATACCAAAACTTAAAAAAAAACTGTAATATTCATAATACAGACACATCGCTAGGCTACTTTTCTTTCCTTTAAAAAAAAACAACTCACGCACTAAGGCACAAGTCCTGTGTCGCGGAAACTTTACAAACACAATTTAAGAACATAAATTACACCCAGATTCGAAACATACATTTATGGATCACACGAAGTTTTGTCCCGTACGGGAATCGAACATACGACCTCTAGCTTAGCAGTCAGGGTTCTAACCACTAGACCATCAGAGCCTCTAGACAAGTGGCATAAGCGATAGTCGAATCGAAAAGTCAAAAAATAAAATGTATGGAATTTGACGTGAGTCTACGATTTAATGTCGTAAACTTACGTCAAATCCCATACATTTTCTTTTTTGATTTTTCGATTCGACTATCGCTTATGCCACTTGTCTAGAGGGGCAGGCCAGTTAATTTAAGCCTCGCCACATAAGGTAGTTCCCAGCAGTTTTTCAGTCGAACACAATTGCAGACTCTAACATTATTTTAAGCATTTTTAGTAAGAAAAACCTAATACTAAACATTTCGGAATTCGAACCCCGTACTTCTACACAGCAGTCATACTCACCACTACTGCGCAACTGTAGCAACACAACAAATAAAATATACAAATAAGTACTTACATTATTTTCACTCTGTCTCCATTAAATGGTTCCATTAGAATATTAATATCCAATGCCGGTGAAAATTTTTACATCGAGATCTATTTATAGCATTGAGACCAGGATGAGAACCGAAGGGCGATATCAAAATAACTTCCATCATCCTGCAAATGGGACAAAGACATTGTATGAATGTGTGACGGATGGTGTTTACATTGATTATTTACTAATGGGTGGTAAATATTGATAAAGTAATGCTTCAAGGTTCGCTAACGAGTTGTATTTCATACTCTGGTGTTATACTATAGAAATCATAACTATAACACTATAGAAGTTACCATAGAAATTGTTATAAAAACTGTGAATTGTTATATAAACAGCATAAGGTACGATTTTCGTATCTAGTGTTTAAAGTGGTCAATATAAAATATCTATACTGTGATTGTACAGCAAAAAATATACATCTATCTATTTAGCTGAAGAAGACCACTGCTGGACATAGGTGTGGAAACCCAAGGATTTTTACGGATTTCGGTCCTGAGCTGCTCTTGTCCACCTGCCACCTTCTCCAGGTTGTCGGCCCTCAATGTTGCAGACCTACTTACGCTGCATCTTTCAGTACACAAAAATTAATAGTAATGAAAAACAATAAATAAACTAAAGTTTATTAATTAAATAGAAATGAAATGGTCTAACTTCAACATTCTCGTAGCATCACAAATATATTTGTAGAATCGCTATTACGATTTCTATGGTAGCTAAATAATTGTTGTTGCCTACCATATTTTACAAAATAATTTGTAAAATATAACGTTCGACACATGTCAGAACTAAGTATCAATAACCTTTTGCAAAGCTTTCTTTGAGGACGTGTTTACGTATAAATAATATTTTATAGGATTATAATTCAAAGCTTTTCAACCAACTTTATATTGCCCGAACAGCACGGGCTAAAGAAATTAGCGTCAATCGTAAATTTAAGTATATTTAGCAAATTCACTATTAAAAAGTTGTTAAAAAAAATTCAAAATAACACGACACGACGTGCAGTCTTAAAAAAATGTATTTTCAGTTGCTTAAAATGGTTGCACAGATTTTTATGAACAACTCACATTTACCTTATTTGTTCTATAATCCATACGACAAACATAGGAGGTGAAATCCAACAGCTCTCCAATTGCTATCGCTACCGTATACCGCCAGCGAGGTAAACTTGTACGTTGACCGACGACATACCAATCTATATGTTATAATAGGTTTGTGTCGTGAGCAATCTTAGGATATGAAAAACGTTGTATATATCTTCTTTCAAACTTTGTATCCCTTCTTAAGAACATTGCGTGTACGGAGGAGTGTGAGACTTAGCACAGTTAAAGAACGTACGCAAATGGACTGCAGAAAGCAATTACTTATGGTTGACTTTCAAGCACTACGTGACCTCTCAAAACCTATACATAGCTACATCATTGTACATATTTATTTGGCTGTGATCTTGTTTAAAGTGGAAGTCTTTCTCAACGTGGGCTGATTGTTTGTATAGGCCTACCTCTCTTAAAAACAATATAAAATAAGTGCTTCTAATTGTTTAGAATTCAAAAACTCTATTTATAACGTAGTAGAGTGCCGAGTCGATAGTCAATACTGAATGGCGAGCGCCCCCTTGTCTGTCACCAACCGCCCGATCTGCCGTGACTCCACATTAAATGAATTCAGTCTATGTAGGTAACTAGGCACTTGAAAGTAATCGTTTCTATTTCGAGCTTTAATTGTATTTCCATGAATGAAGCCCAAGAAGCTATTGTCGCATCGTTGTTTGCATAAAGTATTACTAAATTTTATTTATAGAATAAAGCATCACTATTAAGTCAGCTTTAATAGAGGTACCTTACAAGCGAACAAACCCGATTGTGGTAGGACCTCCACAATACAGAAGATAACAGCCAACACAGTGGTGTAGTTGTAGAGATTTCTGTGCAAGAGTAGAGATCTTCAGTGGTTATTTAAAAATGCGATTTTAAAGAAACATTTTCATATACCATAAACTTAGATTACAATTATTTTGTGTCGACAACTGTTTACCATCACGCGGGCCGTGTGATACGTGATCATAGTAATGTACAAGATATTACTATGATTTACTAAAATTAATGCAATATCAGTTTAACTGTAATTAAAAAATATATTTGATGATAAGCAACACCAGAAAAAAGGTACAACCATAAAATAAATAATACAATCGAAATATTTCATTGTAATAAGAAAAGTTTAGAAATAAAATTTGTTGACGTAATTTCTTCCGCCACTAATACCTAAATGTCGTTGAACTCACCGCAAAATTGGATAGAAGATTGATCGAACAATTATTCGTTCATTTTCACTGATAACAAGATTACTTCTGAACAATTTGTTTTTAGAAAAATAAAAATATCTTTTTCCTATTTGAATTTTTGAAAGTTAACTTCAAAGGATTTCCTTGCTCAGTGTGGTGGATATTTGTATGATCCATTTTCTTGCAGTTGTATGATTGCATGGGGTAGACCAATAAGCGTAATATTCATTGAATAAATCTGCTGACTGAATCACTACGATCATACTGAGCACACTGTCTCACAATCTCTGAACTCCCATCTATATTACTTCTATAGCAACCAACTTGAGTACGAAGTAAGTAGTACGAACTTAACGATTTCCAATCCGGCCAAAGTATTTTTAGAACGACAACTCCAGTTAGTAACTATTACATAGCGGTGTACCTCTCAGATGTTGTTTCACTAACTATTAGTTACGTGACACATAATATTTTGTTACAAAAGATTTCTTTTTCCGTGATGGAAGACATAAAGGAGAACACTAAAGTCAGTGTGCTGGCTCTAGTTGACTTTTCAAACGCCTTCAATACCATCAGTCACGACATCCTCCTATCTATCCTCTCCTTATATATGGTCTCGTCCGATGCCCTGGATTGGTTCTCAACTTATCTTCGAGGTCGTCAGCAGTCGGTCCGCTATGATGACTCATCATCAAGTTGGTGTGACATTGACTCTGGCGTTCCTCAAGGCGGTATTTTATCTCCAATGTTGTTTTCAATATTTATTAATCTCATAACACAAAATCTTCAGTGTGCGTATCACCTGTATGCTGATGACTTGCAGATTTATGCACAGTCTAGAGTAGATTGCGTTTCATCTGCGGTGGACATGATTAATAAGGACTTAGACCACATTAAGAACTGGTCTAACAGGTTTGGTTTGACAGTAAACCCCTCTAAGTGTCAAGCCATCGTCGTGGGCAGCCAAAGGTTAATGAGCGGACTGGACACTAGTGTTCTGCCACCAATTGTTTTCGACGGAACTACCGTAGACCTATGTCAATATGTTAAAGACCTCGGTTTGAATATTGACTCTACTTTAAATTGGAGAGCCCAAGTTTCATACGTGAGCCAGAGAGTTACCGGTACCCTGCGTACTCTATACCCACTAAAAAACTTTCTCCCTTGCAAAACAAAAACGATGCTTGTGCAGACTTTGGTTTTCCCTCTGATCGACTATGGTGATGTGTGTTATTTCGACCTGAATGCAGATCTTCTCAATAAGCTCGACCGTCTTCTCAATAACTGCATTCGATTCATTTTCAATCTTCGCAAGTATGACCATGTGTCTACTTACCGCTCACAATTAAATTGGCTCCCCATTCGTCAGCGCCGTAGTATGCGTGCACTTTCTACCCTTTATACCATTCTTATGTCTCCCAATGCCCCGGTTTATTTAATCTCTCAATTTCAATATCGCTGCACGATACATGATAGAAATCTTCGCTCCTCGAATAATCTCTTACTAGCATGTCCTACCCACAACTCTGCGTTTATTCACTCCTCTTTTCCTGTACAATCCATCTTGCTCTGGAATGCCCTCCCTCTTGAAATCAGAATGTCCACTAACCGTTACGCGTTTAGAGGAAAGGTTCGGCAACTCTTACTTCAAAATTTGGCAGAATCATCACAACACTAATGAGTTTAATAATAATATGTAATATGTAAGTATATATGTATATAATATATTTATTGTGTTGATTTATATATTTATGTTTAAATATTTTATGATATAATTTTGTCCTTTTATGTTTATATATGTAATTTTAACACTCCAGACGAGAGACTTGTGCACCTACTATAAATAATCTCCGCATCACCCTGTTGGTTGACTGGTAGAGAATGCCTCAGGCATTAAGTCCGCCATTATACATTCTGTGTATATAAAGTTTAAATAAATAAATAAATAAATAAATAAGACATATTACATACTAACTTTTGGCCGCTGCTACGTCTATGCGTATTTTTTTACGGATCCCTTACAGTTCGGTGGGAGACGCCTATTATGGATGCAGCGCCTCACTGTTTTAATTAAGTTTTTATACGTCTAATAACACTAATATGTAAGCAAATTGTTACTTACAAATTATGGAAGAATCTGGAAAAAAAACATAATTAAAGCCAGCTATGTTTTATTGTTTTTATTGTAAAGTTTAATAAAAATCCGTCAAGTAGTTTAGCGGGAAGGAGTAACAAACATTCATCCTCACAAACTTTCGCGGTAATAATATTAGTAGGATACAAGGTTACGTAATCACGTTAGTAACAGACATTTTTGCTGTAATATATTAGTCAAATTCTATCACGTTTGTCCTGTAGGTGAAGACATTTATTCACTATCTATTCTTGGATATGTCATATCGTCCCACGCTTACCATTTCCACTTTATTTCTGCTAGAATTATGACATAATACTCATTGCCCGCTATGAAGCCTCTTGGGATATGAGTTTATGTTGGTATGTGGAGGATTCTATTTCATAAATGGCGTGACCATACACTAGATTATTTATAGATAATATAATTTTAGAAAAACCTTTTAAAAGTCTTCCTATAGACCTCTACGTTGTTAAGGCATACACAGCTACGGCAGGGCTAATAAACAAAGTTAAAATATCGTAAGGACGTGGTATACGCATTGGCGGAGGTGCTCGTCGAGAAGTATGGGCGGCTGAAGTTCGAGCAGAGCAGCGGTCCCCTCTCCCCGAACAAATTCGCAAGTTTCGCGAGGTTGCTGGAGGCTCCAATTGCCGGTTTCAGGATCGTGAAGGCACTTTCAGCCGATCTTATCGGAATGGGCAGGGCGGCAGTACAGGACCCTTTCCTTTCGACTGGTACGTTTTTTTACGAACGACGCCTATACTTGTATTGTATATGTATATGGCATTACAGCGACAATGCCACATACAAACATAGGCTTCAAACGATAAAAGTATATATCTTCTCATAATTTATTTATTTTGTATATGAAAATATATAAATAATTTGAATACCTCTACGTGCCTTTCTCATGTGCCATAAATTGAGACCGACCTTGAGTTATCAAGAGGCGATATTTACTGCGTATATTTAACCTAATCACACGCCTCCGCGTACGAGAAATACGTGTATGTCACACTTTATGTATCGATAATCATATTTCTTCCCTTTTACACAAATTAATATTCCGAAGCGAATACAAGTTCCATATTTACTGACATACATACTGTTTACTTGGCTATAAATAAATTTTATTATTGAACTACCTGCGGGTGTTAGCGAGCGCTACGACATGCCGTTCTTTTAAGGCTAACTTCACAAGTAACACGCGTTACATGTGAATAGAATTTAGAATAGCTTCCATATAACTATAGACGTAAATATAGATAAAAGCACATTTTCACCATTTGTTATCTTGCTCGAAAACATGTTGAGTAACAATTCGTGAAAGTTGTTAGTTGATAAATCAGTTGATTTACAGCTTGTTGGGATTCCCCGCATGCTTTCCTTTGGCAACAAGTACATGTGTTTACAAAAAGTAACCTTGCAATCGCACTCCCTCACAACCCATTCAATAATTTCTACTGAAACTACTGAATGGATATCGTAAAAAGCTCAATCATGAACATCAAAAGAGACTTTGGCGCTTATGTCGATGTACGTCGTAACATCGAGGAGAGGCACGTCGATGGTAAATCATCTAAATAATAGCCATTATAATAATATAATAGCTAATGCTGCAGAACACAATTTTAAACAAGGATTTTGAAGTAAAAGAGATGTATGTCCATATATTTTATATGCAAGAATACCAGCGTTGTGGTTCATACTAACGAGCAAGTCCGACTGGGGATGCATCTCGACTTTACAGAAGACAGCCAAATACAGCACACAGCGGTATAGTTGTATTCCTGTATGTGAGTACAAGTCACCAACGCTCATTTAGGTATGCGTTTTGAAAGAAACGTTTTCCTATCCCAGGGATACATCTTAAAGCCCTGGTGCAAAAAAATGGGACGGCAACACGCAATCGATACCTCTAGTATTGCAAGCGTCCATAGGCTACAGTAACTGCTTACCATCAGGTGAGCCGTATGCTTGTTTGCCACCTGAGTAGTATTAAAAAAAACCTTTCTTTAAAAAACCAACCTACCTAGTTTTCATTAAGGCATTAAGTCCGCCTTTGTACACAATTTATGTGCAAAAAATTTTAAATAAATAAATAAAAACGCATTCTTTAATAGGCACTAAAGACCGGTGGACCTTCTTTTGTAGTTTAGCTTGGCTATGGTATACTTCTCCTAGATCGTAATCAAAGGCATTCTATTCACAAAAAAAATCTCCGCTACTTTATATAACAGCCAAATCACGTATGGCCTTGATAAATTTATTACATTTTCTTGTCAGGCAACTTGATGGAGTTCTATATTGGTGGCAATTTTATTAAGTAACACAAATTCGCACCTAACCTCGATAAAGTAAAGTGGTCCAATCGTAACATTAGTTTACGTTGCACGCAATCTTCAATAAGTTTGACATGGTTCCGATAGATTGCGTGACTCTCTAAGGGTATTAACGTCAAAGTATCCGGGATATCTACATTAGGTTATTTATTATTTAATCAACGAGTATGTATCTTAGTCTTCAACTAATAAAATTTGTGTGTTATGACCGTGTTTTTGCGTATTATATTGTATTGTTATTGAATAACTGCGCAGTGTTATTAAGCCTCTTCTACGCATTGGGCCACAGTGTGCTTGAACTACTAAACGATGAGTTAAAACAACTAGTAATGATAACTATACATAACTATGTAGTTGTCCCGGGTCTGCGTGTACTTTGTGTAAGTACCCCGCGCCACAGGGCTTGTTCCCTAGTGCGAAAGTTGTCTTATTTTCTAAGAATAAAAACAAAAAGAAAATAATTTAAAAATGAATCACATGCGCGTAATAGCTTTTATTTAACAAATAATTTGAAATAAGTTCACTGATTGATCTTATATTGTTAATTAATAATAATAATAATCTTTATTTGCACAAAAACCTAATACAAAATATGATAGAAGATGTCGTAGTTTGAAAAATATAAACTTAGGTGTTACAAATTATAAACCCTGTCTCTTAAACTAGGGTAACCTGTATCTTAAGAGACAGTGGTAATATTGGCGTCTGACAAAATAAGTTTTGTATCGTGTGCCGGCAACAAGGTTTTTACGTTAATTAGGATTAGAACGAGGGACGCTCGCCTTCGAACAGCTGAATACTATAGTGAAAATATATTATTACATTGCTACTTTTAAATATGAACCTTATGAGAATGAACACAAAGTACATTGCACTACTCGCTTGAATGATGCCGTACTTTGAACAAATGTAACACGTGAATACACAACGAAGTAAAGTCACGTGAATAGTTACGACTACAGAGTATGAGTTGATTGTTACGAGTGGAAAACGGTGACTTCGTAGACAACAAATGCTTCGATCGTCTACGAAGACTGCTACGAAGGCTCTACGGCTACGTCTAGAAACCGTAGACCTTAACGTATGCTACAGAAAACATTAGAGTTAAAGAAGGTTACTTAGATTGTTGGCCGGTCATGATTTTTGTAAAAAAAGGAGTATGAAAAAAATATGAACATAATTCGGCTTCACGGGAAAGTCAGCAGTGGACCTGACTGCTGGTATCTTGCGTGGCAGACCTCATGGGGGCGTTGCGTTACTATGGCGAAAAAGTGCGTTTCGTAATGTGTCGATAGTGAAGTGTAATAGTGAACGGATTATCGCTATAAAAACAATTGATGATCAAAAGCGTGAAATATTATTTATGTGCGTGTATATGCCAACGGACCAACCTGAGAACCTGCCGGCATACAGCCAGTGTTTGGGTGAGATGAATGCAATTATACAGGACAGTAGTGTAGAAGTAGTATTTATGTTAGGAGATTTTAATGCACATCCTACTGCACCGTTCTGTAATGAACTAACTGAGTTCTGTGCCGAGAATGAATTGGTGTGTGCAGATTTAGTAAAACTAGGTATAACATCTGATACTTATACTTTTCAAAGTGAGGCACATGGTTGCAAGCGCTGGCTTGATCACTGTGTGGTTACTAAGGCAGCCATGCAGACAGTCATGAATGTTAATGTTCATAATGACATTTATTGGTCTGATCACTTTCCTATGGAAGTGACATGTAAATTAGATATAATTAAATCAAAAATTGAAATTAAGAATAATATATTTAGTAATATAGCGTGGGGAGCAAGAGATTTCCATGAAATAAATAAATATCAAGAGATCTGTAATAGTAAATTAAAAAATATTTTGTTTCCCACTGAACTATGTGCATGTGCTGATTTTATGTGTCAAAATTACCAACATAGAAATATAATTGAAGATTTGTACCGTGATGTTATTAATATTTTATGTGAGGCATCAATGAACAGTCATAAAGATAATTTATGTAAGAAATCCATTAATGTTAAGTGTGTGTATGGGTGGAACAAGCATGTCAAGGACGCTCACAGACAGGCTAGGCTTGATTATAAATTATATCTTGAGGGGGGAAAACCCCAAAGCGGTCTATTGTTTTCTAATATGTGTGAAAGTCGTAAAATATTTAAATCCCGACTAAAGTACTGTCAGAAAAATCAGGAACAAATAAGAATGGACATACTTGCCTCACAACACTCAGCTAAACAGTTCAACAAGTTCTGGAAAGGTACTAAAAAGTTAAATGGAAAGGTTAGCCTGCCTGTCAGCGTTGGTGGTGTCAGTGACCTTCAAAAGGTTGCTAATTTGTTTAAGGATCATTTTCGGGTCCGCTCCTCTCTGCCGCGGGAGCTCGATACTGAGTGTAGATATGTAACAGACCCCATTTGTTTTTCTGGTAAGGAAGTGGCCAGCGTAATAAAGGATATGAAGAGGGGAAAGTCGCCTGGTCATGAGGGGCTTAGTATCGAGCACCTGCAGCATGGTGGAGTACACCTATGCAGGGTATTAGCCATGCTATATACTTTTTGTATACGTCACTCATATTTGCCAGATGACCTTATGAGAACGGTAATTGTACCTATAGTAAAGAACAACACAGCGGATCCCTCAGACAAAACAAATTATAGACCAATTTCTTTGGCCACCGTAATAGCTAAAGTGTTTGATGGGTTATTAGATAGACAACTTTCCAAGTTTATATCGCTGTCAGATACACAGTTTGGCTTTCGGGCTGGGCTGTCAACTGAGAGTGCAATACTAGCCTTGAAACATACTGTAAGGTACTATGTTGAGAGGCAGACTCCAGTTTATGCATGCTTCCTGGATTTGTCCAAAGCTTTTGATCTGGTAAGATATGATAAGCTTTGGGCAAAGCTAAGAAATGCAGGTGCCCCTGCTGATCTAGTAGGTATATTAGATTATTGGTACAGTAACCAGCGGAATGTGGTACGCTGGGGTAATGTGCTTTCTGATGAATATTCGCTAGAGTGTGGAGTGAGACAAGGTGGCCTGACATCACCACGTCTCTTCAATCTTTATGTTAATCACTTGATTCAGGAGCTCAGCAGCATACATGTTGGATGTCATGTGGACGACATATGTGTAAATAACTTGAGTTATGCTGACGACATGGTGTTGCTGAGCCCCTCGATCGGGGGATTGAGACAGTTATTACATGTGTGTGAGTGTTATGCTGCGGAACATGGTTTGAAGTACAACGAAAAAAAGAGCGAGTTCATGTTATTTAAATGTCATAGCATTGACATAGCTATACCGCCGTTGTTACTTAACGGGGTACCTTTGAAGCGTGTTCCTCAGTTTAAATACTTAGGTCATGTTGTTACAGAGAATTTGAGTGATGAACAGGACATCGAAAGGGAACGCAGGGCATTGTCGGTACGTGGTAACATGTTGGCACACAGGTTTGCTCGGTGTACAGCGCCAGTAAAAATTACGCTGTTTAAAGCGTTTTGCCAGACGTTTTACACCGGTAGCCTGTGGGCAAACTTTACGCAAAAGACCTACAATGCCTTGCGTGTCCAGTACAACAATGTGTTCAGGGCACTGTTCGGGCTCCCTCGTTACTGTAGTGCGTCAGGCATGTTTGCTGACGCAAGTGTCGATGACTTTCATGCAATGATGCGTAAAAAGGTGGCGTCTATAGTGCGACGGGTCCAAGGGAGTCCGAATAGCGTGCTGGGAATGGTGGGGGACAGATATGACACTTTCCTCATGCGCAGATTCACTCAACTCCATGTGTTGGGATCTCAGTGAGTCTGCGTAGGGGGAGGGGAAGTATCTGTCCCTAATAGTAATAGTCTTAGGTTTAGATTAGATTAGTTACTAACATAGGTTTAAGAAAATATTGTTACTAACAAACTATGGATTGGTATCTGATAATAAATTATTTTTATTTATTTATTTTTTATAATGTTATATTTAGAAATGTGCTAAGTTTGGCATCGAATGCCGTGTACGAGTTGTCAACAGGTTTTTACTATTTACCCGTTATAAAAATTCTTTGGCTAATAAAAGCTACAATATCCTAAAGTAAAACAGACTATATTTTATATCGAAGTTTCAAAGTATTTCTAGGAATCGGGTGAAGCCGTTGACTAGTTAAATAAATACATACAGCAACGTGATTATTCTTATAGTATAATGTATAATAATTATTCATATATTATCTGCGTTGAGTGTGATTCTTTCAGATGATTTAGTTTTTTCATGCAAATAAAATATTGTCGTATTTGCATAGTGTGTAAATCGCTTAAATTGATTAGATCTCGCACAGCGTAGTTTTATTAATTTGTAGCGTAATTTTACTTATCGATACATAATAACTTTACCAAAAATAAGCTGCTTAGGTGAGGACACATGGACGCTTCGCATTCGAATAGCGGGAATAGCAGGTTTCAATATTTTGTCATATTATTTTGTATTATTTGTATCTGCGTAGAGTGTGATTAAGACTTTGACTTTCAGATGATTAAGATTTTTCATGCAAATAAAATAAATAAATAAATATTTTTTTTATGGATTTGCTATACTATTACTTTTTTTTGGGGTCGAGACAGTTGGTTCATGGGGTCCGAGTGCTCGCTTTATTTTTAGGGAAATAACAAAAAGCCGGCCTGTTTCTCGCACAGAAAATCGGCATTGCCATTCAACGTGGCAATACCACCAGCCTTTTGAGTACATTTATTTTATCACATAGTATGGACGTATTTATTTATTTATTAAGCAATGCAAACTTTCTGTGGTGTCACCAAATCGTTTGCATACATGCGTATATATTAATTAGATACTTATTTTCATTATAAGATTTTCACACACATTTCCAGTTGACAGTGATGCGGAGAAATATTATGATGCCTAAACTAAATTAATTCGTTTTTAAGTTAAGTTACATGAATATCTACAAATACCCCCAAGCTCTCCCGTGACATACACACACTCACACGCTGTATACGCCTAACTTGTGTAGGCGTTAATTTAAAGAACACAAACTTTATAATGTCAGTTAATGTAGATTCTCGCGAACTACATTCGCCTACAGAATTACAAGTAAACCTTTGAAATATACGCTAAGCTGCACCCGTAATTTATCTCAATTATTTACACCTACAACGACGCCTACTGGGGTTAAGTTAAGTCAGTTAAGCACTAAGCACTTTTTATACTATTTAGGTCTTAAGCATGGCACGCCTGATGGTAAGTAGTTACCATCACTTATAGATTATACAATACGCATCATTTGCGTGTTACCTAACTAAAACGTTGTACGTTTTTTTATGGGGTAACCTAACCTAACGCGTGCCCAAATACACAAGTACAATGCAGTTCTCTAATTCTACAGTTGTATACCTACTTATTTATTTATTCTGTACTTTATTAATATACTAGATGACCCGTGCCCACTTCGTTGGGCACTTTTCGGGTTAATATATAGCCTATGACACTCACAAATAACGTGGCTTTCTATTGGTAAAATAATTTTCAAAATCGGTTCAGTTGATCCAGAGACTAGCTCATACAAGCTCCCACACTTTACCTCTTTTTAATATTAGTAATAGATTATAATTGAATATATTTTTAACACAATATACAAACTAATTTTTATCATAAAGAAAATTATACTTATTTTGAAAAAGGCTTGTTTGTATGACACTCTTTTTTCCAGCTATATCAAATCCCATATAACTAATAAGCAGCGAACTTACTCGTATTCATAATGCACAATGCCATATCCCATGATACTACTTAGAATTTTTAAACAGTAAACCCCAATAACACAATACTCGACCGGGAAACCCGACCCTGGACCACACTTTTAGTCGAGACATTGCAGTCAATATTTGGATTATTTTACAATATTATTTATCTACATAGATATACTCGTAAGTACATAAATTTTCCTGTTTAAAATTTATATTCTAAATGGTGTGGGAGATATAATCCGATTAAGATTAAAATGATTACATCGCAACCTTGGATTACGCTTACAGATATTTACTTTTGTACAAAAACAATATGCCTATTCAACAAATTCAGAATCGTGAATATTGTGAACATTAGTTGAAGAAATTTTAGTACCTACCTAATTCTTACAAAAAAACGTCTTATTAACACGTGTAAAAAACCGATATCAGATAAAGTTTTATAGAAAATGTATCATAAATATCAATAATTCTACTACTACTACTACTAGCGGTCCTATACTAGCAGACCACCCCGACTTCACATCTCAACCCATAAACGTCCCACTGCTGGGCACGGGTCTCCTCCATACATTTGGAGGGATATTAGCCTACTATACCACGCTGGCCAGACGGATTGGTATAGAGTTTTCCCTCTCTTGCAGTGGATATTGTCTGCCGGACTTACTCCCTTAGTCGACTTTTACGACACCCACGGGATAGAATGGGGTGGTGACATTTGTATTCTTAATCCGTCACCACACGGACTTCGCCTGGGTAAAATTATTTTTACGCGATTTTTTTTTGTTTTCAATTTTCTTCTACGGAGTATTACAAAAAAAAATGAAAAATGAATGAAATCTGATCTGACTAAGAAAAATAAGAATTATTTTTTTGTATATCTATTATAAGATTACCTTCTCTGAGTTATTAGGTAAACGAATAAGAAAACCATATTTTAAAAGAAATTCTAAAGGCATGTGTGATTCACCAACCCATATTAGACTAGTAAGTATAATTATGCTTTCGGCTTAATAGACAAAAGGGGACCGATGCCGAATTGTGTGACGTATGTATATCGGTTGCATAAAATATTAAAACGAGATTTTCCATTTTTTAGGGTCATTCATATCTTTCGATGCGTTGTCCTGCCAAATAATATATTTTAAAATTCTTTTTAAATTCTTATAATTTTCACCATATAAACGCCTCGTCAAGTAATATAAATAATATAAAAAGAGAAAAAGTAAACTAACAAAATACAGCCATAGTAATAAACCAACAAAATAACTTTTTAAATCATAATATGAATATAAAAATACGGATGTGGAAAAGTTCATCATAATCTATAAAATTCACAGTAACACTTAATTACTACACAAATAAAACGTAAACAACGAGTCACAAACATATGTATTTCATGTTATGAAAACATTCGAATTCGTATAAGTGTGTATTATTACGTAGATTCTATATAATCTCTGTATGGGTGGATATATTGTGAGTAAACAAC
The DNA here is from genome assembly GCA_947095525.1 of Trisateles emortualis. Lineage (NCBI taxonomy): Eukaryota > Metazoa > Arthropoda > Insecta > Lepidoptera > Erebidae > Trisateles > Trisateles emortualis. The sequence goes on along the minus strand of OX352732.1, from coordinate 16,638,636 downwards.
ACTCAGTGGCGACGCAAGACCGCCGCTGCTCTTCGCTGATTTTCTCATTTTCCCGGAACCGAGCGCGTTATCGTGTACTTGACTCATGCAGCAAGTGCTCTTGAAATATTTTCACGCTTCGTGGTGTCTTTCATTTTAAAGACATAACATGCATACATCATCACGCCTATCTTCCAGAGGGGTAGGCACAGACTATACGCCAATTGAAGTACATCTTTTGCTTCTTCTACATGCATTTTATGTTTTAACATATCGCCTGCTTCGTTAGTATATGTTCGCATACCGATATCTATTACATTAATTTTGAAGTAGGTACACAATATCTTTTATATAAAGTATTTTATATACAATAAACAAAAAAATATCCAGGAGTTTTGGCCTTACCAATATGGTTCTTGAAATCACCTAGTTAAAAATTTAAGTTTCATTTGCGAAGTTTTTAAAACCTCACGCTTTACAGGAATGGTTATAGTGCAAGAGACATATGAAAAACCATCTAATCGATTAGAGTGTTTTGTTGACTGATTATGTCTTTATATAAAAGCATTGTATTGCATTTACTGGTGGCTATATTACTGGTCGTTTGATAGTTGTTTTAAATAAGTTTTTTTTTAAATCCTTCAACATTACAGGAACTTTCGTAAATTTCAGGAATCCTTTCCTAAAAATTCCCGGGCAAAATGCTATTGAGCTGTTTGTTAAATAAATCCTCAGTGGCAGCACGATGTCTGGACTTATGGTCGGTATAATATACCGATTATAGTAATAGGCTTGTTGCATTTCATATGGAATGAGACTTTAGGACATGGCTATACCTATAAACATAGACGTCATACACCTCTACTTAACCCTTTGGAGCAAAATGCTATAATTATGTGTATGTGTGTTATATTTAGACTAAATCCCAGCTTAAAAAAACAACAAGCTTTTTGTTAGCAAGTACGAGTAAATAAACAAAAAACATAATTATATGAAACTTGTATAATTTACCTACAATGTTCAAAACAACATTAACTGTTTATATAATTCTGACCTACATGAGCTCAAGTTTTACATTTACAATTAAATATTTATTTACAAATGTATGTATTTGGGTCGGCTTTGAGTCTGACCAAACATGGCTGAATAAAATGTTTTAATATTATTTGCGTGGGGTTAGTAGCTTACTTAGTATCATTTACATGTAACTTGAACACCTCTGTGAAAACGTAGACCTCAAAATACGTATAAAAGATATAAAAATGGTCGGGGTATATTAGTGCAAAGAATTGTTTTGTAATTATATTGTGATATTAGACTGTACGTTTAGTCTCATGATTAAAGTAGTTCACCTCGCAAAGTGTTGTGGTGTTTTCAACTAATATTTTGTTGTTAACTTTTAGACATAATTTTGCTTCTATTTCTGTTTTAAACATATAAAAAAATAAGTGCATGTCGGATCACACACAATGTAGGGTTCCGAAATTGCCATTTTCAATAATGCGGACTAAGAATAAGGTATCTATGGTTTCAGCATCATGACTTCTCAAAACATAGGTAACAATTTTCAAGGATCTGGATAAAATTTGGCAAAGAGATAGATAATGGTGTAAAATAACACATAGGCTACTTTTTATTACGGAAAAAATCTCTGTTACCGAAGGATTTAACGCGCAGGCGAAGCCGCGGGCGGAAACTAGTATCTAATATTCTCTATAATAATTAAACCTATATGATATTATACTCGACCTACACTGGCGCCAGTTTTCGATATCCAATGCTTTACGACACTAGTTCACGGTAACAGCAGAATTATCTTGAATACCATTACAACTGATTCGTTGAGCATATAAAATGTTTACAGTATCTGAAGCTAGACAGAAACAACAATTAGTCGTGCGATATTAGAACATTCCTTTTATGCTACGTCAGTGGAAATTACTTTTGCGTTGGTACTGCTAATAATTATAAGGAAAAGCGATGGTTATTCAATATTACTAGCATAGGGTTTCATTACCGTGGAATATTATTCAGGAAACAGAAATACTTATTACAACATGACCGCCTTTTAAGGACAGGAATAATAAAGTAACATAGGAACTAGGGCACCATATACGCGAGTAAGCATGACTGAGCCTCTAGTCAAGTGGCATAAACGGTAGTCGAATCGAAAAGTAAAAAAATCAAATGTATGGGATTTGTCGTAAGTCTACGATATAATGTCGTGAACTTACGTCTCATCCCATACATTTGATTTTTTGCCTTTTCGATTCGACTATCGCTTATGCCACTTATCTAGAGAGGCTGAGGAAGGATCTCCACTATTCCGAAGACCATAGTCTAATAATTACACTCAGGGGTGTAGTTTTTAAGTATAGTCTCCAGTAATCATTTAGGGATGCGTTTTTTCACAAACAACAATTCAATTTTTTGGGTCTATTATATGCCAGTGATGCCCAAACCTTTGCAAGCGATCATAGACATAATGTAGCAGTTACTGTAGTAACTAAGTTACTCGGACGCTAGTGCACTATCAACACGTGTTGGTACACTAATGCCCTACGTAGTTAGCCTAAGACAGCAGGTCTCCATTGAATCCGCCTAATGTAGCTAAAATGTATTCAGGAGACCTAATTATTCAGACGTGTCGATGCGGAGGAAATTTATGACACTTAATTAGCAGTCTCTCCCTTTTTTAAAATATTTTCTATTATTTTTTTTTTCTTTTTTAATAAGTATAAAATAATATTGTATAATATATGGTTTTATTGCTTAGGTTATGTTACTTTAATTTTAATAACTATTCTTGTAAATATCTTATAAATACACTGAATAATAGATTTAAAAAAAAAAGTGTTTTTAGAAGGTCAAAATGTCAACTTTATAAGTAATCTTTATATTAGAATATCTGTTTGTCAAACCATTGAGCTAAATTCTTCTAGCAATAATAATCCTTACAAATAACATATATAATAGCATTTTCTTTGTAGGTAGATCACAAGAATCAGTACCCTTGTAGAAATTCCGAAGATGACTAATATTTATTGAATAATTTTCTTCAAAAGAATTTCCTACAAAGGATGACATAATAATTTGGTAAGCTTGAGAAACTCCTGAAGGCAATGTTACGACATTACGTCTGTGAAGGTCGATTACGTAATATTATAATACACTTTTTATCATGAATTTGTAATACTTCAATATAGTAGCCAGCATTTACGTAGGCATTTAGGTACTTAAGTAAAGGCAAAGTGGTGACGCTTTTCCTTTTATTACTTGTATCTACTAACGATTTATTTTTATTTATTAGTTTACTCTACATTACTACACATTACATTACATTACATTACTCTACAGCTTTTTTAAAAAGAAAATACATATAAATTTCTTATTATAATGGTATTCTAAGCCAATTACAGAGTTCCACAACAGCATTATGTGGTAAGATATAACTTAACTAAGTTCTTAAAGTCACGATATGACAATATTTATGACAAAGAACTTTAAGTAATCCTACTAATATTATAAATGCGAAAGTTTGTAAGAATGGATGGATGGATGGATGTTTGTTAGTCTTTCACGTATAAACTACTGAACGGATCTGGATGAAATTTGGCACAGAGATAGATTATGGTCTGGAATAACACACTTTTTACAGCGATAACCGACATCCATGCGGGCGGAGCTGCGGGCAATAACTAGTTTAAAAAATATATTTTTAAAACGATGGATTATTGATGACAGAATATTGTAAGATTCATTGACTTACATCGATAAAAGTATTATGCAATCACAAAGATGATGCCCAGGTATTGCGAGCTAGGTTACGCCACCTAATAGGTACATATATATAGCAAAACAATAAATATAACCCTGTTTTTACCATTAATAAATATGCAAAATGGTCAAAGAATCTATTGCCTCTATTAAAATATCACTCAAGCAAAGTCACAAAAGAAAGTTTGTTAAAATGTTTAATCCAATAAACGTGTCAACGATGCATTGTACAACTTCAATCAGGTTCTAGAAACTAAAGCACTTCGTGGAATAAAATATTGATTTTGTCTACAATGACAGAGAGAAGCGTTGAACATCCTTACTAATATTATACATGTGAAAGTTTGTAAGAATGGATGGATGGATGGATGTTTGTAACTCTTTCACGTAAAAACTACTGAACGGATCTGAATAAAATTTGACACAGAGATAGATTATGGTCTGGAATAACACATAGGCTATTTTTAAAGCGGCAACCGACATCCAGGCGGGCGGAGCCGCGGGCAACAGCTAGTACTACATATAAGACCCATATATTCGCATGTTCGTAATTTTGTTTTTTTTCTTATATTTTTTTTTACAAAAATGTAGGGTAAAGCAAATACCTATGTATACATAGGTCTTTGTTTTTACTCCGAGACATAGGTGGACTCAATGCCAGAAGTATTTATCTAACAATACCTATTAGTAAATATAAAATTGCCTTCGTTATTGTTAGGAAAAACAAAAGCATATCTTTAAATAAAAGCATATTTTAGATATTATATATAGATAATTATAATATTTACCACTAGAGAATCAATAATAGGTGACATAGTTTTAAAGTAATGTAGAAAATACATTAAAACAATGAACATTATTGCCGCACTTTTAAAATAGCGGCAACTATACCTTTGCCCCTGAACAGCTGCATAAATTCACCATAAAAACGATTTCACATTTCTTTCCTACGTAATTTCATTCATGAAACCGTTATTTAGTTTAAATTCTTAATAATATGCAATACGAAGACAGCAAGACTACATGTGTGTGAGGTAAAGTAAATAAATAAACGTGTGATTATCTTGGACGGAAACCTTGTTGACTACATACGAATATGAGTAAATATTGGCGATATGATAGCTTTAGAAATACAATAACACTGTTCTTCGATATTATTAAAGAAATATGGGTACATACTGACTGCATCTAAAGAAAAAAATACATTTATTTTTTGCACTACTAAGGCGAGATTAATCCCTTACCGCTTTATAAATAAACGTTGTATAGTAAGTGTATAGTAACACTTCGATTTCTCCCTTTCTATAATCAGTTATATAACATAGGAAAGAAGAGTACAAAGCATTATGTAACTATTCAGTCCCTACACAGCGTTTATTTATATAGCGGTTAGGTTTTAGGAGATACTTCGCCTTCTTATGTGTTCTACCGCCTAGGCTATGTTCCGAAGAATTGTTGATCGTTTTGTAAGCGATGTTATTATTTGAGAAGAGCATCTTAACATTTTGTACAACTAAAAAAATAAAAATGTACAAAGAAAAATAAAACTACGTACAAAGGCTGGCCTTATCACTAAGTGCAATCTTTTCCATGCATTAGCGACTCTATAAACACACCATATATAAAACAACTACGAAAATTTATTCGAACAAACAAACTACAGCTGGGAAATTCCAAATTGTTATTGAATAAAATATCAGATATATCAACAAACAAGTTAAAACCAATCTTAACTGAAAATAGCACACTTATCCAAGGTATCAATATAAATGCATTCATATAAATCTGTTTGATATGTGAACCAATTTTCTGATTGTCTTTTTGAGAGTAAGTATATTTAAGCAAACTTAATCAATAGGCTTTGAAGTAGCTACTTGAACTTTAATCACGTTTAAAATTATTGTCTGTCCTTAAGAATGTAAGAATACAAATGTCACCACCCCGTTCAATCCTGATGGTATCGTAAGAGTAGACTAAGCGGGTCAGGCAGACAATTTTCCACGGCAAAAAATGGAAAACTCTAAACAAAACCCTATACCAACCCGTCTGGCCAGCGTTGTATAGTAGGCTAATATTCCTCCAAATATATAGAGGAGACCCGTGCTCAGCAGTGGTTTATGATAATTATTATAGCAAAGTTTTGGGCACAAGTCTCTCTCCAATCAAAACAACTAGGGTTTCGGCCTATATCCACACACGCTGGGCTAGTGCAGGTTGGTGAAGCCTGAGTTTCTTACTAGTTCTTCTCATGACTCCACGTCAGCAAAATAGCCGTAGGAAAATTTAACTGAGTTCATCTATCTGGCTTATTCATAATTTATGACCTTAAGTGTTACTTTGTAATCTAAATGAATTTTGAGTTCAGTTTAAGTTTGAGATCTTTAGAATCTCTTCTTTACGATGGTGGTTTCCTTTACCACTAGTGGATGGTTAAACACTTGATTCAGTCAATCAATAAGCTAGTTTTAGTCCCTAAATTCATGCCATAATACCTTGATGTCTTGATAAGTACATATAAATTCCCCAAAGTGATATATACATTGATTCTGGATGCTTTTGGAGCTAGAATCGGACTTACAGCTCATTTGTACAAATCGGTTACTTTCGTAGGCAAAAATAAAAATGATACGTACAAAATTTCCTAACAGACGTTTTTTCCATTCAACAATAGTTTTCTCCATGACCGTGGCGAATTTAGAAGGGTAACAAGAAATAACTAGATATGAAACCACTCATTGAAATAACCTATCCGACAAAACAATAAAATCGCCATTGACTTTATGTAATTGATATCAGAAGTGCCTACTTGTCTCGTCTGGTAATATGGACTGTTACTAGGGATCTCGATCGCTACCTCGGGAATCAAAAAAGTACTCATCTATATTAATAATTAAATATAAAAGTTTGGATGGTTGTTAGGATGTTCGTTACTCAATCATTCCAAAATGGCTCATCAGATCTTTTGGCATGGAGGTAGATTATAGTATGGAATAGCACATAAGCTACTTTTTATTCCGGAAAAATCACTGTTTCCGTGGAATTGTAGGTGCGGGCCAAGCCACTAGTGGAAACTAAACTTACGAGTGCGAGTATAAGATAATACGAATTTATTTAGTTTGTTTGTTTAAACGCGTAAATCTCTTAAACTACAAAACGGATTTGATAAAATCTTTTTGCATTTGATAGGCCAATCATTAAGGAATATTACGCTACGTATTATAGGGGGCATGGCAGAGAGAGCATTTATCGTAGGTGAAACTGTGAGAAATAACTATTGGAAATGAATCTTCATGAATCTTCTTGTTGTACTTACAAATCTGCAAACATTATTGACGATGCTTTAGCGGGAAATCGTTTATATAAATCTTTACCACATTCAATCGTATACATACATACATATATTAGCTTCTGTTATGATAAGACTGACTTTGATTATTTTTGCACTTAACCCAATTATAATAAAATTATACAATTCACTAACTACCTACTGAAAATCAAGTACTTCACAACAGAAGTTGCAGAATGCGCAACAAGATATTAACGCATACCCTAAGAATCTATTAGAAAATTCTTAAGAGCGGCATAGTCTGACATTTATCATTGTGTAAGGTATATGGCAATTTGCTCGCCTTAAATAGTGCTAAGTAGTCTATTGGAGAAAAATGTGTAAGGCTATGTTTTGTTACATGCCACATTATATCAGTCTAGTATCTAGTTCAGCTTTAATTTTTTTTTAAACATCCAATCCCACACAGATCAAAAAAATGTGCGATCCGTATAGAATATTTTCAAATAAAATTTTTAACACGCACTACAAAGAATATTCTTTACAGCAAAAATATCAGTGGGATTTATTTTGGTAGGTACACCGACCAATTGTTGTTAAAACAAAAGCGGCAGACCTCTCTTCAAAAACAAAAGATCTAAACGATATCTCGGTATTTTTTTAAAAGGTCTCTCGATATAAAAAAGCCCACTTTCATTTTTATGTAGCCAAAAATAGTCCATAAGAGCCCAAAAGCTAGTACCAAACCCATAGTATTTTTAATAGTACAGCAGCAAAAATAATATTATGTTAGTCATAGATACTTGTCAGGAAGATGTATTCGTGCCAATAACAATAAAAATCGGGATTCCAACGTTTCTTGTAACACATATCCTTGAACCGAATTCGTTCGTTTATGCAATGACTTGTGATAGCGATCAACTACTTTCTTAAATAAACTGCCGTGAACCTATTTTGATTACATTCAAGACTCATAGGGCACCATACACGCGAGTAAGACAGACTGGGTAATGATAGATAAATAAAGAACTCCTTATTTTCCATCTACATTCATGTTATAAACAATTATCTTCCATAGTATTTTTTATTCATAGATGGTAGTTTATATCAGCAAAGGACTATGCTATATACATACAAGAATAATATAAAACACTTATTTAAACTAACTAAATAAACAAACTAATTAATTAAATAAAAGGCAATAGCTTAGACGTCATAATATTCCTCTGCATCACTGTCAACCGGAAAAGTGCCATAAAGGCTGCCGGCATTGCCATGTTGAATAGCAATACTGATTCTCTCGCATTTAAAAGCGTTTGTCTATCCCCGAGGATAGAAAAAAGATTTTAAATGCATTCCATGAAATCAAAACCATGTTTTGTAAAAAAGTGTAATACTAACCCCACACGAGTGATGATGATGAGCGTTCATAGGCTACGTAACTGCTTATCATCAAGTGGGCCGTATACTTGTTGCCCACCTAAGTAGTATAAAAAAGAATAAGAATTATATATTGCATTCATAAATACAAACAAAACTTTCATACGATATCTCCAAGGAAATATTAGTTACATATTGTTCTAAGAGGAATCGATAACCTTGAGTGGTGCTGTATTCCGTTATATAAAATTATTGTGAGTGTTGCATCGGTACACTTTTATCGATAAGTTTATTACTTCAACCTTAGTTTCTTTGTTTTTCATTCAATGAACAGTTTTCGTTTCTCGTAAACTCATTTTTAATTTGTATTTTTTGTTCGGTTAACATTTACGTGTCTTGTAAAATTATAAAAACATAATTTTGTCATCACAAACTAATTTAAAAATTGTAGTTAAGCTACAATTTTTAAATTAGTTTGTACCAATTAAAAATACATTATGTACTTAAGATTATTAATAACGTTTTCCAATATTTCTCTGACTTACACATCATAAAGAATACTTGCATTTCAACACATCAGAACATTTGTATGAGCTGGCAAATTTCAGACGGCAGACGCCATCTAAATAATGATTCTAATTATTTATAATACGTAATAGCTATATTCTTAATGAAAAGCTTCCTGATATGGCTTTATACAAATCCAAGATATGAGTAGCCGCGGCGTAAAAACCGTCAGATTAAAAGAATGTGGTCAACTGTCGTTGATACAGATGAGGAGATCAACGCTCTCATTGTGTCGGCATAAGGCAGTGACAGAGAAAATTAGGCTCTGAATTCCACCGATATTTTTGCATGTAGAAAACGTGCGGAGGGCGGGCGGTGCTACTAGCTACCCACGTATATATAGCAAGCTTCAGCTCCGCGCCGCCCAGTCGCATATTGACGCTTAAGCGCGCCCCACGTTGCTCTTAACTAACTATACTACTACATTTCTAATACCAAAGAAAATAATTTTACTATTTGTTGGACTAAAAGGACAGTGAAATTATAGACTTATTGTGTTGTGTAAAGACTAAATATTTTCTCGTTGGCTGTGTGGTGTATTGCCGGCGAATTCAGCCGACTTGTAGCTGTGAGTCCGAGACGCCAATACTTCGATCAGGTGAGTTTTCATTCAAGTCATGTCTGCTTCCACAGATTGAAAACATTATTATGTTTCGTTCAGTAATCTTATACATTCCTTTTCCTATTGATGTTCTTTGTAAACATTTTACTTGAATCATTTATTTCGTTTTGTTATTTGAGTTATATTTTCAATTAGTTTATTGTCATCTTGCTTATTTTTTTATCCTCATGTAATTTTTCTCCTACAACAAGTATTTCTTATAATTTTACTTTGATTATGAAGATTGTATTTATCATATTGTATTTTATTTAAAAACGATGCTTTTTTTCGTTATATCTAATAACAAATAAGTTTACAGAAAAAGCTTTTAAGACAACATTAAGGCTGCTAACCAAATTTTGTTTGATTTTATTATATTATGGTCACGTTATAAATAAATTAGCAATCATAGAATTTGAATCCTTTCGTTGTTATTTTGTATTTTTTCTTTATGATTTTGCACCTACTACGATTTATTTACACAACTATTATATACTTACTTGATAAGAATATCAATGGCGAAGCCCATACTTAACAAAGGTGGTATATTATAATAATTGATTAAAGAACATAACTAGTAGTAACCGTAGGCGCAAATGCTCATTAAAGGTAAATGCTTTTTTAAAAAATTAAATAGCTTGTAATTTTACAGTCAGTATACCACCATAATGGTATAAGAAAATGCTTCAAAACGCTATTAAATTATTTAATCATCACTCAATCATTTTTGCAAGCAATTTTATCACTAACTGAATTTCATTAGGATAATTTAAACCTGACTCCACGGGTCTAGCAAATTTCAGTGGTCACTTCAGCACCAACACCTCCGCGAGTGTTGTACGTTCGATTCCCAACCGGGATATTATTTGTATGATCCATAAATGTTTATCTGAGCCAGGGTGTACTATGAAACAGGGAATTGTATGTTGGTAAAGACCCCTTGATACAGGGTATGTTTCTTAGTGCGGGAGTTGTCTTTAAAAAATATTGCAATGAAACTATTTTATAACCAACTAGCCGTTGTCCGCAGCTTCGCCCGCAGATGTTATCACGATAAAAAAGTATCCCCTTATTTTTATCATCCTTCCTCAGAATACCATCTATCTCCTTGGCTAAATTTCATTAAAATCCATTCAGAGTTTCTGAAGCGTACCTACACGAACCAACTTAAATTTTGTTTTAAATATAAGTAAAACTAATTAAATTGCACCAGTATAATTACTTAGAGTTAATTATTTTATTTTCATCTTAGAAATAAATCACAGCAATAGTAATATCTTTGAGATTAAATTCTCGTTAGTGTGAAAGGAATGAAGAGATGTAATTACTTATTGAATGAAATTAACAATTTTATGTAACGGATTGAATATAATTACATTTAATATTGATAAAGGCAATTGATTTAAGAATGACTTGATTGTTTTAACTAATTTATTTTACTTGCCTTTTTTTATTTAAATGTTAAAGTTAATTAAAGCCCTGGTGCAAAAAAAAATGAGTCGGCAACACGCAAGTGATGCCTTTGGCATTGCAAGCGTCCATAGGCTACGGTATCTGCTTAACACCAGGCGGGCCGTATGCTTGTTTGCCAACCAAGTAGTGTAAAAAACAATCATTTTTTTTTTTGCAAAACGTCACCCATCTGTTTAATGACCGCGGAAAAATAACTGAACCTCGTAGATCTATCTTGACTATTACCTACAGCTATGAGCCACATACTAGACCGATAAAATGTACAACCTGCAAGAAAAATGTACCTAATAGATACGCAGTAGATTAAGAACAAAGCGGTTTTTTTTATCTGTAAGAAAAATAGCACTTTATTGGACTGAAGGGATATCTTAGAAACTATTAAAAATCTAAAGTCACCTAGTCAAGGTCAGAGATCGAACAGTCGCTTTATTTTTAAAGACACATGCCGAAATAAAAAAACGTGAAAAAGGAAGATTATAAAATCCACCCCAACTCGTCCATTAATGCTATATAGCAACTTCGGGGCAGTGTTGTAGCATGAGGGCTGCCGCATACCGTCTATTCTTACTGCATAAAACTCTGTAAAGGTATGAGGTGATTTTTGGAGAAACCATGACGTGCCTATTAGAACTTTCTATAGTGGAAACTGTTCATTCGTGAATTTTAACCAACGCCATCTCCACCCACTTCACAAATGTCTACATTCTAACCGAATGTACGTTTTAATTACATAAACAATGTAGTATTCCATGGTTAACACGTGTAACGAAATTCGTATAAATTAACCAAATTTGACAGGCATTCATTAAATCCGTGCCCAACATGTATTTTCCGAGTTCCGTAATTAATTCCTCGTCATAACACAACCTTGAAAAAGGCAATGTTGCCAATTAAACAAATTATTACGTATTAACAGCAGTTACCATGTAAACCATTCGTTTTCATTTTGAATACAAACGTGGACTAAATAAACTGGTCCAGTTGAAAAGATAAATGGCCAGAGTAATTTTCCGAATATTTTGTTTCACATAAATGAAGTTTGCGCAGCTGGCAACCCATTTCCTCGGGTCAAAGTCATGTTAATAAGAGTAAGGGATGGCCCGGAGTATATCCGCTGGAACTTTGATCAACCTTTGCCAACTATTCAGAATACGCCGCCGTCCGACGACGCTTTATACTCAATATACGAGAGAGATATAATTTTAGTTCATCTTTACGTAGGAGAACGCAAAGATAAATATTTTGTATAGCCGCCAAACGTCAGCGCGTCCACTATCATGTGTTCAACATGAATGAGTTGATATACTAATAAATATTGTTAACAAAAAAACTGATGACGTAAAATAGCAAAAGTATTAAAAAGTGACCTTGGGTTTTAGGATTATTGCAATGTTAACGACTACACTAACAGTTATGTAAAAATATCAAAAAAGATCAGAGAAACGTAAAAAAAATTGAAACAGGTGAATGAATGAGCAGGGATTTTGGGATAGCTACATTCAAAAATCGACTTCATATTTCAGAGTTACCTTTAGACAACATTTTAAACTTGTAGTTTTTGGGTCGGCACAGCTTGAATGCATATTTTAAGGTAACATACACAAACTTAACATTAGGTGAGCCGTATGCTTGATTGCCACCCAGTCGAAATGCCATGTAAACTTATTATATTATTATAATTCATACTCTTGACACACAATAACCACAAATATACTCAGACCTGTCAGTTACAGTTCTTAAGAAACATTTTCTAAACAAACAAAAAAATCAAAGTAATTTAAAAAAAACAAACACTTCAAAAACCTTTGTACGATATTTGGTTAAACTTGACCTAAATGTTGGTACAGTACGAGTTGTAACCCAGTTATGAAAGTTGCAACACGTTTGGCTTGTCTTGAATGCGATACACATGAATCTAAATTGGGATAATGAGGGGTCTGAACGACTCTCTGATCGTTGTCCTTCGCCAATATAAGCAATTAGCAATGACATACGGATATCGCATCCTCATTATATAAAGGAGTATGTTGTAAATGCACTTTGCAATTTTCAACCTTATGCTTATTGTCAACTTGGTCGTTTTTGATTCTACTAGGGTTGCATTGTTTTCACTTTTCCGTATCATTATAAATTATATCCTTGCGCAGCCTGAGCGGTTCGCTAGTAGATATATCTAATTTTAATGAACATTAAAACTCCATTTCATCCGTGTAGCAACAGATATTCTTAAACATTATGCTCTACAATTATTTCAGTTATTAGGTCATATGTAAGCACTCTTACTGCACGTCCACTAAAATGTTAACATCTGTTTAAAAACTAGTTATTATAAATTGTTTGTTTTACTCATAATCTTAACTAAGCACTTACATTTTAAAAGCGAATTGATCTAAATCATTTAAAAAGTACACAAAAGTAAATTATTATATAAGTCTTTTGTTTCCTTCTACAATATAATTCACTTTTATTTATTATATTATGCTCTGACTCATCACATCAATAATACTGAACCTTTTGAAGTGCGTCTTGATTGATTTGTGCGCTCTAAAAAATAATAGGAACACTTCACCTATCGCAAATAATTATAAACAACATAAACTCCATTCGTTCATCATCAAACTGTTGTATTAGGTAACTGGCATTAACACCTGGCTCTTGGCAGACCAGATGTACTTAGCCACGTTACGCATAACAAATTTTGTACCTTAATACAGTGAGAAAAGGTTCCTATTTGGATAATCGATCCAAACACTATGAGTTTTCTTATAATGCGGGTCGGGTGCGAACTACGGTGAATAAATAATTTGGTAACTTTCCTATCGTAGAAACAGTTTTATCGTAAACTTCTAAGGCATTGGTGCAGATGGCATTAGTGTAAACGTAGTTCGGCACTGAAATTTATGAGGTACTCGTTAAATAAATAAATAGTTTAAATTTAGTGCAAAATTTATTTTAAGAAAGTAGTCATATGCCTTCTAAAGCCATATATAAACCTTCTAGAATATACTAGACTGAGGTCGAAAAAGGAATATATTTACCTGACTGTCAAGAAGAATAACCCTTCTTTCGCCAGTATGTATGTAAATTTAATATTAAAATCAAAAATAAATCGCTATATAGACATAATAGTACGGCCCGCGATCTCTTTTTCTGTCTTCGAATAAATCTTGCTTCTCTTTTTTTTAATCACATAGGTATATATTTTTTTGTATAACTTTAACCACCGTACATTTAATTAAATATTGCAGTTATAAAATCAAACTTTACCCGTCTAACTTTAGAAAAATCGATTTAGCTACAAGTTAGCAACCAACAGTATTTTTAACATCAAATCCTGGGGAAATTCCTACAATTATTGACTTTCACATCGTATTGGTATTCACTGAGCCGACAAATAAGTAAGTTAGAGTGACAACTTATCAAAACGATGACTAACATTGGCAATGTATAATTCCGATACAGAATGTATATTTTTATAGTAACTAAAAGCAAACAAGCATATGGATCCCTAGTGGTAAGCAGTTACCATAGAGTCGGTTTTGTGTAACCGTGAGTTCTACGTTCTATCGCATCTATAATAAGCACTGGAGATTAATACTCTCACTTAAGAGCACAATACGGCGATTTTTTTTTATATGGGGTTTCTTCTCCAGTCAAGTTTCACTTGGAAACTTGACTGAGGGTGCCTAAACCGTTTTCTTATTTCAGGGATCTCTCATCACTAAGCTCTGGTGTTACAAATTTCATAACACTCGAACGATGCCCTAGATATTAATAGACTACAAAGGCTACGGTAACTGCTTGTGATCGATTGTTAAATAAGTAGTCTTCTTCTTATAGTTTAATTAGTGGAACACCTGGTTACAGAGAGAGAGAGTTAAGTATTTAGATCACCCAAATTTAGGCCTCTGTCATGATCTAACCGGTCGGTACCTACTTTTAACATGGTATCCGAAGCAGACGCTGACATGAAATACCACAAAGCAGTCACCCATCTATCGGGCCACCGCGCCTTTGGTAGCTCAACCCTTTGATCGTTTACCGAACGTCGAGCGTACTCGGCTATAAGTTTCCTAAGTTGTATAAAAAAACCTTTTATAGATTATTACAATTTTGAACTTGAGATTTAATTAAGGCCGAGTTTAAATAATAAACCCGTGTTAGTTATCAGGTAAGCGAGTATGACCGGGTTACGGCCGGTCGGTACAGATCGATGCGGGTCATACGGGGGTCACAAGGCTCTCTCTCGTTACAATGAGATGAAACATTAATTAATTTTGACGATAGTATAGCCTGAACAATATTATTGACAATATAAACAATTGACTACACGTGTGGTTTTGTGGTTTAAGGTTTTTGTGGTTTGAGGTAATGTAACCAATGTCTACTGCGCGTTCGATCTCCACACGGAACCGTTTGTGTGAGTAAGAAAATAATTGCTACGATTTTGCGACTTTTGGTGTTATGTTTATCCGTGATTTCAAAGTTCATAAATTCCACGCGATACAGAAAATGTAGTATATTTTAATCAGGACATCTACATTAGTATGATGCACTAATTATTGTTATGAGTCTGGATTATTTCAGCTACATTTTACGAAGTCTGCCTTTCTGCGTAAGAAAGTCACTTTTGCAAGATCTCATTCTTGTGAATGATATTCTGCAAAAGAGAATAATTACGAGAGTGTGCAATAGTGACCAAATTTTCAACGATGAGATTTTGCGGAAGTGATGTTCGGAAAGTATTTAGTGAGGATTATTTAGTATTGTGGGAGTCATGTTTATTGAAAAGAAAATAGAATTTTAAAAGTTAGGTAAGTTAATAAGTAATTTACTGTTACCAAATATAAGCTCTGTTAGATCCTTCGGAGTAACGATCGAGTCACTGGCCTCATCAAAGTACTGAACATCAACTCCACAACACTTTGAAGACATTAGGTAGAGTAATTCGCAAGTTCGTAATCACCAGATAATTAACTATTTTATCACTTAAGTTATACTTACGTGTTCAACAAAGACATTTGAAACCTTTATGGCTACGTCGTGCGTAACACAGGCATAAAGATTCTAAATAAAGGTATTAATTTAATGAATAAAATAAAATTAATGTGGTTTACGTCCTGTATGTCGTTTCTTTCTACTGCGATGCTATTCTTGGGTCGAAGCGTGATAATATCTAACCTTCCTTAATAAATTGTCTTATAACCAAAGGATGTTTAATCCACAATATGTTATAATAAGATTGTGCCATGTGACCAAAAAAAGTTTTGCCGAGGTTTTCCCAAAAGACTATAGCATGGGGTTCTTCAAGAAAGGAGTTATAAGGTTTTTTAAAGGGTCGGCAACGCGTGAGTGACACCCCTGGTGTTGCAAACGTCCATAGGCTAAGGTAACTGCTTACCATCAGGCGGGCCGTATGCTTGTTTGTCACCTTGGTAGTATAAAAAAAAAAAAAGTTATTCTTATTTAAAACGGACTTGATTTGACATTATCACCAAGTTATAAAGGAAGTTATTCTAGTAAAAAAGATGGGTGAAACCCGCCCACGCGGACTACATTTTGGAGACCTACAAATACCGTAAGTCATTTAAAAATAGACACCTAAATAAAGTGTCTCACATAAAAGGCACCTAAGTGTGAGCAAAGTTAGTAATGAGCGCGATCAATATTGTTTAACACTAAACTTGGCCGAAAGTTCTGCTAAGTGTGCGTGTGTGTTATTGTAGCATTGTGACGCCAAGTTTCGATCATTTAATTAACATTCTTGAAAGCCCTCTTAATAATGCCAATTTGTACTAGGGAATTAGAACAATAAATAAATGATTGGACTCATGAACTGCGGTATTCGACCTACAAAGTCGTTCACTAGGTTTATTAGCCCGTTGTTTGTTGTTTTCGCCGCGAAATTGCCACTCAAAACATTATTACCTTTATTACATAAACATACGGCTTTCTTTTTATACAGAAACTAGGGGTAAGCATAAATTTATAACGGATTCTAGTAGACGTTTATATTGACAGTCTTTTTCGCTTCGATTCTGAGAAAGCACATTATATAATTTAGTCAATTGTTTCTTTAAAATTCTCTTCTAGCAACTGTACACTTAAACATTATTTATATATCTATCTTAGTTCTGGGCTCGTAGCTAAGTAATAGCCGCTTCTATTGATTTATATGCGAGGTTAAGCAAGCTTGCTACGGTCATTCCATAGACCGTTTTTTAAAAACACGTCTAAAGCCCTCTGTAAATCAAAAAGCCGTTGGTCCACGCCTGATCTCATTTCGGTCGTGTCTGATTACCTATTTTGGTTTTGAGGAATAAAAAATGCACTTGATATTCCGCACACAGTTACGCATCGTATATGTCCCAAGCAATTGGCTAATTTCCGTTGAAATTGGCCGCCCCGTGACCGATATTGATATACAGAATAATATTATTAAATCCCATTATTAATGGTACCAAAAACGTCTATAAAATATTAAAACTTGAATTATTTATATAATAAACATTTATAACAATTATAATTACCTGCGTAAAGGTTTCGTCCTTCAGTAGCAGACTAATCATGTTGCCACCCAACAGGGACTCGACAGGGACAGCAATTACCGTTCGGTATACAGTTACATCATGTCATAGTTATCTATCATCCGTCAGAGTCATTGTCAACAAACTGAAGTAGTCCTTGGCTCTAACCTTCTAACGAGGAAATTAATACCCGTGATTTACCGATTTGTTACCAAGGTTGTGTCCTTACCGACGTCGCGTCGGTCCCACGAGCCCTTGAGACCTTGGAGTATTGATACACTTCACAATTTCGCGGTTAAGGTTTCACGGTCACATTTCAAATCAAAGATGTACCTATAACGTTTAGTTTTCGATCAATTTTGACTGGTCTAGTTTAGTGGCTTATTTTGTTATTCACCGCTGCGCGAAGTGTGTTGTGGCATCAATCTTTAATTTCGACAAGGGACTTCACTAGTGTGATTTTCTATCGGTTGTTCTGAATCTGTGTAAGTACTTTGTGTCCGTGAATTATATATTTGTAAAGTCCCACTGTCCGTGTGGTGACGGATTAAGAATACAAATGTCACCACCCCCTTCCATTCCGAGGGTGTCGTAAGAGTCGACTAAGGGAGTAAGTCTAGTAGACAATATTCACCGCAAGAGAGGAAAAACTCGAAACAAAACCCTAATCCAAATTTTTGGAGGTGACCCGTGCCCAGCAGTGGAACTTTAATGGGTTGAGATGATGAAAGTCTTACTTGTGTATGTTGCTGTGCAGGCTTGCTCCCAAGTGCGGGAGTTATTTTAAGACAAAAATAAAGGGACAACCCACACAATCGTGTTAACAAAGCATAGGGTTCTATTTCATCACGATAATACTAGTCTAGAATAAAGCTGTAGTATAAATTTAATAAGAAACGTGATATTTTCAAACGAAGTTTGTATTGCAGCCGACATTTTCGCCGACACTCCCTACAGGGAACAGATGTCCACCCACGCATATAGCCAAGCGCCCACGAAATCGCTGTTTAAATTCATTATCTACGTTTTCACGATTTATTACGCTAATTTTCTTTATGCATCAAACAAAAAATAATAAATGCGGTTTATTAAAAAAACTGTGCTTTGAAAACAAAGTCACGTTAGATAGATAATATCATATCGAAGTTCATTCGATAAAGTAAACACCGATACGTAAGGCACCCACGTAAGCAATGTTTCGATAAAAGCTTCTAAAATATACATTGTTTTTATTGCGAAATAGGTGTCCTATATCCCTCTCAATGTGACATAAAACTAACAATAGCTTTATTTATCTTATCGTTCTTAAATACATTTCATCTTCTCTCTAAATTAATCGTTTGTTGTCATTTTTTGGAGTATGTTATTTTAACATTATACACAAATGGATTTGAGTATCTAGGGACATTGTTTCGGCGTTTTAATAAAATTATTTGATATTAGGTTTCCATTTTTAATATTAGTGCAGCGCCACATTCATATTATTTTTATATTACCTGCCTACTAAAAATAATTTATGTAACACGGAAAGTTAATTTAAAACGCGATATTTCTTTTGGCAGCAAGACGCGACTGAATGATATTATTTGGCGCCAAACGTAAATAAAAATGGCGTCGTTGTCGCTACTGATACATTATTCTTAGTGAGTTATCAACAATTCAGGAGTCCACGTTCTGAAACTGCAATTTAATACGCACTTTTTAATGCGTATTTCGAGTTGAAATTGTAAATATTTTAGATTTTTTTTATATTTATAATAACTCAACTTTGCTTTTAATGAGTTTAGGCTCTAAAAGATACAGTCTTAAAACATTTATGATGGCAACTTGGGCTGAAAATACATTAGGTATATTCGCATGGAAACAACTATTGTAAAAACCAATGGAGGAAAATCCAAAAGAAATTGTTAGAAATGTGTCACCAGGTCTACTTAACAGTTTCGATGAAAAAGAAATAAAAATATTATTACGCAAGCTCGCAGAAAACAAGTTTGTAAACAATCGTACGTTTTCAGCGTATTCGTTGATACGTCATAAGCATTACGATCAGGTGCTTGTTGATTGAGTGGGTTATATAACATTGTAGCTCTAATACGTCAATGTGTGCTGTTTATTAAATACAAAAGCACCTGTGATATTAATTTATGCTATTTACCAACGTAGATACAAACTTTTATGACGAAGCATAGGTACATACCTAATGTATGTTAATATACGCATTAGATTTTATATTATTATCTGAATCGTTTTGCACTAATAACTTTGTAGTATTTTAAATTACACAAATAGGTTTTTAAACGTCTGTCATGTAGTTTGCCAAAAAGATGTGCAAGAATACACCAGCAATGTATCCGTACTATCCCAAATAATTTATTAAATGAAAGTCATTCTGTCGGTCTGCCTTTTCACGACTGAACAGATCTTCATGAAATTTGGCTAGGAGATAGATGGTATCCTGGGTAAGGACATTCTGTTCTTTTAATCCCGAAAACTGAAATCCACGTAGACAGAGCCACGGGCCCTAGGGGATACCTAGTGATACTATATAAAAATAATCAACAAAGAGATTGTAACAAAAGCTCATTGTTATTATGTAACGTACCTACGTTTCAATATTATTTTAATTGTGTTGTTGTCAAACATACGCGTGGAATTCAAATGTATTAATCACGTTGTTTTCTAGGGTTATTCAACCATTGGTGAGTAGCTACCGACGCAGAGGCGTATACAATCTATAAATATAACAGAGCATGCAACGAGCTAATGGTGTTTTTGTATGAAAACACGACAGTTTCTCCCTTCCTGAATAAAATAAATGAGTTGGGAAATACTGAATAAAAAGGGTGTAATAACATTTTTTGTGGAGGTCAGCAAATAAAACCAAGGCGAAGGTTAACATAAAATCCGCATTTTTACTTACATAATAGTATATTTTATTTCTTATTTACCTTTCTTTTGTATACATAATAAAAATGTTCAGGAATTCGAGGCTGCAATTTAATACTGTGGAAGTTTTTTTATTGAAGTAGCCAGATATCAGGATGGACTTAATCTGACATCAAATCAACTCTCTGTCTGCTTACTGAGTTTTCACTACTGAACGGATCTTAATGAAACTTGACAAAGATATGGTATCCTGCGTTCGGTTATAGGGTACTTTTTATTGCGATAACAGACATGACATTCACGCGGGCTAAGCCGCGGGCAATATCTAGTTTTAAAATAATCCATAATGATAATGTATCGTGACACATTATCTGATGTGAAAAAGTGTTGGTATTTGACGTTGTTTTGTGATCATTAGTTGAACGCGCGTCATAGAAGTGAGCCAGAATAATGAATGAAACTGAAGCTAGCCAAATAAATACCACGTGAGTTTGTCACTGTGATTTGCTGTAATGCGAATCAAGTGATCATTAGGAACGTTTTTGTGAAGGTCAGTTAGGGCAAAAACGTAATAAGGAAAACTAATACTTATCAAGTTGCGCTAGCGAGGAACCATTTTTGGAACTGTATTATGTTCTAAAAGGCTATTTCCGGAGAGTGGTCAGTAGCAGCTCTAGATAGAGAAAGGTGGCAGAAAAGTATAGGAGAGGTAGGCACTATACTAACAAGTAAGCCCGACTGGGGAAGACCACAGACTACAGACACCGGTGTATTTGTGTTCTTGGGTGCGAGTACAGGTCTCCAGCGCTCATTTAGGGATGTGCTTTGAAAGTGTATTTTGATACCACTAGTATTTCAAGCGTCCATAGGCTACGGTAACTGGTTAACATCAGGCGAGCCGTATGCTTCTTTGCCACCCAAGTAATTTTAAAACATGACTGCCTCGGTGGTCCAGTGGCCGCAGTATGCGCCTGCTGTGCCCGAGGTTGTGGGTTCGATTCCCATACAGAACAAAACTTTGGGTGACTCACAAAGAAATGTTCAGAGTCTGGGTGTACCTAATGTGTTTCCGTTAATTGTATGTTTGTAAAGTCCCCCGCGACACAGAGCTTGTTCTCTAGTGCAAGAGTTGTCTTTTTTAAAAAACAAAAACAAATAATAAATCCTTCTTAAAAAATACCTATATTTACCCACAGGAACACAGTTATTGTTGTTGATTGTACCTACATTGTGTAATATAAGGCTGTCCTGTCCATGGATATATTGTCAGATACGCGCCGTGGGTGGCAATATGACAGTAAAATTTTATTGGCGCAATCTACCTGTTGTGTTGTAGTATTTTTATGGCGAACAATAAATTATCTATCTATCAACTTCAGATTAGCAGAAACACAAGCCTTATAGGTAGTTCCTGAATGTACTTTCGTTAATGTTGACGCTCGGTCACTCATCAAATGAGTTATATTATTTATTTATTATGAAACACAATATATAATATTGGTATAGGTAATAAAGCACAATTTCACATGGTTTACGGGTAAATTAAGTGTATTTGTAATGAGTTTTTTATTTTTATTATTTTGCTTGGATTATATATTTTCAGCCTGTACTGTCCCACTGCAGGGCAAAGGCCTTCCTTTTTCTTTTTTCACGATCTTGTGCCGTTGAACATTTTCTACTTGTAACCAATAAAAAAACAATTAATTCAAATACATACCATATTATTTCAATATTCTTTTTTAAACATATTTCTTAATTGTTTCAGATTATCCACAACATAGCAAACATGAAGGACGAACGTGCCAGCCTCCCGCGCGTACGCATCGCCGTCATTGGCAGCTCCCGAGTTGGCAAATCCGGTAAGCGAGATTACGTTCAACATAATATTTTCGTAATACTATAGCACTTAAAAAGTCATTAAAATCTACTTTATTATGCGAAAATATTATGACAGTATAGTTAAAAAATATAATATTCAAAATTATTTATACCGGTGACCCAAATGCTTAAGATGAACTGTCATCATTTGATGGGACATAGCTTTCTCTATTTTTTCTTAATAACTATAGTATAAAAGCCGCAAAACATACTTTTAATATACATATATATATGGGTTTAAAAATACCTAATAAATTACTACATCCTAAACAAAAACGCTTCAATTATATGTATTTAGTCCTATAAATTATTAAATGCATCCACTAATACATCGTGGATAAGGCCAAAATCCTTTCAGCTCTCTTGATAGAGCAGAGGAGACCCGTGAAAAACACTGATACATACTACATAATACAGGTTATATAGGTTGCGATTTTAATATAATTATAATTTTGTATCAAATAAATATTACTAACAAGAAACAAAATCTGCTACTTTTTGCGTTCAAACAAAACAAACTTGTTTATTAAATAGATAGGCCTCTTGTTTCTAAAATAACTTTTATAAACATCTCGAAACAAATACGTCCTTGAAGAATTGTTTAGCAATATTCTAAATCAATTCTTAAAACATTTTTTTTGTTTTCATTGTGTCATCAAAACTTTATTTATTTTAGTACACTTTCTACGTTCATCTCTGTATCATTCAAGATCACGTGGAATGCCCGCGATATTAAGTACGCCTATAAGCGATTGTGTATAAATAAGTAACAGAAGAATAATCAACGAAATAATAAATAGTAGTAGGTACAATAACGAGCCTTGACCGATATTAAACCGACTGAAACCTACATAGAATTACATAAAATGAGCTAGAGTAAGACCAATGACCTAGTCTTGTTATTAAGTCTTACAATACTTACATGCAGGTGTTACTGCAATTATATCGACCTCTTGACGATCTTCGGTTGCATCGGCCAACAGATATTAGCCAAATGCGCAAAATATACTTAATATTATAGTAGTAAGTGCTTGAACATAGGTGTCTTAGCTTCCACAAGACCAGACACGATAGAGAAACTAATTTATAAAAAAAACATGTTTATAACTACATTAAAAAGATATTAACTTCAATGCAAAATATAATTACCAATAAAGCTCAAGTCGGTTTACATGTTTTGGTTTTCTCAATCATATTCTTGAAGTATAAAACTCTTTGAAGCAACAGTATACAATATACATACATACAGTATACAATATACAAACAAGCAAATTTGATTTTATAATAAAAACAGTGGAAAATTTTAACGAAATCCTCAACTATTTGCGTAATTTTCGTACAAGAGTTTTAACAATATGTTTGTTGTTTCAGCTCTCATAGTCCGGTATCTAACCAGAAGATACATCGGCGAATATCATTCTAATACAGGTTAGTTTTATTTAATGGGTGATAAAGTCTGTAACATGCAACATGTTGAACAATTCGCTGATTTTATGTTTCCTTTCAGATCTGTTGTACAGACAAACAGTGCCAATTAATGGTACTCCAGTGGAACTGGAAGTTATAGATGTATCCGGATCCAATTCAGATAAATTCCCTGCTGAACAGGTAAGATCTTTGTTATTATATTTGATTTGGGATTTTGTGCGTATTGTATATTGATAGTAACTTTCCGTTTTGATCATACCAAGAACTGTTCCAAAACTCTGTAGCGTCCTTATATATTTACTTTCGATCTGAAAATCGAAAGATGCAACTTTATTCGTAATATTGAGGATGCCATTGTTCGAAATTTAAATTAAGATCAATAATTAGTCGCTATAATAACGTTTTGGTACGGCCCCTGGACTCCTGTCCTAAGATTTCAGATTTCAGGTCTTGTATATAAATTCAAGAGTAATTACAGTACCTACCTCTTCATTATTTAAGTGTAGATTTATTTTTTAACAAAATATGCGCCACATTCACAAAGAGGAATTTTCCCTTTGATCGTTAAGGATACATGCGTTGTAAAGTTTTCTTAGCTAATAAAATTGTTTTATATTTAAATATATATACGTAGATATTGACCCTCCACAGCTGTACAAACATTTATACTGATGTGAGTTCGACAAACACTATCGTAAACTTTGACCTTCACTTTGACCAGAGTGTGAAAACTCTTCTCAAAGGTATCCTAAAATAACACTTGTGTTAAGGTTTTACCAACAGTCTCCCACTGTATAAATGTAGGTTAATACACTGGGGCCTTGTCCGTAGCCTACCAATCTTCACCTTTGCGAAATTAAATTGTAGAAAACTGTTCTGACCTCAGGATCTTAGACAATAATAAGTATACAAATCAGTGAAAGATTAAGGATATCCTATATATTATTAGAAAGGTCACATTTTTATATTATTTTACCCTCAACATTCCTTTGACTCAGTAATTATATTTTACAACTGCACAAATTTAGATTAAAGTAAATTGTTGATGTTTTCGTAACCGTAACACATTTTAATTACATTTCTCCATTTCTTGTTGCTGACCTAATGGTGTAGGATGATACGACCCAATTCTTTAACAAATATGAATATTAGGCGACCGCAAAACAAACATATTTTTATTTTAAATTAGGAAGTAATCAAGAGTTCAATCTCCATCAATCAGCCTATCCCAGTCCACTGCTGGCCTTTTAGATCACGGCACAACACATGGCCCAAAAAATGGCTAGTTCCCTAGAGCAGCATTTGCAATCTGTTACAAGGTGTACATTAGATAATATTGGGTTTGAATAATAACATTCAACAATACATCAAAGTTCTGATCCGAGTAGTAACCCTTCCGCAAACAAACGCACGAGTGCCGCAGCCTGAACACACTTTATGTGCGAATATCTAGGTTAATGGTCTCGAATAATAATACTAGAAGCATGAAATGGCTGCAGGAGCCGCTCCAGTGACCGCACTGGAAACACTATGACTCATTGCATTGATATTAATAGTAGTTACACTATCTCACATACCTGAGTTTCAAACTTGATTATCAGTACAAATCCGATCATCAACTTATTTAAAGCTTTGTTTAAAGTGCGCTAAAATGTTATTCTAGATATTGTAGACATCCTTAAAATAGTTTTTGAGTTATTGTTGGAAAGACGTATTGTGTAAAGTAAGCAATGTATGAAACAAACGTACATGTCTATCATGAAAGCAGACATTGTGGGTGGAAACATGAATGGGCGGTTGCATGATATGGATCCTAAAACTGTAGCCAACTATTATCTAGCTTCCATTGTATAGAGATTGGGCTTTGTGTTGAATGAAATAATGGGCATAATTACCTAAGTATTGAAGATAGAAATAGAAATTGCAGTTTAGAAAAATAATTTAGATAAGTATTATTAGTTACTTATTTGTGAGTTAACGTAAGCGTTCATAACAGTATTTCGAAATCGAGTTTGAGTAATTAAAAGTTTCTTTGGGTGAAACCTTTAAAAAATAATTTAAGGACATTTTCGTAATTTGTTGTTCAAAACAAAACAAAACATTTCCAAACAGAAACCTTACGAAACCAAGGTTCTACGAAATAAATGTTATTGACCAATTACTCTGTTATTTGAAATATTCCCTTTTTACACCGAGAACCGTTTTAATTTTTGCGCAACTCTGTTGTTATTGGCCTTTCTTAACGTCAAATCGATTTCCTGTTTGATGTTTTGAGTACAAACAAGTATAGGGATATGTCAAAGCGCAGTGTGGGTTGTGTCGCGAACTCACGGCGCGGCGTCGGCGCTGTGCGGCGTAGCTCGCGTGGGAGCGCCCGTGAATCGCTTGCATGGCTAATTTTAAGCCGGAATGTTGGCTCCGACGACGTCGCATTAATTAAACACATTCTTCTTTGTCTAGTCTCTTCCATTCAAAGCATTTTTTAAGTAATTCGCTGATGTCTTTATAGCTCTGTGCTCATCGCAATCTTATTTGTTTCTACTAGGCACTGCGATCACATTTTAAAGTAATCGAAGATATTCTTAGTCTTTACGACTTTCGCTTACATTTAAGAGTCACTATTACAGAACGTTAAAATGTAAACCATTAAAATCCAATTTCCTGACATCTGTTATGTCAAATTGGAGCAAGAATGACATGACTAGCACACGCGCGTATCTTGGACAGTTAATTAGCTACCTAATGTTAATAATGTTCACAGATGTGACCTATAAAACTCACATTCGATTGAACTTTAGACTATATTTTTATCAATTATGGTATAGGTAGGTATATTAATATTATAAATTTATGAATTTACGTAGTAAGTAGGTATGACATTTATAACTACGTGTTAACATGAATTTCAATTTCAAACTTCCGTCATTTGCGCTAAAACATTCATAAATTCTATAAAATTTGTTAATTCAAAAAAATATGTCAAAACAATCTTGATGAAATTCGTCTATTATTTTCTTAGTATTCCGATTACATAATTCTACTAAGAATGTTAAAGGTTGGCAAATATTTAATAGCAATGTTCCTTGTTCCAGATTCAGTGGGCAGACGCTTGTCTGCTGGTGTACGCCGTAACAGACCGCAGCAGCTTTGAATATGCAACTGAAGTGCTAACCGCACTGAAACGCGCGCCAACCGGTGGCAGCCCTGCTCATGGGCCAGCCGGCGCCGCCGCTCCTATGCCACTAGCACTGCTCGGGAACAAAACAGACCTCGACCACTTGAGACAGGTCAGTATCTAAATAACATAACATCGATAACGTTTCAAGTACATATTGATTTCTCTGCTGGAGCCACAATATCAACAGAAATGTGGGAGTACAAATATTTGAAACCTTTTTATGGTTCATGCGTATTAACGGGACATAAAAAGCTACGGTAGTTACGCCGTTGCATTGTTTTAGAACCTTTTTATCTGATGTTCCTTCGTCATCATGAAATAGTTACGAATTCACAAATGCATAAGCGATTTTATAATCGAAAAGGGTGAATGTTTACTACGGAAATATAACTGCGTGGAAAAAGCCGAGCAATTTTTTATCACGACCGTCTGGTGTCTGGATAATCCATCTCTATAAAATACGATCTACGACGAACCCGACGTCATGTCCGATGTCTAGCCTCGCCAATATTCAGGAGATCTATTTAATATAGGACGCAGAGAAAATTTATAACGTACAGATGTAATTTCTTTCGCATTATATTTTATACTGGCAACTCTAAATCAGATTATAACAACTAGTACTTACACTTCACGTCTAAATAAACAATAATAATAAATCCATCTGAACTAATACATTTTGTTCCTTTATTTATAGTAACACCATTGTCATAAATAAGTCCGTTTATGTTCCGACATAATTTTATTTGCGCGCTAATACATTTGTTATCTGAAACTCGTGTAGAACACAAACTCTTTTAACCGTAAATAGGATTATAAATCCGTCGTAATTTCGATTGATTCGAGATATTTCTAGAATACAGTTGATATACGACCTTCACCTTTGAACAAACGTAATCTGTCGCAACAGGATCGCTGTCACAAATTCTCGGTTATAAAACAGTCACGTAACATTATTACATTTAAGACTTTGAATATTGACACAACTCCTTTGTTTTATCTTTGTTCAGGATATCTGGTTTTAGATTTGAACTTCAACGATATAACAGAACATGATTGACTATTGATTTCTTTTTAGGGCAGGTGTAGCTCATAGTAATAAGCATATACATTAGGGCCAGTGCAATGAAAATTTTTCGATCTCAATTTTAAAGTTCTTGTCATTGTTCGAAATAAAAAATTAAAATAATTAAAAATAAATCGCAATAAGTACGTAATTTCTGTAGTTCTATTAAATCTACTCGATTAAATCTAGAAAATATGTATTAAGACTGATTGAAAGAATTAATATACAAAGTTATGGGTAAAAGGTACTGTGATGGTACTTATGTAGAACGTGACAGCGTGTACTAAGAGACATCTCAACAAAGACCCCACGTAGTCCTTGCCTGTCTCTATTCAGTTTTCTAAGCTCGCTTTCAATAGTAAATGTACAGGTATGTAGGTAAATGTATACTGTTGGCAACAGACAGCTTTTATGTGGCGTATAATAGACAGGGACTTGCTTAGAAACTGAACACAGGAACTCTCATATCTGCGAAACTTTGCTTATCAACTGTCAGACGTCGACTGGAAGACTTGGTAGACGCAAACTTTTATATGAAAGCAATATTTCTAGTTATGAAAAGTGCCACGTGTAAGAACTTCAAGGTTACTTAGGTTACAAAATAACACTCATAAAGTTTTCACTATAGTAAATATAGGATCTATACATCTAATTAACTCTTGCCATTCGTTTCAATCGAATTCGATTTCGTCACTGCTCGTGGTCGCGGATGGACAGTGACTAAGACACTAATGAAGGTCATGAGTTAAAGAAAAGTCACAAGAACGATGTCAAACTGAAGACTTGAGCAAAAAATAGACTGTTCTTAATCGTCAGATAGTTAAATCTTGTGTAAGTTACAATTACGTTAGCATATAAACTGATGCAGCTAAATCAAATGATATTACAAGATTATTTTGGTTACCATTAAGTAATAGAAACGTATTTATTTTAATTTCATACATCAATACCTCTTTTAACATGTTCGTTTGAAAACTTATTTTCTGTACTTAACTTTAGAACTTCTAATACAAATGTGGGCGCTTAACTTTAAATATTCCACATAGCAAACATACTGAAACTTTACCCACAAGCTAATTAAATATTGTATTACGAAGTCGGTATAGCAACTGTCTAAAAATAAAAGATTTTACTTTAAGTACACAATCCTAACCTTGTCTCGTTATGTAACTGAATTCGCGTAATTTAAACAACAGCTTGGAAAGTTTACTTAGAATTTATTTTTGTGAAACAATATTGAGATGATGTTTTACGTAAACGAAAATAATTCAAGAATAAATTTATTCACTGCTAGACATAGGTAGTTAAGGATTTTTACAGCTTTGCCCTTGTTCATCGCCTCTCCGCAACCCTACCATAGTAACTGCTTATCTTTAGGAGGGCCATTTGCTTGTTTGCCAGTTTAGTAATGTAAAAGAAAAATAACCTTAACCAGGTCATCGGTTCGTAGTCGCCACTCTCTTGCCTAACCGTCAGCCCAGTTTTCAGCGCGTATCTTTATTTAAGCCAATATTGATTGTATATTTTTCTTTGTTACCAGGTGTCAACAAAGGAGGGTCAGGCTATGAGTACATCGCATGGCGCTTCATTTAGCGAAGCAAGTGTAGCGGATAACTCGGGCGATCTCTACCGGGCGGTCGACCGTCTGCTCTCAGAAGTGCGCACACCGCAACGTACGCGCAAATTCTCTGTCACTAAGATGCTTGGATCACTAATAGGTAAGAATTATTAATTATAAGGGTGACATTTCAAAGATCGTATACATAGGTACGCTCTGCGCGCATCGAGGGTTAGTGCAGACTAGGTGCGCGCGCACAATATTTTTCTAAGATATGAAACGCTTTCCCGCTCCACTACCATGAAGGGTGTTCGCACACCAGTCATCAGCCTATCCTTCTCTTATTATTTAAAACTCTCACGTCATTAACGTCATAAAGTTCTAAATTTAAATTTTCATTAAAAATTTCGTGGATATGAAGACTAATTAAATTATATTGTTTTATTTATAGGTGGTGCAGCCAATAACAGCCAGACAAACCGCAGCGGGTCAGTGGTGGCATGCCCCCGCGTGCCCGCGCCCGCGCGCCCCCCGCTGGCGGCGGCAGCTCCCTGACCTGGAGCCGCGCCCGCGCACCGTGCGCGCTGATGCCTCGCCGGCGCAGGCGCTGTGTGGCTCGCCTGCCTGCCTGTGCCCGCCCGCTTCGCACCGCCACCACGACTCTCCGCCACTATTATATGAACTAGGAGTGACGTTATTATGTGATCGTGCTGTGACGGTGCTTATCTCATGTGGAGCTCGTGAAAGACCATACTAGTCAATAATATAACTTATATTGATGGTGCACTTGGAGATATATTGAATGTGTGCTTGGATCTTGCACTGTATCAAAATCATAGTGAAATTATTTATCAGTTCAATGTATTATGTTGTAGTAATTTTGACAATAATTGCTATAATATTCATCGTGTTTCTATACTCAGATATGTATGTGCCAAAGATTAGAGGAAATGTATACTTGCAAAGAATTAAGATTTAACTCAGTAATTAAATACTCATTTGCATATATTTAATATATGATATCTAGATACCAAATTTGCTGTTATATGTTAGAGAATATTTATGAACTATAGCGTTGAACAAAAAATTACATTTATAGATAAATTATAATAGTATCGTGTAAAAAGTACGAGTACCTTATTAAAATATTCATTATATAATCTAGTAATCATTAGTCGTAATAAGGCTCCAAGAAGTCATCCTACTTTTAGCATTGGCTATTAGCGATTTTACAACTGCATCTATCGATGCTGCATCGCGATGTAGCGACTCTCTGCGACTAAATCGCAGATCGCCAATGCTAAAAATAGCAAGTCTGATGTAGCGCTAAGGGGCCTGATTCTTTGTACCACTACATGTACCTTCTTCTACGTGTATTCAACATGGCCTAAAATTTTCTACTTTTTCACAGTATTATTAAAATAAGTCTTTCATAAGCTAAGCTATCTATGAAGTTTGTAATAATTGAGATAATTGGCTGTTTTTCATTACGATCATGTTTCTGTAAACGATATTAGACATTAATTGTATTTACCTTTATTATAAAATGTTAAACTTTTGATATTTAACTTTGGCCTAAATAGTAATGAAATCGGGCAACATATTATAAAACTTTTTCAATTTCATAAAATTTGTACCTATAATATTTGTAATTCCACTATTTTACCAAAAAAAAATACTAGGTACTACAAATTTGTATCATTGTGTATGTAACTTGATACAATAACTATTAATAATAGTTATAGTATAGTCTACATATAACATATTACTTTTATCTCTATTAAATCATTAGTCATCTTCTAGTCATAGTATAAGGGCTGTGAAAAGACATTTAGAATGTTTCGGTGTGGCACGATTTGAGACAGTTTGGATAGATAAATGTAATCAAGTTTACGATAGACCCAATAGTAGTATTCTCTCAAATGATACGTAGTAATACAATTGTAAATAGATTAGTAGTATTAGAATCAAAGTTTGGATAGTAGAATTGAAGGAGACGTAGCAAGAGATGTCTATAATGCTCATAATTAAAATTTAAAATGCTGTCATAAAGTAACTGCCCCTCTAGACAAGTGGCATAAGCGATAGTCGAATGGAAAAGTCAAAAAAGAAAATGTATGGGATTTGACGTAAGTTTACGACATTATATCGTAGACTTTTGCAAATCCCATACATTTGTTTTTTTGACTTTTCGATTCGATTATCGTTTATGCAACTTGTCTAGAGGCTCTGTTATTCAATTTACACCGCCGCGAAATTGTCAGAAGACTAGTGACAAGCTATTTGCACTTATAATGACGTACTACATAAAGTTAATTTTGAAATGTGCACAAAATTATTATTCCAATTAATTACGCAGCGGTGTAAATTGAGACAAAGCTTTGTTGTCTATAGTAAATACTGCACAAAGGTGTACTGCGTAGTTTTCAACTCATATGACAAAAACAACTCGGGTACTGTAGCGCGAATTGCTAGACGCCTTTGTCCAGCAGTGGACTTAAACAGACCGATTGGATGATTAAGGGTGTGGTCTCCTAATGACTCCAGCTTTCACTATAGATAACAATGACACAAATGGTATACAAGAACATTATGCAAAGCAGATAAAGTAAAAGGGCTGCTCTTGATTGATTTTACAGAAAATACTGAATATATTTTTATGAGGTTTTGTAAGGTAACAATTACACTCATTTAATAACCATAGCAAATTGCCTAGAAATATAATTAGTATTTTCTGAAGAATCAATCCTTATAGAGCGACCCTGATATCTCATCATGCCAGTATAACACAATTATTTGACCACATTTGTACGCAGATTTATGTGTGTAGATACACGTAGGTACACAACAATCCTCGTACAAATGAGTCAAAAGCACTGCGTACAAGCGTTTAGACATAGAAGCACACAGGTGCTTGTATGAGTCACACACACAACGCACGTAAAAATGAGTTGAACTCATTTAACTGTAATGGTATGCTATATGTATGCCTTAAAGCTGATATGATAATGATGCTACTGTTAAAATTGTCTATTCCACAAAAAATATCTACGTAAACAGAATTGGGGAATGAAAATGTAAATATTGTAATTGTTAAAGGGACTGAAATGTCGGAACTGATTGGAATAAGATGTAATTAAATTTAATTAATTAGCTTTAATAATATTATACGTTAATAGCAATTATATTATCTTTTATTTTTAACTCATACCTCCACAACCTTTACTATGGTGAAAGACAGGCAGGACACCATTCAAGCGATCAAGCCCGACTGGGGAAGGAACGCCAACACGACCACAGCCAAATAACTACACATAGCGGTGAAGTGTGTTCCTGGGTGTGGGTATAATAGGTTACCAGCGCACAATTATAGCTATAACAGGTTACTCACTTACTAGGGCTGCATTTTCCTATCTTAGGGATACCCCATCGTAAAACCCTGATGTTAAAACTTTTAGGTCGGCAATACGCAAGTGAAACCTCTGGTAAAGCAAGCGCTAGTAATAATAATATTCATCATCATCTCAGCCAAATGACGCTGCCCAGCCGAGTCGGATTCGACGAGTGAACTCCTTCTCGAAGTTGGACCGACCTAACTGGACTGTATGTCCCAGGTAACATACTCGTCAACAATTTCGAGTGTAGAGTACCTATATTAATATTAGTGCCCATATAATATATATGGCCCACTACTGCAAGAGAAAAAGGGTTTTAGCCTTTAATTCACACACGCTGGCCTAATGCAGGTTGGTGAATCAGACATGTCTTTTGAATTTATTTTAAGACATATGGGCTTCCTCACAATCTACCTTCTCATCTCACCGTTAGCAGATGGTAAATCATTTGATTAGTACATATAAATTTCATAAACTGAAATTTACATTAGTACTGCCACCCGGAATCAAACTCGCACCTCTTGCGTGCTAATCGGTTACTATCACATGTAATAGAGGGCCAATCTATTGCAATATATCAGCCCCTCTAGACAAGTGGCATAAGCGATAGTCGAATCGAAAAGTCAAAAATGCAAATGTATGGGATTTGACGTAAGTTTTCGACATTATATCGTAGACTTACGTCAAATTCCATACATTTGTTTTTTTTACATTTCGATTCAACTACCGTTTATGCCACTTGTCTAGAGGGTCAGTGCTGATATTGCACGCGCTTTTATATCGTCTATTTACAAATAAAAAACTTTTCAATTCTTTACTAAATAAAAATACATAAAATATGTAACACATTATATACGTGAAAAAAATACCATTTCTACTTACAATAACACCAGTTTTCAATTAGCATGATTTATATACATACTTCAAATTGATAATCACAGTATAAATAAAACATACTGAGTCAAAAAAACTATCTATTCAAATTAGAACAAATAATAACGACTTATGATTCTAGAACCGACAAACCATGTATCAAAAGAATTCAACTAATAAGTGCGTGTATTTTATTAACGGCTAGAAAATAATATTAGTACAAAAGAGTTGTAATTTATATTTCCTCTCAAACAAATGGACAAATAGACAGGAAACTCCGTTACCTCATATAATATATTCTAAATGGATGGATCTACTGAGGAATGATGAATGCCAATGTTTTTATCTCATGTTCAGTATTTAGTTAACCCAGTGACCGATACGATGCATAAATTATCTTTGGACTATAAAGTCTCACACGTTAGACTACGTTTTATAAGAAATCTTAATTTAAAATTAAGTTATTAGGCATGAACATTATTTACATAGTGCGTTAAGTCGTAGGCCGTGGCTACATCAATCTTCTGTATTACAAACAAACATGTATACTTACTTATTAAATAGGTACAATTACAATTGAGTACTTTTTGCTGATGCCAACAGCAGACCAACAATTTGGTGAAAATTACAGGCAGGCGATAGATAAGGGCAGCTTGGGACCGAATTCTGTAGAAATCTTAAAGGAGGCCTATTTCCAGCAGTGTCTTTTACGACATTTTTTGGTTGACTATCCATTTTTAAAGAAAGCAAGAAAGAGCTACTGTGGACACTACTTTACTCCACATTAGGCCCAGAATTAACGATCAAAAGTCATTGAACCCCGCTACGTTTAAGGCTACTGTTCCTTTAATAGCTTCACTATCATTATTCCCGGTATTATTTGCATGCCCGCCTTTTGAGGAAAATAGTATTTTATAGATTACGTTGATGAATCCGTTTGGTACGGTCAGCAAAGCAGATAAGTGCACCAGATTGAATTATTTAGATGAATATTTCTTAAAAACGATGGGTGTTTAAATGGGATATTTGACTATTGTATTTTTTACGAACTTTAAAAAAAAGACAACATTAAATTACTTAAATAACAAAGTTAAAAGCATTTTAATAATGTTAAAAATATAATTAGCAAAAGGCAGCACTGCTGTTTTATGTCACATTCCCGTAACGCCATATGAGGTGACAGATACGAGTATGTACTATGTTTTTACGAAAAAAGAACAATATTATCCCAATTTGCAAACTGTGAAAGCTTACAAAATCTATCCATTTTATTTACTTCATTTGTTGTCAAATTTCCTAATTAAGCACTTGCAAGCAGATAAACTGTATAAAAAACAATGCTTTATTTTACTGTTTTTTTTTAACTAAGTAAGTGATGACTACTAATAATATGCGTTGAAATAAAGAAAAATAAATTATTGTTTGTAGCCATAGCTTACAAAATCTGTAAGTCAATTTTGTTGTGTACTTAAGTAGATATATAAATACAGTGGTAAAGTACTACTACTGAGTATACCAATTACAAAAATGTGTTTGACTCGTCGTTTCTCGTGATATTTTTGAGTTAAGTACCAGTTTCGAGTAGTGTTATCCCAAAAATGGAGAAAATGTAAGAAGGTAAAAACTAACTTTCAAATTATTGCGTTGCATGATATACAGCAGGGGGCTGTATATCATGCAACGCGATAATTTGAAAGTTAGTTTTTACTTTTAATTTACTCATAATTACATTTTGTAGGTACGGTTATACTCGTAGCAGTTTCTTATAACGCGAGAGTAATCATTATGTGACTGTATAAGTTGTATTAGACTCTCAGTTTCGAAACATAACATTAATGAAGCATAGTATTTAACAGCTACAACCCAATTATCATCCGACATGCATTAATAATCGAATTTTCCGTCGCCGGCCGGTCACACACGCGCCGGTAAAATAAATCACAATCCACATCTCAGAACAATGCTCGCTCGGGAGAGATGAGAGGGGTGCGCACCCCAGCTGCGTACTGCGATCGATCTGTGGACCACTCCGCCATACACGACACATTGTCTGTCAAAGCGGCTCCAAATTCAAACGTCCCTTACACCGTCCCTCAAAAAAAATATTTTAAATAGTGTTTTCAGTCAGTGTTATGCGTTAATTTTATTTTTTGAATAATGGAGGGGCGGAGGTCTTGGGATGGCGTGCCTTTGGGTGAGTCGCATTCACCACCTCAGTCGGTGCCGGGGCGAAGGACCCCTCTGGGAGCTGTGGGCCTCGGTGGTTTCTACATGCAAGGTGGCCAGCCTCCGCCGCCTCCGCAACATTGCTACCCAGCAGACGAGAACCAGCCAGAACCGGGAACAAGCTATGGACAGAGGTTAGTAAAATTACTTACTCCTATGTACTTTTTTGTGTTCTTATAACATAAACATGCCTCTCAGGTAATCAAATCCGTAAAAATATTTGAAAAACAGATATCCTGGGCTGTTATATCTGCATTATAACATTGGATACTCCCGTATATTTATTTTGAACATACGGTTTTTTACGCATGCGCATTAGAGTACAACACAAACAAAAAATTACCATAGAAGCAAGGATTAAACCTGAACCCACTCATTCTAATCGATGTTAAATATTTTGCACATATTAAATAGATTCTATATTTAGGATTTTCCCATTTATTACAAACTATTTTTCATACTTATAAGCTACCTAACTTCTTTCGAGTTGCACCTCCTTTGTGAATGATGGTGGAATCAAAGGCTGAGCCTAAGACTCACATATTTAATCTATTTAATTATTTTTGGTACATAGGTACATATCAGATCCAAATTTATAGATTTTCTCATTAGAAGAAATACGATTTTCTCATTTGAATTTAGTTTTTTTTTATGTTGCAACTCCTTCGCTAGTGTTTCTCATAATTGACTACATAGTATCCTGATTGATACTAATCACAGCATGCAGTCATAAATTTATTTAATAAGCAATTTTTTTATTTACTGAAAGGCTATAATTTATATTTTACCATCTTTCATCCGCGTCTTCATTTGCTGGATCTTGCCGCATCTTGAATGGAAAAAGGACATAGGATTAAGATGATATCTACTTGATTTTTAAATAGTCATCATGACACTCTCTGGCCTTCTAATTACCAACTTACTTATAATGTGCGAAAAGTAGACTAAATAGGTACCCATATTTTGATGTAATAAGAAATTCAGGCAAAAAAAAATTGTAAAAAACTTTTGCATTTAAATTAGGATTAGCTTCACAAAATCAAAGTGCACATATGTTAGGAAATTTGATAGCGAATAACAACTAGGTTTAATTCCATTGTAGGGCAACATCTGTGCACAAAAGATCTCTATTGTTAATACCTACCCTCCCCTATACGACAAGTATTTGCGTGCTTTGACCGCCACCATTATTGCAGACAATACAGACAAAAAGCGCCATATTTCTTTACAATTAAATATTTTTTAAATATCTAACAATGACCTCAGCGTAGAATTAATAATATCAGGTCAGTCTAATAGGAACTACATAAAAAATAGTCAACTTTTTTAATAACATTGACTTCTATATTTTTCATATTAAAAGTAGGTACACCTATCTAATTAATAAATTGCACTATAATTTATGATCTCTTTCTCGCTCTCACTCTCTCTCTAGATAAAGGAGAGGATATCCGTGACCATCAGTGGGACATAAAATATATGGTTTACTATTATTATTAAATGTAAACGTTTAAAAATCTATGCGGACGAATAGTGATGAGGAATAGCTAGTAATACATAAATATATTTTCTCATTGTAGTTATTCACTTAGTCAGTCACGATGCAACCAAAACTGCTTTTAACCAGTTAGCGCACAAATAGCGATGTTTCAATACATTTCAGAACATTTGGTTGCTATTAAATTTAGCATTGTTTAAACTAATGCTAAATAAACAAATGAGCAGCACACAAATAACGTAAAGGAGCATATACTTACCATTAGGTACATTTCATCAGCCACAAAGATTGTTTTGACGTTAATAGATTTTGGAAACGCGCTAATAGAACGCCACAACGCCACTCTTAAGTAAAGGTAAAACATAATAGGTATTATAAAACCCATATATGTCCCACTGCTGCGACCGGGTCTCTTCTCCTCTATCAAGAGAAAAATAGGGTTTAGGTCTTAATTCACACACGCCTAATGCGGTTTGATGAATTTGACATGTCTTTAGTACTTCTAAGACATGTGGATTTCCTCACGATAATAGGTATTATTACATAATTATCTGCAGATACACGATACATACTAGCTTGTATCCGCGGTTTCATCCTCGTTGCAATTAGAGTTCATCCAATGTCACTTTTATGATTAGTTACTGCTCTGTTCCTAAGGATCATAGCGCTATACCAATTATAATATAACTAAGTCAGTCATCAATAAATGGGCTATATAGTGCAAAAATGAATCCTAATTAAACCAGTAGATCCTGAGATTAACGCGTTCAAATAAACAAACAACTGTTTTTGAAGTGAAAACTTATTTAGGCGCGTTGAGCACTTTTTAGGTGAACAAAAATCCTGGAACTTACGTCATAGTCACCGAACGCTTTCCATATTCAAACTTTTTAAAAAATCATGGCACTTGCGTCATCGTCACCGAACGCTTACTATATTCAAAAATAATTTACAATTCACAAGTTACTTATTTTTTACTTCTATCGACAGTCCTCAAAGACTGCCCCGCATTTTTATTTTTAATTTGATGTATTAGTATAGATAATGAATTGATGACATGAGACAGTTGTTGACTAACAAAACGATAAATCAAACTATTTGGGTCGAAGTGCTAGATCTAATTATAAGCAAGAAAATATTTTTAACGCAAGGAAAATTGATTCAAAATACTATATCAAAACATAGTCTGGACTAAAATAGACTGATTGATTGATTTATACGTAATCTTAACTTACATAAATGTAGCTAATGTTAAGTAGTTCAAATACAGAATGTAACAAATTAGAAAGAGACAAAAGGTTTGCTTGAGGTCTCTTATATTTGACCATCAGATCACGGGGAATACTCTCTACTCTTCTTTTCTTGCGCTTAATTCAATGCAAACTAGAACAGTGCCTGATAACAGTTCAGATTAAAAAATAATAGTACAATTTATATACTGATTCCTGAGATTAGAAAGGGGTGGTAGCCGGTTGGAAGGGTTATGAACTTGTACGCATAAGCTCCGAGTTCAATCCCGAGTGGCAATACCAAAGTAAATTTCACTTTGAGAAATTTTTATGTAGGTATTAGTTAAGTGAGGAAACCTGCAAGTTTTAAAAGTAATTCTAAAGACATGTCTGATTCACCAACCCGCATACGGCCAGCGGGTGTGGATTAAGGCTTAAACCAAGGACACCCGCGCCCAGCAGTGGGACATTATATGGGTTGCTATTATTATTATTTTATACTAGCTGTTGCCCGCGGCTCCGCCCGCGTGGATGTCGGTTATCGCTGTAAAAAAGTAGCCTATGTGTTATTCCAGACCATAATCTATATCTGTGCTAAATTTCATCCAGATCCGTTCTGTAGTTTTTACGTGAAAGAGTAACAAACATCCATCCATCCATCCATACTCACAAACCTTCACATTTATAATATTAGTAAGGATATTCAAAAGTCGTATACTCACAGTTTGTTATTGCAGGTTATTTCATATCAATAGATTTATCGTGCTAGGGTTATAAGTACCCAGTATTAATACTCCGCTCCCAAAGTTCCCATTTCACCCCTCTCCCTCGTTATCGTCCGATATACAAACCCATTCATTGTTGAACAAAGAGTTTTTGCCACTTGTTCCGCTCTGTGTCACCGCGGACCCTTATCCAATCGTAACTGAGGGTCCCGAATGCGCAATACCTACTCCCATTGTATTTATTTATAACTAACATCCGTACGCTGGTTCACTTGCGTGTTTCATTCATAAAAAATCGACCGTAAATCATAAAAAAACTTTTTATTTAATAATTTTATATATCGACGCCTCCTACGCATAAGGTCGGAACACATTTTTTTACCAAAATGATATTATTGTCCCATTAGAACAACAACATCATGATACATATACCTGTACTTAAAAAAACTAAAAAATATAAATGAATTACCGAGATATTCAATGGCTTATAGTCGTATCAATTAAACACTCCCGCGCAAACAGTCGCGCCAAGAGTTAAACCGATATGCGCCGCGCGGCGGGCGGCGCACGGAAAAATCACAGCACAGTACCGACGTCGTATAACATGCAGCGAGCTCGTAATATTGCACTTTAAAAATAATAAGTTTGGAAAGTTCAAAATCATTTTTAACGTGATATTATTATTAAATAAGGTTCAAGTTATCACAAATCAGTGAAAAATGAGTAAGCAACATTTGTCAAAGATATTGAAATTAGTTTTAAAGGATCCTGTACCTAGGAGCGAAATAATAATAGCCGATGAACATGACAGTAATGGTAAGTATTATTTTATTTACGTATATTTTTAGTTTATTACATGTGCATTAATATTAAATTATCATTATGATACATATTCACATTGCATAACTAGTCAAATACAAAATTAAACGGTTCCAACGCATGAAGTCGAAATTTCTATGTTACGACAATATGCGCCGTTCCAGTAGTACGCGCATAGGGTAGTTACGACTTTATACGATTATATTTTTTCACACTATGGGTCGTAACTTACAGTAACGACCTTATGCGTTGTTATAATTTGATGATATTCATGCGTATAAGGGCGTATTATTGACTTAAGACCTTATGCTTTGTTACAACATAGAGATACAACTATTTGCGTTTTAATAATTGATAAAAATATGGTTAAAATTTGATTTTTTCGTATTGTAAATGATAATTAACTATATTACAATAATAATATGATATTTTTTCCAGAATCGCCGGTGCTACCAGAAGCTAAGGTCGAGCGGCATTTATATGTACAAAACGATGTTCAAACATTTTTTTTTGCATAGTAGCAAAAGCATTGACAGTAGTTGTTCTATAAAGAGTACTCACAAGGAAATATCTAAAATTTTAAGTACTAAAAACTCAGCTTTAATTTTACCATCCACTTCTAATTCTGTTGTTCGAGTTACATACAAGGAATCTGATCAAATCCACCAAAACTGATGTAATGCAGTCTTCTTTAAATGTAACACCAGTGCCTGAAGGCATTGTGGAGTGGTGAACCACTCTTTTTTTTTTAGATTAGATTAGATATTTTTAGAACTAGATGTTGTCTCCTTCACTTCGCTGTTTCAGAATGCTAATCTATTCCTGTTTTCCTGATCATTTTTGATAGTTGTTCCTCGAGTAGCCTCAGTAAAGTCAGTACACTACAGCTTAGTACCACTTCGAGTCAGGATGCTTCAGACTCTGTTTGTTTGTTAAATGCGAGTACACCGTCTAGCAGAATTGGTAGAAAACGACAGCGTCGCGAAAAGGAATGGAAGGATATAAAAAAATGTGGGAAAGTATATTTAAGTAGAAATGGATTACAGAGAGATGCGAAGATTTTAAAAGAATCATGTCATGTGTGTAATGCACAGGATCGTGAACGCATTTTGCTACTTTTTGTCAACTTGGATCATTCAAGACAGTGGGATTACATTGTTAAACATTCCGAAGTAAGCGACACTAGATATCCTTCCACGTCATATGCTGTATCTAGATGCAAGAGATTTGTTAAGTATTGTTTACCTATTATTGAATTTACCTCTGATGTACCTAATTAAGTATTTGTCTGCAAGACTATGTCCCTAAATAGGTACACTTTCTGTAGAATAGAAAACAGTTCAAACAGCGTTGACAGAATTGCGCTTAAGTGGAGGACCTGTTTCTCCCGATCGGCGCGGTGGAACTAGAGTTATTGTTTTAGATGAAAGGGATAGATGGGAGTTATAACGCATGTCAAGACGTTTCAGCCAATTGAATCTCATTATGTGTGCCAAAATTCAGGCTTTATTTGAACAGTGATCTTACATTTACAAAAATGTTTTCTTTGTATACTTAGTGGAGTACTACTCAAAATATATCTAAAAAAGCAAC
The DNA here is from genome assembly GCA_947095525.1 of Trisateles emortualis. Lineage (NCBI taxonomy): Eukaryota > Metazoa > Arthropoda > Insecta > Lepidoptera > Erebidae > Trisateles > Trisateles emortualis. Next base: position 16,596,694 of record OX352732.1, on the reverse strand, counting down.
AACAGTAAGACCTATTTAGATGGACCAAAGTCAATCCTAATGTAGTTGAAATGAGCCTGGCAGATTTTTATAATTACAAAACTTTACTAGATGTTAGGAATTGGGTTAAGAATACTAAAAATTAAAAAAAAATATTGTGGACTAAAATAAGAGAAGTTCAAGTAGTATCAGTGGAACCCCATATTTTGAACTACCGTTATCAATTTGAGGAAGAAAATTATATGAGCCTAATAACTAAAAATAGGTTATACATCAAGAAGAAAAAATAATATTTCATTGGAGATAAAATTTTTGGATCAGTGTTACTCTGATTTGCCTGTTACAATAGCTCAATTTAATGATTTATTAAGTCTTTGCCAAGGACTATAATACCTCAAGAATATTATGACTTTCATCTGACTTTATATCTTGGAATGACTGAGGTGCAAATTTGTTTATTTTGTCAAGTATTTGATTTTTATTTTATTAGAAGTTGTTGAATTTTATATTTCTTACTTTTTTTTTATTTTCATCGATAGAGCTAAATAATTAGCATTTATAAATACCTACTATTGATTATTTTAAATCAAGAAATCTATTTTGCTTTTTTTTAAAAAGTAGTTGCGAATAGTTTGTTATTTTTTATGAAAAAAATGTCTAAAATAAATGAAGTACTTGGCATAGTAATTCAAGAAGACTAATTATGAAAACTTTGATTTAATAAATCTGATTTGAACAGGTTTTTGTGTTTTATTTTGTGTTAAGTACCCTGGATACGACCATCTTTTCGAAACGCATGACGGATTGCACACGGCATAAGGTCGTATTTTAAACATACGACTTTATTCGCGTTGCGTTTGTAGGTCTAATTAGTCGCATAAGGTCGTAACGATGACATACGACCTTTGCTAAACGAGTATAAAGTCGTAAGTTTTAAATTGATCTATATTTCTTTAATTATTATATTAATAGCACCCATAACCTAGGGATAACATTATCATGCCTAATGTTTATCACATTATGTAAAAACACCGGTAAAAAGAGTTTCACAAGTTAACCGAAACAAAAATGTTCATTAAAATTACTCTCCTGAAAAATGTGATTTTTTGAGTTACGACCTAATGCGTGGGTGACGTCGATATATATAGATCACATTTTTTTTACTGATAACGGTCCTTGTTTACCACTTTAACGGTATGAAAAAGGTAAACAAACTTTGGACTCTATTAATTTCATCTTTATTATAATAATATAATAAATTAATCGTTTAACACCTAAAAGCGATGCACCAATTCCTAGAAATAGATCTTCTCATAAACAGAGAAACATGAGATTTATATAAATCTCTTCCCGACAATGTATGTAGATCTTCAGGCTATTACTCTACTTTTCAACGTTGTAATTTTATGATACATTCTCCATCCAAAAATACATTCTAAATTATGATACATTCCTGGTTTAATGAACTTGTCACACACATTTTAAACTTAAAAATAAAAGTCGTAATTTAATATATAAAATTCAATGTATGTATGTATGTTTGTCCTCTATGCATTCCTAAACCATTCATCCGATTGCGATGAAACTTTGGCAAGTTGTTTTTCTTACGCATATATTTCTGGTTTAAAAAAAATGTCAGATGGTTCTGTGTTATTACAGCTCTCAAATCCTGGTATGAAAATGTCATTATTAAAAAAAATGCCCCTAAATTAACATTTTAGATCTATACTCACAAAAATATCTACAGTTATACTATAACATATATGTAGTTATTCGAAAATAATACGCGAGTAAAGTTGCGGGCAAGAACTAGTAAAATATTAAAAATGCTATTTGTATTACGGCCAGCCATTTATATTTTTATAAGTAAATTTATTAGCCTCTATATCATGAGCGACGTATTAGCTGGCTTAAACAAAATATTATGAAGCAATCAAATTATTATTTACGTTATTAAATAATTTATTTGTTACAGACCTATCAACGAGGCGAAGTCAAAACAGAAGATGCGTCAGGGAAAGAACGTGAGGCTAAACATCAATGCACGAGAACGTCGAAGAATGCACGATCTTGTAAGATATTAACTTCTAATTTTATGTACCTCCTATGAAGCTTAATTCGAAATAAACATTTTAATTTCAAATTCAAAATAATTTATTCATATAGACCACACTGTGACACTTATACAGATCAATGAAAAATTCCAATTGCGACGTAAGTAATTCCTACGGGGTAGAGCCCAGAAAGGACCGGCAAGAAACTCTCAGGCCACCCTTTTCCATCGCTAGATATGTAGTTACAATTTGTGAGCGCAGAGATGCAACCAAAATCTTCATACAAACACAATTGGAAAACTGATAGGATAGAAAAGGTGGCTTTGCTGAACATAAAATTAAATTGAATGATTTCTTTAAAACTTGTAGTTATTTTCAACTACTTTGCGGTAGGTACTTTTTCGATTAATTCTAATGGATATTTGTTAACCTTAACCCTTACGCTGCATGCTGGGTAATCTCACAAGTTAATGCTAAACAAATATAAATACGCATCTATTTGGGTATTGCACATATTATGCAACGGCATTTCTGGGAAATGAGAAATTTGTTACATAATTTATTATTGATGATTTTGGGGTTATTCCAGAACGATGCTTTGGACGAATTGCGTGGAGTGATCCCATACGCTCACTCGCCGTCTGTCCGTAAGCTATCCAAGATCGCCACACTGCTGCTCGCCAAAAACTACATCCTCATGCAGGCGAGTGCTTTGGAAGAACTACGAAGGTAACTACCACGTGCAAATTTGTTATTTATTTTAAGATAGCTACGCTACTTTAAATTGACTATTTACAGTATGTAGGTAAGTAAAGTACATATAATAAGTCTCCAGAACTGCAATGCGTCATAATGTTATAGACACTTCTGTGATTGATTCCTGCATTAAATTATTATTATTTATTTATTTACAACCACACTTACATCTATCTTTACAGTAGGTGCACCATTGCGATAGAGAAGCCACAATTATATTATACTTATACTAACACTTATACTTAATTTAAAAAACTAAACAAAGTAAATATTGTGTATTTTTTATTTTACCATTACATTTTTATGTTAGGGCACAATATGCACTGTAGAAGTTTCTAAAAACATATTTTTCTTTTATAATCGATCGAGCATAATATTATGCTTGTCGTATAAAAAGATACTCCCGTTGGAGACATATTCGATAATACAATTATAGAAAAAATTATAACTGTTAGCAGTTACAGTCGAAAACAATTACCGTAGCCTATGAGGACCTCCAACACTGGAAGTATTACTAACGTATTGCCTTGCATTCATTAAAAAAATCATAATATATTACAGAGTATAAACTAAAATAAACTTTATACTAATTTCAGATTAGTCGCATATCTACAAAGTACAGCTACAGCAGCAGGTATTGTTGCTCCGCCTGGATTCGACTTAACCGGCTTCCCAGCTGCTGCGAAGTTCCTCCAGGCCCCACCACCGGGCCCACCTGCACCACCTGATCCACCATCTTGAGATTCACTTGTCAAACTAGAACCTTGAACTACAAAGGTTCTATGCACCGAACAATCGGTCCATACTGTTCAAATTTTAATTTGAACTAAAATTTAATTAGTCGATTAAATAAGCAATTTATATATTTGGGGTAAAGCAATTAAAGTTACCCTCTAAAGAAGTGATTAGCTATTACATAACGATTACGAGTAAAAGAAACGAAAAATATTTATTCCAAATTCAAAACTAGACATTTAGGCGTCGTTCGGACGAGTGGTTAAAAAGCGTCGAATTGAAATAAATTTACTTATAATTTATTCGCACATTAACGCTTCGAATTTTAAACACTTAAAATTCGAAACAACTATATAAAAAACTTCACTATGCCGTGGATAAACAACAAATATAATAAAATAGAAGCATTGCGTATTGTTAAGTACAAAAAAAAAACAAACCGCTACGTAAAATTTTAATTACTTACAGTATTGACTTCATAAAGGACATACATCTTTGATTATATTAACTGTAGGTATAACTAGTAAACCGAAAAATCTGAATCGTATGGACTGTTCATTATATACTTACTCAAAAGTTAATTAAGATGTCATTATTCATTATATATAAAACCTAAAATATGTAGATGTCTATCGTAATCTCAGACTAATAGAATAAGATAGACGGAGCGTGTAGAACTCGCGCGTGAAGCCGCCAAAAGTCATACTAAATAGCAATGTCATACGTTTTCGCTCGCAGTCGATTCGAGCCGCTAGTGAGTACGCACGTCTAAACACGTTCTGACAAAATATTATTATAATGCCGTATTGTGTAGTAAAACGTTGTAAAACTACTTTATTAAATCACAAAAAGAGTTCTGGAATATCGTTCCATAGGTAAATAACTTCAACATTATAGATTTCTTATTATTTTCGTAAATATTTTAGTTACACAAACTTGGAACACAAAACCTCTACCATGTTCTACAGTGATACCATCCTTATCATATTTTTTCCCTAAAATATTTTGCAACGTATAAGTGGGAATATAAAACAATATTAATCAGTCTATCGGTATACTATTTAAAATAAATCTGAATGACAGTTATGGATCCGCGCGAAAAAATAATTGTTGTTCGCATTTAGCGAATAATTCCGTATTTTGTAGTGATTTTAAGAGGTAGGTAGGTATTTTGTTTATTGTTTTTATATGTTATTCAGATGATGATGAATTATTATTAATATATATAGATAGAAGATCTATCTAAATAATAATAATAATTGATCATTTAAATTCATAAAATAAGTAGGTATCGAAAAATCGAAAAAAAAAAAATTACATCCTGACCACGGCTGCAAGCGGCGGTAGCGAGCGGTATGAACAAAATTTGTTATTACCGCTTGCCACTAAATATTTAATGTTCTATAACGCCACGAGGTGCCGCGCACGTCTCCGCTCGGTGGCAACGAACATTTAAGTACTTTTTTTTAATACTTCTTGGATAGTAAACAAGCATACACCATATACATGTTAAGCAGTTACCGTAGCCTATAGATGTTATATTTAAAAAGATTTCATTTATTTGTCAGAAATTAAAGCATGCATTTAGTGTTTGTGTGTGTGTTTGTTGCCTATTTATGTTGAAATATTAGTGTAAAATAATTAAAAATAATAACATTATTTAAACAAACAATTTGAAGTATTATTTTAAATATTGGTAATGCATATTATTATCACGAGTAAAGGTTTTTTAAAATGTAATAGTTGGGAGTTTTTCATTTGCTGGCAACATTACGCACACATCGTTTTCGGTGTCTGTGGCTTCACCGATTTGTTAGAAACGCTCCGTCTATCTTATTCTATTAGTCTGAGATCGTAATCTATATAGTAATAAAAGCAGCAACATAGCTAGAATGTAAGTTAATAATATTAAAGTACGTAGTACTCATATAATATACAAATTTACTCAAAAATATACTTACGTAAATTACTATACATACTTTTAAATTTGGTAGGATTTTCAATACTATGAAGGAAAAAAAGCAAGCATAATCGCCTGACTTAAGTACAACAGTACTTATGTACGCATGCCGATCTAAAATTGAAATAAGAAAAGCGCTTTCGTGTACGCTTTCATGTATTAGTCGGCAATGCTGATATTTATCAGCATTGCCGACTAATACATCTAAACTAATATTTTAAAGGGGAAAGATTTGTTTTTTTTTATTCTTTGTGACGATTTAACACAAAAACTCCACGACCGATTTTAAAAGTTCTTTCATCCTTAGAAAGTTACATTATATTTTATTGAAAAAAAATTACGGGATCTCTATCCCAGTGGATTTGCTCACTTGTATAGTTTCCTATTATTATTATTTCCTAAACCAATTAGAGTTTAGTTATTATATTATCATACATTAACCCTCCAGTTACCCTCTGATTGTATGCCACTTTTCTCGATCCAATTGATCCTTTCTCGATCTCATTTACGTTCTGACAACACCATCTTTCCAGGCGAGTCGGGTTGATCGCTCAAAGTATGTACCTAGTTTAATTAAATCCACATTTACTCAAATACGATTTATATTAAATAAAATACGATTCAATTAAGTAGTATTATAATAATTAGCAATTTATACTTCGTAAGTTTAAATATAAGGAAATTGTAAAAATATTGAAGAAACACGTTCCACAAAATGCCAAAATAATTATAAGACTCGCTCGACTGATAGTCGTATCTCCTCGGAATGAATGTAAATATTATGTACGAGGTAGAATGAGTCATTAGGTATAAGTAAGGTTGTATAAATTTAGTTAAGTATAAATTATACCCAATCTATAACTATTTATTAAGTTTAATACAGTATAACGGCTATCCCGAAACGTGTACCTTACAATTTAGTATTGACTATAATGTAGAGAGTAAAAACCAGACACAGAAAAGCATCATCTTTAAAAAAAATGTGTCCTTATATTTCTTCGTCTTGACTTTTCCTGGCATCAAACTTATCACTTGCCTCGAATAATTTAATGCACGTCACACTATAATCTTTGATTAACAATATAATCAAATAGAATAAAAAACATTAGCAAACACAAATAAAAAGCACAAAAAAGAATATACAATCATAAAATAAAGGAAAAAGATAACGTAAAATAAAATATAGAATATGAATAACACGAACAACCCAGTGGCAGTTTTGTGTGACAACTAAAGAAGCCACAGCTCAGCATATTTCTTCTAAAATAATATTTTACAGCGCTGATTTTCAGCTATAGCTTTGGAGACTATTAATCCCTATCTATTTGTTATCTTTATTGTTTTGTTGCAGTCTTCGGGATAACCTGTACGTACCTACCATTATTATAGAAATAACTTAGTAACGACAACTTTTTTGTGCAAAATTCAATCATTCTAGGCGTCTTAATGTTGCATTATATATGTATTTTGTTGTCTTGACGACCCAGTTTCGTATTGCAAAGATTCTCTTCTACTCCTTTCAAATATTTTAGAAGTAAATTTAAATACATAATAGTTTTATAGTTATGAATAAATGTAAATATACAGTCAACTCGAGGCCGAAATCTCAGTATTACTTAATTGTAGTTACAAAATGAATTATAACGTATATAAAATTAAACTCTAATAATATTTTCTTCGGCGCAATTGATCTCGTATATTTGCTTTTTCGGGCCCTTTTTGTCGTAGTAAAAAGGTTACCGTGATTTATAGAAATATTTATTTTAATTTTGTAATTAATAACTATTGATAAAGAGGTGTTGCTGGGCCGTCCTTGAAAAGTCACATGTAGTGACAGAGTAGATATTTGTAAGTTTCAAAGGGTGTCGTTCATCTCAAATATGTAAAATCTCAAAAAATGCATGAATACAATAATTTACCGTCACAGGATTTACCTTTAGATTGCTGGTATAGACAACTCAATATCACAGGCGTTACCCGGCATCATCAAGCAATCTTAAAAAATCTTGAAAAATTCGCAAAATAAAGCGATTTTAGGTCTCTTTAGTAGTATGTGCGGGGCGCAACAAACAAAACCCAGGATTGAAAGATTAACAAACTTTACGTTAATTCAATCGAACTATGCACCTTGCAACACGACTGCATATGCGCTAACTACACCCACTATTGTTCAACATGTTTGCCACTATATATGAATAATGCATATATTATTATCATGAACCGCGAAAGTTTAATGGTCATCGACATCGTCCTTACGACACATAATTATACAAGAGTACGACATCTAGTGTTATGGATTTTTATGACTTCTAGGAAAGTATTCTCTAGTAGGGCTATTTTAGGAGTATCACATAGTGAATTTTATCCAATATACTTACTAAAGTAACTAAGAATTAAATTTGATATTATTTATACCCTCCGCAAAGCTTGCTCTAATTCTTCAATTCAGAACGCGTAGCGCACTTATAATTCGATTGGTCAGGTTGTTATCGGGACTTAGATGAAAATTAAGATGATGTGCATTTCTCATTATTACTTAGTCAATAAAGACATAAGAAGATTAGACCAATAGGTCTTTCTTCTAATGTCTTGTCGCTACTGTCAGATATTTCACACGTGACCGAGGTGTTTCAAATGCGGAAAATTTATTTTCTTATTATGTATATTTTTTAAACAAGCGTATAATTTTATATTAAGTAAGTATTAAAGGCCTATTACATTAGACGATTTCTTGGCCCTACTAGCAGGAAAGCAAGGAGGTCGTAATCACTTTGCCAAATCCCCTAGAGTCAATAAGTACAACTTCGTTAATAATATTTTAACATATATACCTATACCAGCGACATCCGAGACCATGAACGAAGACCGAAGTTGATCAGACTAGTCACCAAGGCTGAAAACGGCCAGGGAAAATCATCATCATCCTGTCCCTGCGAGCAGGGCTTGAGAAATCGTGCAATGTCTTGCCAGTTTGTAATATTATTAAATTAAGTTGTAATTTTAGTGTCTCTGTGAACATTCCAGAGACAATGTGAAAAATGTGCCAATATAAATTAGTTGTACAATAAAAGTATTAAAGTAGGTATTATTAAGTATTTATTTACAATTAGAAAGATAAAGTTATGTAATAAAACTAGTCACGTTTTCGTGTTATTATAAAATAAGACTTAAAATTTTAACTGTAGAGTTTTAAATTGTAATTTTATTACTGTATGGATGGATGTTTAATATAATATAATAATATTATAGATATGATAACTAAATAAACTAATGAACTTAAGAGACAATTTGTCTCTTAAATTTAACACCATACCCCATCTTAATTCATTTATTTTTGTTTAAGTGAAAAACATTCTTCAGATTTCGATATTATCTAATAAGTTGTAAATGTGCTCATAATATAAAGACTTTAATGTAGTAGATATTTAATATAATATTACTTATCTATGTGACTTGTAACTCTGTAGCATTCTATAATAATATTTTGGAACATCTGACACTCGGCCATCTGATCCCAAACTAGACAACTGTACCAGAGAACTAGTAATCATACTTAATTAATCCTAATTAATAAAATATATTTACCAGTTCTCTTGTTATCTAAACACAATAAAAAAAAATGGCGGATATTGAGTCCACTTAGCAGTCAGGGTCACTTACCACGAAACTAAACAGCAGGCCAGTCTAAACGAATAAAAGGTTCCTTTTAGGAATTCTTAGTAAAAGGTTTTTGAGAAGTGCCTAACCAGAGCCTCTAGACAAGTGGCATAAGCTATAGTCGAATCGAAAAGTCAAAAAAGAAAATGTATGGGATTTGACGTAAGTTTACGACATTAAATCGTAGACTCACGTCAAATTCCATACATTTTATTTTTTGACTTTTCGATTCTACTATCGCCTAAGCCACTTGTCTAGAGGCTCTGGTCATTTGTCGTCTTCTACGGCCTCTTTCTCTCTCTTTCAATAAAATGTATTGAATTCCTAACTAAAGAATTGATTTAAGACCTTCTTAAAGCCTCAATAACCCACATAATAATCCAATATTTCAATAAATTTTATAGAATAGTAGAATTAGAATTAAACCAAAGAAATGTGATTATTATTTAGTAATATTTTTATTTATAATCTGTGAACTTACCTACGTAGAATATTATGTAATCTTATTACGATTGTCAAATATTGCTTTAGTTTGTAAGTTAATAATTTCGATAATAAATACATACGTAACTGGAATAAACAAGTCTTTATTTTATTACCTTAAAGTACAGTCAGTGTGCTAAAACGACACACATATTTTTTAAAGATAACTCCATGAAGTTGTCTTTAAAAAAATGTCTTTGAAGAACGCGATCTGTGTCGCAGGGTACTTCACATAGACATAAAGTACCTACACCCAAACTAGGAACAACTATCTTAAGATCACACTTAGACTTGGAACATTTATTGTCTGTGAGTCACACAAGTCCCGTGTAAGGATCAAAGCTACATTGACGCGGTATTAGTAACAGGCCACACGTGCAGGAGCATTTCATCTCTTTATTGTAATTTTTTTAAGATGTGATATAAAGTAAATTTTGCCATACCGTGGCATTAATCGGAACTAAAAACACGAACACATTCGTTTAACCATCTATCGAAGAAGCTTGAATAAACATTATGAGAAAGTACAATAAGTTTTCAACAGATGGCGCTGCGAAACATATTAAAATGAACCACCGCCTTTCGATAAATTCATTACAAAATAATTGTATTTTAATATAACTTACATAATATCCGCATATATTATGTTGAAAGATATTTCGCATTATGTACAATCAGAGTAACTACCATAGAGTATAAAAATATTTACCTACCTACAAATAAGTTTTGCAACACTAGCAACACAGTATTGACGAATACTTGCCTCCCTTACTCATCAACCTAGCTAGCGACGACGTAATTACTTAGCTACCTATATAAATACTTATATGGTATACAGGTCTCTATAGTATATTATGTTTTGTACAGGAAATAATATTAATAATCCCTTACTAAGTATCTTTCATAACTGATGTTCTGTCGATATTACTGGTAGACGTTTTTTAGAGGTTAATATTTCAAGACAACTCCCGCACTAGAAAACAAGCCTTGTTTCGTAGGGGACTTTACATACATACAATTCACGGACACAAATTACACACAGACTCTGAACGAACATTTATAAATATACACACAAATACAACTACACTACTGTGTGTAAGTGTAAGTTATTTAGCAGTGGTCTTCTGTAAGGTCACAGTAAACAAACAGTAAAACATCTTCATACAAACGTGCCGCTCTCGGTTTGAATGTGTGCGTGCGCGCCGCGCGCCATGTCGGCACGCGATTTCACGCACACGCTAGCATAATATAACGTAGGAATAACGTGGCGGCAGTGCGGGCTGTGCAGCGCGCTGCGCGACTGTGAGCACGCGCGTACGCTACATGACTGCTTGCGTTCGTCAACTCTCACTTGTCGTAAATTACGAGTATCATGACTTCAAAAAGGGGAAAAAAATATTGTAGTGTTTTCGGGTGCCTCAATAATGATTTCGCAAACCCGGACTTATCATACTTCCTACTCAACCAGAAATATAAGTACCTACTTATACTTAAATATTATTAGAAAATATGGTATTGTATTGTTTATTTCACAGTTTATTTGCTTTATTAAGAGCGTAGCCGAGTCGCATTTTTCTGAATACTATGTTTAGAGCTAAAGTTTATTTTAAGAAGTCTAGTTTTACTATAAAATAGAGGATTGAGTACGAAACATCGTTTAGGTAAACATATTTTTCGCGTAGGTATAGTTGTAATAAGGGCAATTTCACAATAATTAATATTGCAAATTAATTACTTTTGAAATTATTATTTTTTCTATTGTCTGATGTGTTGTTCAATCCAAATATGGTTCCGGTAGTCTGACGATCGACTTATATACTTGTGTGTACATCGCATTTTTTTGGCCGGCGTTCGGGTCGGCCACTTGACACTTGTTTTTGTTTCGCTTACCTATCGCATGAACAACCCTGGGTATCAACGCAAGAGTAGGCTAATAACTCGGCGGGCGGCCTTAGATAACCTACTGTTTGTTTACTGTGGTAAGGTGGAGGTCCTGCCCTAGTCGGGCTTGCTAGCTAGTATGGTGCCTCATTGCTCGAATTATCGTCTTGCAAAATTACAAAAACATGTAATTTACAAAGTATAAAATAAACGTGGGTGGTCGGATCGATGCTATAAAGAAAATTACAGTGACAATGTGAATGAGATTAGAATAGGACCGAGGAAAGCGCGGCACACAATCAGAGGTTTACTGCTGACTTATGTATTATGAATAACTAAACTCTAATTGGTAGAGGTAGAGGTGTATGTCACCATATACTTAAGCAAACAAGCCTGACTGATGACGAATCTTCACCTTACAGAAGACCACAGATAAATAACTACACACATAATAATATTATAAAGAATTATAAGCTACCTTAATTTTGAGTCGTTCAGATTTGTTTCTATGTTTTTGTGCGTACTTATAGATTTCAAGTATGAATGCGATAGATAATACGGAACGTAGTGATACAGAAAGAGATAGTGATCGATGAAATGTAGCTAACGTGGACGGTAGTAGTTTTCGATGCGATATCTACGTCTTTCTGATGTGTATTTGTATGTGGCATGGCATTAAATCTTAAACTTATGTCAAATCCCATTTGCTTTCTAATCTATTCGATTCGACTACTGTTCATGCTACTTGGCTATAGGGGCTGGTATCCAGTGCTCGTTTAAGGAAACTGTTTCTTAAATAACATTTCTCAGTGTAATCACTTGTGTGTTTCCGACTCAAAAAATAAAGCTGACTTTGCTTAGGAGTTGCATATTTTTACGGATAAAGATCCCTGGGATAAGAAAACGTTTCTTTCACAAAACCTCCCTAAATGAGCGCTGGAGACCTGTAGTCGCACACAGAGGAACACATATATACTGCTGTGTGTAGTCTTCTGTAAGGCAGAGGTCCTTCCCCAGTCAGGTTTGCTCGCTTGTATAAATAAAGAAATTAAGTTGCCTATTATTTTGCAATAATATGTAACAATATTGTTACCACAGCTATTGCACGATATATTTCTCTCTTTCTAAATTTGAGCAACTTGTTCTAACAAGTTAGCTCAAGAAACATCGTATGATAAGTAGATGATTCACTTAAATCGTTTAATTTATATGCACTCGTTTAAACGTCATACTTAATATTAGACGCCAGACGGGTTACAGAGAATCGGGGCCATTCCCCATAACGATATCCTTGATAACTGCCAGCTGTTTATAGATTTTTCAGAATCTCTATATTTAAAAGAAGAAGCTAACAGACATAAGTACAAGTCTGAAATTTTGGGTAAAAGTAAGTTTACTCTTCGATCGTGTATATTTGATTGAAGGGTTCACTCAGTAGACTCAGAGAAATTGTTGTTTAACCAACTTTAAAAAAAGAAGAAGTCGGAATCTTTTTTTTATGTAGGTATGTCCGATTACTCGAAGACGACTGAACTGATTTTGAAAATCCTTTTTTGTTTCAAAGAGTATACTTCCCAGGCCGTCCTATTTTTTTTTTCGAAATCGTAAGCGGTTTTCGAAAAATCTACAAAGATCTAAAAATGTTCGTTGATAATATTTTATTATAGTCAGTTTTATTTCTAAAATAAAATTAGCGCGAGTTATTTGCGGTTTCGGTGCAGCGCATATAACTGCACTTACACTTAAGATGCACGACATCTACCACTGCCTCACTGAGGCAGACAATAATAAATGAATATTATTTCAGAAACATTTATTGTGTACTATATAATATAAAATCGACACCAGAAATTTGCTTAAACACAAGTCAAGCCCAGGGAAGATCTTATGGATGAGTAACCACAAACTGTTATTTCACCTGGGAGTTTTCGTGCTTCAGAAGGAATCTCCTCTAACGACTATCAACCCTCCAGCCTCTCTAGACGAGTAGCATAAACGGTAGTACTTAGAATGGAATAGAATTGTCAAACAGTGTATGGGATTTGACATAAAAGTTTACGATATTAAATAGTAAACTTATGTCAAATCCTATAACTTTACAACATAATATCAGAGTTAAGAGTTCTTTACACTTTGATAATATCGTAAACTAATTGATGCGTGTGATCGTTTTAAATAAATATAAAATACTAAATTATATACCTAATGGAATTCCATTAAAAGTTTTTTATAGAGTTCACCGCTTTTACTGAAATAAGTGCTCTTATATCAATACCAATACCAATACAATACAATATCAATTCCAAAACCGGCCACCACCTACCCAGTTATCTACTCCGTGTAATAAATACATACTGAAGATTTATAAACAAAGCATCAAGCAGGATCCATTTTTGGCAGGACGCGAAGCCGCGGGCACCAAGGCGACGCGCTGTCACAAAAATCAGCATGAAAAGTGTCAAAAAGACAATTTATATATTTTTATTTTTATAAGTATTATAATAATATAGTGTTTTTAAGTGTAATTTATATGTAATATAATTATGTCTCAAGAATGGAATGGCAGTAGCGATGTGGAGGTAAGTGCCAGTCAACCTACCACATTTAACAACCTAGTGCGTTGCCCACATTGTTCCCAATCTCGTTTCTTTAAAGGTCTTTAAAGGGCCTGAAAATTCATTTTGGGAAAGTTCACAAATCCCAAAATGAATTGCCTAGCCCCACAACACACACAGCGGCCTCAACGGACGCCACTGACAAAATTCCCTTCTGGAAATATCTAGCAAGATTAAAAAATTCTATTCCGGTCCTTAAGAGAGTTCCCCGAGGTGCGAGACCTACAGTAGCCCAAAATTTGGCCCGCTGTATCGGTCTTGTCGTCCGGGAGAACTCTAATACAGCTTGGGAACAACTAATCACCTTCCCATACAGGATTCTTCACGTTCAAAAAGACCAGGCCAATCAAATATCTCTAACGACACAAATCAAAAACAATTGTTACAATACAACACCACTTTTAGACACAACATTTTCATTTAGCCAAAAAAACACTATTTATCATTATGTAGAAACAAAATTGAAGGAAGGTGATATAAGGGGAGCATCAAGGTTGTTATTTAGTAATGATGTGGTGGCGCCGTGCTCTCCAGACACTCTTGCCGGTTTGCAGAGCAAGCATCCGGCGCCTGCTGATGACCTTACCTTCCCTGAACTATCTGATTTTGATTCAGATAGTCTCAGTGTCACAGCCAAGGATGTGTTTCTGGCCGTTAGCTCTTTTCGGAACGGGTCTGCCGGCGGCCTCGACGGTTTAACGCCTCAACACCTTAAAGATCTATTGTGTTCAGGCGCAGGGGAAGCTGGGGATGCACTCTTGAAGGAGCTAACGGCTTTAATGAACCTTATGCTCGCCGGTGGTGTGGACGATGGCATCATCGATCTTCTGTATGGGGCTAACTTATGTGCCCTGCGGAAGAAAGATGGTGGCATTCGTCCCATTGCCGTAGGGTGTACGTACAGGCGTATGGCTGCAAAGCTATGCTGTAAATATTACAGCATAGCTTTGGCAAACAAATTCCAACCCCTACAACTGGGATTTGGGTCAAGAGGGGGTTGTGAAGCGGCCATACATGCCTTATCAACATACCTTGGCTGTGGTGATGGTGAAGTCATCTTAAAGGTTGACCTGAAAAATGCCTTTAATTCGGTGAATAGGGACACCTTGTTGACGCAGGCAAAATTGGAAACCCCCAAAATTTTTAAATTTCTTTGGCAATGTTATAGGCATCCATCCAAATTATTGTACAAGGAACAACTTTTAGAATCAGCAGTTGGTTGTCAACAAGGTGATCCTCTTGGGCCAGTTATTTTCAGTTTAGCCATCCACCCCATCATTGAAAAAATTAAATCAAAATTTAACATCTGGTACCTGGATGATGGGACCCTAGGAGGCGATGTAGAAACAGTATTTCAAGATTTGGCTTTTTTAAAAAATGATTTTAATTCTATTGGTTTAGAGCTCAACACGAGCAAATGTGAAATTTACATAAGCGACAAAATTAATGACAAACTTTCAGTTTTATCAAAATTTAATACTTTGGCACCTAACATCAAAATTATTGAGAAAAATACGTTTCACCTCCTCGGGTCCCCAATTTTTGAAGAAGCTTTCAATTCTTATATACAAGAAAAAGTACAAAATTTCTGTGAAGTTTCGGACCGACTACTGAAAATTAATATGCATTCGGCTTTTACAATCATTCGACACTGCCTTTTTGTCCCTAAATTCACGCACGCCTTAAGATCTACCCCGTTTTGGCAACATTTAACACTTTTAGGCAAATTGGACGAAATTATCCACAACACCATTAGTAAAATTCTTAATGTGGCCCTGAACGACCGAGCATGGCTTCAAGCGTCCTTGCCAGTTCGTTTGGGCGGGCTCGGCGTTCGCAAAATTTCCGATGTCAGTTTACCAGCATTTTTGTCCTCGGTTCATAGCACGGAAGAACTAACCAGGAAAATTTTAGAGTCCACACTGGTTGGTTCAGATGTGCCATGTAAGACCGATGCCATTAGTGCTTGGAAAATTACTGTGCCCAACACTGAGTTACCCACTAACCTTTCTTGTCAGAGACAGTGGGATGAGCCGTTTTGCAGGATGGTTAGGAATAACCTCATAAACTCGTCTACCAGTCCTGCTGAGCGCGCTCGTTTGCTGGCTGTGGGGGAATGGGAGTCGGGACTCTGGCTTCAGGCACTCCCATCGCCCAACATAGGTACCATGTTGGACGATACTACCTTCCGCATGGCTACTTGCCTTCGCCTAGGTGCTCCTTCTGTTTCTCCGCATAGATGTTGCTGTGGTGAAGCCGTTGACAGCCTTGGACACCACGGCCTGTCATGCAGCAGGAGTGCAGGTCGCATATCCCGGCACGCTAACCTAAATGACATACTCCGACGTGCCCTTGTCACCGCTGGCGTTCCAGCTGTACGGGAACCCAATGGTTTGGTACGCAACGATGGTAAGAGACCTGATGGTATGTCTTTACTGCCATGGAAGATGGGTAGGCCTTTGGTGTGGGACGCAACATGTGTCGACACCCTCGCGCCATCTCATCTTCCAAGCACAGCAGGTTGTGCTGGTGCTGCTGCTGCATCCGCGGAGACTCTCAAGCGGCGCAAATACAGTAATCTCATCGGAGATTATGTATTTGAGCCGTTTGGAGTCGAAACGCTTGGGCCGTGGGGTACAAGTGCCCGCTGTCTTTTTAAAGATTTGTCCAAGCGTTTAGTCGACGCTTCACGTGACCAGAAGGCTGGCTTATATTTGGCTCAAAGAATAAGCATTGCCATTCAGCGTGGCAATGCTGCCAGTCTCCTGGGCACGTTTTCAGTAGACATCGATGCGGAGGAATTTTACGACGCCTACTAAGCAGCCCTCCCCTTCTTTTTTTTGTGTTGTTTATATTATGTGATTTATAGTTGTAGTTGTAAATTACTTGTAAATAAATATTTAGATGTGCAAGTAAAAAAAAAAAAAAAAAAAAAAGTAAACTAATTGATTTTTTATTCTATTCTACGAGAGTTTATGCTTGTCTAGAGGGGCTGGAGGGTTATTAGTCGTAAGATCGGCATAGAGACTTATATGGACGATGAGAACAACTCTGTCACCAGGTTGGGCAATAACTGCTTAATAAAAAAAGTAAGACACCCAAAAAGTATTTTTGCATTTTTCTGTTTCGTGTGACCGTCTAACTCTAGTAGAACGGTTTTATGATTATATTGCGTTGTTTTTGTATCTAAGTACATGATAAGCAACAGCAATCAATGTTAGTAGGTATTCATTACGACAATCTTTAAATGCGCAAATACTCTTCTTTAGTCTATTTATATAACCTTTGTTATACTTTTATAGATCGTATTGTTGTAAAATAGTAGGCTAAGGACTCTTTGCTTTTACCTCCTCATTACATAATCAGATCTCTCTCCGGTCGTGTCGGATTGCCGTCCCATCGAACTATGAGAGTAAGGGAATAAAGAGTGCACTTGTGATTGCACAAACACTTGTGCACTATATGTAATATCTCCCGCGCAGATGGCTAGTCTCCGTTGAGATTAGCCGCCGTGATGCCCGTGACCGAAATTCGGTTAGGAGGACATTATTATTATCCATCACAACACGTTAGCTCTAAATATTTATTGATTAAGGAGAGAGCCTGGAGATCCTTCACACAGGTCCTGAACCTACTACGGACTCCAGCTCTCAGAAGGTTCTAGTCTAAGCTGTAGCTAAATACTATTCGTACGAAATGTAACCTTTTGAGAAAAATAAATAAATTATTATTATTATTACATAATCAGAGAAATGTCTTTTTATTTAATTCTATACTCACAATTAATTTTTAAATACTCTTTGGTCCAGTGGTTAGTGAACCATGACTGCTAAGAAAGAGGTCATGGGTTGGATTATTGAGCACGATTATTTGTTTTGTGAAATTTAATTTGACCATTTTTAAATAATTTATCTATGGTTTATACCGCTGAAGTAGCATTTTTAGCTACCGCGATAAGGCCTAGAAATTCTGTGTTGCAGGGGACTTGATAAATATATTACTCACATACACAAAGTACAGCCAAACTCAGAACAACTATCTGGAGCCGTATCATGATGATGAATACTTATATGGCGCCATTTATTGATTTTATTTTGATTTGGCCAAAAAACTAAATTTTGATCATTGGTAACAAATTTAACACCTTACGAACTTCACATTAAGATCGAAAATGAATCGCTATAAGGACGTCCAGGTAGCTTATGAACGACTTGACGCAAACAAAACATGGCACTCTAACTGATGACCATTTGAAGAAAAAGTGAAACTTTCCGAAGAATCCAAGAAACAGATAAATTGTACTAATAGCTTTTCTTGCCGAGTTGTTAATGATTGAGAATCTAACAGTAACTTCAATGAACATTAAGTTAAGTTCTATCGACGCAGTTCTGCGTCGATAGTTTAGTGGACGTTGAGTATAATTGCTGATAATGTCGGTACAATTCCCGGGTCGGGGCACAAAAATAAATGGGTTTTTGTGTCAAGAAATTCTCAACAGAAGCCCGAAGTTAGGATATTGATGGTATTTACACCCCGTAACTCAAAAAGCACGTAAAGCCATTGGTTCCTGCGCCTGATCTTTACTTGCTTGATCATGTTATTTTTTTATACTATTTGGTTGGCATAGCAATGCAATAAGCATACGGCCCACCAGATGTTAAGCAGTAACCGTAGCCTATGGACGCTTGCAATACCACAGGTATCACTTGTGTGTTGCCCATACCCATTTTTTTATACCAGGGCTTTAAGATGGAAGTAACCTTGGGATAGGAATACGTTTCTTTTAAAACGCATCCCTAAATAAGCGCTGAAGACTTGTACTCCCACACAGGAACACAACTACACTGGCTTGGCTGTGGTCTCCTGTAAGGTCCAACAAGCCCGACTGGGGAAGGACCTCCTTCCCCAGTCGGGCATGCTCGCTAGTATGGTGCCCTAACTCTCTTCAAAGAGAGGTGAGGCACCATACCATATCTTAGTATGCCGTCTTTCGAAGTATACAATATTATACTATACAAAAATAGCAAAAAGTAGAAGTAAAGTCTCGACTTCACACTTCACTTCTAGTTTTTGCTATTCAATTCATTTTCACTGGCGAATATTATCTTTTTATCATTAAGATAAAATATGTAAGCTGATAACTAGGAAATCAATAGAAACTGATATTTAGATTTATGAACATACATGTCATATTATCATAGATACATTTTTGGATAAACGCAAGTATGATAATATTATATCGTTATCTACTTTTGTATATATGAATATAGGAATGATGGTAGCAAAGTGGGAAAGTAGCTGTACAAATGAACTATGAGTTCGATCCTAAGGGGGTAACCATTTGTTGACGTGCTCTTCTATCAAACAATTCTTCTTTTTATCGTTTGGTTAGGGGTCAACCTGGTGACATAGTTATTTAGATCGCCCATATTTAGGCCTCTGTCGTGATCTAATGACAGTCGGGACCGACTATTAACGTGCCCTTCAAAGCACGGAGACGCTCAGATGAAATACCACTATGCGGTCACCAATATATAGGGTTACCGTGCCTTTGGTTGCTTAACCCGCTGATCGTTTACCGAACAGCGAGTGCACCTGGCTATGAGCGCCTCTGATAATCAATTAAAACGATAGTATGTGATTCCGGCGAATATTTAAAAACGAAGCGGTTCCGAGTTCCAGTCGTTGTCATGTCAACAGAATTGACGACGTGGCGGAGAGATGAAGTAGTAAAATAATATTATTGATATTAAATAATACAGTGAAACTAAGCGATTATAATCAGTGGAAGTACAGTACAGTAATAATGTTGATATAATTAGATGAGTCCGTGTGGTGACGGATTAAGAATACAAATGTCACCACCCCATTCCATCCCGTGGGTGTCGACTGAGGGAGTAAGTCAGGCAGACAATATCCACTGCAAGAGAGGGCAATCTCGAAACAAAACCCTATACCAACCCGTCTGGCCAGCGTGGTATAGTAGGCTTCCATCCGTTTATGGGTTGAGATGATGAATTAGATGAAAAGTGAATAAAAAAGCGATTAAGACTGGAGTAATAATTAAATTGTAATAGTCTTCGAAGTAGTGATCTGATTAAGCACGTTTAAGCCAATACGTTCTTATACATTACCATTGATTTTGATTACATTTTCAAGAGCTAGCGGTATCTCTCTAGTTATATAGAATCTGCTAACGATAAAGGAAAATAGCGTGAGATAACGTACATATAAAATAATTCTAAAGGTATATCTGAGCCGGCAAATCACATTCGCCAAGCGTGTGTAGATGTGATAGAGGAGAGGAGACTCGTGCTCAGTAGTAAGTCATATATCGATTACCTTTATACCTGCCATAGGTAGAAGAACCATCTTGATTAGTTGCAACAGAAGAGATGAACAGAATGCATTCAAATTGAAATCGATTTTAGAAGACTCTAAAATTGAACAAAAGGTTTAGCGATCGACATTACATTATAGATATATATATTTTTAGCTACAAACTTTCATCTTTTGAGTTTCAGTGGCGGTGCAGAGGTCGCTCAGAATGCAGATGATAGGGTACAAATAGTAGGACACGAGATAATTTTGACTGCCTTGGTGGTCCAGTGACCGCAATATGCCTGCTGTGCACGAGGTTGTGGGTTCGATTCCCACACAGGACAAAACTTTGTGTGACCCGCAAAGAGTTGTTATAAGTCTGGGTGTAATTTGTGTCAGTTAATTGTATGTTTGTAAAGTCCCCCGCGACACGGAGCTTGTTCTCTAAGTGCGGAAGTTTCCATTTTTTCCGAGTCGAGTACCAAGATCACACCCTGAAGTTGTTACAGTAACATATTCATCCAAAAACATATACGTAATTACTAGTACTACGGATAAAAATCGGTAAAAAAAATATAGTGTTTCTTGAACATACTCTTACAAATGTTATGATATAACACGTTACGTAGCGCAGACCGCCTGTATTGTGTTACTGGCGTGTTCTGTACTTACAATAACACTATTACGTTGTGTGTGTGCTAACAGAACATGCTCGACAAATTATATTCTTACTAGTTGTTGCCCGCGGCTCCGCCCGCGTAGATGTCGGTTATCGCGATGAAAAGCCTATATGATATTCCAGACTATAATCTATCTCTGTGCCAAATTTTATCCAGATCCGTTCAGTCGTTTTTGCGTTAAAGAGTAGGTAACAAACATCCATACATTCTTACAAACTTTCGCGTTTATAATATTAGTAGGATTTCTTTTACCTACCATTCCATTCAGCCGAAAAACATGAAACTACTGGAAAAAAGACACATTAAAGACTTCTACAATATTCTGACATAAGTATGAACAAAAAATTCCTATGAGTCTGTCGAGAGCTGCCCTTATCTTTCGGTTGCCTGCAGCCTTCCCCTAGCCGTCGGTCTACTGCTTGCCATGCTGGGTAACTTCTTTGTGAGTGATACTTACATATGGCCATCTGATACTACTTTTATTGAGTCATATAGGCAAGACAAAATACGTACTTACATATTTATATACATCCATAATCATCTTAGCCAAAAGACGTCCACTGCTGGACATAGGCCTCCCCAAAGATTTTCATCGGCTACCCGCAACCTTTACCAGGTCGTTTATCCACCTTGTTGGACGCCCACGCTAGGTTTTCTAATTCGTGGTCACCACTCCAGAACTTTTCTGCCTCAACGGCCAGATATTCTGCAAACTATGTATGTGCCCTGCCCATTTTCACTCAATTGAGGCAATTTTTCTAATCTATACTAATATTATAAAGAGGAAAGATTTGTATTTTTGTGTTTTTGTTACTCTTTCACGCAAAAACTACTGAACTGATCTGGATAAAATTTGGCACAGCGACAGATTATAGTCTAGAATAGATTACTTTTTATCGCAGTAACCGACATCCACGTGGGCGGCATACATAACTATAAATAAATAATACCCAGATACATAACAAATAATCATGCTCAACGCACAGAGATATGTCCTGAATGGTATAAACCCATGACTTCCAACTTAGCAAGTCCAAGTGACCAATCTAATGCACTTATTCAAACTTTTGCTTTTCGCATCCAATCATTGTCTGCAAGCTGTCTTCACCAAGTCATCTGTCTGACTCACCAGTTGCCTGCCTAAGATTTCCACGACTAGTTGCAGGTCTTTAACCAAACGATAGATAGAGCTGTATGACGCCCATATTCCCCAATCAATGATAAGTTCCATGTATACAGACCTCAAGCACTTCGCCAAATATCAATCCACTGCGCTACCGAGTCTGAGAGCTTTTAGCCTCATCATTATAATAAAAAATATACGTAACTTCTGTATAGAAAACGATGGATCAATAAATGATTACGAGCCCAACCCTCGCCTACGTACTTACCTACCTAACAAACACCAAACGTACAGTACCTACAGTATTACAGGCTTCATTAATTTGCTCTGATTCAGTTACCAAGCAGATTCTCCTATTTTGTCACTTTATTTTCAAGATATATGACTCTTAGACTTGGCCGAATTATCACAGGATGTAATCCGTCCGTGAATTGTCAAATTTGTGTATTTAATCGGAGGAAAACTGCATCAAAATTAATGGATAAATCACAGGGTTTATCCATTTATTTTGCTGCGGTTTTCCTTACATAACATTAAATACACAAATTTTAGAGATTTTTTTTTAATGTATAATCCATGCATATTATAATAAAGAACTATAAAAAAACCCAAGATAAAGTGGTGGCGGGTCGCTAATATAAATAAATGAATTTGATATCAAATAAACAAAACTCCGTAGATAATAATATGATTATCAATTTTCGGCGCAAGTATAGAACCACCTTATTAAGAACCTTCCCGTGTGGGTGGTACAGCGTACCTAAGGGATCGACGACAATGTTACCGCATTATAACTTGCTTACTGATTATGGTATAAGTACTGAGAGATTTCGATGTCATTATGTTTAACTGTCTTTGGCATTCTTTCTCATTATATTTTTTGCTCAATCTGTAAAACGACGCTACCAGAAGAGTAACACTGAAAACAGCACGTACTTTTCTCTACATGTAGAATAGAATTTTTTTTTTAATAATATAATTCAAATACAATTGTAAAATTGTTTAATGAATAAATGAAATGAAATGAAATGAAATTATATTTTATATTTTGACTGCACGATTGGTTCAGTGGCTTAAGCCTTGCTATTTAGTACTGTGCGGCGTGTTGTGGGTTCCATCCCCACACGTGACAAAGATTTGTGCGATCCATCAAGTTTAATGGTTGTCCCGAGTCTGAGTGTAATCCACGTGACACTGAGCTTGTTCCCTAATGAGAGAGTTGTCTTTTTAAATTAAATTTAAAAAATCACGAGACAAAATTGGTGTGTGATAATTGTTCCAAGTCTGGACTAGATCCCAAATGCGGCAGTCTCATAAATAAATTTGATGGTTCTACCTCACGAACGGATAATAAATTCATGTAGTCTTGATATCGTTTCATTAGTCAGCTTGTAACCACGGTCGTTGTAACCTGATCTATATGTCAAGCAAACTGTAGATCAACATATAATACCTAGGTACTCGTCGTTTAAAAACCCTATCTCGGTATAGGCGAAACCTGGAAGTAGTATTTATTAATCAGTAATATCATCATCATCATCTCAGCCTGATAATGTCCACTGCTGAACGTAGGCCTCCCTCATATGTCTCCACAATGGCCGATCTTGAGCTGCCTGCATCCAGTGCTTTCCTGCAGCTCTGATGATGTCATCTGTCCTCCTAGTGGCAGGTCGTCCCACACTGCGTTTTCCTGTACGTGGTCGCCACTCGAGAACCTTTATTCCCCATCGGCAGTCGGTTCGTCGAGCGATGTGGCCTGCCCATTGACACTTCAACTTGCCTACTGTAAGAGCTATGTCGGTAACTTTGGTTCGTCTGCGGATTTCCTCATTGCGGATTTTATCACGCAGAGAAACACCGAGCATAGCTCTTTATCAGTATTATATTTGAGTACAATTATTTTTATTTTTAATTATTATTTTTAAATAATTATTTTTTATCAGTAATATATTCAAGTACAATTATATTTAAACCGTGTTATATTTTGTCTCAATAATTTAAAAAAAATGTAAAAGTTGGACACCCATATTTTAACGGGCCTTATTTTAATTTTACAAATGCACAATACACCAAAATTGTCAGTACTCTGGCTGGTACGCGCGGTGCTCGCGGCACTTTTCGCCAGATGACTATAATTGTACAGGAAAAACAAAAACTAAGTATACATTTTATTATTTTAGTTCTTCTTATTCTCACTTTTCTATTAAAAGCAAATTTGAAGTGTTTTGGTATTTTCCTATTCTTACCAACAACAAAAATGTAGCTCACCGTAATTGCCTAAAGGTATTATTGGACTTAGTAATAATATGTTGTATAATAAGTTAAAAACCCATGAAGAAAATATATCGATACAAATATTATGACTGTTTTTTTATTTGTCTACGTGTTTGTTAGTTTGTGTATAGGTAGAATACAGTACTTTGGTTGGTAATTATGTCTTTGAGCCGTTTGGGGTAGAGACGGTCGGTTCATGAGGTCCGAGTGCTCGTTTCCTGTAGAGATCTAGCGAAACAGCTACATCCAACGTGGCAATGCTGCTAGCCTTCTGATCACGTTCCCGATAGACAGTGATGTAAAGGATTATTTTGACGCCTAAACGACCGGTTTTGTTTCCTATTTTGTTTATTTTATTTATTTCTTACCTTGTAAGTTTAAAATTTAGTTTTATGTATATAGTGTAAAAAAAACCGAGTGGTGTCGTGGGACACCAAATAGGAAGGAAGTTCCTTATTATAAAAATATTAATTTCAAGTTCTATTCGAGGTATAAAGAAAATAATTATTCGGGTATACATTTTTTTTTATTATTTTTTATCGATAAAAATAAAAAAGTACTTTACAGAATTAGCTACACAATTTTATTTTATTCTCAAAATTAATTCTTGAAATAATTCCTTAACACTCCTTATACTATAATAGTGATCGCCCGTGGTTGAAATTCAACCATAATTTATTAAATCTCAACTTTGAGTTAAGCTCGCCTTTGTACATAATAATGTTATATGTTTGTTATCTATCCTGTATTTTATTTTGTGTACATTAAAGAATTCAATTTGAAGCTACTATTTGACCTTTTATTTATTTTTTACTTACTTTACTCTTAGATCAAAAACCTCCTTACACAAATTTGACATATTATTATTGGCCGTTTAAAGAATTCGCCAAAATAACAAAAATAAAACAAAAAATGTCGTTACTACTTTTGGTCTTAATTTTTTCCGTTTCCCCCTTACGCAACGCGCGATAAGGAACTTCGTTCCAATATGTATATTGTTTCTGTAAATAAATAATTATATAGGTAGATACTTATTGTTATATCATGCATCGTGTTTTGAGGTTAATAGATGAAACTATTATAAACTATATGTCATAAGCCGTTTATGTATACTATAGTAATAAAAATAAAACACCTTCCTTTTTAATATAAATATTAAAGTACCTTAAGTCTATATTTCCAATATTATAGAAGACTTGAACATAATATTATGTTAGTTAACTTATAAATAATTCTACATTGTTTTAACTCTGTAAGATCTGAGTCAAAACCGGTTTTATATTATTGGAATATCCTGCGGTATTCTGCTTCGTATTTGCAACCTTCGACTGAGTAATAACTATAGACAACCCCTTCCAAACCATATTTTTTTAACAAAAAAGTAGCTCACCGTATTGCCTAAAGGTATTATTAGACTAAGTAATAATATGTTGTATAATACAAGTTAAATACCCATGAAGAAAATATATATATACAAATATAACTGGATTTTTATTTGTTTACGTGTTTATTAGTTTGTTAACTTTTCACGACAAAAAAACATAATGAATATTATTGAAATTTAGCGGTGATGGTGTCCGATATCAACGCGAGCGGAGCCGCAGACAATAGCTAGTAATTATTATAAATATAAATTATTTAATCATACATTTATGCAGGCCGATAAAAATAGGAAAACTTTTATTTCAAAACGCATCCCTAAAAAAACGCTGGAGACCTAAATTCACACACAGGAATACAGCCGCTATGATAAGTTTTTTGACTGTGATCTTTTGTAAGGTGGAGGTCCTTGCCCAGTCGGTCTTGCTCACTAGTATGGTGCTCTACCGTTTTCTCTCTAATCTTGGATCGAAAATAAATGGGACATAATTTATTACAATTGATAGTGATAGAAAACATTTTATTTCTTGACTTATCAGTAGCGAAAGCGTTATTAGAAAGTCCCGTCTATAGGTATTACTCTACCAAAACAAAGTTTGAGTGAGGGGAGCCTGAGACTATAACGGATACAAAACAAAGACTTTTTTATCCTTTTGGTATCGTATATATTGCAAGTGCATATTGAATAGCGTTTATCCTCAGATCAGTACATACCCTCTTGTTAGCAAAGATTGTGTCGTCATGGGATTCGAAACGCGCCGTCGGATTTTAAATGGGACTCTACATTTACATTATTATATTTCGATGGCAAACAAGCATTCGGACTGCCTGATGGAAAGCAGTTTCCGTGGCCTTTCTGTTATGCGTCTGACTCTAGACTAACAAAACTTGTTTAAACGCATCTCAAAATGATATCTGAAGGCCATCTAAGCCATGTGAGCATTTCCGTGCCTCTGGAAGCGCGTTCATAATCGGTATCGAGTGTAAACAGTCGTTAGATCACGGCAGAGGCCTTCCAATATAAGTGATGGGTGATCTGGACAAATCTAGAAACATTAAGGCCATTACCCACGCAAAAAAAATATTTGTGTAGTCTTTCTAGCAGGCCAGTGTGATTGGGTTAACCTTGCCTTACCCCTCTCAGCTCTCTTAATAGAGAAGAAGAGAGCCGTGCCCAGCACTGCGATATATATGGGTTGCTATTAAATTCTTTCTTGTAATTAATAGGAAAAATCTAAGAGAGGTAGAGCACCATACTAGTGAGCAAGCCCGTCTGGGGAAGGACCTCCATCTTACAGAAGACCACAGCCAAATAACTACACATAGCGGTGCAGTTGTGTTCCTGTGTGCGAGTACAGGTCTTCAGCGCTCATTTTAAAGAAACGTATTCCAATCCCAGGTTTACTCCATCTTAAAGCCCTGGTGTAAAAAAACGGGTCGGCAACACGCAAGTGATACCTCTGGTATTGTAAGCGTCCATAGGCTACGGTAACTGCTTAACATCAGGCGGGCCGTATGCTTGTTTGCCACCCAAGTAGAATTAAAAAAAACACAGGTATCAATGTTACATAAACTTAGTATTATCTAGGTACCTACAATGCAAGCGTCTAGTTATGATATCCTCGTCATAGAAAGAAATAAATTACAGCCTTTGAGTTGTGGAAAATACACAAAGTATCAATTATTTAGTTATCTTGATAATAAACGCAAAATGTATGGAATTCGGCAGCACTTTTTTTTATTTGACGTACAGACAGACGTTACGCATGATTGTGCATAATCTTTGTGATAGCGTCGTGGGTTTTTATCATACTACTTAGGTGGTAACATCAAGACCTGGAGAATTTCCTACAGTTAATGACTGCCAGTGGTGGTGGCCGAGTGGTAAAGTAACCGACTTGCACGCAAGGGGTCCGAGTTCGATCCTGGGTGGGCCAATATGAATTTTTACTTTGTGGAGTTACTAACATGATTCTCCGACAGTTAACGGTGAAGGAAAACATCGTGAGGAAACCCACATATCTTAAAAGTTATTGTACATGTCATATTTACCAACCCGCATTAGGCCAGAGTGTGTGAATTAAGGCCTAAACCCTCTCTCTCTCTCTGCTCTCTCTTGATAGAGGAGAGGAGACCCGCGCCCGGCAGTGGAACATATGTATATGGGTTGCTATTATAATGACTTCCAACATCTATACTTATGTTGGTAAACATAGTGATTTATTTTTATACTAAGGTGGCAAATAAGCCTAAGTCCCGGTTGATGGTAAGCAATTACCGTAGCCTATAGACGCTTGCAACATCAGAAGTGACACTCGCGTGTTGTCAACCCGAAAATGTTAACACTAGGATAATGGAATATCCCTGGGATAGGAAAACGTTTGGTTAGAAATGCTTCCCTACCAGTAGGTACTCACGACAGAGACCTAAAATATGGGCGATTTAAATAACTCTGTCATTAGGTTGGCTACTAACGTAACTATAAGAAAAAGACCAGAGCCTCTAGACAAGTGGCATAAACAGTAGTCAAATCGAAAAGTCAAAAAAATAAATGTATGGGATTTGACATAAGTCTACGATATAATGTCGTAAACTTACGTCAAATCCCATACATTTGCTTTTATGACTTTGCGATTCGACTGCCGTTTATGCCGCTTGTCAAGAGGGGCAGTTATCACTAACAAGAACAAACTCTATACTTAAACTCAAACCGCTGAGCTGTGTGTAGTTATTTGGCTGTAAAATGGAGTATGGAGGACTCGTTTGTGAGGTGGAGATCACTCCCCAATCGGATTTGGTCGTGTATATGGTATATCCTGCCTCTTTTGCCTTAAGTTTAAAAAATATATCGCTACAATTACATAATAATAATACTTCTTGTTGTTTCCGAGGTATTCCGTGAAAGCATCATTTTCATTGTTTACAACCAATAAAGAAAGAATGATAAGCTACCTTCACACTAAGACGCGTCGGCGGCGTTCAATTTTGTTTCCATGTTTTTGTGCGTGCTAGCTTATATACTTCAAGTAAGAATGCGATAGATAATGCGGAACGTAATGATACAGAGAGAGACAGTGATAGATGAAATCAAGATAGGTACTTATTGGTTACATTGGTTTAAACCTAAATTTAGTTGAAAAAGTAAATCAATATTTATGACCTTGGTAAACTATTTATCATATTACGTTTGTACGTTGTACGTCAACCAGCATGCTCTGGATGACGTCACTGAGCTGATTACTCCATTGTTAATACGCTCAACATATTTAGGTATGTAGGCGTGGCGGTTTCGGAACAAACTAGTGCATTATCTTGGAGTTTGCATACTTTTCAATAAACTGAGGTTATCCTACTAATATTATAAACGCGAAAGTTTGTAAGAATGGATGGATGGATGGATGTTAGTTACTCTTTCACGTAAAAACTACTGAATGGATCTGGATGAAATTTGGCACAGAGATAGATTATGGTCTGGAATAACACATAAACTTTTTACAGCGATAACCGACATCCACGCGGGCGGAGCCGCGGGCAACAGCTAGTAAGACATAATTTTAATAGTTGCTATATTATTGGATATTTACTTAAGAATTATATAAATGACGACTCCAAAAATTACGTAGTAACATGTGTTTTATTACAGCTATTTGACGTAAAGCAGGTGCAAGCCCTAAGTAAGTTGACGTCATTTTATTCAATACGACGTTTACGCAACAGTAGTTGACGTTTTTAACATAAGAGACAAAAGAAATAAAAAAATCAGTCCTAATAATTCTTGTTCAATCAGATTTATGCTATTTTATGTCTTTCTCATAATGTAATGTATTCGGCTAATAGAATTTTACGACGGCTAATCTCGACGTCGACTAGCCATCTGTGCAGGAGATATTACAACAGTTTTTTTTTTAAGACAACTCCCGCACTATAGAACAAGCTCTGTGTCGGGGGGACTTTACAAACATACAATTAACGGTCACAAATTACACCCAGACATTGAACAATCCCGTGCACAGCAGGCGCATACTGCGGCCACTGGGCCACCGAGGCAGTCGGTGACAGTAACATTATTAGTAACATAATACCTTCTTAGAAAATATTCCGCTGTTAATTTATATTAGTTGTTAATATTATGATAGTACTCTTTCGCCTGAGGCACAGGTTTACCTAGTTCAGGCAATCAATTTTTTTGTACTTAGTTTAAATTTACTATCTTATTGTAAATGTATTGCATTTGTGTTTTATGAATAAACGATTATTATTATTATCCTACGAATATTATAAATTCGAAAGTTTAGATGGATGTGTGTTACTCCGTCATGCCAAAAGAAAGGTAAAGAAAGGTTGAGCACCATACTAACAAGTCCTACTGGAAAAGAACTTTTACCTTACAGAAGACCACAGCCAAATAAATACACACAGCGGTGTAGTTGTATTCCTGTGTCTGAGTACAGGTCTCCAGAACTCATTTAGGGATGCGTTTTGAAAGAACCGAACATTAGGCGGGCCAAATGCTTATTTGCCATGCCATGTTAAAATCTGATCATTTACAGCTAAAATGCATCTCATGACCATTCAAATAAGCCCAAACACGGCTTGATCACATTGTTTAATTATGGAGTTCCGTTGCCTACCTTCCGGTTTTATCATCAGTTCAGTTCAATTGTACCATTTTCATTTGCTACATTACATTCTCTTAGTATTAGGTAGTAACTATTTATTAATCTGTGGTATTAGTAGCTTAACAACCTTAATCCACCTGTGGACTTTATCAGTTTCACTTCACCAAATGCTACTTTTTGAATGGAAAATTTGTTGTAGAAAATATAAAAATCGCTATATTTATTTATTTATTGAATAGAACGGTACAGTGTCCACTTACATTTTACACATGCATGCCTATAATATTTGAGAGGTTCCTTCAATTCCTCATGGATCCCATCATCAAAACTTTGTTTTGAAAAAATGGGACCAAACTGCAAGTATGACAATCAAAAAAAATATTTTTTTCAAATAGGTTCATAAATGACGGAGTTCTGCGGTAACAAACATTTTTAAAAAATACACACTAATTGACAACCTCCTCGTTTTTGAAGTCGGGTAAAAAGAATAATGGCAAAGCGGCTAAACCGATTTAAAATGTCATTTACCACGAAGATAGTCTGAAATAGCATATATGCTACTTTTTATCTCGAAAAAGAAACACTGTTCCCGCAGGCGAAGTCACGGGCATAACCTAGTAGTGTTTAAGTTTGTGAGCTAATTAACTTTATTCCCTCACTTTCAAAGTCCGATTTTGTGTGTATTATAGTGAGCAGAGTAGGTGGCGCTGCAATTCAAAATCAATTTATTTTTTTGATTGCCACAGACTGATACATAGGTATAGCCGTGTATAATACAGTACCTAGGTAAACAGACGAAGGTTCGTACTAGG
This sequence comes from Trisateles emortualis, assembly GCA_947095525.1. Lineage (NCBI taxonomy): Eukaryota > Metazoa > Arthropoda > Insecta > Lepidoptera > Erebidae > Trisateles > Trisateles emortualis. Next base: position 16,565,365 of record OX352732.1, on the reverse strand, counting down.
CAGTACCCTAGAATATCTACAAACGAATATAGTACCTACCTATTTTGTACTTTCACAGAACGAATGCGCGGTGGGCTGACGCGGGAGCCTGGAGACAAAGCAGGGTTAGCTAGGGGAGCAAGCCTATATAGCTAGCTACAAACTAACTTGCTTAAAACGAGGGAACAACCACGCGGGTGTCGTGATCAACTTTTAACGTTATAAAAAGTCATTTAGGCATACCTACCATATGGTAGTAAAACACCATTTTATTCAATGACTATGTATACATATAGTCATTGAATAAAATGGTGCTTAACTGTTAAGTTTATAAATGTTTCTTTGTGTTATTGTCACACAATAATAAAGATATGAAATTTAATTTCCATTTCCTTTATCGGAATATATTAAGGAACCTTCTTAATTATTGTTATTATTTAAATAGACAACTCCCACACTAGGAAATAAGTCCTGTGTCGCGAATTACTTTACAAGCATACAATTAATGGACACAAAGATTACCCAGACTCGGGACAACCATTTATTCACCAATTTTGTCCCGTGTAAAGATCGAACCCACAACACGCCGCGCAGTGGTAAATGGCGAGGTAACGGTATTCGTTCAAAGCAATACAATAACTACGGTTCAGTCTCTACGTAAGATTATAACACTAATAAATATTAGTGTTTTAAGATTTAGGCAATATTAGTTATAGTTAGTTATTTCGATCACGGCGGCCAATGTCAGTGGAGAATTGAAGTTTAGGCAACTATGCAAGACATATTAAAGGCGAGTTTGCAACTACAGATTCTCTATTCTTTCACTCTCATAGTCCGATGAGACGGCAATCCTTCTTCTTCTTCGTCGTTCCCTCACTGCTGAGAATCGCGACCACATACGACACGTCTCCAAGCTATGCGGTCTTCTGAAGTGTGGACCGCACGGTACATGCTACCTCCAAACGCCTTCTTAATGACGTCTGACCATCTTGCCGGCGCTCTGCCTTGACCGCGTTTACCTTCCACTTGGCCCAGAATCAAAAGCTTTTCCAGACGATGCTTAGGTGAATGCATTATATGTCCGAAAAAGGTAAATGCACGCTCTTTGCAAACCGTTGATACGCAAAGACAGCAATACGGCAGTCCTACACTATCCTTTAAACAACAAAGTCATACACATAGAATACACATAATATATAACATCTAATAACCTCCACCGGCCTTACGAAAGTGAAGCGTAAAAAAGTTCTATGTGGTGGGTGTAAGCAATACTAGCTTACACAGAAACGAGAGAGACAGAGAGATTTTCCTCTGAAAGTAGGGGTAATTTTAAAGTAGGTAAGGGCATTTTAAACTATAATGCTTGTGCGAAGGCTTGTGTTTTGTGTTAATTTTGATTAAAATGGTGTCAATGAAAAGATTGAGATGAGAATCGAAAATTGACACAGCCATAAAATCAATAGACCTCGTTACTACGCGGCTTATTAGTTCCATGAGAGCGAGAGATATTTCACGGTGTAAATTTAATATTGAAGATTTTTTTATAGATGCCGATACTGGATAAAGGCATGCCTTACACCAGATTTCATAAATAAAAATAAAGACCAGGTATACACGTGTATGTGACAAACACTTTTAGAAATGTATGTAAGTACTCGTAGTGTACATGGAAACTAATTTGAAAAGCGCTGCAGTTCCCTTATAAAACCACATACCACATCCATGTCTTTAAGTAATGCAGTCTGTTGATTGATACACAAACTGAGGGTAAAATAGAAGTTAAAAAAAACACAGACGGGGTGTCCAGAAATAAATGAAAATATTTCATTAAGTTGCAATAAACAACGACTAGTGTCCAATATTAGGTATCTGTTTCTTTTCACACGGGTATTTTAAGGTAATAAGGCTTTGAAAGGCTTAAGAGGGGTTGAGGACTTAAAAATATGTAAGTATAATATAATGGACTGCCTCGTTTGTTTAGTGTCAGGTAGGGCCAAAACTGATATTCAGTCTTTCTGTCAAAAAAAATGTTACAGACACAAAAGAAGTTTGAAAATTGGAGGTCTTACATCTCCGTGCCTCGGAGAGCACGTAAAGCCGTTAGTGCTACGTCTGATTTCTCGGCGGTCGTGTCACATTGTAAAATACACTGTTTATCTAATTGACTGTTATCTTCTGTAAGATGTACGTACTTCCTCAGTCGAGCTTGTTCGGTTGTGCTATGCCTCTCTATTTGAACCAAGTTATAATAATCTGGTGATTGAAACGTTTAGTTCTTCTGATGGCTCTGTGCTTGACAGCGAGTAAGCTGTAGAACAGACACATTTTTCTATTTTTGTGAATGATCTAAATCGATAACTATAGTTTATTTCACATAGCATGGGTACTGTGACGTTTGACATTTGAAGATAAATATAAATTTAAATGAAAGACGATTACATTAAAACCTATCGATTAAATACTCTAGGCTCTTGATCATTCAATTATCGTATTGGTTAGAGATTGATTCAATCATTTTTTTTCATCTTCATCATAAATTGTCAACGTCACAGTACCCATGCTATGTGAAATAGACTATAGATATGTTTGTTATAGATCTACTTTATATTATACTAGCTGTTGCCCGCGGCTCCGCCCGCGTGTATGCCGGTTATCGCTGTAAATAACCTATGTGTTATTCCAGACCATAATCTATCTCTGTGCCAAATTTCATCCAGATCCGTTCCGTAGTTTTTACGTGAAAGAGTAACAAACATCCATCCATCCATCCATTCTTACAAACTTTCACATTTATAATATTAGTAAGAATTTTAAGGAGTACCTACCTACAATAAAGAATTTACTTAATGATTACATACAACATAGATTTTTTCAATAATCTAATCAAAATTATCTACAGAGTAATGTTATTAACAGACATTATAAAAGTACATGGTGGGCTATGGGCGTGGCGCGATGGCGGACGGTTTATGGCACGGCGCGCGGTAGAAAAAGGCAAAATAGACAACGAGGTCGAGCCCTGCACGTACCCACGTACACACACAGATAATATAAAAGTAAATGTGAGGAATTCTGAGAGGAATAGCATTATTATTATTTATAAACATTATTAGTAGACTTGATCTTTCTTTCTTTTTTTAAACAACTCCCGCACTAGAGAACAAGCTCTGTATCGCGGGGGACTTTACAAACATACAATTAACGGACACAAATTACACCCAGACTCAGAACAATTCTTTATGGGTCACACAATGTTTTGTCCTGTGTGGGAATCGAACCCACAACCTAGTCCACAGCAGGCGCATACTGCGGCCACTGGACCACAGAGGCAGTCAAATCGATCTTTTATTTACTAAGTAGGTATTAAATGTATACAAAAACATAATTTACGTATCATAGCCAGCCAAATAACTACACACAGTGGAGTGGCGTTGTTGTGATTGGTCTTCAGTGTTCATTTTTGCTATACCAGGGATACTGTATCAAGTCTTTCAGATCTAGTGTTCATCTACAAGTGATGCCCCAGGAATTGTAAGCGTCTAAAGGCTAAGGCTCTGCTTACCTTCAAGTAGACCGTATGATTGTTTGCCATCTTAAAAAAGTATAAAACGTAGCTACTAATGATTACTAGGTAAGTGTAGGTAAGCACAGTATGTACACAAAGGGAAATATTCGATGGATCATGTTTTGACGTATAAATATTCCATACCATTCGTTTTCATACCTTATTTCTGGAGTCATAAAGTAGGTTTTCATATAAAAATAATGTAGAAATACAAAAGGAACAAAACAAACTGGATGCTAGAGCGTAGGTAGATGGACCCAGAAAATAACTACTTACCCAGACAATTTTACTACGAGTAATGTTATAAATGCGAAAGTTTAAATAAATGGATGTTTATGAAGAATCACACCAGAACGGCTAATCGAATTTGGATGAAATTTGGCACACAGATACTTCTTCTTATTTGGTTAGTGGTCAATTTGGTGACAGTTATTTAGATCGCCTCTGTCGTGATCTAACGACAGTTTTAGTCTGGAATAGCACATAGGCTTTTTATGGATGGATTTGTTTTTGTTTTCACGTGCAGAGCTGCAGGCTAGTATTTAAATAAAAAAATGTTAGTTACTTGCTTGCTTGGAAGATAATAAAACTATAAAGGCTGGCGTTCTTGATAGTGACGTAGAAGACAGCGTTTACCTACGTAACTCACGCCATGCGCCAGTTGTACTCATCGCAGTACCACTGGCGCATGGCTTATTATTGAAATGCACACATACAAACGCATAACAGTCTAGTTACAACAGATTCATGACTAATCATGAAACAATGTGTGCAACGGCGGCGAAGCGCGGTGGTGATGGCACGCGGCCGAATCGCGACGCGCCGTGCGTCAGCCTACCTGTCAAGTCGTCCTTACCTGTGCTGGTGTTATCCCATAATGTCCTTGTGACGTCTTAATTTTGATCTTAATTTGAAATCCATAAAATAACAAGTTTTTTGTTAATATTTTTTTTTATTCTGGTTTGTAGGATCACGGTTTTAAAGATTTATGAATCTAATACAATGATAAACTTAAAGCTAAGTAATAAAATTGTCATCTTTAGAATCTTGTGGCATTATGGTGCTCTACTTTTTTGCTATTCATGCTGCTTTTGCCATTATTGTTTTCTTAAACAGTAAAATATATATTTTTAATGTGTTAATAATTACTGAATGTATGTTTAAATTACCGAACAACATAAAAACCATCAGGTAGGTAGATAATGAGGCACCGGAACGTTATCTAACGGTACTGTCTTATCCAAAGTTCCTACCTACATATATGTATATACAGTGGTTGAGTAATTTTTCATTTTGACTGACGAAACGTCTTTGTAAAAACATGTTTAAAATAAATTCGGAGTCAGATTTTCATTATTAAAAAATAAAAATGCTTTCAGAATAAGTATTGCTATCCAACATGGCAAAGCTGCCAGTCTTCTGAGCACGTTTCCAGTAGACAGCGATGTAGAGGAGTTTTACGCTTATTGAAAAAGTCTTGTTTGTGAAGTTGTAGGGCTCCTTTAGCTATATTGGTATATAGAAACAGTTTGATAATTAAATTTTACTTTCAGGTTCTAAGCTAAATTTACCTCATACTTATTCAGTTTCCTATTAACAGAAAAGGTCTGTTAATAGGAAACTGAATAAGTAAAAAAAAAATGAAGTAAACAATTGAATCAAAAAAGAGAAAGGGTTAACATACAGCTGTCATCTTTAAAAACACCCATGCCGAACCAAGACATCCTTATTACCTACTATTTATTTGCGATCTTAATTTGAGATGCATAACATTTCAAATTTACTTCTAAAGATCGAAAATAAAGCCATAAGTTAAGAGGCGTAGCTACCGCCGGCGCCGTATCAACTGGAGAACGGACGGACGAACAAATTTTAATACAGGCACTGGACAAGCTACGCTACTGCATAAGGCCGTCATTGTACAGCCCAATGCTTACACGATACATCTACCTTCCACACAGCCCGTATAAGGTCATTAATCTCCTGCCCTCTACTAACGTAGCTAGTCATTGATATAGAAAAAACCCAAAATACACATACTTGATTAAAAGAAATACTCAAAACTGTCGGCATTAGTTTAAGTAGAGTAGCCCGAGTTTCTTGCCAATTCTTCTCGAGGTCCAACCCTAGTCAGCGAATTGGCCGTAGGAAAAAAAGTATGCTAGCATTTGTTTTAATGACGTTCATAAGTATCATGTATTTGATCTAAATGAATAAATGAGTTGGACTTTGACTTAAGTTTTTTTTACTACTTAGGGGGCAAACTGGCATACGGGCCGCTGATGGTAAGCAGTTACCGTAGTCGCTGCCGTATAGACGCTTACAACATACCAAAGGTATCGGTTGCGTGTTGCCTACCCAAAAATCAACACCAGGGTTTTACGATGGAATTTCCCAGGGAAAGGAAAACGCCGACTTTTAACGTGCCCTCTGAATCACGGAGACGCTCAGATGAATACCGCTATGCGGTCACCCATCTATAGGGTTACCGCGCCCTTGGTAGCTTAACTCGCTAATCGTTTACCGAACAGCGAGTGCACCTAGCTAGCAGCGCCTCATAGCTAAGTGCACTCGCTCTTTTTGTATATAAATGCAGCTAATACAATATGTTATACTCCCAACAAGTCACACAGACGCGCTGTAGTTACTATCGTACACAAATCTGCTCGCACTTGCCACTCTCACCTTTCAATAACATTCTCACACAATTTAATAGCCATACTGATCAGATGGCCTTGAGTTCTGCACAGCCATTCGAGAGCGCTGTCTTAATGCAAGGGCACACAGTAATTTAGATACACCGATCAAAAATGGTATGAACAAAATAATACTACAAAATATGTATATAATTAGTATTATTACTATTGAGTAAGCCCGAATAAAGGTTGCGGGCAACCGATGGACAAGGTCGGCTCAGGATCGAGAGTTGTGAAAATCCTTGGGGAAGGCCTATGTCCGGCAGTGGACGTCTTTTGGCTGAAATGATGATGATGAAGCCCGAATAGTGAATGACTTCTTACAGAACACCACAACCCAATGCTTACCCACAGCAGTATAGTTGTGTTCTTGTGTGTGAATACAGGTTATCAGCGCTCATTTAGGGATGCCCTTTAACGTAACGTTTCCCCAGGGATACTCCATCATAAGAGAGGTAGAGCACCATACTATTGAGCAAGCTTGACTGGCGAAGGACCTCCTTACAGAAGACCACAGCCAAATGACTACACACAGCGTTGTAGTTGTGCTCCTGAGTATGAATACAGGTTAGCAGCGCTCATTTAGGGATACGTTTTCCCAGGCTTACCTACTCCATTATAAAACCCTGGTGTTCATTTTTTGGATCGGCAACACGCAAGTATTTAGTAGATACCTTTGAATGGTATTGCAAGCCTTCATAGGCTACAGTAACTGTTTTTTATTAGACGGGCCGTATGCTTCTTTGCCACATAAGTAGTATACACAAAAAAACACATACCTAACGCTTAGAACTGATGGCCGTTGGGGCGAAAAGTAAGTGGAACACGCTGGGTAGACAAGCTTCCAAAAAGGTGGACCAACAACCTAGTAAAGGATCAGCTCAGGACCGAATGTTGTGAATACCTTTTTCTTAAAGGAGGCGGATGTCAAACTGCGAACGTCTTTCGGCTGAGAAGAAGAAAAATATAATTAAAGGGAGGCTGCAAGCAAGAAATCCCGATTGAGGAAAGACCTTAGAAAATCACAGCACAATAACTACACATAGTCGAAATACTTGAAGCTAGAGTAGTGAGTACAGGTCTCTACAACTTAATTAGGGATACGTTTTTAAGGAAACGTATTCCTATCTCAGGGGTACCACGGAACCCGTGTAGAGTCCCGTGGGTATACTGGGATGTGCAACTTTGATGGTTCAAGAAGCCAATGTTGCGAATCACCTTTTAAAAATTAAGTGTTTCGGTTTTATCTAAAATAGTAGTTTACGAGTGATGTGATGAACAAACATCCATAATATTTACTGATCTACGATAATAAAAGTGTACACCCACGAGCATTCTTTTTAACCGACTTCAAAAAGAGGAGGTTATCAATTCGTGTGTATTTTTTTATTTTTTTTTAATGTTTGTTACCGCATATCTCCGTTATTTATGGACCGATGTGAAAAATTCTTTTTTTGTCTGACTGGACATACTTTCAGTTTGGTCCCATTATCATCAAAAGAAAGTTCTGATGATGGGATCCATGAGGAATTGAGGGAACTCCGCAAAAGTTATAGGCACACATATAGCAATTTCAATATTTTTAACAACTAATCAATCATTTACATTCAGAAAGTGTAATTTGGTGAAGTAAAACTGATGAAGAAGATCACAGATGGCCATCTGAACTTTTCAATAATAAGTATTTTACTGATGGCGATTAGATAAGTTTCGGTTATTGTTGCTAAGCAACTATTAATAAGAAATAATGACGTGAATGAATTGAGCGCGGATTGCACAGATTAAATATTGCTTTTAATACCTACTTGACCTGTGTTCAGCCCGACGCTCAGTCGATTTTATTCGATTGTCATTACAAACAAATATTTGAAAATTTTACAACTTGCCGTACTGAAGTCGGTTTTTTTTTGTTAAAATTATTATCTCCTAAGATACAAACCAGTAACGCAGTATAAGTAGCAGACCGTACGCGTTTTTGACAAAAAATCGTACGGCCCGCCTAATGGTAAGCCGTTACCGTAGCTTACGGACGCGTACATTAATTAATTTACTTTATTTTCTATTTTATTTTCTCTTCTTGAAATTGCTTTTAGCGATAAGGCCGCCCATTGTACATAATTATCCTACTAAAATTATAAATGCGAAACTTTGTAAGTATGGATGGATGGATATTTGTTACTCTTTCACGTAAAAACTACTGAACTGATCTGGATATAATTTGGCACAGAGATAGATAGCGGTCTGGAATAAAACATAGGTTTTTTACAGCAATAACCGTCATCCACGTGGGCTGAGCCGCGGGCAACAGCTAGTGTGAAATAATATCTGTATCATAAATGTAATTGGTAGGTATACAATAAAGAGTTTTCTATCTATCTATTTATCTATCTACAATTTCAAGAGCTGTACGTTACGCTGTTGTTGTTGGCTCTACATCTTACAAGATGAAGAGTCAACAACAAGTACAGCTTACTAGCTTAATAAAACCCTGATGTTACAACATCAGGGTTTTATTTAAAGGAAAAGCAATTTTTTTAAATCAGTTTTCCCTAAATGAGCACTAGAGACAGGGGGGCCAACCAAGATGTGTTAAACGTGTGTTGTTCGAGCGAGAAAAAGAGACGGAGCTATACAAGCTATATAGCACCGTCCTTCTTTCTCGCAGACTCACGTTTTAACACGCCATGTAAAGCCCCCCTGTACTCTCGTATAGAAACACAACTACACCAACTATGAATTACACTGGCATTTGGCTGTGGTCTTCTGAAGGATCATTCCCAAGTCAGGCTTGCTCATTTGTGAGGTGCCTTAACTTTTTGAATTTTTCATCTAACAAAAGGAGAGGTAGGACACCATACCAGCGAGCAAGCCCGTCTGGGGAAGGACCTCCACCTTACAGAAGACCACAGCCAAATAACTACACACAGCGGTGTAGTTGTGTTTCTGTGTGTGAGTACAGGTCTCCAGCGCTCATTTAGGAATGCGTTTTGAATAAAACGTAATCCTATCCCAGGAATAATCCCATCTTAAACCTGGTGTAAAAAAAATGGATTGCCAACATGAAAGTGATACTTCTAGTATTGCTAGCGTCCATAGGCTACAATAACTGGTTAACATCAGGCGGGCCGTATGCTTGTTTGCCACCCAAGTAGTATAAAAAATAATAATTAAACGACTAATGTAAGTAATTATTTATTTCCCAAGGGTATCACAAAACTCTGATGTTACAAATTTGTGTATCGGCAATCGGCAACACGCGAAAGATGCCCTTGGTATTGTAAGCACACATTGTATACTATATAATATATACATATATAGTTAAGTGTAGACATTTTGACATTGTAGTTATATTATTATTGACATTGCACTTTAATTTTATTCTTATTGTTTGACATTTATTATTTATGTATGTGAGGTAATTGTTATCGACTCCCGTTCGTTTTTATCTCAATTAATAAATTATTATTATTTATCCATCGGCTATGGTAACTGCTTACAATCAGGTGGATTCTAAGAAGCGTGTTCGTCACCTAAATAATTTAAAAAAATACATCTAATGACCAAAAGAGTCTACAATATTTGTCGATTACATACATAGATGTCATCACGCCCGTCGCCCATTGGGTAGGACAGGGAAAAGTACTCCAATTCCTATCCAGACTTACCTACTTCTTTCGGTTCCTAGAGGAAGCAACATAATGAAAAATATCGAACATAATATATGTAGTAGACTCTATTCGATATTTTCCATTATGTTGCCAAAATGTCTGTGAGTATGATTAATATGTCAGTAAACAATTCGCTGATTATTATTTTATTGATTATACTCACTATAAATACTGAATATGATACAAAATTGTAGTTAAGTTACTTATCAAACAGTTATTTATAGCACGTTGGTCGATAGATACTCGCTAGTGATTATAGACAAAATAAATGAAAACTCTTGAATAAATTATTTTACGAAACTGTAGTTGGTCCCATTCGCAGTCAGAATAGAACTGACTGCGAATGGAACCAATTGCAAATAGGACGAATAGCAAACGCTGAACGTACCGTGAATGGGACAAAAATTTGTAAGTAATACAAAATATTTCTCCCATTCGCGGTAGGTACATCAGGTTTATTTATATTATACAGTGTCGATAAATATGTTGTCACTGGTAACTACAGATACGTAGTAGACTCATTTTTCATGTAAAAGGGTTGCAGGGACACTGGTAACCCTGACCCTAACTGAAAGAAAGAAAGAATAACAAATGAAGTATACCGTGCAAGAATGAATGGAGATGTCGGTAGGAGAAGTAAAAAGCTAAAAAAAGGGCCAAATGCATGAACGTCGATACTGGGTACTTTTAGTACCCAGAATCGACGTTCATGCATGAAGAGGTTGATGAATGTAGAGGAGGCAAAAGAAGTATGTTTGGATCGAAGCAATTGGCGTATATCTCTGTGTACGTCTCTGCCTACCCCACTGGGACACAGGCATGATAAAATGTATGTAGGTATGGTCTGTTAGAATTTCTTATAAGACATGTGGCGTTAGCAAATGGTAAATCATAAGATTAGTACCTATGTAGATATAAACTCCACAAATTGAAGTGAACATTGTCACTACCATTTGGCACCGAACTGACATCCTATGTGTACAAGTCGATTACTTTCCCACTCGGTTACCACTGCTTATTTATAGGTAACTATTGTTATATAAATTTTAATTTTCTTTTTATGACTTATTTTAATTATGTATAGATTTTATCTTGATTTTATTATTCTGATTATTTGTATTATTGAATTCTTACATAATATAGATACTTATTAAAAATGTTAATAAATATGTAAATAAATATGTTCTGTTTAAAATATATTATAGGACTAAACATGGATCTATTATCTAAAAGAAACTGATTTATAACCAGCACTTAGCACCCCTCATGGCTCAATAGTTTAACGTCACCCCGTTTTTACTTACGCAGGGCGTTTTACGGGTTCGCTACTGAAATGGGACGAAAAATTTAAAAAAAAAATGTCTTACTAGTATATATTCGTAATCATTTAAATTTCTTATGTGAAATTTAAAAAATGTCTGGAAATTCTTCCTGTATTTCTAGATTTTTTTTTTATTCAAGTACTTATTCAAATAGATCACACCGTGACTTATGCAGGTCGGTGAGAAATTCTAAAATAGACGTCAGCATAATTGCCATTTTAAACAGTCATGATAGAGCCTAAGAAAAGAACCGGCAAGAACAATTTCATATGAATTATAACAGGTTACTTACAAGTTGTGTTAGCGCAAAAAGTGATGCAACGAAAATCCTAATAATTCTATAACAAATGAACATCGTGTCTGTTCTATCTGAAATCGAATACAAAACAAATGAGGATGCAAAGCGCTCAGTTACTAACCATGTGCTAGAGAGTGTAGTGAGCTGAAATACAACGGGATGCAATTGCAACCCTATAACGGTGATGAATACAAGCGAGCTCCAACTAGCGGCGTGGTACGAAATTTAATCTACCTCCGTCTACCACCCACCAACCTCCCCCTAACAACACAAGCACCTAGCTACCTACATCTATGTACAAACACACACATACACGAACAAATAATTTATTCATGCTAACGCGCGTCTTTGATGGGTATACACTTATACTAGCGTAATGACTGTGGTATAGGAAGTTTGTTTTTCGCGAACGTTGCCATGTGAACGATTAATACGCCCTACAGTCTCGTCTGTACCTAGGTACGGAACGATACGACTTCGGTGGGTGACCTACCTCCTACTTACTAGGTACTAGTAGGTATGTCCTATACAGGGACCGGCGGCAATGTAGCCAACCGTTAGAAATGAGATAAAAAAAACTGGTTTTATACAATACAACGACAAAAAAGTTGTTCGATTGTTGTCGAGACTAGTTGCTTCTGTGAATCAGTTGCGAGTTACTAATAATAATAAACATTTATTTCAGAAACAAATTTCCATATATTGTTAGTGACAAGTTAGTAATAATTGATGCTTATAATCTACATATATTTGTATATCTAGCTGTTGCCCGCGGCTCCGCCCGCGTGGATGTCGGTTATCGCTGCAAAAAGCCTATGTGTTATTCCAGACTATAATCTATCTCTATGCCAAATTTCATACAGATCCGTTAAGTAGTTTTTTCGTGAAAGAGTAACAAACATCCATCCATCCATACCCACAAACTTTCATATTTATATATTAGTAAGGATTAGTAACTAATATATTTAAGTATTTAGGACGAGCTTGATGCGTACAGAAAAGACCGGTATATTTTAGCAAAAGATCGGGTTGAGTGGAAAAAGGAAAGGGAGGCCTTTGCCCTGCAGTGGGACAGTACAGGCTGAAAATAATATGTACATATATAATATAAGTAGTGTTTATTTACTGAAATTAAACACTAGCACTGATAATACTGGCCTGAACTGTTGGTCTAGTCATTTAATGGTTAGTGACCCTGACTGCTAAACCAGAGGACGTGCGTTCCATTTCACGACATACAAAATTTTGCGTGATTCATAAATGTATGTTCCTAGTCTGGGTATAATTTGTGTCCGTGAATTGTATGTTTGTAAAGTTTCCAGCAATACAGGTTTCGTCCATAGGGCAGGAGTTGTCTCTAAAAAAAAAGTACAGTAAGTATAAATGTTTATTACCACTGTCTAGTTGGTCTTACGGTCATTGTCTGATCTCGAGGTCCTTAAAATTAGATGTTAGGTCTTTTCTGTCAAACAAATTAATGACATTAGGTGTCCGAAGTTTAGAATTTGGCAATGTTTACACGCCCGTGCTTCAGAAAGAACGTGCCTATAGCCGTTGATCCTGCGCCCAAACTCTCTCCGATCGTGACGGATTGCCGTCCTATCGGACTATGAGAGTGATGGAATAATGAGTGCTGTTTTCTAGCTATATAAATCCAAACTATGTATAGAATCAAACATAAAAAAAACTATTAAATAACATTTCAATATCTACTTTAATTAGAGATTTCTCACATATCCAGGGCCACTGGAACAGGTTTTACTATATGTAGGATATCTTAATTACCTACATAATATCCTTACTAATATTATAAATGTGAAAGTTTGTGAGAATGGATGGATGGATAGATGGATGGATGGATGTTTGTTACTCTTTCACGTAAAAACTACTGAACGGATCTGGATGAAATTTGGCACACAGATAGATTATGGTCTGGAATAACACATAGGCTACTTTTTGCAGCGAAAACCGACATCCACGCGGGCGGAGCCGCGGGCAACAGCTAGTTCAAAATATTTCAGAAGAAACAATATATTTACATTAGATTATCTTGAATAACAAAGTATTTTAACTAAGTACTAAAAATAGACATTTAAAACATGTATTTAAATATTTTTATTTAACAATGTTACCTCAAATCTAATTTAGATATTATAATAACAAAGTTTTAATCCGACATCGTACTTTTTTCCGTATGCTATGTAAATTACAGGCCTGAGCGAGAGAGCGCTATACCGACATCGCGTTCTCTCTCCACGAAAGCCTCCTGAAAATATCTATTGATTATCGTATACGTACGGGTTGGTATGTATAGTATGCCACCTCGCCCTGTATTATGTCGACTGCCGCTGAGTGCCAATTTATTTGAAGAATGCTCGTAGTGAAGCGAGCAACCTGTACTCGGCTGCAGTGACGCGACCGTATCAAACGTCATGACCACCTACGTGACCACCTGCTCGAGCAAACTGATTGGCAATATGTATAGCATAACACATCTTATAAATAGTACCTACGAACTACGGAGACGGTTTACTTATAATTTCAAATATCGAAACAATTTAAAAATAGATCTTTATGGACCGTTGGGAAGGCCTTGTAAAATAATCCTTGTCATGTTCATTTAACTGTACCTACATAATGTAGCTATCTGAAGATATGTTATCATCAGCTATGAGGCATACGTGCATAGCCATGATGATATGAGGCAGACGTACGCTTATTTATGTCGGTCGAGACCTGTCGAGCTAGCCCGAGAGTTAAAGGTTGTGAACTTGTGTTGCCATCCTCATGGCTCCCATTTTTTAGGCAAATTTAGATTAAATTTATAGATATTGTGTTTAGTTATTTTAATTATAGGTGTGTGCAAAAGAAACTATTTCGAAAACGAAATCTGGTGGTAGTGCTAATGATTAAGCAAAAGAAATTAAAAATAAATAATACTGTGGCAAACTGACAAACAAGCAATTACCGTCGTTCATGAACGCTTGCAGTACCCGGGTTATCACTCTACCTACATATATCACCACATAATGTTACTGCTTACTAAGCGTTACATATAAAAACATTGCCTTACTAATATAATAACAAATCACCAGCCGTATTACCACTTTTTATTTTCGAGAGCGTTTTCCTTCCACTCAATTATATAACTTATCTGTATAACTTAAATTAAATATGACCAATTCTTGGACTTATTAATAATGACTGGATTTTTATAAGGTTTAGAAAAATAAAACACGATTGTTAAGCCATATTATTAAACTACTGGATAATAGAGGCACCATACAAGCCAGCAAGCTCGACTGGAGAAGGACTCTCACCTTACAGAAGACCACGGCTAAATAACTACATACAGTGATTTAGTTCCTAGGTGTAAGTACAGCAACGGTAACAGATAACGATCAGTAAGGCCATATGCTTGATTGCCACCTACCCTTAGTAGTATAAAAAATAATTAAATGCCTAGTAGGTCAACTGTGTGCATATCTTGAATAAGACTTGTCAGATAAAGTTTTCCGTTAAAGTCTGACCAAATAAAATATGGTTTTGGTTTACTGACCCTATAGGTACCTACAAATCACAAATTAAAAAGTAGTCAGATCTTAAAGTGAGACGTAACCCAAACCAAGAGTGCAAATATGGACTCTATTTTAATTTCCATTCAATCAGATTCTTTTCATATCTGATTTGATTTGGCCAATTTCAAGTGGTCATCCTCCTCTCTCCCTCTATCTTCCCTAAATGCGCTCAAGGATAGCTCTTTGAATGTCTTTTTCGACACAAGAATATGGTACATAAGGCGATACCTGTAGGTTCCTACTGCTTTATCAAATGGGAAAATAGGTTAAAATTTATTAATAAGGAGGTATTATTTTATAATAACCGTTGCCAAAGAAACTTATCAACCAAACTTATTAGCAATCTAAATATTACGCAAAACTCAATTTAGTAGGTATTAATCTTGATTTTACAATAACTAGGTATACCTACTGCCTAATTTTATGTTAGTAATGGTTGAAGAGTCTCAATTTTTTTTATTATGCAGACATTTTACAAAAAAATATAGATATTAGCGCAGATAGAGATAGCTAATAAGAAAAAAATTACCTGATACTAAAAAAAACTTTTAATAATTAATAATACCCATAAATGTCCAACTCCTGAGCACGGGTGTCCCCCAGCAGTTGGACATTCTCCTCAATCAATATACTCTTAATTAAAAATTATTTTATAAAAACAACTTTAACTTCTATTTAAGTTATTTACTCGTACATTGTATTTTTTTACCAAGAGGCGTTTCCTTACCTAAAGTCAGGAATGAAAATGTACCTTATAACCAGAGTTGGGCAAATTGAAATCAGATTAAGGATTAAAGATTACGATTACATTGTGTAATCTTTAATCATGATTAAGGATTAACGTACTTAATCAGAAATATAATTATACTAGAGATTGAGGATTATTAATCTTTAATCATAATCTGATTACTTTTTTTGATTGATATCAAAATAATAATGTAAAAATAAGCCACTGTTTTATAGTGTAAATCAACTTTCGTCAGTTCTTCTTATCGTTTGGTTAGTGGCTAACCTGGTGACAGAGTTATTTAGATCGCTCATATTTAGGCCTCTGGAGACGCTCAGATGAAATACCACTATACGGTCACCCATCTATAGGATTACCTCGGCCTTGGTTGCTTAACCTGCTGATCGTTTACCGAACAGCGAGTGCATCTGGCTCGTCAGTTAAAATAACGTAACGTTCGTAACGGAGTGAAATTGCGTTTATCCCTTTACGCACGGTAGGGGAGAATCTCAGGAACTATCGATACCTATATTTATATTTTTATGAATAATCTATTGGTGGCAGCGTGACGTTATATGGAGGAACGCTTATGGCTATATAACAGCACTCTACTTTAGTAATCTGTGACGCTACGACCAATAGGAGTGGAGTATTTATACGAAATTCCACCCGAAACAGAGTTCGTGAAAAGTGGGACTTAATTTTATAATCTGAATTACAGATTACTTTAATCAAGAATAACGATTACTCAGTAATCAAGATTAAATGTAATCTAGATTGAATGTAATCTGATTAATATAATAAGGATGACTTTCAATCAAATTACTTAATCCGATTACAAAAGTAATCGATTACGCCCGTCTCTGCTTATAACTATTCTTTGTATATTGTGAGCTATACTTAGCATCAAAAATATTTATAATACCTACGACATAAATCCACTGTATCTACAATGATGACAGTTTTAAGAAAAATAAACTGCTCCTCAAAAGAATAGCTCTACCTAACATTCGACTACAGTTGCTAATACAATATAAATAAATGCTTCAAAATAAATAATAGTAATTACTCAGGAATTTATAATCACCACGTTGGTATCATTGCATTCACAAGGAACGGAACGCGCTTGCGCGAACTCGGCGCGGCGGCGGGCGGGTGGACGCGGTGCGGAGGGTCGCAAGGCCGGGGCGCGGCGAGCGGGGAGAGGCAACGTCACGTCGAACAACGCAGCCCATACGCTACTAAATTCAGAAGATCGCTCCGTGCACGCCGTTTGCACACGTTTAACGGACTCTTCTATTGTCCCGGGTAAAAACTTGCCTGCGTCGCCCGAGTCGTCCAACGCGATTACGCGAGGTGGGAACTGCTGTGAGATCGGAGTAGTAAAAGTGGCCTCTCTCTGTGCTAGTGTAGTGATGATTTTACTTTAATATTTTAGTGGACTAATTAATTCACGTGAGGATGTATATCTTATAAACTATAGAGTTATTTCTGGCTGACAATGACAATTAAAGCGATTTCAGAAAAGCAAAGAACATTGCTGTCAAAATAAGGCGGAAAATAAATAAATAGGGTTAAAACACAACGGCGCGCAGTGAATAGTGATTTAAAAAAGGACCTAGTGGTGTTGGTATAAGAGTGACTTTTGCGTAGCAAACGTGTATCTGATGACCGAATTGTGCTGAAATAAATGATTAAGTTTGCTGATATTTATCGATGATGGGAGTGAGGATCCGGTGATTGTGTTCGTGTGTGCCTGATGATCATGGCACGAGGGATCCGCTGGCGCGCAAGAGCATACCGGTGGAGTTAGTCGAGGCCACAGCCTTTTGAAATATGTAGGTACCGGTTTTGAATTATCATTTTGTTTGATTTATAATACTGCTCGGTTCAAATGGGTGCAGGTGGCTTGCACTCTTCTATCGCAGCGATTAAAACCAAAGTATATATTATATTTATTACTTATGACAGCGATTCTATGCATTGTTTTATGTTATGTTATAAATTATCGTCCAAGGACGTATTGTTTAGACAAAACTATAATTATTATCCAAATTACCAATTTTGTATTTTGATATATCCTACCTTATTCTAATAGCGTTTACCAATAACAAACTCTAAGGTGCGTTCTTTTTATCTTTACAGATCCTAAGTCATGGGGGACGCAGCATCAGAATTAAGCTTGCAGCCCAAACAGCAAAGCGATGGAGATTTTTATAAATGTGATAAAGTAAAGGAGGTAGAGCCGGGAGAAGATGACGTTTGCGGGTTGGTGATAAAAGATGTAAAATGTAGTGATAGTGAGACTCATAGTGAAGAACTAAGCTCCAATGATGAACAAATTAATGTAATCAGTAGTAGTAACTCTCAGTTTTATGAGAGCAGTGACAGTAAAATAGACTATGCGGTAAAAATAGATGAAAATGATACTCTAAGTGATATAGACGATATCAAAACAGACAGTGCTTCCGCCGATAGTGAAGATTCAGCACTCGGAAGCCTGCCCCCGGATAGCGCTCTTAATGATAGGGAAGAAGAAGCTCAAGAAAGGTCAGAAGGCAGTGACTCTGGCCTTGGATCAGAAACAATTGATGATGTAAAAATACCTAGCTTCAACCTGGCACTGCCATGCACAAATAGCCTAAAGAATGTTAATACTTTGGAGATACCAGAGCAGAAAATAGAGGTCGCCGTCGGTACTAATAGTTGTGTTGAGAACAACGTAGATAAAAACCATTATCCCGTCGCACAAATTAGAGAACCCAGCAAAAGTAGTCTTAAAAGAAAAAGGAACGGTGACAACAAAAATGAACCACAGCCCAAAAAACGGAAAGAGAGTATTAAGTTCGACAATGTTACTGTATTTTATTTTCCAAGGGCCCAAGGGTTTTCATGTGTTCCATCACAGGGAGGCTCAACACTAGGAATGGAATGGGAGCATTCTCACATACAGAACTTTACTTTAGCAGAACATGCTTTAGAACAGAGAAGATTGCATAGGCAAATACTGCAACAACTCAAGAGTGAGCGTCATACTTTACAAGGTGCATCACTATCATCCAGTGAAGACAGTGACACAGAAGAAGAGGCGAGTGATATATCTGAATCAGAGCTGGATTTAGATAGTTACTTTTTTTTGCAACCCGTTCCAACCAGACAAAGGCGAGCTCTGCTACGAGCAGCGGGCGTAAGAAAAATAGAGGGTTATGAAAAAGACGAATGTAGAGACATAAGAACGTCCCGAGAATTTTGCGGGTGCGCTTGCAAAGGAACTTGTAACCCAGAAAATTGTTCCTGCAGTTTGGCAGGCATAAAATGCCAAGTCGACAGATTAAATTTTCCGTGTGGATGTTCTAGAGACGGGTGCGGCAATACGACCGGGCGGATAGAGTTCAATCCCGTAAGAGTAAGATCGCATTTCTTACAAACTCTTATGAGACTAACTGTTGAAAAGAACGCTGAAGAGAGTCGGGAAGCTGCTAAGAGGCAGTGGCTAGAAGCGCACAATAGCAACTCGGCATCTTGTTCCTCCAACTCGTCATACGAGAGAGAACGTTGTCTTAGTCACGAAGATGGAATGTTGCGTGATGTCAATCTTACTCCTAGGGTGGAAGTCGAATCTTGCGTGAACACGGGGAGTTTTAACAATGTTCATTGTGATATGAATAATTCCGTTGCCCAGAATAGCATGCCTGACGAAATATCTTACGGCTATAGAAATGATTCTTCAAGCCACAATAGTATGAATCGCGGTAATACTATGCACTTTGAGAATACAAATAACCATCACAATCACAATGACCCTTACACGTCGAACATACTACAAGGCAAAGGCCCGCCTTACGCAGCGGTGAACACTATGGGCTTTGATAACATAACAAACAATATGCAACGATTTCAATGTGATCTCAACTATGCTTATGAACCGCAAACTGATAATCATCATTTTAAAGGTTTACAAAGCTTTAGCGCTACTAGCTTTGAGGAGTTTGCTCACAACTCTCAGATGTCCATGTTTAGTCACTATGGACACATGTATGTACCAGATTATATGCACAAAGCGAATGGGAACATACACGAGCACAACTCACTACAATATCATAGTGCACAACAGAACCACTACGATATGTACAAAAACAATTTGGACTGTGTAAATAATGAAAACAAAAGTGATACTCATTATGCTATGATGACAATGCCATATCAATCTAGTAATAAGATGCAAACTGTAGAAAATGATGAAAATTGGTTTAGTCACAACACGCTGCTGAACTTGGACCATTCGGACCAGACGACTCAAGACGCTTCAGACTTACAGTCTCACTCCACAGAGACAACAACAGATAGCAATAATGCCGAGACTACGGAGAATTTTGGTGAACTTATTAAGAAAACTATGGTAGAATCTGTTATTGTGTAGATGAATTACTTGTTGTATTTTAATCGTCTTATCATGTTATAAAAAAAATATATATTAATTGGTAAATTTAATGACTTAATTTGTTGTAAATCACTTACTTGTTAGGGTCACCTATAAAATAATTTATCTCCATAAATAAACAAGTGAACTCGTAACAGTAAACTGTGATAGCTAAACGCGTATCACGGTTGCGGTTCATAATATGATTATGTTCGCATATAACAAACATTTGTGTGAGAACGTTGAACAACAGAAATGTATAACAAACATATCGCAAAACATAGCCGTAAAGAATTGATGAGAAAACTGAATTCTAAATTAGTAGCAAGTTACATTTAGACGAATTTAACAAAAACAAGATAATCAGTTAGCCTATATAATATTTAAATTGTTTACGGAAAAAAATGTAAAGTCGTTGGCACGGTATTTGTGACGTCATTTACAAATGAGTATCGTATCCCAATATGTGTAGGATAAACGTGAATCACTATTATATTTAACACACTATTCTGTTTTGGTGTCGAGTTGTGTGACTAATTTACACTGTAATGAAACTTACTCTTTTGAAAATCACTATTAAAACATCTTAGGCATATTTTGAGAAAAAAATCTATGGCAGGTTTGCATTACGTGAGTTATTTATTGTTTTTAATAAGACTGTCTAAATGATACTCGCTTCCAACATTAACAGCATCAACCGTTGTTACAACTTACTGTCTCCGTGAATTGTGTGTTTGAAGACAAGGCGCTTATTCTCTAGTGCCTTTAAAAGTAAAGAGGTTTTATTAGATGGAATCATACCATTCGTACTAGATCAAAAAACATTTCAAATAAATATGGGCATAAAATTTAAAAAGTGGTAAATAATCGAGACGAGTCAGGCCGCAACGTGCTTATTAAAAATCATGTAGGTAAAGCTATTTAGGAGAGTGAACCCAAACGTATTGCACTAAAATGAAAAATCAAAATAAATAAAACGCCAGATAGCTATTGCCAATGCCTCTGCTTGCCTGCAAATTCACTTGCCTGTCAATTTGAATATTACTAGTATTAAAATTGATAGGCAATAAAGTACTATCCAAACAATATACCTACTAAACTACCTATATTTATACTACGTCAGTAAATGCACCTCCTTAGAACTTTATCATAACACCACCTAGGGATATAGCACTGGTCCTTACAAATCCAATAAGCCTAAACGCGGTTGGGCTGTCCTGTTTCGTTGCGGAGTTCCTGTAAACCACCTTTCGACGGTACCATCAGATGAACTTCGTGGTATTTTACATTGTCACCGAATTTACGCAGGTAAGTATACCAATTTGCAGCTTAATCTGACATAGGTAAGTAGTTAGCTGTACTCGTACTTAAACACACTAACTAATATAATATTTAGAGGCGCTCATCGCACTCGCTGTTCGGTAAACGATCAGCCGGTTACCAAGGCTACCAAGGGCGTGGTAACCCTAAAAGTATAAACAGACGATCGAACTTGGTTCGGGCCGAACCACGAACATGGTGCGCTCCGAACCATATTATAATGATATTAATAATAATAATAATATCCGGCGGACCGTGCACCACACGAGCGAATATGGTTCGGCCCGAACCAAGTTCGATCGTCTGTTTATACTTTAAAGATGGGTGACCTCATAGTGGTATTTCATCTGACCGCCTCGATGCTTCGGAAGGCTCGTTAAATGTCGGTTCCGACTGTTAACAGTCGATAGATCACAGAGGAAGCCTAAATATGGGCGATCAAAACAATTCTGCAAATGTATGGGGTTTAACATCCATAAATATTACAAGTTAAATAAAAGCTCGTAAAAAAACAATCACAGTCGAATTTCGATCGTTATAGGGTTAATATTATGTGAATGAAACATGTTTTTGAACAAGTTAATACGATTTTTACCTAATATCTATCTAGACCGCTTTAATGATTACGTGCAGCAGTTTAGCAATCGCAGGTTGTCTGTCTACTTCTATAGATGACTAAGTAGATACCTCATTCGATTCTAGCAAATAAAAATTATTGAGACATACCAGACCAATCTAAAATAACATAATATTTCGAAACAAAATTTTATTTGTTACTATTTGGTTGGTAAACGATCAGACGGACAAATAACACCTCCCTGATGTGAAGCAGTTACCGTAGCCTATGCTTGCAATACCAGAGGTATCACTTGCGTGTTGCTGACTATTTTTTTTACACTAGGGCTTTGGGATGGGCTATTCCTGGGATAGAAAAACCTAAACGCATCCCTAAATGAGCGCTGGAGACCTGTACACAGAAACACAACTACACCGCTGTGTGTACTCATTTGGCTGTGGTCTTCTGTAAGGTTCATCAGTCGCGCTTTTCTTTCTTCTCTTAAAAACTTAATTTACTTAATATACCTACTAACTTTAAAATTTGGCGTTGCATGTTATACGAATAAAAACAGAGGTATTATGACATCTTACGAATTATGACATCTTACGAATTTCAAATTAAGATCGAAAATAAGTCGCTAAAGAACGTCATGGTTCGGTCCCAAGTTACACCGGCCGTGGGCACAAGATATTTACATATTATTTCATCCTTTAAATATATTATTATCTTCCGTATAGCTTATCATCTAAGCAAATATTGGTCAAGTGTTCATTTGCTTCCGTATTTAAAAAAACGTGGAAGTTATTGCAATAATTTACGTCTAGAAATGAGCTTTATTTATAATGGAATAAAGCTCAATTCCGCCAATGTTTCTAATGTAGGTAGGTACTATCAGCATTTTTTCCGGTCGTCTATCATTATGGCGAAATACACTATCATCCGAGTGCCAGCAGCCTATCAACTAACATCTCGGGTAGGTATAGAACTTTTCAGTTTAGGTAATTCAATTATTTTTTAATACATACAATCTTACTGGAACAGTATTTTTTTCCGGGATAAAAGTAGCCTATGTACTATTCTTAACTATAATCTATCTGGAACAATTTTTTTTCCGGGATAAAAGTAGCATAATAATATGTACTTTTCCTTACTATCTATCGCTGTGCTAATTTTCATGCAGATCCGTTTAGCCGTTTGGGCGTGATAGAATAAAAAACCCACATCCATCCAAACTAGTTGTAGGATAGTACGTATAGGTAGGATGCCAAGCAAGCATTACTCATGACCTACCTACATGCAAAACCATCGGCATCGTAATCTAAATACGCCGATTAATTTTAATAAATCCAAATGTAATCTTTTTGATCTTTGTAGTTTTAGTTGTGCGTAGATAGTCTGTCAGGGCAAATGATTTTATATTTATAAGTACTAGCAACCCGCCCCGGCTTTATTTAAAAAAAACACCCTCTTAGGGATAGCTTTTTTTACTTTACAAACATACAATTAACGGACACAAATTACACTCAGACTCAGAACAACTCTTTGTGGGTCACACATAGTTTTGTCCTGTGTGGTAATCGAACCCACAACCTCGTGCAAAGCAGGCGCATACTGCCGCCACTGGGCCATCAAGGCAGTCAAAAGTCTCTGTGTAGATAATTCAGTCAATTGAGCGGTGTAAACCCGTACTCACACACAGGAACACAATTAAACCGCTGTGTGTAGTAATTTGGCTGTGGTCTTCTGTAAGGTGGAGGTCTTTATGCCATATTCGTGCTTGATGGCATTAGCCTAGTAATATTCACTGTAGAAGGTTAGTTAACTTAGTAATAATATAGTTATTGAAGTATTTATAAGTAAACAAGTTATTGCCGGTGGCTCCGCCCGTGTAGATGTCGTTTATCTCGAGAAGTACTCTATGTCCATCTCCAAAATACCATCTATCTCCTTAAATTTCAATACGAGCCGTTCAGGCGTTTAGTCGTGAATATAAGAAACATTCATACTTACACATAAACATACATAGAAAAAAACAAGAGTTACTTAGGCATTTATAATATTAGTATAAATAAGTCCTCGGAGAACAGTTGAGATGACAGTCAATGTATTCGAGGTCACCCAGTTTTATTTTCCTACACTGTTATAGTTATTTAACATAAGTAGGTAGGTATAAAGTATATGCAATGTTTTCAGTATCTCTTCCTGACTTGAATCTAGTACCTACGTAGAATTGCCTGGCATGTAGGTCTAGTGAATAGTGACCCTGACTGGCCTGACTGCTAAGCTAAATGTTTGTCTCGAGTCAGGATGTAATTTTTGTTCGTAAATTGTATGTTTGCAAAGTCCTCCGTGATACAGGACTTGTAACTTGTACTTGACCTAGTGAGAAAGAAAAAACCTTGCATAAACAAAGTGTTCCAACAGTAGGTATTAGTTACAATCTACAATACCTACGAGGGTGCGTTTTTAAGTTCGCGGAATGGAATAGAAGGGGATGAAATAATATTACAAAATTATTTTTCCTTTTTAATATATTCACCTGAAACCCTAATACATTTCTCAGATCTATGAATTAACTTGTGAATACCTTCATAAAAAAATGTTTTGTCTTTCTCTGAAAAATACGCCGAAACTGCATTCTTCACGTCTTCATCGGTTGAAAATTTCTTTCCTCAAAGCTCTTTTTTCAGATTTGGAAAGAGATAATAGTCGCTGGGAGCCAGGTCTGGGCTATAAGGTGGGTGATCAATGATATCGAATCCCACCTTATGCAAAGCAGCCAACGCAACTCGACTCTTGTGAACAGGAGCATTGTCGTGTAAGAGCAGGACACCTTTGCTCAATTTTCCTCTTCTTTTTTCATCTCGTATCTATGGTATCATACCTTATAGTTGTATTAAGTCTATTAATATTTTTTACCTATCTAATTTATCTAAATAAACAAGCATAGGTACAAGCCTGTTGCCTATGGACGCTTGAAATACTTGCAAATTATTTATTTTGCAAAATATGGGTGAGTAGAGAGTTGGTTCATAGAGTATTTCTATCACTATATAATTTTGACCTTACGGCATGACATACAAAAATTATAATGAAAACATGAATAATATGACAGTAATTATCATTTAGTATTGGATCCCTTCTATGCCTTAAAACTGTGGATTAAAGTGGAATAAGGAATACAGTGGTTTTGCAGGGCAGTGTCGGATTATCGAATTTGTCGTATTAAAAGGTACTCTATTATTAAATATTTGTAGCATTTTTGCTATGCAATCAGCTCAAATATACTTAAATATTACCTAAAGCAATGTGGAAAAAGACGAGCCCGGAGCAGGATCTCGGATAGCACAGTTGATAGTGCGCTGGGCCGGAACCCGAGAGGCGCAGGTTCGAGTCCTGCTCCGGGCTCGTCTTTTCCCACATTGCTTTAATATTTAAGTATACAAGGTACTCTTTGAAAAAATCCGGACTATAAAAAAGGGGTCTTAGGCGGTAGTCAACAATCCGACAAATTCGATACCGCTCTACAAACTTTATTGTCAGATTACCGGGGTTCCACTGTATATTTCAAAAACCCCTTTTTACACTTAAATGGTTGATCGAGAAGGAAATAAATTATCCTTGGATCTACCAGGGGAGCCTCGAAGGTGGATCGGTGCGTGACCAGAATCAGCAGCTCATCTAAGGAACACATCCCACATTCCCCCCATCTACAAGGATACCTATGGACTTGCATTAACTATTAGGTACTACATATTTCTCTTTGTAATTACAACCAAGAACTGATGACTTACCTAGAATTATTGTCGTTAGAACGATATGTAAACAGATTGGAATTAAAACAAACTATGAGTCGTATAAACACGGATAGCGTCGTCCGCGACAATGATTCAAGGACTAAGTAAATATTCAAATTAAATGTTCATTTGCATCATAAAGGTAAATTACAGACGTTTTATAATACGGGTGCCTACCTACCTATGTACCTACATAATATGCTCGAGATATTATAGGTATAGATTAGGGTTTATGGTTTCTAGAGGGTTTTGTTTTAATTCCTAATTCTTTATTGTACACACACACAAAAGAACATTACAATATTGGTACCTACAAAGAAAATATCATGTACAAAGGCGAGCTTAACTCTTTCTTAAGTTTTCTACCAGCAAACCTCAGAGTGGTTTTTTTAAGTTCAGATTCCGAAGTTTAGACGTGGATTCCTGGGAATGTAGGCACCAGATCTTGAGTTAGGCTCATCATACCATCGAGGAGGGCAGCGTTCCTGGTACACCCGGACGCTGTTACTGGGAATGGAGCCCGCGTACCGCGGGCAGCCGCTGGTGTAGATTAACAGGGGGTTTTAATCGGTATGCCGGCCGCCTACCACCTTTAGGCCCGAGAGTCCGACATACCTGGCTCGCTTCTCCGAGCGGGGGGGTATGCGTAAAGCATTTCCTCTCTACAAAAAAAAAACTAAAAGCTAATCATACCTAAATCTAGTAGAGCTTATAATTGCTTCACATTCACGATCGCTCATATTCCAGCACTGAACCTAACAAGTGATTAAGAAGCGTACGAATACTTACCTAGATAGGTGCTTAGTTGTTACCAACCTACCTTTGAAAATAAACAATCGTAAAATAAGATACAAAAGAGACATAAATAATACTTAATTTATTGTACAACCAACACGATAATACCCAAATTAAACTTATGAGAAAAATGCAAAACAAAACAATACGTTCCAAAAGATCTACTTTAAAACTACGTAACACCACAAACATAATCTAAAATACAAACGAAACAATGTAAATTTTATCCGTCCTTGACTTTTAGACTATCTGCATTATACCTCCCCACTACGTAGCTAGGTATACGTCGATAGGCGAAGTAAATAAAGCACGCTCAATGCTGACAACGCCATTCTAAGGGGGCTGACGAGTCTACGAACGGTCGGGGCGTCAAGCGGTAGCGATAGCGCTCCATAATTGCTTGGTAACGGAAGTAACACCTATAAACATGTACTTTCTGTATTGAAAAGAAACTATCATAAAGACTGTTTCAGGCTTACGCTACAATGACTTTAATATTTTCTCAAGATACGCAGTTACTTTCTTTGTACATAATAAAAATGTATCATCAGTTCTATTTCTACTTATGGCTTTGGTTTGGGGATCTGGATCGCCTGTGAAAATTTCGGGTAGCTTCAGGTTACGCCTTTAGGGAACTTATAGCGTTGCTCCTCGCTTAATGGAGATGGTTGAAATCGTGTAATATTTTGTCAGGTTTTTCATCCTTGCACCTCATACATGCCGTACCGTAAGATTCCAGAGGAATTTCTTACCACGTACGATTAGGCTGTGGAATGAGCTTCCTTTCTAGGTTTTCCCAAGAAACTATAGCATGGAGTTCTTCAAGAAAGGAGTTATTATGTTTTTAAAGGGTCGGCAACGCGTGAGTGACACCCCTGGTGTTGCAAACGTCCATACGCTACGGCAACTGCTTACCATCAGGCGGGACGTATGCTTGTTTGCTACCTTGGTAGTATAAAAACTGTAAAATCCTTAAAAATATTAAATGATTTCGACCCGTATAATATTTAAGCCTTACAGAAGGCTAGCTGGTCTGTAAGTTTGTTTGTCACTTTAGTAGTAGGTAGCTATATAAAACAAAAATGTGGTGATAGTAGGTAACAGCCGCGCAGATCGATAGTACTGCAAGGTTAAGCAAACTTAACTTGCTTATTTATCGCTTTACGTGCTTTCTGAAGCTCGGCGAGAGATTAGACGCAAAAATAACGGCTTTCGTGCTTTACGAAGCACGGAGAAGTCTCGCTTGTATTTAGAAAATGGTCATCAATCAACGGTCCGATTCTGACAATGTTGATTTACTTGAAAAGCTGTCTGACTGCATGGTTTTTAACTGGTTATCCCTTCGTTTACCCCTGCGCAGGGTTCGATTCCCACACGGGACAAACATTTCTGTGATCCGCAAATGATGGTTTCCAGTCCAGGTGTACTGAGTCCTAATTGTGTGTTTGTAAAGTCCCTCGCGATCTATTGTTAATTTCTTGACAGAAGTACCTAATATCTATAGTTATCCCGATCGAATCATACCCGCGACCTTTTAATCAACAATCGTAATTGATTCACTTTAATTGATTGACTGCCTCGGTAGTCCAGTGGGTGCTGTATGCGCCTGCTATGCACGAGGTTGTGGGTTCGATTCCCACACGAACAAAACTTTGTGTGACCCACAAAGAGTTGTTCTGAGTCTGGGTGTAATTTGTGTCCGTTGATTGTATGTTTGTAAAGTCCCCCGCGACACAGAGCTTGTTCTCTAGTGCGGGAGTTGTCTTAAAAAAAAAATAACAAAAACAAACCATCATTAAACTTCATATATTTATTGAACATTTCATTTTGTCTTTTATACCTATAACAAACAAATTTGTTTCACATATTGTTCGAATATCACATTTTTAAATAGTATGTCCATAGTATAAAAAGTATGTAGTAGAGAAACTTCTTTATAGTTACGCAAAAGCCAACAAATAAATACCTACAGCTAGTGATGAGTTTCTGTCCGGCGTTTTAGACATTTATTGGGCAACTACGGATTTACGTCCAAAACTCCCGGACTGAAATCCATCACTACCTACTTACAGCGCGTTTTAACCTGCATGCTCCTTCGATGGGTTGTCACAGCGCAATAATATAATCAATATAATAAAAGACCTTTTAATTGTAAATATGCAAAAGGTATTATAAGTAGGTACCTCGTATTATTATTGTCATTATATAAAATTATATTTAAATAATCATCATCGCATCAGTTCATCGCAACTACTATTGGTATACCAATACTAGTTGCGATAAACTGATCGAAGCCGACAGTGCGCACACCGGCAAGCGTACCGCCCACAATGTTGCCATCCCGTACGTTGAGCGGTAGGTATTTAAATGGTCATTTTAGTGCAGTTCCTTTACTACTTAATTATTTATACTATGGTATGTCTTTCATAATAATAACTTTAATACTGTTCTTGAATAGGTAACATCTCCGTCAGGAATCTTGTGTTAGTGCCCATATCTTCACTGATTTGTCCTCACTAGCTGTGATTAGAGTTTTGGAGATCTCGTCGAAATACACGTTGTTTATTGAGACTGAAACCAAAAATACCTTAACTATAGGTAGGGTGCCATATCGAGCACGGCACGTATCGAGTTATAAAGGAGATATAAATCATATTATTATATCTCCTTTATAACTCGATATCCCAGGGCTACCGTAGTATAACACAAGATATTGGAACCGTTCCATGACATTCTTATAGCGAAATATTATTTGCCATCGTGAATGGCAATTTGATAAGTGGACGACATTATTACATAAACCCTAAAATCCAAATTAAGATCAAACATAAATTTCTAAAAGTATGCCCTAGTATTTCAATAATAACAAGATAATAATAATAAGATATATTTTCTCTTCACAAATGGTGCTTGCTATAATACATCTTATAGGTACAATGATACATTCAACCTTCCATAGACAACGATAACTGCTTATCATGACTATACCATCAGGATTCTTCATGTTTGCCGCCAATAATAATTATGTTTGGAATAACTTACAATCATGTGCAATGTGTGATCCAGTCTGGGTGACAGTGAGCATGTTCCATTGTAGCAGAGAGCCGTTGCTTCCTCCGAGCCACAGCACGCTGGTCCCGTCCCAACAGAGTGACGTCACAGGTTCAGGTAAGTGTTTCTGATACACCTGTTAGTAAACATACCAAATAAATTATGAAAAGGTACATTTAAAAAGTTACCGACATAGCTCCAAGAATTGCTTCAATTAAGTGGCAATGGGCAGGGCACATAGCTCGCAGAACCGATTGCCGTTGGGGCAGAAAGGTTTTAGAGTGGCGAACACGAGCTGGAAGACGCAGCGTGGACAGGCCTACAACAAGGTGGACCGACGACCTGGTAAAGGTCGCGGGCAACCGATGGACAAGGTCAGCTCTGGACCGAATAGGGAGCCGAATGTCCAGCAGTGGACGTCTTTCGACCCTAGTAGTATAAAAAAAGGCGCCAGTGCTTATCGTTTATCCTAAAAAAAACGTTTTCCTATTTCAGGATTAACCATAATCAAAACTCCCATGTGTTACAAGATATAGGGTCGAAAAGGCTATATGTATTACTCTTGGTATTGCAAGCATCTATAGCAGAGGTTCTCAAACTTTTTTTTTATACTACTTGGGTGACAAAACAAGCATACAGTCCGCCTGATAGTAAGCAGTTACCGTAGCGTATGGACGCTTGCAATACCAGGGTATCACTTAGGTGTTGCCAACCCTTTTCTTTACACAAGGGCTTAAAGATGGGAGTGTGTTGGGATAGAAATACGTTTCTTTCAAAACGCATCCCTAAACGAGCGCTGGAGACCTGTACTCACACACAGGAACACAACTACACCGCTGTGTAGTTATTTGGCTGTTTGCTTTTTTTTTGTTTGTTTGTTACGATTTAACTCAAAAAATACTCAAATGATTTTTAAATTCTTTCACTAGTAGAAAGCTACATTATCAGCGGGTAATATAGGCTACATTTTATTAATTGAAATTACGAGATCTCTAAGAAAACTAAATAAATGTCCACCCGTGCAATGCCGCTAGTGTTAAATATTTTAATTTTTGTGACAATCAGGTCAGAAATATGAACTAAATAATCGATGTTGTGTACTAGATAGGTATTAATTTTAGTGAATTTTCAAATATTAAGTCAGGCTTCGAGAGCCTTAAACCACTTTAACATCTTTAATTTTTGTCTGGGCCCCTTTCACGCCCACTTTGAGAAAGTCTGGTCTGGCTATGGAATCTACTAACCTAAGTTGTATAAAATATTTGTATTTACTAGAGTCTAGACTTATGTCTATTTATAGGTACAGATTCCGTACATTTAAACTGTCTATATCAGAGATAATTTATGTGTCATTATTTAAAGTACTTGGTCCGTAAAATTATGCTCTTTTTTACAAACTTGTTTGCACAATATAAAATAATTATATTTTGGTCGTTACTATTATATAAATATTATGTTCTTTACCTTGAAAATGGTTACGTTAAAGTATCATAATTGTGATCTAATCAAACCACTTTTCTTATGGGATGAAAGGTCCTAGGCATTAAACAAATGTGACTAGTCTTTGCCACAGGGGGTGTTCCAAGGAACTGTTTGACCCAGCCTTCGTCACCTTTCTATCAATGTACGAACAGCTAAGTTGGCGCTCGAACTTTAACTCACAGAATGTTCATTTATTTATTTAACACTAGCTGTTGCCTGCGGCTCCGCCCGCGTGGATGTCGGTTATCGCGATAAAAAGCCTATGTGCTATTCCAGACTATAATCTATCTGTGTGCTAAATTTCATCCAGATCCGTTCAGTATTTATAGCGTGAAAGAGTAACAAACATCCATCCATCCATACTCACAAACTTTTTCATTTAAATAAATAAACATTTCGCAAGATTGAACATGGTATACGGGTAAATAAAGTGACACAGTGTAGTACAGTCATAAAATATTTTAGTGAAGCAATTTTTTCCGATAAGATCAAAATCAATAAAATGTCGAGCGCCAACTTGGCCGATGGTACCACCCAAACGTATCACCTGGAAACGATTTCATACAGCACGGTTCTATCCTCCCTGACTGATCCTTCCGACAATACACTCGCCCTCTATTACATAGAACCTAATATAGCTGTCGAAACGTAAATGCCATACATATCTACCATTTCGGGTGAAAACGTAAGTTATATGCATATCGTTGAACGAGCGAGCAAATCGAGCAAAGTTCTCCGAGTCTACTGGAAAAATCCAGCGTTTGTATGTATGCAGTATGTAGGTACAAATGTTCATTCGACGATAGCTAGCGTACCGTTAGCCGGAACTTCATAAAATGTAGTAGGCAAATTAATAAAATAAAAGTATTTTTTATTTTGAACATACCCCAAATCGGTCATAGGTTTTGCCGAGATATACATACAAAGCAAAGTAGGTACCTATGTGAAAGTTTACTTACAGAATGCAGCACGCTAAGATCAGTGACAGTAATATCTCCATCATCGCTCGCTGTGACCACTCTATCGCCAGGCAGTACGTAGCAGACGCCAGCGACCGGCGACGAGTGTACACTTATCTTGTTCACGAGCTCTCTTGTTGTGTAATCCCAGATGAATACCTCACCGTCACTCGTCACGGCGATTATGTCGATTTTGTGTCGGTGACGCCTGTGAGTAAAGTTGATTTGATTTATAAAAGCGCTGCACGTGTAGACTAGACACGTGTTCAACGCGCCTAGAGTTTTGAGTTCGAAGATAGTATAAGGAAGTCTCTATATAGTGAAGACACTGACTCACATATTAAAATAAATGCCTACCGTTGAATACCAGGGTGCACTGCCTGCTACGTAGCCAGGCCACACTTTTTGCTAACTGAATAGGCGATAGGTATTTATTTTGACATATTGCGGCAGTGTCCTCACTATATATAGTTTTCCTTACATTATGATTCAAATCCCACACGAAACAAAACTTGTTCCGAGACTTCCAAGACTTTCAGTCCAATTCAATGTGTACTTTTTATCAGTCAATTGTATGTCTGTAAAGTAAATTCCCCGCGAAACAGGGCTTGTTCCCTAGTACCAGAGTTGTCAATAAAAGCAGAGTAGCATCTTCTATGTTTATTTGTACTCCTAATTATCATACTGAAATGTCTTCAAGAAAGGCAAAACCCGTCTATAGTTATTACTTTGTCGAAATTTTATATAAATATCCACTAGCTGACCCAGCAAACGTTGTTTTGCCATATAAAGTAAAAATAATAATAACGCTATTAAAAAATAGGGGTTGATCGTAGAGGGGTGAAAATGAAGAGTTGTATGTATTTTCGTATGCTGTATCATAAAAAATAAAAAAAATTGTCTAATAAATAAAAAATTAGTGGTGGACCACCCTTAACATTTAGGTGGATGAAAAAATTATGTTGTCCGATTCGCAGAACTAAGCGATATGCACACAAAATTTCACGAAAATCGGTCAAGCAATTTCGGAGGAGTTTAATTACAAACACCGTGACACGAGAATTTTATATATTAGACGTATCTACTTAGTTAGTGGCCAACCAGGTATATGCCTCTATCGTGTTTAATGACTGTTAACAGTCAGGACCGATTTTTAACGTGCCCTAGCACGGAGACGCTCAGATGCAATACTACTATATAATCATACTCGCTGTGCGGTAAACGACCAGTGGGTTAGGCATCCAAGGCATTCCAAGGGCGCGGTAACCCTATAGATAGGTGACCTTATACTGGTATTTCATCTGAGCGTCTCTGTATTTAGGAAGGCACGTTAAAAGTCTGTCCCGACTGTTAACAGTCGTTACATCGCGGCAGAGGCCTAAATATGTGCGATCTACATTACTCTGTCACCAGGTTGGCCACTAACCAAACGATAAGAAGAAGATTACTTGCTTAAAGATTACTATTTACCTGTATGTTACGTTGGTAACTTTCCCATCGTGGTCGAACTCGGCTTTAAGTCCGCGTAGAGCCTGTCCGGTCTTGCCGATGTTGCCCCACACACGCACCACACCATCCCATCCACCAGATATGAGAAGATGTTCTAAATAAACAATATTATTTTAGTTACTAGTTGCTACCTATGGCTTCCATCGCTCACGTTTATTCTTACTGCCCTACTCTCCTTGGATTGTAATAAAAATAATGTCCTTCTAATCGTATTTCGGTCACGGCGGCTAATCTCAACGGAGAATAGCCATCTCCGCGGGAAATATTATAGAAACAAACACAAGTGCACTCTTTATTCCCTCACTCTCATAATCCTAAAATATAATAAAAAAATAAAAAAAAAATAAAAAAAATTTATGTATTGGGTGTGGGGTGGTAAACCCAATTCGGGATACATTTATGATGCCATGTGTGAGGCTAGAAAAGTCTTCAAATCTCGTTTGAAATGGTGCCAAGATCATGAGGATCAAATTAAAATGGACATTCTAGCTTCGCATCATTCAAGAAATGACTTCCGTAGCTTTTGGAAGTCTACCAATAAATTAAATAGCAGTCCAGGTATCCCTGTGAGCGTTGGTGGCGTTAGTGAGCCTGTGAAAATAGCTGAACTTTTTAAAAATCACTTCATTATAAAGTCTCCCTTAGGACCCTCTCAGTCACTGCTCGATGTTGAGCCCGGCATGGTACTAAGGGTGAAAATTAAATGTAACGATATTGCGCAGACTATAAGATCTATGTCAAAAGGAAAATCCCCTGGCCATGACGGGCTCAGCATCGAGCACCTAAAACACGCGGGGCCACATATGGCTAGAGTGCTCACAATGCTGTATAACCTCTGTGTAAGCCATAGTTACTTGCCAAGCGATATGATGCGAACATTAGTAGTGCCTATTGCTAAGAATAAGACTGGAGATCTCGCAGATAGCAGTAACTATAGGCCAATTTCACTAGCCACTGTGATCTCGAAAGTATTTGACAGCATGCTTAATAGACAACTAAACAGGTTATTAAGTTTTAATGACAACCAGTTCGGTTTTCGACCTGGTTTGTCTACAGAAAGTGCAGTGTTGTGTCTTAAGCATGCTGTCACATATTACACGCAGCGTCAGACGTCTGTGTATGCCTGCTTCCTCGACCTATCACGGGCCTTTGATTTGGTTTCCTATGACTTGTTATGGAAAAAGTTAGAAGATATGAAGTTACCACTGGAGCTAATTAATGTTTTAAAGTATTGGTATGGAAACCAGACCAATAATGTGCGATGGGCTGGTGCAATCTCGGGGCCATATAGGTTGGAATGCGGGGTGAGGCAGGGAGGGTTGAGCTCGCCTACGCTATTCAACCTGTATGTTAATGAGTTAATTAGCGAGCTGTGCAGTACTAGAATTGGTTGTCACATAGACGGCATTTGCGTAAATAATGTCAATTACGCAGACGATATGGCACTACTAAGTGCGTCGGTTTGTGGCCTTAGAAAACTAGTGGCTATATGTCAAAATTATGCCGAAACACATGGCCTGAGGTATAATGTTAAAAAGTCTGAGGTCATGGTCTTTGAGGCCGGGGGTAGAAGACATGAAAACATTCCCGCTGTTAGACTCAACAACGTTGAATTGAAAAGAGTTTTTCAATTTAAATATCTTGGTCATATATTGACCCCCGACCTCAATGATGACCTTGACATTGAACGAGAACGGAGGGCGTTGTCAGTAAGAGCGAACATGCTGGCCCGCAGGTTTGCACGTTGTACACTAAGTGTAAAACTCACGCTCTTTCGAGCCTATTGTACAACTTTTTACACATGCAGCCTGTGGGCTAGATATACTCAAAGATCTTACAACGCTCTCCGAGTTCAATATAACAATGCATTTAGGGTGTTGGTGGGGCTGCCCCGCTTCTGTAGCGCATCGGGTATGTTCGCGGATGCGCAAGTAAATTGCTTTTACGCAACCATGCGTAAAAGGTGTGCATCCTTGGTGCGCAGGGTGCGGACCAGCTCCAACAGCATCCTAAATATGGTCGCAGATAGGCTTGACTGCGCATATGTGAACCGATGTTGTGCCATCGCTTATGGGATGTAGCAAGGTTGGGCCATGTGTGCGGTTAGGTTTTACCTGTAACATGTATTATATTGTATATTGTTATCACTAGTTTATAAGTACTTAGAATTTTACTAACAATAGTCTTTTAAGTTTGTTTACTAACCAAATGAGTCATGGTCACTTTAATAAATGAAATTATTATTATAATCCGATTGGACGGCAATCCGTCACGACCGGAGAGAGACCAGACATAGGACTAACGGCTTCACGGGCTTTCCGAGGCACGGGTGTGTAAACACCGCCAATTTTCAAACTCCGGGCATCTATTGTGAATTTCTTGACAGAAAAACCCAATGTAAATTTTTGACCCGACCCGGGAATCGAACCTCGTGATCAGCAGTCACACACATCGACCACAGCCACCGAGGTAGTTAAAGGCTTAGATTGTAGCGTGATGATATACATATAGACTTTTATAATTTATAAGCCACATGGGTTGTGACATCACGCAGGGCAAAGCGTCTTCTCTAGTGACGGACGCGCTCGAATATTCTTTTTTTTAATTCAATAAATGGTTAGTTTATATAATCAGTGACAAAGTTATCACTTCTTAAGTAAATCTATTCTAATATTATAAAGAGATTTATAAATTTGAATGTACATAGAAGGTTATCTCAAAAATAATGATCTGATTTTGCAATATAGAAAACCACAGCTAAAAACTACACAGTCATGTAGTTGTGTTCCTAAGTTCTTAGAGATGCATTTTTCTATACCAACAAATAGGTAACAAATTTTCGGGTTGGCATTGCAAGCACATTGCAAGCATTTTTTATACGTTAGGCTATCGCTAACTTAGCATTAGGCGGGCCGAATACTTAGCTGCTAGCCATTAGTATAAATGAAAAAAAAAAACATTCTCAATTTTGTTACCACAGACTATTTCAAGCTAAAGACCACACAAGACTATTTCACAGTAATAGTTCTTTGACTCCTTTGGTATTATTGTAAACAATGATAAATTAATACAAACAAAGAATCTGCCTACTTTCCATAGATAAGACAAGAGTAAACATGTTTTATTTTTATATAAAATATAAACGTCGTACAAAACATACCTTTGTCCAGCCACAACAAACAGCTGACGGAGTCGTCGTGCGCACGGAAACTTTCCACTACCCTTCCGTACTCCACATCGTACAAGTAACTATAACAATATAATATAATATTATTTACACTAATATTATAATGTCGAAAGATTTGTATTTTTGTATGTAACGAATAAACTCAAAAACTACTCGACTGATATCAAAAATTCTTTCACCATAAGAAAGCTACATTATCAGCGGGTAACATAGGCTATATTTTATAAAAAATATTTACGCGATAAATGTATAGATGAGAGTGTGTATACATGAATAGAGGAGAGGATATCTGTGCTCAGAAGTGAGACATATTATATTATTACATTATATAATAAGTAAATAATGTGTTATAAATAAAAAAAGAAAAAAAAAAGATTATTTTGTCTTTACAAGATCTAAGTAGGTATCAACAATAAAATTGTAATATAATGGTTTCAAGACAAAACAGGACCTAGTTCAGCGATGAGTACCTAATAAATACAAACAAATCACACACAATGTTGTTAACCAAATGATTTCTCATCTGCTAACGGTGAAAAACATATGAGAAAACCCACATGCATTATAAGAAATTGTAAATGTATGCCTGTTCCACTCCGCATTGAGCACGCGTGGGCATTAAGGACTCTCTCAGCTCTCTTAATAAAGAGAAGACCCGTGCCCGAAGTTGTTGACATGTATTATGTTATATATCGATGGCCATCGTAAATGTATTACCAGAGACGTAGGGCACTATACTAGAGAGCAAGCCCGACTGGGGAAGGACCTCCACCATACAGAAGGTCACAGCCAAACAACCACACACAGCGGTGTAGTTGTGTTCCAGAACAGGTCTCCAGCGCTCACACAAATGATACCTCTGGTAATGCAAGCGTCCATAGGCTACGGTAACTGCTTAACATCAAGCAGGCCGTTTGCTCGTTACCAAGGGGTAAAGTTTTATTTTTATAAATAATATATAAGAATATTTACATTTCATTATCCCAGGAACCAATCGCAACAGTATTATCATCAACCATCACGCAAGAGCTCAAAGGAGTAGAGCTAATAATAACACTTCTAATTTGCTTCCTCTGTACAGTATCATATACTTTCAAAGTCCCATCTTTTCCCACCGAGATAACTCTATTACCCCTCCGAATAGCACATTTTACAGCTTCTTTATGTAATTGTAATACATCAATACATTCCATTTTGTAGCTAATATTGTCAGTAAAAGATAAAGATTTGGCAATCCGTGGTGTTATTTTTTTTACGTGTGGTTTTGTGAATAGTTGTTTTGGCACTTGTCCAAATTCCATAATTTGCACTTCTAGTGCGTGCCTGTCGTTCATATCGTAAATACATTCAAGATTCACAGCGC
The DNA here is from genome assembly GCA_947095525.1 of Trisateles emortualis. Lineage (NCBI taxonomy): Eukaryota > Metazoa > Arthropoda > Insecta > Lepidoptera > Erebidae > Trisateles > Trisateles emortualis. The sequence goes on along the minus strand of OX352732.1, from coordinate 16,527,090 downwards.
CCTCGTAGCACACGTGGTGGAATACTGGAATTAAAATGTTTAGGTATAAATATGTAGGGTGATCATTTATAGGATAAGAGCGAGCGGCATTTTAATGTCATGTACAGGCATGCGATATTGGGTGCCTTTATAATTTTATCGTTTATTTATTAGGAAAGCAAAATTCATGCAATTGTATGAAGACGCTTTGAAATTTTTTGACAACGGTAACTTTGACGGGAAATTTAAAAGCACGATTCTATTCAATTTTTGTTTATTTGTATCTTTTTTTTAAAGATAACTTCTGTACTAGGGAACAAGCCTGTGTCACGGGGGATTTTACAAACATACAATTAACAGACAAAAAGTAAACCCAGACTCAGAACTATTTGTAGATCACACAATTGTCTGACCGAATATGGATCAAACTCACAACACTGCGCGGCGTGTTGTGGTAAATGGCAAGTACCTTGTTAACCACTTAAGCCACTGAACCAACCGTGCAGTCGATATGTCTTAATTATATTGAGTATTATTAAAATTTGCACACAGAGTAAAATTCACGCATGCAGGATTAATAATAATAATAAATAATAATAATAATATTTTTTTATTTCTCTCGTTAAGGTACATGGGTTTGTAATTTAACAATAAATAAACTAAGTACCGCATAATCTTGGACCTTAGCAAGAGCTGGAGTTTGTACTGGGTTCGAAACCCGTGTTACAAATCTCCAGGCTCTCTCCTTAAGGAATTAAAGTAAAGATGCAGTTGTTAGTAATTGTACATGTTACAAACTTGGTGTACATAAGAAAAATTATAGTAGAAAACAAAAATAAAGGAACATTAAAAATAAGTGAACAGCGTGTGTGTGTATGTATTTGCGTGTATATGTGCGTGTGTGTGTGCTAGTGTGTGTGTGTGTGTGTGTGTTTTGTATGTAAGTCAGCAAAACATAGTGTTACTTCATAGTGACAATGATATTTTCGGTCCCTGCATAGTCCAAGTCTTTCAGCCAGTCAATGACTGCTTTTTTACATTCAGTCTTACTCATTGGGTATATATTTAAGATTTTGTTTGCCTTGTTGTACAATTTAGATTGGTCCGCATTTTACAAATTGTTTGCGTAAATCATAAGAAAATACACATGCGTAAATAAAATTAAATCCGCATGATACTAAAAACGCTTTTAGTCAAGTCGCTGTGCTCCTCTCTACCGCTTAGATTCTATGGATTGTCATTCGTCATCAAATTTTAATGTTGACCTTGTAAATCATTATTACATGAGCACACTGACTCAGTACCTATACATGCGGAAGACAGGTGCCGTCATTTTAGTTTAAAATGTTTATCTGTCATTCACATTCACGTAAACTAATCAAGACACGCATACTATTCTTATACAGTACCTACTACGATAAAATATGTGCACATCGGCAATGTCTATCATTTACAGAAAAATGAACACATCTTGTTATCAAATAAAGAGTTGTTACAAACACATAATAGCATATATATGATCACAGCCGTCACACATTGGAGTAGATATTAGACTACATGTTTGCATAATAAATATGTTACATTTTTATTTCCTTTTTTAATTACTTCCGCAGTAAGGATCAAGTCATGTCTAACTAGAGACTGCACAAATACCATTCTCGGATACAAAATACGCCCAGATTGAGCACAAGATTTGTAACTCACACAATTTTAAACTTTTTTTAAACTCGGCGTAGTTTTAGTGGCAAGGTAGGTACCCTTAATAATAAATAAATATTATATTAATTAAGTCCATTATGTAAGGGTTACAAATAAATCACGACTATTACGGATGTGCAAAATTTATTTAGTAGTACTGTACACACACTAAAACTGTAATAATTAAACATCACGTTCTAAAATAACATTGTATTATGATTTATCTTTCAAAAAATGTATAAAGAACAATCTCCATTATGTAAATCACGACAAATTTAAACACAAGGTCATTTTATTATCACCGCTTGTATGCAAATAAGCTAATAATAATAAATACACAAACCATTGTTAGCCTTAACAGCGTCTTCACCTCTCTGCTTGTACCCAAATATAAGGTCGATCCATAAATGCAAATGTCTACAAACATATTCCGACTCCAAGGCTTCCCTGAGTTTCATCACAAAATCTTCCGGCGACTTGGCCCAAGGAGGTAGACTCACGTTGTTCACTTTAGACCCATCGTGACGTTCACCAAAATTTATTTCGTATTTATTAACCAAAAAGTCTCCTTTCCCTTCTGTGTCGTAAAATTCGGGAACTAATTCCTACAAAATAATAAAAAATAAGTAGAATACTAATAATAATATCCTACTATAGTTAATTGGACATATTGGTAATAATCAATTGATTTACCATCTGCTAATAGTGTAGGAAAATATATAGTGAGGATACCTAGAAATATATACAAATATATAAGTATGTTTATCTGTTGTTTGGTTGCCATAATATCACAGGCTCTGCCGTGTTTAACGCTAGTCTTTCGAACGAAAAAGAGGGTCAGAGCTATACACGCCATATAGCTCCATCCTTCTTTCTCGCTTGAACTACTCACGGTTTAACACGTCACGGTACGGTCCTTGTGGCAGTGTGTAAGTTGTCGAAGATATAGACTAGGATATAGTTATTCATAACCATAATTACATAATTCACACCTTAGTTAAATTTATTGACTAATCTATTCTTGAGCTTAATCTTTCATTGCATGTTATAATGTTATATTTGCAACATATATTATGGAATAATTTAGAGGTCATTTACAAACAAAACAAATGTCATACTTTAGAGGTTACTTGCAAAATGTAAAAATATGTTATTCTTCTTAGCGTGTCGATGGCAATCTAAATTGTGTCAGCCCAGAACCTAGCTACAAGTTTTGCATTTTCAGTAGCGTCCATAAGCTCCTCTAAGGTGCAGGCATAAAATATATTAGTTAACGGACACATAAACTGCATCTAAGTAGAGATGGTCTTTCAAACTATCAGCCTTTGTATCAATTAATCGGCCTGTGTCAGTATATACGCCTGTATATCTATCTCTGTCTGTCCCAAAGGGATAGGCAGATACAGATTACCTATGCCAGAAATATTTCTATAATGTTTAGGGTATATACCTAGCACCTAACATGTAACCAAATTACAAATAAATATTTCTATGAATAAATATTTTTATTTGAAAGTCATTCAATACTCAATACTTTATTGCATTCCACATATTTTATAAGGTGATAAGTTAATACAAAGATAAGTTTCAACTGTGGACCCTTTCGAGCACAGCATGGTGTAGAAGAGAGGAGGAAGGGCGCATAAATACCTATTATTAAAAAAGGTCTGTACTATATTGTCTGTACCTTAAAATCCGACATATTTCTTAGACAGTTGTTATAAACATCTCTCACTGAATTGAACATTCTGTCAGGGTGATCAAATCTTCCATTTTGTAAACATAGCATGTATTTGGGATATTTCCGAACCTGAAAACATAGATCAATATTAATATTACAACTTCAACTGTTATTTTTAAATATTATCTAAAAGAACAAGACCTGTGTCTCGGGGGTCCTTACAGCCCAAAGTCCACTTAGACTCAGAACAAACCTTTATGGATTACACAACGTTTTGTCCCGTATAATCATTATAGCGTTAGTAATAATTTACCTATGTTTCACCATCTTAATAATAATAATCATAGTCAATGGACTGATTGCCAAGAGCCTCCTAAAGAGGCTCTCGTTAGACGGTTGGATCGTCGGCGCACATCGTGAGGAAACTCCTGTCTCTAGAGCCCTAACCACCGGTAGCTTAGTCCCTGTACCCGATACCGGTGGGCCTCCTTATTTATATTTTTAAATGTATATTTTTTATATAGGTATACAAATATATTTAAAATAGTAACTTTTGTAAACGCAATTTAATAAAAAAAAAAATAATCTAAATAAATTTGACTGCCTTGGTGGTCCAGTGACTGCAGTATGCGTCTGCTGTGCACGAGGTTGTGGGTTCGATGTGTGACCCACAAAGAGTTGTTCCGAGTCTGGGTGTAATTTGTGTCCGTTAATTGTACGTTTGTAAAGTCTCCCTTAAAACAGAGCTTGTTCTCTAGTGCAGGGGTTGTCTTTTTAAAGAGAAAACAATACCACTGGGTAATTATTTGGCTGTGGCCTACTGTCAGATGGAGGACCTTCCCAACCGGGTTTCCTCCATTGTATAGCGCTCTGTCTCTCTTTATTTACATTCAGCAATGCACACTGCACTACTAGCTTAATAAGTATCATAATAAAACTGTTTTCATGATAGTATATGTGATTTGTCAAATGCCATGTATTCGTTCAAGCAGAACATAGAAAAACTCCAAGACACATTCGGCGTAGATATAAAATGCGATAAAGAAACAATGCTAGGGTATTTCGTAATAACCAACCTATACTTCAATAAAGCAAGGTGGCAAGATATTAGAAGATTAGTATAAAATAACTACTTCGACGGTCTTGTGGTTGTTAAGTGCGATTGATGATCACGAAGTTTGGAGTTTGATTCGGGTTGTGGCACCAAATACATTACACTTTATCACGAAAAATCGTTTGTTTTTAAAAAATAATTAAAAATTCCCTGCATTAGGGAACAAGCCCTGTGTTGCGGGGACATTACAAACATACAATTCAAGGACACAAATTACACCCAAACTCTGAACAAACATGAATCATATAAAGTTTTACAAACATTTATTAATCCATAGTTTTGTCCCGAGTGGGAATCCAACCCACACAGACAGGGTCACTAACCATTAGACTAACAGGCCAGTCTAGTAAATAATATATAGAATATATACATATATTTAACAGGTCTCTAGCGCTCCTTTAGGGATGCGTTTTGAAAGAAACGTATTACTATCCCAGGGATACTCTCATCTTATCATCCTTGGCGTGATCGAATGGGTTGGCAACACGCAAGTGATACCTCTGATATTGCAAGCGTCCATAGGCTACGGTAACCGCTTAACATCAGGCGGGCCGTATGCTTGTTTGCCACCCAAGTAATATAAAAATGTCTTCCTAACAGAATTTCGGCCGGCCAATTTGGACAGCCACTAGCCATCTGCACGGGGGATATTACAGTGCACAAGTGTGTGCGCAAACAAAGGAGAACTCTTAATTCCTTCACCCTTATAATTAATGACCGTTTGAGTCTGTGAATTGTATGTTTGTTAAGTCCCCCGCGACACAGGGCTTGTTCCCTAATGCGGGAGTTATCTCTTTAAAACAATAAACAAAAATAATATTGTACATATACTAGATGTATATGTACAATATTATTTTTGTTTATTGCCTGCGGCTTGGCCTACGTTTCTGTCGGTTATTGCGATAAAAAGTATGTGCCTCCCCTATGTGCTTCCCCAAGACATCATCTATCTCCTTGCCAAATTTCATTAAAATCCGTTAAGCCGTTGAGTAGTGAAAGACAACAGACGGAGTCAGTTTGGCATTTATAATATTAGTAGGGATTATTAAGATACTTTTGATTATTACTGCTATATCTATCGAGCGTATACATCTCGCGTGCACGTGCACTAAAAACAAGTTTATGATATAAAACCCTTATACATACAGACCAAGTGAAGCCATTTACACAAATGGCTGACATTGGCATTGTGTTAATGTAAATCAGCATAAAAAACACACTGGTTATGCAAACATTGTTAATACTGCTAACACATAGGTACAAATATTGTCGTTCTTTATTTTATTGTTATAAAGATAAGTTTATTTTACTCGGCTCTGGCTCGGTGGGGAATTAGTAGTTTCGAATGTCGTAGTGAGGTGAGAGGTCCCGAGTATATTACATATTTTTATTTTATTATAAAATGTCCCGACTTGCACGCAAGAGGTGCGAGTTCGATCCCGGGCGGCAGTACTATAAATTTCACTTTGTGAAGTTTATATGTACTAATCAAATGATTCGCCATCTGCTAACGGTGAATAAAAAATATCGTAAGGAAATACACATGTCATAGAAGAAATTCTAAAGACATGTCTGATTCACCAACCCGCATTAGGCCAGCATGTGTGAATTAAGGTCTGAACCCTCTCTCTCTTGATAGAGGAGAGGAGGCCCGTGCCCAGCAGTGGAACATATATGGGTTGCTATTATTATTATAAAATGTCCCGCAGCTCAGTATGCCTCCTGGCAAAGACCTCCTCTAACAATTTCACTGATTTTTTAAAACTTTTTCTTCATTTGAAACCTACTGTTAATTTATTTGCTGCACAATTAGTTCAGTGGCTTAAGTTGTCACCTCGCTATTTACCACTGCGCGGCGTGTTGTAGGTTCGATCCCCACACGGGGCAAAAATTGTGCCATCCATAAATGGTTGTCCCGGGTGTATCTTGGTGTTCGGTAATTGTATGTTTGTAAAGTCCCCCGAAACACAGGGCTTGGAGACATATGCGGGAGCTGTATTATAAAAACAAGAACAATACTTACTAAATAAAACAACACTAAACCCGGCGCCGAATAATGCGATCCATATAAAAACTTAGGATCACTCATTTCATGATACCTCTCTTTTAATTTGTCCAGTCTATCAGGATTTAATGCTCCCATGGGTTTGGACAAGTCTCTGAACGTGTCAGCTTTAGTTAAGTCTAGTGTTTCTGATGTATAGTCTGCAACTACCCAAGGGAATACCGGGTACTGCGTGAGATCATTTTTGCTTCTGTCTGCAAGGCTGAAAATAATATAAAAAAGGATATTATTAGGAGTGAATTACACGAAGAGGTAGATACTAAAGTGCTCATTTTGGGATGCGTTTTTATTGGAACGTTTTCCCGTCTGAGGGATATGTATAACTCGAATCCCTGGTTTTTATTGGGTCGGCCATCAGGCTTGTTTGCCGTCTAAGAAATACCTACTTATTTTAAAAAATCACTAAACATTTAAATTTATTTATATTATTAACAGTTTAATATGTCTATTACTAGATGTTGCCTGCGGCTCCACCCGCGAAGATGTCGGATATCGCGGTAAAAATTACCCTATTGGTGTACAAAAAAGTTCTCTATTCTATCCAATAGCCTTCCAAGGTTATCACCTATCTCCTTGCCAAATTTCATTAAGACCAGTTTCACCGTTTATTCATGAAAAAGCAACAGACAGACAGAGTTACTTTCGCATTTATATTATTAAACATACTCATATACTATCAAATACATCGATAACATTTATCAACGATTAATATAGATAAAAAGCTGATATCTGCCATCGCTGGATGACATAATGTTAGGAATAATAGGATAAGCATATGAGCATGACATCATGCAAAACATCCTGCTAATATCTAACATAACACTGGTATGTTTATGATTAAGAGTTGTAGTAACTTATATGGGTACTTATGTAGGTGGTGTTTTGACTGCATCAGCTTGCTAGCTATCATACTTGTGTTTTACAAAAGATTGTAACTATCTGGCGATTAAAAACTATAATCTATCTTTATGTCAAATTTCATCCAGACCCGTTAAGCCATTTTGGAGTGATTGGGTAAAAAACATCCGTACATACATCAAAACGAATCAAAAGTTAAGTATAAGATTCTTGGAAAACAATACTTATTTTGCCTGGCTTGGCCTGGAATCGAACCAGTAACCTTGTCATCAGCAGTCGCATTAAAAATGATGTCATCCTTACTAATATTATAAATGTAAAAGTTTGTGAGTATGGATGGATGGATGTTTGTTACTCTTTCACGTAAAAACTACTGAACGGATCTGGATGAAATTTAGCACAGAGATAGATTATGGTCTGGAATAACACATAGGCTACTTTTTGCAGCGATAACGACATCCACGCGAGCGGAGTCGCAGGCAACTGCTAGTATTAAGTAAATGAAACTCATTTCTATATGAATGACAAACCTAGTAAAATGATATGATAAAACAAGCACTTGATCGTTATTTTCATTGATAAGTACGATATACGAAGATAAAATATTGATTTAGTTAGCGGCAGGCATTACTATACCAGTTTGCCAGTGAGTTATATGTCGATGTTATCATTACGTAGCTCCTATATTAACAACTAGAGGCGCGACTTCGTCCGCGTGGTAATTTGGAATATTTTCCCCGATTTTGCAACATATCTCACAACTGCTCCGCTCCTATTGATCATACCGTGATGTTATATACCCTATAGCCTTCCTGGATAAATGCACTATTCAACAAAAAAATATTTTTTCTACTCGAACCAGATTTGACGTGACTACGATTTAATGTCGTAAACTTACGTCAAATCCCATACATTTTCTTTTTTGACTTTTCCTTTCGACTATCGCTTATGCCACTTGTCTAGAGGCTCAATACTTTCTGAGATTAGCGCGTTCAACCAAACAAACAAACTCTTCAGCTTTATAATATTAAGTTTAGATAATAGAGAAATAGAGAGTGCCTATATTTGCGCACACTTGTGCACTATAATGCTTAACCGCCGGTGACTTGGACTCTGTTCCCGATACCGGTGGGAACTGCTTTTATATTTTTAAATAGCGGCACGTCCCAGTTTCGCATGTATTTATTTACCTATTTAGTTTACGTAGGGCTCCGTATTTAAAATATATATATATATATATCCTATGTTACCCGCTGTTAATATAGCTTTCTAATGGTGAAAGAATTTTTAAATTTGGTCAAGTAGTTTTTGAGTTAAATCATAATAAACAAACAACAAATCAAATGTTTCCTCTTTATAAATTATAATTTAGAAATGTTATATGTTGTGTGTGTGTTAATGTTATATATATGTAAATAAAAATTTTGTTTTTATTTACATACCTATTTAAAAATAGAATTTGTAATCCACACACGCTGGCCTATTGGCATTGGTGGATCAGCTTCTATCTTACTAAGGATACAAAGGATACAAACCGTAAAATATGCTCTGGTGACTCGGCTTACCGACACAGAGTGGAGGTACATCCCCAGCAATTATGAATCATTGAGTGAATGCTCCTTGCTCATGCGATATTTATAATAAATATAAATCATTAGTATAGATAACATATTATATATTGCATTGTATAAAAGTAGGTACTTCAGTTCGTTTAAATATATACGCACGGTACACACGGCAACGGAGATATGAACACAGGGCCTATATATGAAGATTAAGTTTGTTAAGAAAACCATTGTATATATTTCTGTGGAATTTGGTAACAGAGCCTCTAGACAAGTGGCACAAGTGATAGTCGAATCGAAAAGTCAAAAAATAAAATGTATGGGATTTGACGCAAGTTTACGACTTTATATCGTAGACTTACGTCAAATCCCATACATTTTATTTTTTGACTTTTCGTTTCAACGATCGCTTATGACATTTGTCTAGAGGCTCAGTTCAGAATTAGACTAAACCTACAGATAAAAAAATATTTCACACAAATTCACATACATTGGTTTTCCTATAAAACTAATCTTCATATAGCAGTGGATACATATCTCCGTTGCCGTGTGTACATATATCATGCGTATACAAGGAGTTTTATAATACACTAGGGGTCACCCGCGACTTCGTCCGCGTGGTAATTTGGTACGTACATTTCCCCGATTTAGCAACATATCTCACTACTGCTCGATAAATGCACTATTTAACAAATAAAGTTTTTTTCTAATCGAGATTAAATCCAACGAAGATAGTGATTTTTCCTGATTAAAAGTAGCCTATGTGCTGTTCTAAACTTTATTCCATTTCTGTACCAAATTTCATCCAGATCAACTTAATAGTTTTGGCGTGATTAAATAACAAACACCCATACATCCATCCAATCATACTTTCGCATCTATAATACCTACTAGTAAAGATAGGTACAAGAAACACTTACCAATTCAAATACATTAAGTAGTCATAGTTAGATACAACGCCATTTTGCCACTGCAATGTCATTTCCTCTGTATGTACACTCTCCAAATGTACATTAGGTGACGCCTCTAATATCTTATATATCCTATCTCTATCTCTTTCTGATTGAAATGTTAAATATATGTGAGGAACTGAACTTTCTTCTGAGCTATACACTTCTAGGCCCTAAAACAAAATTGTACTATTAAACAGTTTGAAAAACGATTTAAGAATACATGTAAAGCAACGAATACATGCAAGGGTTGGACTCCACATACCTAATCACAAAAAATTCTCGCAAACTATGCCGCGCAGTGGTAAATGAAATAATACTATTGTATGGAAGAAGTTCTTTTGATTATGGACAAGATCGAATGCTGTAAACATCCAACGTTTCTCGACTGAGATAAAAGATAGATGGATTTTTGATTGCCAAACGTGGCAAACAAATCCTCACCTCCCTTCAGTATGCTATATGAAGTCCAACCACAACATAAATTATAACAAAACTATTGCAAGAAAAAATACGTAAAACACAGATACATACAACTTGCCTTAGTAAAAATCTTCTTTTGTACATTCGCCTCAAATGTGCCAGTTTCAATTTTAGAACGGGACTCTGAAAACAATTATAAATTATTATTAAAAAAATGCGGGCACAATAACCTCTTTAAATTTTAATTCTTGCACAATAGTATAAGGTTCTTAATATTAAAAATCTATACAAATAAGAAAAAATAAGTGTCTGTTTATAATGTCAAAATAACATGATATAATATTAATATTTATTATTATTAGCCATTACTGTCCCACTGCAGGGCAAAGGCCTCCCTTTTTTTCTTCCATTGGTCACGGTTTAGACCTCTCACTTGCCAGTGAGCATGGTAGGAGTCAAGCTCATCCCGCCATCTTTTCCTGGGCCTGCCGCGCCGTCTATTAATGTTCTGTGGCAGCCATCTGGTTGTGGTCTTTGCCCACAGATCGTCGGACATACGGCAGATATGTCCGGCCCAGTTTCCACTTCGATTTACAAAATGAATTAGGTTACCGCGAAAAAAAAACCTTATGAAATTGCACATAATTCAAATCCCAATCCAAATTTAACGGGGGTATAAATGCGATGTATATAGCTAGAGTACATGATATATTGTAAAAGCAAATAAACATTGATAGTGTCAGCTGTGCAAATATTTCTGTGTTATATGACTAATATATACCTACATCGCTCTCTTAATAGTTAAAGATGTATAAGAAAATACGTCTATATGCCAAAATGCACATTATGCTAATTAACGTATGGTTAAAAATTGCAATAGGCATTTTTCATTTACTTTTTTATTTTTATGGTTAAAAATTGCAATAGGCATTTTTCATTTAACTCCTTTTTTCACTGAGACTGCTGTACTGATCAAAATAAAACTTTACTATGAATTTCTACTACAGTAGGCAATCTTGATAGGAACTAGCCTCCTAAAATCCACCAAATTATTGACTCTATGTTGCTGCAGAGAATATGGTAAAGAAAAACATAATGACACAGCCCAACACGGGAACTGAACTTCAGACCTCATGGCCAACATTAGCGTAAACTTACGGCGCGATACGTCTAGAAAGTATATTTCGTACGCCCACGATCACGAAAATGGGACAAATTTCGATATTGGGTTTCAATAAAGATCGAGCGCACAGAATATTCTAGAAATTATTAAAATGAATAAAATGTGGCACCACAATGGATGTGAAAGTAACCCCAAATCCAATCAAACAAGTTATTATTCTTTAAAAATAATGTGAATAAATTCAAATTAAAGCAACACCGGTTCTTGTTTTTTACGTAAATAACTTATATAATTCATTATTATCAGCCTTAGTCCTTTCGATAATCGGCGACACCAGTTTAGCAGACATCGTGTGTCTCTGCTATTTTTAGTTTTATTCATTTGATGCCTAAAATCAAGCTGTTTTATAATTTTCCTTTTATACTTCTTCGTCTTCATTTCGATGGTACCACGAGTATTTAAATTTTACAAGCCCAGAATGTTTCACCACTATAGCGTTCTTCGTTGCGTGGCAACGCAGAAGTCACTCAGAGTATAGTTTGTAGGTAGGGCACAAAGACAGGAGGTGAGACATTGTTTGCGGGTCAGTTCCACACCCCGTAGTTGTTGTATAGATGTAGCCCCACTTATCAGGATTATATTTGTAATTTCCTTCTTGGGTTTGGAGTCAAATAACAAATCAATCAATTAATATAATTCTTATTACCGATTTTTTCTGTTTTTAATAAAATTACCTACATACATACTTTCTTTTACATATACTAAAAATATATTTAAAAAAGTTTTATCGCATCACTTTATTTTTAATTACTACACCGCTATGTGTAGTAATTTGGCTGTGATCTTCTGTGACGTGGAGGTCCTTCCTAAGTCGGGCTTGCTCACTAATAGGGCTACCTCTCTTTAAGTGCTTCCTTATTCGTTTATTCGTGGAAATAGAATAAAGAAAGTGAATACCTATTAATAATTCAGTCCCTTATTACATTGTTTACATACAATAATATGTTATGTGTACTAAAGTAATTCATGAGTAAATACAAAACATGAATAATAATTCTAAAAGAATAACCTCTGACCGATTTAATTGTGTCACAGTATCTATAAGTATTTTGTTTTAAAATATATTATTAAAGTTGTTTATCCCTGTTGCGGTTTAATTTTCATGCCATGTCGCCTTGTAATATTACACAAAGCTAAATAAGTAGAAACAATATCGGCAGTGAGTAGGTACCATTGGAAAATAAGCTTTAGCAAAATAAACATACAGTTCATTTTCTAAAAGTACCATTAAGGTGCTTATGCAGTTTTAACTTTCCACTTATATTTAAACAAGGTATCCGGTATATTTGATGTTGTTAATTCTAATGAATGAAACCTGATAACAAAACTCTGGTGTTATCCTTATAGCATATAATATGTATAGTATTTATACGGAAACTATGATACGAGAGCCAGCGACGTTTTCGAGAAATAATTTTGGTTTGGATGGATTTTTTTATATTTATGTTCATATTGAAGTTTGGTAGGTATGGACATGTCCAGCAGTGGACTACGGTAGGCTAGTGATACGGTAAATTCTTAGCTGAATGCTTGAAGCGGTCCCTTACGTTTACCTGTGTATCATATCTATACTTCTTCTTCATATCGTTTGGTTAGTGGCCAAGCTGGTGACAGAGTTATTTAGATCGCCCATATTTAGGCCTTTGTCGTGATCTAACGACAATAAACAGTTGGGACCGACTTTTAACGTGTCTACCGAAGCACAGAGACGCTCATCAGGAATACCACTATCGAACAGCGAGTGCACCTCTAGCTATGAGCGCCTCTAACTACAAAAAAAGCGGATTTTGTAGAGACCTCTAATAACAACAAGAACACAACTGAGTATAGTATTTGGGTGTATTTGTAAGGTCACCAGTCCTTCACCAGTCGGGTTTGCTCGCTTGCATGATGCCGTGTCTCTCTTCAAGACCAAATACAATTTCAATTATTTTACGACCAAGTACTATAAAAATATTCGTAATTCAACATTAAAAATAATATTCGGGAGAATACATTGTACCTATATAAAACACTAGGGCTCGACCGCGACTTCGTCCGCGTGGTAATTTGGAATATTTTTCCCGATCATAGCGTAATGTTATATAGCCTATAGCCTTCCTGGATAAATGCACTATTCAACAAAAAAAGTTTTTTTCTAATCGAACCAGTACTTTCTGAGATTAGCGCGTTCAACCAAACTAACTTTTCAGCTTTATAATATTAGTATAGATTACAAATAGGATGAGACTTATAATTGCAAGTGGTCAGAAATGCTACAACCCTAACATACTACATTAAGAAAAAAAAATACTGATTTAAAATTCTTTCTCGAAAATGTTGTTATCTCCTGTACTATGACAAAGTGCTAATTTAATTTTCACTTACACTTACAGTTGAGGTTATTAAGCGTATTATTAGTCACACTAACAATAAATACCAATAGGCTTAATATATGTATATCATGATAACATAATATCTTTAAAGAATATTTGTTGTTGGACAGCAATATGTCGTCGGTAAAATGCGTCGAACCGATAAACTGTGTCCAAAAGTTCTGTTGCTATGTTAATAATCCATACAAAAACTGAAACTACTCAAGCATCTATTGTAGTACCATAAACACCTCGCTTTGATGGCCAGTCAACCATGAAATCGCCTTTAAACAATGTTCTATGTTAAAAAACAATCAACATAAAAAATTTACTGATAATGTTTAAAATTTAATAGTGGTGAGTAGAATAGGCTATTAGGCAGACTGAATGCTTGTTTGCAATATTGTGTTGGTATTGAAAAATGATTTACCATCTGTTAACGGTCAAGAAAACATTGTAAGGCAATCCATATGTTTTAGAAGAGATTTTAAAGGCATGTCTGATCCACCAACCTGCATTACACTATCGTGCATGGAGTAAAGCCTAACTAGCTCTCTTCACAGAGGAGAGAAGATCCATGACTGTATAATTGTCGACTGTGTCCAGTGGGACACATATTTAGCTCATTTGCCAATGTCCTACCATGAGAGCTTGATATGTATCCTACTGGGTTGTTGTTAAATTATTATTTTAAAGAAAGAATAAATAATACATACGCTTTCAACATTACTGAATGGTTGGAAGTATATTGTAGTAGATGTGAGTGCCAGTTTCCCCTGGTGTCTCACAAGAGGTGATATCTTTTCAGCCTGCAGTTCACAGACTATCTGCTCTGTAAAATCATCCATCATCACTGGATCAAATTCCATTCTCATATATCTTGAATGTAGGATAGTAGCTACCATACTATTGTGTTCAGGCGCATGGAGAGTTGAAGCTCTTTGTAACTGCTGCATCTGACTTAAGCATTCCTCAGCTGATGCAAAGTCAAAGAAAACATAGAAATCTTTGTCTTCATAAATAAATTTATATGGTGCCAGTATGTTTTCTTCCAACATTTCTGCATACAGTTTCATTTTAACTTTAATAACATTGAAATTCTTATCAATAGAATCTATTATAGTTATATCAGCACAATCTTTGAATTGCATTTTAATCAGTGGATGAACCCAATCTCTAGGCTCAAAAACTAAAGATTTAGAACATAATTTCAATCTCCCCTGCTGAGGGTTGTCATCTTTTAATAGTTTATCACTAAGGGTGCATGAATAATCTTCGAAATATATTTCCCCAGGCTCTAAAAGTAACATTGAAAACCTGAAAAGTAAAATTCAGGTGATGTAATATTTCACAATATAATAAAGCATGATTTAAACAGACTCAATATTTCAATAGAATTATTTATCAGCTAAATTTATTCAAAAAAATACCTAGTGTTTTTAAATAAATGTTGGGAACATTATAAACATTATAATGCTACACAAAATTTGAGTAAATTGAAAAATCCCATTAGATTTGTATAGAGGTAGGTAATTTGAGACTGGTACAATAATAAAGCATATTTTAGATCAACGGTAAGTAAGCCGCAACTAAACCGTATTCTCGTAGAAGGCTAAATAAATATTCCTCACTTCACTAAGTTTTAATATTTCAAGGCAATAAGTAGGTACGTGAAATAAACATTGCCGCAGTAACAAAGACAAAAGACCTACATTTCTTATACCTACCTTTTTAAATCATGAGAAATCGAGTACTATAAATAAACCCGTAACATTTGCACTGCGACCGTTATAAAGTTGCACAATGCTTAATGTAAAATGAGTCACTTTGATCAGTGAATACTTCAGTAAGTAATGAAAAATAAGTGTTTTGAAATCTTACCTCGACTTATCCATTGTAACACTGACTAACGCACACAACAACCTTAATAAATTATAATAATATTAATGTAACTTTCTTCCCTTAATCAGATCCCATTTAATGCACTCGACATAAATAGGCAGAACAAGTTCGACTGAAATAAAACTTTCACCTTCTTGTTTGTTGTTTACCGCTTTGTGTTGAATTGAATCAAATAATGTCAAAATATCAAGCTGTCAATGTCAAATTGCTTTTTTTTTGGGATATATGGTCGATTTGATTATTAAGAATTTGAGCCAAATTTACCCTAACTTCTGCGGAGTCAAATTCACCCGCATCATTATTAACTGGATCATGATCTATAATAATAATAATAATAATAATATTTATTTGTTCAGAATGCAGGTATAACAATGAGATGGTAACAATATAAACTAGTTTCCTTATACATTCTGCCTCAATAAGGCATACAAATATTTGAGGACATGCATTATATTAAACAGACATCAATAAAAATTAATAATCAAAAATCGAATTGTTAACACATTGAGATTACATACACATAGATTATCATTACATTGACCACCAGACAGCAATTATTATATTATATTATGATTAAGCCCATTATTAATTAATTATTTATTACATTATCATTATTTTATAAATTCGGATACAGAGTAAAATCGTTTTTCTAGCAACCACGATTTAAGAGCTTTATTAAATTTGCTAGTGGGTAGTAGACCTTTGATATCATTAGGTATTTTATTATATATCCGCCCACACATGGCGTAACAATTTTTCATGTACATCGTGGTCCTTGGTACTCTAGGTATTACAATCCTATTTGGATCCCTAGTGTTTCTTGGAAATATATCCTTAGCTGTTGAGAACAGACTAGGATTTAATTTGACAAATTTAGCTGCCTCCAGAATATACATACAGGGTAATGTAAGTATCCGATACTCCTTGTATAATGGTTTGCATGATTCCCACGGTGGTATGCCAGCAATTGCTCTAACACATTTTTTTTGTGCTAGAAAGGCTCTTTGCACATTTGTGGAGTTTCCCCATAATACAAGACCATAACTCAAAACTGAAGATACGTATCCATGGTAAGCTGTAAGTACGGTTTTTTGAGAAGACGTATTTCTCAGCTTATAAAGCACATAGACAAATCTATTTAGTTTGTTGCATACTTTGTCAACGTGCGCTTTCCAATTAAAGTATTTGTCTAAAGTGATTCCAAGGAATGTAGTGTCATTTACTTCAAGTAACTGATGATCATTGTAGGTTATGTTTAATTTTTTATTTATTCGATTATAGGTGCTGAATTGAATAAAATTAGTTTTAGATAAATTAATATGAAGATTATTATTGTCAAGCCATTTTATTATATTTTCAATAGATTTATTAATTTCAATGTTATAGCAATCAATGTCAGTTGTATTATTATGTGTTATTATTAATGAAATATCGTCAGCAAATAAAATGCAGGAATTATGTGTAACCTTGGGTAGGTCATTAATATACAGAAGAAACAATAATGGCCCCAAGACACTACCTTGTGGAACACCAGAGTTGTTAACTTCAAAGGTGGACCGACAACTTTGAAGTTCTTTGTTTCCATTTATATAATTAACTTCAACTGCCTGTTTTCTACCTTCTAGATATGTTTTTAACCAACTTAGTGCTGTTCCTCTTATTCCATATTGCTCCAATTTACTTAGCAATAGCTTATGTGACACGAAATCAAATCTTTAAAAAGTGTCTAAAAATATATAGAACTGATCGATTAAAATAATTTATTACGTATATTACTCCCGTAGACAGAAAAACTAACTACAGATAAAATAAAACTCTGTTTATTTTATCAGATGAAAAATAAATAGTTATAAGAATCATCTTACTGACCTCCATTATATTGAGTAGACGTGATACAAACTGGTAGTGGTTTTGGTGATTCTTAAAACGATGACAGTAAGCATCACGATGTAAAATGTAAATAATTATAATGATAATTGCATAATTCTGTATAATCTAGCTAAAACAGTAAGATAAAACGATTTACGAAAAATTTACTTTTATTTCGGTTTTTTTATTCAATTTTACATTAAATAAAAAATCCCTGTAAATCTTTCAGCTGTAGCTGCAAATTACCTTTGCTTTCGTTGACGCGAACCGGTCATTATTTATTATATTCAGAATCACTAGTTTGTGTTTCACCATTGTGTAATGGAGGTTAGTGTTCTAGAATATATATCTTAATCATCTAGAATCATCATGCTTGATTCTTTATTAAGTACTTTCTTTTTTATCTGCAACTCTGTAGCAGTCTTCCAAAAGTGACACTGACGTTAGTTCAAATAATGACATAGCATCTTTCTTGATTTTGTCTTGATCGTATTGGCGCCACTTTTCAATTTATGATAATTTTCAATTCATAATACCTATTGCTTTTATTGAGAATTTCATATATTAATTTAAGCAAAATGCAGGATGATAAAAATGCCATTTTCCAAATGCGCTTTCCACAGAAGTTGTGGTATTTGTTAAATTTACGCACTGATGCATTATTATGGGGTGGCACTGGAAGAACAATTTTGTTAAATTATCGCGTTCTTCATAATTATTTGCAATGTGACCATTCAATATTCAAAACAACCAATATTTCAAGCTTTGTACGCCAACTTAATTTATACGGCTTTCGTAAAGTTACTTCACATTTGCAAGATCCTCTATGTAATTCAAGTAACCCATACATGCACGAATATGTTCATGACTATTTTCAATACGGCAGACCTGACTTACTACATAAAATTACTCGAAAAGCGTTGGCTATGAAAAGAACTTTTAAACCTAAGGTATTTGTGATCATTACATTCATTTAATAATTTCAGGCGAGAGATATCCACTACAGCACATTTCCTTTTTCCACAACAATTGGTCCTGAGTTGACCTTGTCCAACGCCTGCCTGCAACCTGCACCAGGTCATCTGCTCACCTTGTTGGTGGACCTTGGACCTAATTGCTTTAATAATTATTTACCTGATTTTAGAACCTGTACAGTAATGTTGAACAGTTACTTTACGTGACGCCGTTGCAAAAAGCTCGGCGCGCTTTACATATGGCACTGGAAAAGGCTGCTCAAGATTTGTACGAGCAAAACTCATCTAAGCATTTCTGCAACCTCAAGTTTGAATGTGAAGGTAATACTTTTGAAAGTTATGTAGACATCTTTATACTTCAGAATTAAAGCAGTTTCTATTTTTTAAATGACCCTAATATAGGCTACATCAGGCATGCAGACATAGAAGAAACCATAAAAGTCAGCCAGTCCAACGATCAATAATTACTATACGGAATAATGTAGAAAACTCACATTTTTCAGACTCTCAAGATGATTATTGTGAAGACGAAGAAAACATTGAGTTTGACTGGTTAATGGCCAATGATACTACAAGTGCAGAAAAAGCCCTTCCTGAAACAGGTTCACCATCCTTATTCTTTGTTCTCCTATTAATTTCCTACCTAGATATCCTTGTGATCCTTTCCTTACAGTCAATGATCCTGCTCCTAAGATTGAGACATCGGTTGATATGAAAGAGGAGACCCACACATACAGGTGAGAGATAAATATAAGATTGAAAAATAATAGCAAAATATTAAAATACTATTAAAATCCGCATATTCTTTCTTCAGAGATACATCACAGGATGCTTTGATGAACTTCAATGATGACTCATGTCAGCAAAATAATGACAATTTCCCGGGTCAATTTCTGAGCATGCCTGAACTTGATCCAGAACCTTCCGCTGAGAATTCTGGTGTTGAGTTGCTGGCAGAGTTTAATATTGACAATGATGCTGATCAAGACATAGCTAGAAAGATTGGAGATAAGGAAGTTGATCATAATTTCTTGAATTGTGTTCTACCATCAATCAGTAATGACCATATTGATGATGTATCAATTGCTGAGGTAATGTTATTTCTATATCTAATAACTAACTACTTTTTTTTTTTAACTAACTAACTTTCATTGGCCAATATACACATACATATCCCTAAAACAGCTATAACATTTTGGATCTAATTATATACATAAGAATTTGCTTTTTAAACTTATCTATAAAGGAGTCTCAAAAATATTTCACAAAAAATGTATGGTATAGTAAAATCCTAACAACCGAGTTACTCTGTAAAGTTGTGGCCTGGGGCTTAATTTATTTTCTTGGAAATTATATGCTTGCTTGCAATTAGAAACAAAATACATTTAAATATTTCTATAGTAATGAGTTACTATAGATCCACAACTTATGAGTAGCTTTGAGTTGTGCAGCAGTTATTGGGCAGGCAAAACACTGCATGTAAATGCAGTGTTTTGCCTGCCCAACAACTGAAAACTTACTACACAAACCTTCTGTCAAAGTAATGACCTCTTTGGGCTGTAGGTTACCTAGATGTGTATTCCTTTAGGGCTTTGCAAAGAGCTACCCCACTGGGTATCTCAACTTTAAGCACTGTCACCCATCAAAACTTATTTTTCAGAAGGATGCAGAAAATTCAGATCATTATCATGGAGAGTGGGACCAAATGTTCAATGACATAATGACTAATAAAGGCTCACATCAAGAATGTGGATCAGATTTGAAAGAACTCTACTCTCAGATCTCAAAAACTATAGATTTACTTAATTCTTAACTTTAAGTATCTTCACTTAAATAATAATACTTATTTCCTTATAAACTTGTATTAGTGATAAAAATAAATGTGTAACACAATACTAATTACTTCTTCTGTTTTTTCTTCTCCGCTTCTTCTTCCTTCTCTTTCTCAATGATTGACACATAAGAGTTGATTGTATCTGAGTCGAGCATCTGCATCGGTTGACCACGTCTCATAACAGCTATTTCCAAGTTTTTCTGACCTGACTGCACAACTTCGAGGAGGGCACGAATGGCAAGCTTTAATAAAATATAACAATAGAATTAATGTTTTCAAACTCATTTTTCTTTTCTTTACTTAGAAACTGGCATTGATCAAGGTTAGATTGGTCAATGCCAGTATCTAAGTAGAGATACTGGCATTGACCAATACCCACACACTAGAGAACAAGCTGTGTCGCGGGGGACTTTACAAACATACAATTAACGGACACAAATTACACCCAGACTCAGCACAATTCTTTGTGGGTCACACAAAGTTTTGTCCTGTGTGGGAATCGAACCCTCAACCTCGTGCACAGCAGGCGCATACTGCGACCACTGGACCACCGAGGCAGTCAAAATTGCAACTGTTTCATATAGAGGTTTGTTAGGGTTAATTACATAACCCAGCAAACATAGTTCTTACATTGTTTGCTGGTATTATAGAATCACAACAAGCATATGGATCTGGCCAGCCCCCTGCTTTGATCAATTACTCATTATAGGTTTTGACTCCCTTCTCAATAATAATTATAACAGTGTATATATACCTTAACAGCACCATTTTCTGTAGCAACTTCCTCTGATGTATAGTTCTTTTCCAAGAACTCCCTAACAGTCTTTGCAGATCTACCAGTTGCATTGGCTTTCCATTCATAATAAATACCAGAGGGCTCCGTTTGGAATAAATGAGGAAAGCCATCGTAATCGAAACCACCAATCAGGCACGATATACCAAAAGGTCGACGGCCATTACTCTGAGTGTACTTCTGTTTGAGACCCGCAATGTATCTAGTTATGTACTCCAAAGTAACAGGGTCTTCCACAGTGAGTTTATGTGACTGACACTCAATCTGTGCTCTGTTGATGAGGATTCTAGCGTCAGCTGTCAGCCCGGCGAAAGCCATAACGACATGGTCGTCAAGGAGACATATTTTCCTGACAGTTCTTTCTTCTTGCAATTTCGCAACTGACTTCTTTTCAACTCCTAATACGACCACATCTGCGCCTCTAACACCAACCTGTAATTTAGAAGTAAAGACAGTTGAATGACTTGAGTCGGCAACCTCAAGCAACTAACCAAGAACAACTATTTTCTACTTACAGCGGTTGAACCTTTGCGGACAGCTTCTTGAGCATATTCTACTTGAAGTAAATGACCATCGGGAGAGAAAACTGTAATAGCTCTATCGTATCTTGCCGACATTTTTTATTTTTGTTTCAACTCAAATATTTTACAAATCACTCTGTAAGTAAACTCGAAAGTCAAACCTTATAGTGATGTAGAGCTAGTCTATCAGAGTATCAGTATTTAATATCGATTTGATTAGGTATCGATTATAAGTTTAACTGTCAATTTAAAATATGCACAGACAACATTTATTGAGTTTTCTTGTTTATTTTATAAACTATATTAACTCACTTAAAGGGATCATTTTACCAGAAAAATCGGCAGTGAAGCAGCAATTGTATTAAGTTATATTTAAATACTAAGTAAAAAAAACAATCGATTACAATATCATGGTAACATATAGTAAAAATAGGCTTTTAAATAATTTCATAAATCTTAACTTACAATGTTTAAAAGAAATGCTATTGAAAAATCGTTATATAAATTAATTCGAATATAAGTATTCGGTACATACTTTACGTAGCAAATACACCACTATTGTCATGATGACAACGGTATTTCGATAATAATACTTGTTCGTTCGGAAATTCATCAGTCTATAAATAGTTCATTTTATGATGAGACAAAAATATTGAACCATTTTAACTTAAATGAGATGGGGGTATGTGCAATAAAAATATTTATTTATATTTTTATTTTTTTTATACAATCTGTACAAAAATGGCAAGTAAGGTTCAGATTATCGAATGCTTTATAAAACTACTCCTAGATGGCGCTAAACAATCACATCACTTATTCCCATCTCAAGCTATTTCTTTTTAAATTCAATAGGATTTTAAGTATATAGGTAAAGGTACATGCTATGGCAACATGATTAATAAAGTTTGTCAGCTTCAAATACTTAATCATACGGATTAAGTAAAAATTATCCTCAAAACAAAGATTATCAGAATAAGCAGAGGTTGGATTCTGGACTTGACCGTTAAATAAGTCTTATTATAATATTATAATAAGATATCCACCAATCCATTACTGTAAAAGATTTGATTTATGTTTGTGAGTCGCCAGATCTAGATTTCATTTAGAATGAGCCTGTTATATTAATTAATGTCATACCTACTTAGGTTCTTACCAGTTAGCTAGGCTAGCTAGGACCTATAAGAATAGAAGCTAATCACATGTTACATTAGGTAGACTCATATGCACCAACGTAGTTATATAATTATCTACTGTGTCAGAGTACCTACAGTCTTTTTTTCGAAAAGACAACTCCTACACAGGGGAACAAGCTTTGTATCGCGGGGGACTACGGACTTTACAAACTCACAATTCACGGACGCAAATTACGCCCTGACTCAGAACAAACATTAATTAAGGATCACACAAAGATTTGTACCGTGTGAAAATCGAACCCACGACCTCTGGCTTAGCAGCCAAAGTCACTGACCAGTAGACCATCAGCGACTTTGCAAAGATCGTCGCTCCAACCAGTCTGAAGGTGTGTCCTATACTACGTTTACCGAGCCGCGGTCTCCATTCAAGAACACGTCTGGTCCTATGGTTATCGATTTGGCGTAAATGTGCCCCTGTCCACGGCTTAGCTGCTTAAGATATCTTTGGTACGCATAACGCAGTGATTGAAGACGTTTGTCTTTAGAATGCTTTAATCAAATTTTTTGGTTTCTTTCAACGACTATTAGGCAATAGCCCTATGTTTCAAGAGAGGCAGGGCACCATACTAGTGAGCAAGCCCGACTAGGGAAGGACCTTCACCTTACAGAAGACCACAATCAAATAACGACACACAGCGGTGTAGTTGTGTTCCCGTGTGTGCGTAGGTACAGGTCTCCAGTGCTCATTAGGGATTCGTTTTGAAATAAACCCATCCTATCACAGGGATATTTCCATCTTAAAGCCTTGGTGTTAAAAAATGGGTTGGCAACACGCTAGTAATACCTACCTCTAGTATTGCAAGCGTCCATAGGCTACGGTAACTGCTTAACATCAGTGGGAACGTATGCTTGTTTGCCACCCAAGTAGTATAAAAAAATAAAAATGTCAAGGATAAATCGTCATGCTGTTGTCTTGTAGGTGTTGTACCTATAATACCTGTACTATTAAGTATTCTGTGCCTATAATGGAAAACTGAAAAAGAATTTTATTCTTGGCATTTAACGTAACGTACCTGCCTAGTTATGACACGTGCCTAATACTAAGGTAAAGATCGCAAAAATCCAGAACGGCTTATACATATAATAAAAAAAACATAATTACATTGTAAGAAAATATAAAAGTAGATAAGTAAAACAAACTTAGCTTTCGTTAAACTAAACGCGCTAGCGCTCTTTACGTAGGTATGTGTTAGATGGATAACAATTCCACTTTAACGGAAATCTTACTGTCTTAGCACCGTAAAGGATCACAATATTGATAAAATATGCTTTACTAATTTAACAAACAATATATGATTTGTTTACTCATTGAAACGGAATATTTCCATGGATATTCTGTTATCAATTGTCAACTACGACTATCTCAATTCAAATGATGCATTCATCACGCGTTTCTGTGCAATTTTATTGCTAGATAAATAAACTATTAGTAAACTTCAAATTAAAAAAAAAAGTTTCGAGTCCTGTTCCGGCCTCGTATTTTTCCACATTGCTTTAATATATAAAAAAAAAGTTTATGTTATCAATATGCAAGTAGATCGTACGAGTAGGTGTTGCAAGCGTCCGTAAGCTACGTAACTGCTCTGCATCGTGAGTTTTCATTTTTGCAGGAAAAACTACACAATAAAAATAGCTTAGGTACGAACCTAAGCTATTTTCATTGTGTAGTTTTTCCTGCCCAATTATGGTCACCTAGCGGAGTGTGCCGCGTATACCAGAGTAGGATTGGACTATTCTGTGTATTATGCATGTGTAAAATTAAAATACGGCCCGTTAAAGTATGGTACCTGTACTATTAAGTATTCTGTGGCATGGATGTCCAATTTGAAACAATGTTCCTACATTTTGGAACAAAATATAACATGATTTCAAAATTATTGTAGGTAGGTCCTGAATGTATTACTGATTCTGAACAAAATTCCTTTAGGTTTCGCCTAAATGTAGGTACATAGGTACTACCTCGATTGTTGTTTTATTGTTAACTACCTAAATTCCATCTCAGCCAAAAGACGTCCACTGCTGGACATAGGCCTCCCCCAAAGTAGACCAACGTTTTGGTAAAGGTTGTAGGCAACTTCCTAAGTATATAGGTACCTTAAATTATTACGAAAAAAAAATTGGAACTCAAAGGGCGCTATATGTTTTTATTATTATTTAATTCTAGCAAATAAATTTCAATGATACCGGCAAAATGTAATATAATATATAATCTTTACGTACCTATAAAATTTTGTTTGAATTGATTCAGTAGTCCTATAGTAAAAATTGATTGCAAATTCAAGCCACATTCAACGGAATTTTTCAAAAATAATTATGAATAATGCAGTTGAGTAATGCCGGTCACGTCACATAGTGACGGAAATACGCTATGCGCGTCATTGATTCTCTCCTTTACCGCAAAGTAACATTTTTATATACGAGTAGGTAAGTAGCTGAACTTGAATCATTTTTGTACTACTTAGGTACAGTGTTAATAATAATAATAGCAATCCATATACGTCCCAGTGCTGGGCACGGGTCTCCTCTCCTCTATCAAGAGAGAGAGAGAGAGGGTTTAGGCCTCAATTCACATACGATGGTCTTTTATTTTTTTTAATACTTACTACTTGGGTGGCAAACAAGCATACGGCCCTCCTGATGTTAAGCAGTTACAGTAGCTTATGGACGCCCGCAATACCAGAGGTATCACTTGCGTGTTGCCAACCAATTTTTTTACACCAGGACTTTAAGATGTGAGTATCCCTGGGATAGGAATACGTTTCTTTCATACCGCATCCCTAAATGAGCTCTGG
The DNA here is from genome assembly GCA_947095525.1 of Trisateles emortualis. Taxonomy (NCBI): domain Eukaryota; kingdom Metazoa; phylum Arthropoda; class Insecta; order Lepidoptera; family Erebidae; genus Trisateles; species Trisateles emortualis. Next base: position 16,501,342 of record OX352732.1, on the reverse strand, counting down.
AGACCTGTACTCACACTCAGGACCACAACTACACCGCTGTGTGTAGTTATTTGGCTGTGGTCCTCTGTAAGGTGGAGGTCCTTCCGCAGTCGGGCTTGCTCGCTAGTATGGTTTTTTTATACTACTTGGGTGACGGCAAACAAGCATACATACGGCCTGCCTGATGTTAAACAGTTACCGTAGCATATGGACGCTTACCACTGACGTCATATCAGGTTCCGATGGTCCACCCGTGAAGGCGGGTGTAGGTGCACAGGGGGTATGTCGGTATGCCGGCCGCCTACCACCTTTAGGCCGGAGAGTCCGACATATGCGCTTGGCTTCCCCGAGCGGGACGGTATGCGTAAAGCATTTCCCCTCTACAAATAAAAGCCTATGGACGCTTGCAATACCAGAGGTAGCACTTGCGTGCTGCCAACCCATTTTTTTACACCAAGGCTTTAAGATGTAAGTATCCCTGGGATAGGAATACGTTTATTTCAAAACGCTTCCCTAATGAGCGCTGTACTCTCAAACAGGAACACAACTACACCGCTGTGTGAAGTTATTTGGCTGTGGTCTTCTGTAAGGCGGAGGTCCTTCCCCAGTCAAGCTTGCTCACTAGTATGGTGCCCTACCTCTGGCCTAATGCGTGTTGGTGAATCAGATATGTCTTTAGAATATCTTCTACATGTCTTAGTTTCCTCCATTCTAGTTTCCTCACGATGTTTTCCTTCACCGTTACTAGCAGATGGCGAATCATTTCATTAGTACATAAAAACACAAAGTGAAATTCACATTGGTATTGCCACCCGGGATCGAACTCGCACCTCTACAGTGTCGTTAATTTTATAAATGTAGCAATGGCTTAACATGCTTTCTGAGGCACAGAGTTGTAAATACCATTAATTTCCAAACTTCAGGCATCTATTCTGAATTACTTGACAGAAAAACTCAATGTCTACTTTGGCCCGAACCGCGAAATGAACCCGGGATCTTATGATCATTTGTCGCACTCAACAACCGCTAGACTAACAAGGCAGTTAACATCTCACTATGATATAATCTGTGGCAATACCTAGCCATTAACACTAATATAATATTATCGGAAACATGCACTGTAGTGACGCGTGACGTAGTATATTTTGTTGGCATCAATCACCGAGACACACCTTCTAGAGAGATCACTCTCGGTTTTCCACATAGCGATCAATCAACAAATTAAAATATTTTTGCATTTAAGTAGATAAGTACTTACACAACAGTCTAGATCTGGCTACACTCCCAAAATATTCTTATACATCTTCGGATTCGTACACTTTTTTTTTCTTCGAACGAATGGAAGCAAGACATCATATTATCAGCGATACGCAAACGATGTACGTCTACCCCATAAGCGCATCCATGACCATAAGAAATGTACCAAGATACTTCGAGTACCTATTACGTGTAGTGCTAAAGCAGTCTATATATAGATTAGTTTGTATTTTTCCTACATACATATATTACAATGAGTTCGACATTCAGTCAATACTTAGATAGTTTTAGCCGCAGACACGTCTACTAGTCTGTCTCGCGTTAACGTGATTATTTGCAACGCTTCCATATAAGGTAATTTTGAAAGGGCAATTTATATTAATTTCTATCAATGAAGCATTTCTTTTCAATGAGTACATATCAGTCTATTATTGATGTGTGTGTTATTTTATAATTAACTACTTTATCAATACGAGAGATGAATTGAATTGTAGTAAGTTTCAAAAGGCTATTTATTATGAAGAGTTTATCTTTCCCTCGCAAATAAATAATTTGATTTAGTTGCTTTCTTCTCGTATCTACTGGATTGAACAGTCAGGTCAGTCGTTTTATAATCAATTATTCTAATAATAACAATAAATCTGTAGTTTATGAGTTCATTGCTAGATATAATGAGACTAATGATATTTATTTAAATATAATTAGGTAATAACTGGATGCAAACACTACAATCTAAGCTCTTTATAGTGCCTTATCTCAGGGGCAGTGGTATATAAGTAACGTAGGTTAGTAATGTTGTCATTAATGTATAGATCCTTGTAAGGACAGTGTTGATATTCAGGCTATTATTTCATCATCAAGTTTAAGGTAATAACATCATTCCTAATATTACTCTTATCATTTATAACACCTTTCTGCCCGTGCCCAGCAGCGGGACATATTTAGGTTTTATTATTTATTATATTAATTTATTTAAATTGTTCAATGAATGACGATTGAGGTATGTTATAACAACGAGTAATCACTTAGTGCAGTTCAGATTGTCGGAAAGTAATCTCGTGCCGAATTCATTAAATAATAAATAGTTCAAATTATATTATGATGACGTAAATGTACTCGTGCTAGTAGTAAATAATATTTAACTGTGTTTTTATTTTGTTTGTTTTATGTAGCATGGCTAAGAATGAACAATTGACGTCCAAGGAGCTCATTGCTCTGGAGGATAAACATGGATGCCGCAATTATAAGCCCGTTCCTGTTGTACTATCCCGTGGTGAAGGTGAGTTTGACCTCGTAATATTATTTGGTTAATGTTAGGGGTGTATTGCGTTACACTGTTTTCTTATTATAAGCAGGGTAACCGTGCCCAGCAGTGGGACGTCTATGGGTTGAGATGATGAACCGTAACTAGGGTAATTGCTAGATTTTGATATTGCGATTATAATTTGATACCTAGGTACTTATATGTTGCGGCTAGCTAAGTCTTCTGGGGTCTTGTGATTCTGGCAGCTAGACCCTAGCAACAGAGTCACGCGCCTCTGTTGCTACGCTCTCTAGCCGTTGAATGCGTCTGTGATCACGAGGTCTGGGGTTCAATTCCCGGTCGGTCCAAAAATACGTGTGCCGTTTTTCTGTCAAGAAATCACAATAGATGCCTGAAGTTTGCAAATTAGCTGTGTATTTACTCTAATGCCTTGGAAAGCACGTGAAGCCATTGGTTTTAAACTCTACGGTTGTGTTGGATTGGTGTCCCATAGAATTATGAGAGTGAGGGAATAACGAGTGCGCCTGTGCTTGCTGTTTAGTCTTCGAGATTAGCTGTAATTCGAAATCAGGCTAGAATGACATTATTTTGTTGATAGGCCCTAGATACAGCCCTTCATTGGTCATTTGCAGCAGTTATTCTTAGTATTGATAGACCTAAATAGGATAGAACTGTGTTCAACTAGAACAACGACAGTTGGAGACGGCAACGTGCGCCTCGCAAGCCGCATGCGACCGATATGATGTAAAGTTGCGGCTCTCCAGATCCTTACAGTAATGGGTCATATATCGTGGGTCGCTAGTATATTATAATGTGAAGACGAAGTGGCTCTTTAAAGACTTGGAAATTTTATAAATTGTAACTTATGACTCTTGCATCTCAAAAGGCCGATTCCTGATCTAGAATAACTTTAAAAGATTAGCAGTGTGTGAGCTCTAGTGCATAATTTATTTAGGTGTGAAATATAAATATATATAAAATATATAAAACGTTCTCTAACTCTAAACAAAACGTAAAATATCACATTCTATTTGCAATGTTCGTGAATTTTTTTTGTATTACTTAGGCTCCGGTTCTGTACTCCGATCAATCTTTATATATATATATTTCTTGTGTGCGTGTGTGTCACTGAACTCCTCCTAGACGGCTAACAAAATATATTGTATACTAGTGGACCTGGCAGACGTCGTCCTGCCTGAAAAAGCTGAAATACCGATAGCAGCGCAATATAATACAATATATTTTGTAGCATTTGCTCGACGTTCTTAGACGACGACTTACTTAGTTATCATTCCAGTATAAGTGCTCAGTTACCATATTCCAAGTATAGCAAGCATTCATAGGATCTTTGTTAAGGGCAACTCTTGCTTGGTTCACATGTCCCGCATTTATTACCCCCATAATTTATTTAAGGGGTTTATAGATATCTATAGGCACTATAAGATCTTTGTGGCAGAGAAAATCTGCACAAAACAAAAAAAATATGGAATTCACAAATGATTACTTAGGGTCCTCCATCGATAGACTGACCGCGGCAAGGTTGCGTTCTACATGACTGCTAGCTACGAGCCGTAGCACACTATGTGCTACGGTTTTTAGGCATTATTTATTTACTAGCTGTTGCCCGCGGCTCCGCCCGTGTGGATGTTAGTTATCAATGTAAAAAGTGTGTAGCCTATGTGCTATTCCAGACCAAAATCTATCTCTGTGCCAAATTTCATTCCGACCCGTTCAGTAGTTTTTACGTGAAAGAATAAAAAACATCCATCCATCCATACTTACAAACTTTCACATTTATTAGTAAGCATTTATTGCGATATAAGAAATATACAGTACTATAATAAAAATAAGAAAGCAACAATAATCTTAGGAATGTCACCAAACAAGTTTCTAGCAATTAGATTGCACTAAACGGCAAGTTGCAGTTAAACCAGTAAATAGAATCCTTACTTATATTATAAATGTGAAAGTTTGTAAGAATGGATGGATAGATGGATGGATGGATGGATGGATGGGTGTTTGTTACTCTTTCACGTAAAAACTACTGAACGGATCTGGATGAAATTCTGAAGCTGAAAAGTTTGTTTGTTTGGTTGAACGCAGAATCTCAGAAGAAAGTACTGGTTCGATTAGAAAAAATATTTTTTGTTAAATAGTGCATTTATCCAGAAAGGCTATAGGCTATATAACATCACGCTATGATCAATAGGAGCGGAGCAGTAGTGAGATATGTTGCAAAAATCGGGGAAAATATTCAAAATAACCACGCGGGCGACCCCTAGTTGATTAATAAGGCTGACATTAATCTAACTTCAACTCAACATAAATCGCCATAAATACGTCACGACTGACTCTGCCTTATTTGGGAAAAGATAGGCGTGTGTTAGTTGACCTAAACTTTTATTATTGTTACTTTTCACACGTAGGCACGGCTCCAAATGTAACACGTTACTTCCCTTAAATGAAAGGGGATAATTAACGGCTGTCAGCCGTATATAATATGATTAACATTAGGCAAAGTGGTAAATGACTTTATTTAGTTTTATTATCTCTATCAAATTATTGTGTTGAAAATATGTAGTTTACTTACTTACGTTTTATCAGGCATTTTATAAGGCTGGTAACCGAGTGGGAAAGTAACCGACTTTTAAAAGTTCGTTGCCGGTCGCCAGCGCTCATTTAGGGATGCGTTTTGTAAGAAACGTTTTCTATCCTAGGAATACCTACTACATCTTCAAGCCCTGGTGAGAAAAATATGGGTCGCAAATACCAGAGGGTATTGCAAGCGTTCATAGGTAGCTGCAGACTGCTTAATAATCTTAATCATTAAGGAATCTACACACGATGGCAGCATACATCACCATGTATGCTTCCATCGAGTGTAATTCCTCTCAGCTCTTATGATAGTGTAGAGGAGACGACACCTGTACCCGCTATTTAAATAAATATATTTTTACGGACGTTTGGTAGGCTTATTTGTGAACACAACTGAGTACACACTGTGTAATACTTAGTTGTATTCCTGTGCGTGAGAAGATTTAGATCTTCAGTGCTCATTTAGGAGGAAATGCTTTTTTAAATACTATTTTTCTCATCCCAAGGTGGGAAACAAGCATACGGCCCGCCTTATGGTAAGCAGTTACCGTAGCCTATTGACGTTTGCAACACCAGGGGTCTCACTCACACGTTGCCGACCCTTTAAAAACCTTATAACTCCTATCTTAAAGAACCCCATTCCAAAGCCTAATCGTACGTGGTAAGAAATTCCTTTGGAATCTTACGGTACGGCATATTTGAGGTGCAAGGATGTGGGTACTATAATGTAATGGCGTGGTGACCACCTCAACTATTAGACCACACGTGAGCGTAAATGTGTGAGTTCGATCTCCCAGATCTCCACACGGAACAAAACTTGGTGTAAACCATTGTTCTGAGTCTGGGCAATGGGCAACTGCTTGTTTTGTAAAGTCCGTCACGAAAGAGCGCTTGTTCACTATTCTAAATTTTAAAGGTGAAAAGAAAAACAAAAGTCCATTCATCTGAAAATATGATTTATTACATAATACATCTATATTTTAACATAACGACCTATTCGTCTCAACATAAACCTTCAAACAACCTTAAATATAATTATCATCACTAAAATTAATGCCCTCTTTATCATTGACATTGCATCAATTCTTTATTTGTCTACTGTCTGTCAAAGTAGACAAACAAAACAGACATTTTTAAGGTCTATAGCAATTCCATAAATCTTCACAGCTCGCGGAGATAATGCTTTTATCTAATTAAACTGTAAAGGTAGTAACAATAACTGGTACAAAATGTTTACTTATGTGTTAATGTTTACATTCAGTTCTATCTTTTACAACTTCGTCTTAGTTGTAATCTAGATACAATGACACAAGGATTAATTGCTTGGCAATAAACTAATTAAGATATTTTTATATTGACAACTTTTATTTGTTGTAATAATATAGTGTAGTTTATAAGTTTAATCTTTATAATTGAACAGCTTGTTGGAAGAGAGTTAAGTTTATCTTTGTTCATATTTAAAACGTAGTGATTAGTTACTCTGTGTTCATATTACTTACTAGTAGATAATATAATTCATGTAGGTATCTGAGATTCTGAAGTCGTATCGTAATATCCTTAGCAATTTAATTTCATTCATTTCAACCTTACAGCCAGGTAATAAAGTTGACATGTTATGAATTTCAAATTTAGATCGAAGCGGCCATAGTATAATAGAGTCTTTCACAATTTTCTTTTAATAAGCGCTAGACTTAGACTCTCAGAGAGGCTAGGCCTAGACTTTTCACAGTTATACAATACTAACGATAAACAACTTTTATAATTAAATAAATAATTAAAAAATAAAATATACTTACATTATAAATATACGCGTGTATTCTCAGAATAGAATGTTCTTTATCAGATTTTATAGACGCAATCAATCTTATCACATAATAAGATGAGAACTAAAAGTATTTGTAGGTATTTCAATAAGTCCTATAAAACCGGGTTATGCATGAGGTCCAATACTACTTACGATCGAGTACTTATTAGTGTTGAATTAGGTACACTTTTTATTGCTATTGTGGTACATAATCTAATTTAGTATGATTTATGTTGTTTAGTAAACATCGTGAGTAAACCCACATATCTTAAAAGATATTCTAAGGACATGCCAGATTCACCAACCCACTTTAAGCTAGCGTGTGTGAATTAAGGCCTAAACCCTCTGTCTTTCTCTCTCTCTTGATAAAGGAGAGGAGCACCCGTGCCCAGCAGTGGGGCATATGGTTGCTTTTATTTTTATTATTGTTGTATCGGGTGTACAGGTCTCCAATGATCATGTACGAATGCGTTTTGAAAGAAACGTTTTCCTATCCCAGGGATACTTGATCTTAAAGCCCTGGTGTAAATCAAAAAGCTAAATATAACTGGCTACAGATTAAAATCGATGCTAGGTTCATCCTGTCAGTCGGTTTAATTTTTTTTTTTTTTTTCTATTTTTATTAGTGATAAAATAAAAGTAAGAAATATATGAAAAACATTGTTAATACCTATAACATTTGAGGGTTGCCCTCGATTTCCCCAGGATTCCATCATCAGATCTTGACTTGGTGCCAATGAGACCACTTCTCGAGTACCTATACTCTATCAATTAAAAATAATTTTGAGGAATCGGTCCATACATTGGGGAAATATCTGAGAACATACATAAAAAAGTACAGTCGAATATAGAACCTCCTCCTTTTTTGAAGTCGGTTAAAAAATGGATCGGCAACACGCCTTTGGTATTTCATGCGTCCATAGGCTACGGTAGCTGCTTAACATCAGGCGAGCCGTATGCTTGTTTGCCACCCAAGTAGTATAAAGGAAAAGATAAATTACATATGTACACAGGTGCTGTAATACCTACATATTTTGTTACAGGCGTATTTGTATGGGATGTTGAAGGAAGGAAATATTATGATTTCTTGAGCGCATACTCTGCTGTGAATCAAGGGCACTGTCATCCGAGGATTGTATCTACTCTTAAAAAACAGGCAGAAAAACTTACCCTCGTGTCCAGGTAATCAATTATACTTATCTACCATGTTATTTATGTTTGTTTTTTAATTCAGTCAGTAGGGTTCTTTGATCGGTAGCCAGTAGTTGATATATTTATATTTTTAGTACTTAGCTAATTTGGCTATTTTTTTAATAATATGTAAGTGGGTACCTAAAAACGTATAATTCTATCATTTCATTTACTACCGAACGATATCTAGTTATATAGATTTTTCTTTACGATATAGATATAAACCTTACGTAAAAAATAATCTAAACAATGATGAAAACCGCATCAAAATCGCTTGTATGGTTTAGCAGGCAGCGGATAAACAGTCGGACAAACGCGGAAAGCGACTTAATTTTATACTATGTAAGGATTTGTATTTTTTCAATGACTTGTAATGGACCTGTTACAGTAATAAACCATTTTTTTTTAAATTCATTCTTTTAAAAAACAACTCCCGCACTAGAGAACAAGCTCTGTGTCGCGGGGGACTTTACAATCATACAATTAACAGACACAAATTACACCAATTAAAATAGAGATCAATAAGTTCAAATTTTCATCACTAGGTTGATATACCCATAATCGTATGCCGTTACATTCTCTTCTCTTTACAGAGCTTTCTATTCGGATCAACTCGCACATCTAGAAAAAATGATGACAGAGTTATTTGGCTTCGACCGTGTGTTAACCATGAATACAGGCGTAGAAGGAGGTGAGAGCGCCTGTAAACTAGCGCGGAAATGGGGCTACTATGTCAAGAAGATCCCTGACGGACAAGCTAAGGTAAGTATCTAATGAAAGTTAGAGGACAGTTCCCAAACATTACCTAATGACTACATAGATGATGAAGTGGTTCTAGCTATCTATACAAGACTAAAATAGTATCCATCCAGATGGAAGTTTGCTACTTATTTACGCAAAAACTATTGGAAAGATTTTGATATATTTTTTTAAGAAAGGTATTATACATCCTACTTATATTATAAATGCGAAAGTTGGTAAGAATGGATGGATGTTTGTTACTCTTTCACGTAAAAACTACTAAATGGATCTGGATAAAATTTGGCACAGAGATAGATTATGGTCTGGAATAACACATAGGACTTTTTACAGCGATATCTATTTCTGTGGCGATAACCGACATCCACGCGGGCGGGGCCACGGGCAACAGCTAGTTAGTTATATTTAAGGGAAATGTGATAAATAAACCAATTTTAATATAAGTATCGTGCATTTGTAAAATTAAAATATGGGTTTTTAAAATATGTTTATGTCCAACTTTAAACATTTTTCGTACATTATTGAGACAATATATAACATGATTTAAAAATTATTGTACTCGAATTTATTACTGATTCTGAACAAACTACTTTTAGGTTTCGCCTATACCATAATTGTTATTTAATGCCAACTGTTTTGTTTAGATTATCTTTGCTGAAGGCAACTTCTGGGGTCGCACGCTGGCAGCTGTATCGTCATCATCAGATCCAACATGTTACAACGGCTATGGACCATACATGCCAGGGTTCAAGCTTATACCTTATAATGATATTAAGGCTCTCGAGGTAATTATGGATGGCTTGTTGGTTTGGTGGTTATAAGATATAACTTACGATATATTTTATTGTAGAATAGAATAGAAAACTCTTTATTGTACACAAGTTACATTAATGAGTTACATGACTGTACCTAACTAGCCGGCAATTGAAAAAAATTGTCTTACTTTTGTTCCTAGGCCTTTCACTTGTCAGCAAACAAGCCGTGATTAATCATCTTTTTGGTTCACCTGCTACATTCGTGGTTTATGACCTTCTTATACGAACGAATTAACACGAACAAATTAATTTTGAATTTAAGTTTGACACCCTAAAAATACCCACAGTAGTACTTACATCATTTTTTCAATTACAGAAAGAACTCCAAGACCCAACAGTAGCTGCATTCATGGTAGAACCGATCCAAGGCGAGGCGGGCACAATAATCCCAGATGCTGGATATCTGACGAAAGTCAGAGAACTGTGCACCAAATATAACGTGTTGTGGATTGCTGATGAAGTTCAGACTGGCTTGGGTGAGCTAAATAATATCAATCATAAATAATCCTTTTATTACCCGTTTATTGTTTAAACTAAGAGTCGCCCGCGACTTCATATCTCCCTACTGCTCCGCCTCTATTGATCATAGCGTGATTCCTGGATTAATGCACTATTCAACTAAAAAAGATTTTTTCTAATCGAACCAGTACTTTCTGGGATTAGCGCGTTCAGCCAAACAAACAAACTCTTCAGCTTTATAATATTAGTATAGATCGCCGAAAATTCTTTTATAGTGGTCACTTACCTCATTTAAGGAACCTTTTTTGTTAAATTTTATGTTTGTATGAGTCATTCAGTCAGGAGAAGTACCTACCTAATAATAAAAAAACTGTAGAAATGAAACCAATTCCGTGCACTGGGAGCACATATTTAAAATGCCGATATCTATCTGGTACCCTAAAATATTCTTTTCAAAAGGACCGTAATTATCTGTCTGCCCATGGGCCTATGTATGGCTTTTTATACTATTATGGTGACAAAAGAGCAGTGCGGGAGTTAACTTATTACCTATAAAAAAACTTTATACTGGGAAAGTAGGTGTCGCAATTTGAGAAAAACTATGAGTAGATAGGTACTTATTTATGTAGGTAACGATGGTTAATGACGATTCTATTATTCACTTAGTTACAGGAAATGTTTTCACGTTAAATTTTACCTGCAGACGTCCATTGTTAGAATTTATTTTCACAGTTTTCCGTGTGGTAGGTGAGCAAATAAGTAGGTACCTACCTGTTAGGAGGTACCTTAGGCAAGTTAATTAATATAATACAAGCTTATTACGATTTAATGATTCAGTAGCAACGGCCCCCATGAATCATTGAGAATAAATTCGTATTATTTGTAGACGCATACGTAAGTACCTACTCGCATCTAAACAAATGAGTCTATGGGAAATTTTGACTTGGTACTTGGCACGATTGTGGATTGTCGGGCATAGGCTTTCAAATTAAATTGTCAGCCGTACGTCCGTACCGTAACCCATCACATATACCTTATACTATCCTGATCTATTTCTGTGCCTACCTAATACCAATGCATTTAATTAAGCGCGTGTGGCACCGTCATTATGTTCTACTGCGCGGTTCGATTCTCACACTAAGCGAATTGGCCTTAGGAAAGAAGTATGCTGGCATTTGTTTTTATGGCGTTCATAAGTATCATGTATTTGATCTTAATGAATAAATGAGTTTGACTTTGACTTTAATAGCAAAGATTCGGAACAATTTATTGTTGCAAGTTAGGATGTAGGTCTGTTCTTTGTTTCTGTAATGTCAATGTTTAAAAAACCTCGCGACACAGGGATAAATCCATAGTGTTTGTTTAAAAAAACCATTTACTCGCCTAGGTTATGGGCGAAACATTATATTCAAAGCATCCGAATTCAGTGCGAGCTGTTCAGCTCCAAAAGTAGCAGCTGCCTCTTTTGTACCTACCTATTAAAATTTTCTGTTTCCTTTGTAGGTCGTACCGGCAAGTTGTTAGCAGTGGAACATGAAGGAGTAAAACCCGACATACTTATCCTGGGCAAGGCTCTTAGTGGAGGACTACTACCTGTGTCTGCTATTTTGGCCAATAACAACGTTATGGATGTGAGATTCCTTTTTTTTACTTGCATGTATGGTGGTCTCTCAGATAGCATTTACATTTGTATACTGGCCCATGAGTCTCTTTGTGCCTCGGAATGTACGTAAAGCTGTTGGTACCGCCTGCGCCTGATCTTTTTCCGATCATGGCAGATTTTCGTCCCATGGGACCATGAAAATGATAGGATAATTTAGAGTGCACCTGTGTTTGCGAATGTTTGTGAGAATTTGGAGGTCATTAAAATTATTATTTCTGGATAGAAAATCTCAAGCACAGAGTAACTACAACAATAACTCATACTTCTACGAGTACCAAACTGACAGTAAATTAAAACCTCCTCTTTTTTAATTTACGGTTTTATGTCTATGATTTTATAGGTGATGACCCCTGGAACCCACGGATCTACATATGGTGGAAATCCTTTAGCATGTGCAGTCGCAATGGAAGCAATCACGGTAGTTAAACAGTTTAAGTTTATTTCGTTTAATATAAAATTTGTTACATAATGTTAATTATTTTCCAATCTTTCCCTAGGTGTTACTAGAGGAGAAATTATCAGAAAATGCAGCAAAATTAGAAAAAGTGTTGATTGAGGAGCTTAAAAAAATACCTGAGAATAAGATTACTAATGTTCGCTGTAGAGGGCTCATGTGTGCTATTGATGTTCACGATAGTAAGTATGCTAAAAGTTTATTTATAGAACCTCAACCTCGTATGCTAAATGGTAGTAGGAACATCACTTGCGAGTTGGCGACCCTAAGGTTGTAACGCCAGAGTTTTATATTATGGGTGGCCTAAAGAAAATCATTTATTTAAAACAAACAGTATTGAAAACCTATACTCACACATAGAAACACAATTATACGACAAGCCCAGGATTTCCTCATTTCCCACTTTCAACCTTTCCACAGGGTTTATTTCCTTAAAAAAGGGCTTGATAATATAAAAAAAACTTATTTGCCTACCTATAAGTTTTTTTTATACCTTACCAAGGAGGCAAAAAAGAATACGGCCAGTGAAATGTTAAGCAGTTACCGTAGCCTATGGACGGTTGCAACACCAGATAAATATAATAAGTGCATACAGAAAAGTTCCGCAATAAAAAGTTTGTAATAAGTATCTATCACAATTTAAAAAATGGCCGTATATAGTTAGTTCTATACGTGCTGCGTTGTATTGAGGTAATATTCGCACACGTGCATAACGACCGCATCACATAGTAATGTACAACATGCAGTTGATATCTATGAAAAGGTTAAAACACCATAACGTAAATGTAAACACTGCAGCGCCATAACTTATCACTGTATTTTAAAGTGAATAAACAGATTCACGCCTGTTAGGGGTAAGCAGAGAATACTTACTTTTTGTTTTGAGCTGAGTGACTAGTTTCGAGAAGGGTAGGGCACTAAACAAGTCCCACTGGGGACCTACCCAGTACAGAAGACCACAGCTAAATAACTATACACAGCGGTGTAGTTGTGTTCCTGTGTGTGAGTACAGGTCTTCAGAGCTTATTTAGGGATGCTTTTCTAACGAAACGTTTTCCTATCCCTGGGATCATCTTAGAGCCCTGGTGCAAAAAAATGGGTCGGCAACACGCGAGTTATACCTCTGGTATTGCAAGCGTCAATAAGCTTCGGTAACTGCTTAACATCAGGCGGGCCGTACCTATGCTTGTTTGACACCCAATTAGTATAACAAAAAATGTCATGCCTCGAAAAGGCCCGTAATCTGTACATTAAGTATATCTGTATGGATTTTTTTACGTTATGTTACAGACATTCCAGCCCTAGAAGTATGCTACAGATTACGTGATGCAGGTCTGATTACCAAGACGACTCACGGCCAAACAATCCGACTGGCGCCACCTCTCGTCATCACCGAAGAGCAGCTCAGAGACGGCGTCAGCATCATTCGCAAAGTGTTCGAGAGTTTCAGCAATTAAGTTTAACTACTTACGAAGTATTTTTTTAAATAAATGCAAGTGTCTATGTAATGTATTATTTAAAATGAATTAAATTTGTACCTATAACTACACAGACAAATACTTATTTTGAATACCTAAATAATCAACATATAAGTCGCTAGTCCTACTTCTTACTAGCTAGTAGCTATTATAAATGTGAAAGTTTGTGCGGATCAATGTATGGCTGTTTGTAAAAACCTAAAATCTATTGAACGGAACTGGATGAAATTTGGCATAGGGATAGATTAGGTATACTCGTAGCTTGGAATAGCGTATAGGCTAGGCTGTTCATCGGGATAACCGACATCTACGCGGGCTGAGCCGCGGGCAACAGTTAGCTGTTGCCCGCGGCTCAGCCCGCGTAGATTACTAGATATACATATAATCTATATCTATATTATTAGATATACATATAATCGTTTGTCCTGACTGGCGATCAACGCACAGCCAAAACTACTAATTTGTGGAAGCTAACGTTTTGGAACTTGGAACATAGGTTAATTTTATAACGTACGTAAGCCTCCACTTACGTGGACAACTCACAGATGTATTGAACGATGCCTATCAAACTTAAAGGTAAACAAAACAGCAATAACTGGCCTGTTTGAGTGAAGTGACTCTGACTCCTAAGCTCGCTGCTCGTGGGTTCTGTCCCCACCTAGACACTTGGACAGATAATTGTTTGTATGCGATGGGCACTGTTACTTGATGTCTAGATGTAATATTATTTATCTGTAATTTTTTTAAGGATATTGGCTTTAAGGCATTTCAGACAACTATATCAATAATATGTTTAAGCAAAATAATTTTAAGCCTTATTAAAATGCAGAAATAAATCTAGAAATATTAGGAATGTGAAATGTCAATATATATTTTTTTTTGTAAACTAGCATCCCCATACTAGTTTATGGATGGATTGCGGGGGGAGGGGATATAAAAAACTTAGCAATATGGCGACGGCAACGAGTGACTTTGAGCCGTGGCTTAGTGAGAAATTAAGGTCTTTAAAAACTGACGAAGGAGTTTTCGGCTCGTACATATCAGGTATTTTAGAAAGCGAAGAAAGTGTAGATGAGAAAAAAGATGCGCTAGAAGGCATACTATCGGAGATTATTGTAAGTATTACTTGGTCATAGGCATGGATCAATTTGTTTTTTACAGAATTATAAATACTACCTATTATTAAATTTATTTTATAGGAAAAAGATATAACAATCCACGTAGAAGAAATAATTGAAAAATGGGACTCATGCCAACCGAAAGAGGAAACGCCGAAGCCTGTTGCAGATGTAGATGTTCAGTTAGCCAAATTGCTGGAATCTCAGGCACCAGCCGCAGCTGCCAGACGAGAATATACCGATGAGGAGAAAAAAATTCGCGAAGCAATATTATCACAATATAGTCAGTTATCTGATAATGAGGTGAATATTATTATATATCAATATGAAACAAGTGAGGTTAAGTTCAATTTCTATCATTTTGTGTGTCTAATCATGTGTATGTATAATTTCAGAATGATGAAGTAGCTGAAGAAGTTACAGAAAGCAAGTCTGACCTAGTTAAAAATACAAATGCTTCTGATGTAGCAGCAGCAGCTAGGGAGCGTAGAGAACAGGCCAGACTTGATGCTCAAAAGAAAAAGGAAAAAGATAAAGAAGACAGGTTAGAATTAATGTTAATCATTAATAGAAAATTTTTGTTATCCAATAATGGTTGTCCCGGGTCAGGGTGTACTTTATCTCTGATAATTGTATGTTGGTAAAGTACCCCATAATACAGGGCTTGTTCCCTAGTGTAGGAATTGTCTTAAAAAAATATTACAGTGATTTGAGTGTAGTAGCACCACACCTGTGTTATATCTCACATACATGTAGCTAGTCTCCATTGAGATTATCCACTATGAGCAAAAGTTAGATTTAATTATTAATAAAGCCTGTAGGAGTATTAATTTATTGTGTATAAAATAAGAGAAGTATGTTAAGATCTACCCACTGATCTGAAATAAGCCTCTGCCTTTATTTAAATTTACATAAAAATATGTCAATATACTTATGTACACCAGCGGCACATCCCTGCTTTGCATTAGTCATTTATTAAGTATTCATAGGGATCCTTTATTTTTTTTCCAATGAAAAATAGCCTATGTTACCCGCTGATAATGTAGCTTTCTAATAGTGAAAGAATTTTGATCCAGTAGTTTTTGAGCTAACACTTTGTGGGACAGTAGTGTAACCCCTATACACATGACAATAAAACATCTATTGTGTCTACATTACTGTCCGCGAAAGTGTTATATCAAAAATTTCTTTCTTATAATTTTTTTTTTTTTTTTTTTTTTTAAAGACAACTCCCGCACTAGAGAACAAGCTCTGTGTTGCGGGGGACTTTACAAACATACAATTAACGGACACAAATTACACCCAGACTCAGAACAACTCTTTGTGGGTCACACAAAGTTTTGTCCCTGTGTGGGAATCGAACCCACAACCTCGTGCACAGCAGGCACATACTGTACCCACTGGACCACCAAGGCAGTCAAATATCAAATAATATTAGTTTAAATTGAGTTAACAATACAATTGGTACCGCTATATTGAAGTAAAGTTTGATCTATAACTGATATGTTCTATATTTTATTTTCAGAGAAAAACAAAAGCAATTAAAAGAAGAGAAAAAAGAAAAACGTAAGACTCAAAAAGGTGAAAGGAAAAGGTAGCAATCTATAAGAATGTGCTTGGCTGTTCAACATTGCTTTGTGAATGTAATATTAGAACATGTAATATTGCTCAATGTTGCACAAATGCAATCTGGACATTTATTATAATCCATGTGTCTTAGTAATATAGTCAGTTTTTGTATGATTGTTATAACAAATTGATTTCTGTTCGATAGACCCTTACATAGTTACTTGCAACTGCACACTACAGCTTAAACCGTGGCCAATGGCATTCTATGTTTTATCTATGGAAATATGTATGTGAAATAGTGATAGTCTTAAGCTAGAAGCGAACTGTTGTGTTTAGATATGGCATGTTGGACTAAGCAAATGCTATTAGGTACTGTCTAAACACAACCTAATACATTAGTATGTTTCTAGCCTAGCAAAATACATGAAACAAATCGCTCACAGCCTGACATAAATAGTGTGTCCTTAGCTTTAAATAGGACTTCCACACATTTTTTTTACAATTTACATGTAAAATAATGTGTTTATACTGTGTGTACTTAAGACGTATATTTAATTAGTGTATACTCTCTGTGGCAATAATAGACTTTGAAATAATAAATATACATTTTAAAATCTTTTTTGTATCCTACAAAAAAGGTTTCATTAAGTATTTAAAGAATAGGGTTTTAATAATCATGTGTAAATTTAATTGTGAATAAATACTGTATGTCAAGAAGGGTGTATATGCTGGGTTTATTTACCAACATATATCTATTAATTTTAAAACACATTTAAAAAGAATATATTTTGCCCATGTTGCAGTAACTAGATAACAGGTTATAACAATTTGGATGTTGTCTAGGCTAAATGTAAAGAATTGTATACACCTGTTATTAACTACTATAGCAGAGAAATGCATTTACACTGACAGTCACAAAAATTACATCAAAGTACAGAATCACTTTCAAATAAAAATATTTATCCAATTACCAATTAGCAGCAAAAAACGTCTTTCAACCTCTCTGGTTAGATAAAAAGGTACCATTCAAACAATATTTTTTCCCACTTGGCATGCAAACAAAACCATAATTTGTTTCTTTTATCTAAAATTAATAAGTAGGTAAGCACCATTGTAGGCTATTTGTTGAAAATTTGATATTTTTTTGATAAATGACTTAAAAATTTAACTGTTAAATGTTTGTTACTCATATCTACAAAATAAAATTGTGTTTTATTAGAATCAGGGTTCGAAATTAGCCAAACACATGTATATGTTCTCTTGTTATTATTTAACATAATATTATTGAGCAATTCATATGTGTTGTGTACATTCTCTTGTAAATTATTTAAAAAAAAAAACAATCCTTATGTATAACTTATCCATATTATGTTCTCGTTAATTATCAAATAATGGTAAATCAAGCAATACTGTTCACTTGTTAATTATCAAAAATGCATTGCTTAATTCATAATATTTCTGCTTAATACATATTACGTACCTATAATATTAGTACCTACAATATTTATTTTATAATGCACAAATGATTAGCAAGGTGGGATCTGAATGTGAAGGATTCAAATTCCAACTTTACTCATAATTTATATTTTCAACTTGCGTCATGTCAACCCAGTTTATATCTAAGCTTTAGATCCATTCTTGAAATAAAACAAATTGATGTGGCAAATTTATTATCTTGGAACCCTCTCATGCAAACTAGGCAGAACCTGCACTACGTACTAGTAAACATTTAGCTACATATAATTGTCTATAACTGTACTATTATCTTCTTCGAACCCTGTACAGTATGATAAATTTAAAAGTAAATTCTATAAAACCATAATACCATCTTGTCATGCAGCTAGGGCTGTAACTACAGTATTTTATACCTCTGTATTGAAATAGATATGTACAGTGAAATATGAATAAATATATCATAGATGTTTATGATGTTGTATTATATACAATAGCCAGCGCCTTAACTTGTTTTAGTAATTACTAGATATATTCCATATTTCACTGTACACAGGTCTTATATGCTTTTAGTCATTAATATAGTTATTTATTATGATGCAATACATGTGTAATATTGGAATAAAATCACATGTGTATATAATATTTGTTTTATTTTATAACATTGTATCACACATATCACAGTAAAATTCTAATTACAAGAAACTGCAGGGTAATAATTAGAAAATACATTTAGATACTTTCTACAGTAAAAAAAATCCGATTTTAAAAATTATTTAAAAATAAAACAACATGTGATCTAGATAAATTCCTAGTTCCTAAATGGCGCAGTTTTCTTTTTAGATAGGTTCTTTTCTTGGTATGTAAGAGGATTTTTCGATCCCTCATCGTACTAATGAATAGTTAGCCGTGCCATTATGGACTGTTGTAATATTAAATATAACTGTGTAATACTAACCTTTAATTATAATGCAATTACATACTAAGTCAACTATTATTGCACTTTTAACCATTATGCTTGATACTGTGTACCACTCAAATTAATTAAAATGATCAAATATTTAAGTATATTTGAGGTGATTACATAGCAAAAATGCTAAAAATATTTAATTATGCACATGTAGGTTGCGAGGGTTAAGGCCTTGATCCACATGCTGGCCTAATACTGGTTGGAGCCTCAGATATATTTCTAGAATTTCACCTGAGACATGTGGGTGTCTTCATATTTTGCTTCACTATTAGCCAATGGTAGCTCATTCTGCATCTTTGTCTGCGCACGCCTGTCTCCCATTGGGGTAGGCAGAGACTATAGTACGCCAATTGCTTCGATCCAGACATACTTCTTTCTCTTCCTCTACATTCACCAACCTCTTCATGCATGAGCGTCAATTTCTGGGTACTTTTAATTTGGCTCTTTTTTAGCAAATCCACAACATGGTTGCTATATGTTCACCTAGGGCGGCCTGACATCCCCATTCATCATTGGACTAGTTCGTATAAATTTCAAAAAGTAAGTATTTCAAACTAACATTTTTATTAGTTTGTTCCCAGTACAGAAGAATTGATATAGAATATTCTGCTATAACTTTTTATCATTTCCATTGCCAGTTTCAGCATTATCCAACTCTTCAGTAACAATAAAATTATGAGCACTACCGGAGTAGATCTGTGTAATCACAGAATTCTTTAACTCAATAGGTACTAAAGTTGGCTTAAGTATATTGCCTTCTGAACTGATTCCAGTGTTGCAGTGTTCATTCCAACCCCATGCCCATAGAGTGTTATCATTTGCCAAGCATATTGTGTGTTCCGATCCTAATGCCACATCTTTTACTTGTCTACCACCTGAAATTAATTATAGTAATTTGAGTATACTGCTGCAAAAAAAAAACTACAATTCGTAGGTAAAGAGTATACCTAGACTAGGAACAACTATTTGTGGGTTGAACAAAAATTGTCCTGAACAGGAATCAAACCTGTAACATTTGATTTAGTGTTACTGGTGATAGTAGCAAGATGACCACTAATCATGACTATAATTATGTCATAATGGACTTATTTCAATATCAATGCATCACAATTAATCCAAGTCAATCAACTGCTGTAAATTATTACTAAATTTTGAGCAAAGCAAAATACAAACCTGGTAAACTAATATTTATAAAACGCCCAACAGATATTGTAGCTTCTGGGCCAACTTGTCCAAGATTATTTCTGCCCCAAGCTAACAATGTTCCATTCTCCAACCATAGCAATACATTGGTCCAACCACTTAATAGTTTTCTCACTTGTTGCTTAACATCTATATCTATTTTATTAGGTCTATATAGTTTCCTATATTTACTAGAGCAGAGAAGTAACTGACCAAATTTATTATCACCCCATACATACAGAGCTTTTTCTTCTGAACACCATGCTACTGTATGGTTTTGGCCACATACAATATGTGATATTTTACCAATACTTTCTACTTTCTGAAACCTATCTGATGATAGCACATCGTCTCCAAGACCAAGCTGGCCATGTTTACCACAGCCTGTAGTCCAAACCTGACCCTTAGAATTAATTACTGCTGTGTGTCTTAAGCCCATAGATACAGCATGTGCTTTTACTTCAAGTCTTATAGGCTTCATTGACTGAGCAAAGTGTTCTTTTGGTAACCCCAATTGTCCATGACTATTAGAGCCCCAAACAAATAAGAATTGGTCATCAGTTACCCCACAGCTGAAATCCCACCCACAAGCAATATTCGTAAATTTGATACCGCTTAATTTCCATGTTCTATTAATAGTGTTTACAGCTTCTTCTGTTGCTAATTGCAATTTATTATTCCAGCCACAGCTGTAAAGCTTTCCTTCATTGTCTATTAAAAGAGTGTGTCCACCTCCACAGGCGATTTGTTTTATTTTATTATCATACAAATGTATGTCCTCTACTTTAGTAGGCTTTTCAACTTGTTCATTTTCGACGCCTAAACCTAATTGTCCATGAGAGTTCGCGCCCTGTAAATAAACCAATATTTTAGAAAAAAAAAACAAAATAAAGTATGTATGCATTATAAATACAAGACGCAGGGTGGGCAGGCCTTCATCAAGGTGAGCCGATGATCTGGTTGCGGGCAACAAATGGACAAGGTCAGCTCAGGACCAAATGCTGTGGAAATCCTTAGGGGAGGGCTGTGTCTAGCAAAATACGTCTTTCAACTGAGATAATAACGATGCATTATAATATATAACTTAGCTTACCCAAGTCCATAAAGACATGTTTTATGCACTTAGTTTCAATATTAAGGCTTGTAATATTAAGTATTCCGTGATTAAGGTTATATTATGAAATATTACTTATTATAACTACTACAATAACAAAATCATGTGATGAACAGTTTTCTTCTGTTACAGTATTTCTTCAAGTGTTGGTCTTGTCTCATGTTCAGTTCAGTTTACTAAGTATACTATTTCAGATTTAGCTGCTGTAATCTGTAAAATTCAATTCATTACTATCATTCTCTTCAATTCAAACTAATCTCAAAATAATCACATCTTATGTCAAAAACAGCTGATATTAAGATCTAGCAGTGTTACTACAACAGAAATAGTACAAATAAATTCATGAAATAAGGTGGTCGTCTACTAAATTCACTTGGACTATAAGTTTGCTGTTCGAAAATGAGCCAAATCTCTTAAACCACTAGTTTATATAGCGGCAATTAGGTTCACAATCATTTAGACGAAATTTAATCTAATCAGATTAAATTTTTCTGTTTTTTTTTTACCGTTGGCATGCCAAGAACAACGAAGTATCTGTCAACATCAAGTGACATTAACACATTCAACGCTGTCAACAGTGTCAACTTGTTGGTGTTGAAAACAAAACAATTTCAAAATTTGTTGGTCCCTTGATAAAAATAAAATGTGAAAATCCAATCGTTTACTGACAATTATTCTAAATTAATTTGTTAACACTTAAGTTATGGATACAGTCAAGAAACATGTGACTGGGGCTCAAGTTACTGCATTGACGGACTTTATGCAGGAGCATTCAGATATTGCTAAAGGTTTTTTAAACTCAGGATTAGAGAAAGAAGATTTAGAAGCACAATGGCAAGATCTCACTACTTCACTTAATTCTATGGGTGGAGCAGTGAAATCTGTTGAAAAATGGAAGAAGGTTTGTTTATGAGTAGGAAGAAAACTTTGAATATTGACAGGAATTAAAAAATATTTTGAATATTTTATTTGCTCTGTAATCAATAATTGTTATGATTTACAGACATGGCAATATTTAAAATCTAATACAAAGAAAAGAGCTTTTAAACAACAGCGGCATTCATGTGACACAAGTATAGGGCTAGGAATGAGTTCAGATGGAAGTGGTGACCCAGCACAGTCCAATAATGATGAGGTACCTGCGAAGAAACGATATGGTAAATAACATTGATATAATAACAACAAATTTATTTGTGGCTTTACTCCTGGTCTAGTGCTTCAGGTGGTCAACATGCCATTAACACCATCCAGAGTGATATGAGTCTGATTCTTGTGAGACAGAATATTGTGTAGTCCACATTATGAGTCTGTTGTTCTTTCTGTCCATGAATTAAATGTTTGTAAAGCCCCTGGCGACACTGGGTGTTATATCCTAGACATTTTGATACTTGGACCAATATCCAATGCTGCTTAAATGCCTATCCTCACTATTATTTTCTTTCTTTTCTTTTCTGTTTTCAGTATCCTTTGATGAAGAAATAGTGAAAATAGAGAGAGACAAATTAGAACTAGAAAGAGAATATAACATACAAAAAATTGAAGTCCTATCCAGGTAAAGCACAAGGATTTTACTATACAATTTTTCAAATTATTTACCTGTCTATTCATCTAATAAAAGCTTGTAAAAAATCCACTGTTGCCCAGGATTGGATTGTTCATCACCTGTTGTCTTAGCTTTACATTCAGGAATTTTATATCTATATTTAAATAATGACTACTGTTTAACAGCAATAAAGAAACTATTTAATACATCATTTTATTTATTTAGGCTTCAGGGTGAGCGCGGCAATTTTTCTGAAAAAAGCGCCATCTGTTAAATATTTAATGTATTACTAGCAATTCCTTCAAGAAAGGAGTGGTACTGCAATAATGTAGATGGAGCTACGTGTCTCGATAATTGTAATTAAAAATAAGTTTTTGTTTCAGAATAGCGGCAGCTCTAGAGGAATTGGCTAGTAAATAAATAAAGTTAATTATTTTTATAATAATATTTTATTTTATATATTACAAAAACATCTAAAGAAACCTATCATATTAGAACCAACAGGTTTCTAAAATTACCTTATTTTTAGATAATATAATATATACGCAATCTAAAATATGGGCATTTAGGTCCTTGCCTATATTTTAAATATTATGCAACCAAGCTTGAATAAATATATTTTATGATCGTGATAGTGTGGCGTATTTGTAAGAGTAACAGTTACGCATATAAAAAAATCTTGCCTAAATTTTTATTGGTCAAATAACCTACAACGTACTAAGAGTTAAGAGTTATTTTTTGTAGATACACATAGGTAAAGAAATTTTCGTTTTGCATAAATTATGCGATGTTGATCTTTGTGTCGGACTTTTATATCGGAGGTCAGTGTAATAACTACAAATAATAGCGTCTCTAAGTAGAACGGGAAATCTTGCAAATGTTTTTCTGATTTTATATAAGTATACAATATTGATAAAAATTTAACAACATTTGTGCCAAAAGTTTAGTCAGCGTAATACTAAAACAACATAGGTACATAATTAGGTATATTGGTTTAATAGTACTGTTGATGATACACATAGGATCTTAGGAATATAAATATATCTATGTTAGGTACCTACGTTGCCCCATTTAGTACCTACTTACATATTTATTTGTAGGCTGTAGCGCTCTACATATTAACTAGCAAGGTAGGTGTGATAAACGTAAAGCACTTTCTCAAGTAACCACACGTAGGCATATATTTAGTCCATAAGTGTTCAAATATATCGTTAATCCATGCTACAGAAGTGATTAATCACGTCTCATCCGCATCTGTTGAGTTGCAAACTTTGTGCTTGTTTGTGGGATTTCGAGACCCTAACTTGAGAAAGTTTATTTCGTAAATTACTCATTGCTATACATCGAGTGTTATTATAGGACTAAGTGGGTTCTACCATACAAGTACTTTTTGATCAAACAAATTACATACTTTTGTAATGTTCTAGTTTAATTGAAAACAATAAAAATTAAAGTTTGGCTTTTAGGCTGGCTTAACCTATTCGTTAGTGAAACTTTTTTTTCTTTTAAAACAACTTCCGCACTAGGGAACAAACCCTATGTCGCTGGGGACTTTACAAACATACAATTAAAGGACACAAAGTACATACATCCAGACTCGGGACAAACATTTATGGATCACACAAATTTTTGTCTCGTATCGTCGTATGACAAAAAAATGTGTGACCCTACGTGCAGTCTTAAGTAGAAAACTTGTTAGTTACATAGACATTGTCCTTAAATTATATTAAACGCACCTCTAAATGAACACCTTTAAATGTAGACTTAAACTGCAATTAGCACTATAACATTCTCCGTAGTCTACATACTTACCTATAGGTATGTTACTTATAATTATGTATCTATTAAACGCTTGGCAGGTCGCAGCTAACGCAAATTGCATGCTCACTGAGACGTTATGTCATAGCTGTGGCTCCTACCTAGCATGCAAGTAGGAAGTTGGTACAAGTTCATATTCGGAGGCATAGTCTGTTTGTTTGCAAGAGAATGTCGCGCTTGTAGCGCTAAATTGTAGTTAACGTAGGTGAGAAATTATCTCCGTTTTATGTGCAAATTTAAGAAATTTTCTTAATATATATCCAGTATCCAGACCTGGACCCATGTCATAGGTAATCTACTGAACCGAGTTAGAAAATTCTTTCACCAATAGAAAGCCACGTTATTTGTGAGTGTCATAGGCTATATATTAACCTGAAATATTTACATAAAATTAAAAAAAAAACTAGAGAAGCGAAGGTGAGTCGCTAAGTACGTAAATACCTCAGACTAATAGAATAAGATAGACGGAGCGTGTAGAACAAATCTTTGAAGCCACAAAGCGCTGTCAATGTCGTGTGACGTGGAAAACGATGTTGCCAGCAAATGAAATACTCCCAACAAAAGTTGAAACAAAACTGTTAACTCGTGATAATAATATGCAATATCAATATTAAAAATTATACTTCAAATTGTTTGTTTAAATAATGTTATTATTTACAATTATTTTACATTAATATTTCAAAATAAATAGGTAACAATAAACACTAACTACATGCTTTAATTTCTGACGAATAAAATAAATCTTTTTAAATATAACATCATACATTTTAGCATTATGTTACATTAAAAAAAGGTTTCTGTTAACAAACATATCAAGACAAAATACAATATTATATTAAAAAAACAAACATAAAATACAAAACATATTACTCGTAAAACAAAACTGGCAAAAATTGTATCTAAAAAAATGTATATATATGGTGTATGCTTGTTTACTATCCAAGTAGTATAAAAAAAAATTAAATATTTAGCGGCAAGCGGTAAGAACAAATTTTGTTCATACCGCTCGCCGCCGCCGCTCACAGCCGTGGTTAGGATGTAAATACTTTTTTTTAAATAAATCATAAACCTAACATATCTACTTATTTTATGAATTTAAATGATCAATTATTATTATTATATTAATATTAATTGATCATCATCTGAATAACATAGAAAAACATTATCTAAGTACCTACCTAGGTACCTCTTAAAATCACTACAAAAATACGGAATTACTCGCTAAATGCAAACAACAATTTCTTTTTTTTTTCGCGTGGATCCCCAACTATCATTCAGATTTATTTTAAATAGTATATCGATAGACTGATTAATATTGTTTTATATTCCCACTAACACGTTGCAAAATATTTTAGGGAAAAAGATATGCTAAGAATGGCAACACTGTAGAACATGGTAGAGGTTTTGTGTTCCTAGTTTGTGTAACTAAAATATTTACGAAAACAATAAGAAATCTATAATGTCAAAATTATTTACCTATGGAACGATACTCCAGAACTCTTTTTGAGATTTGCTGAAGTATTTTTACAACGTTTTACTACACAATACGGCATTATAATAATATTTTGTCAGAACGTGTTTAGACGTGCGTACTCACTAGCGGCTCAAATCGACTGCGCGCGAAAACGTATGACATTGCTATTTAGTATTGCTTTTGGCGGCTTCACGCGCGAGTTCTACACGCTCCGTCTATCTTATTCTATTAGTCTGAGGTAAATACATACCACAGAATTCGAAAAAACGCCTTCAAACATCTTTGGCACGAACCCGGCTATTGTTAATATTGCGAAACATTTAAAAACACAATTTGTTTGACAGCCAGTATTGAAGTTTACACATATAAAAAGTCTTAGAGCAAAAGTTTGGTTAGCTATGTGATTTTGTTTATTCTTTTAAAGGTAAAAGTTGTACGGGTTGCGTCCTCGTAAGCTGCTTTGTGATACTTTTAGTTGGAACTCAAGCCAATATAGCGTACAGCTTGTTTAAACTTGACCTGCTTTAATGTGCTATTAAAACTCAAGACTTCTTAAAAGATATTTGCTTTTATATGAATAAAAATACAGCCAAAGATATATAATAAAGACACTTTTCGTTCAGGTGTGTCTCGAAAAATGTATGATTTTTTATTTCTTTTCATCAGAGATAGAAGAAGTATAGCAAGATAAACCTAGCGCAAATCCAATTAAGACCGAAAATAAATAGCTATAGCTTATAACTATATATGTTATAGTACGGCGCCTGTAAGGACTACAAAAGTAGTGACGTGATTGTTATCCGGTTTCAATTTAATTTATACAGGCCGTTGACTTTTCATCTAAATTAGCTTTTCACTATGAGGTATAGGTACGGAACTGCGTAATTAAATAACTATTGCTATTCAGTCTGGTTCACGGTATATCCACAGCTCAAATATTTGGTACCCTTTGATAGTGCATTTGTCGAAATGAATGAAGTTATACTTCATCTATTTTTCTATTTCACATTTATACAAATAATAATAATAGTCTTCATACCATACTGATTGGTGATTGGACCAACTTGCAGTACATATATAATATCTACTTTTAAGCTTTAAAAAAAAAAAAAAAATGGAACCTAAAAGACTTTTTTAAATTAAGGTTTCCTTTTAATTCTTTAACTGTTCACCTTCCGACTCCATCATTTGAATCACGTAAATCTATTATAATAGTATATTGTAAGGGGATCTCAATATGTATGCAAAGTTTTAGCAGAATCAGTTTGGTAGAAGTTCTTGAAAAAGCTGTCAAAAGATTTGAAGCATGTAATGGGTCAGGCTAAATAAAACATTTTAAAAAACCTTTTCTGCACTGAGTAATTGCCCTTTTATTACGGGAAAATTTACATACGATTCACGGACACAAAGTACCCAAACTCGAAATAAATATTTTTGTATCATCATGATGATGATGATACAAAATTTTGGCTCTTGCGAGAATCGAACATACCTACGTACGGTACCTACAACACTAAGCACGGCAGTTGATAGCGTAGTGGTAATCTTCACCACAAGATAACACGATAGCAACAAATATGTGTGTTAGGTAATAAACTTGTGTCATCGACGTATTAAATAAACTAAGTACCTAATAAAAGTATATGAGATGGCCGGGCAGGTGTAAATCTGTCCTCTGCGACACAGTAAAGCTTATTGGGTTCGAAGGTGAAGCGTCCCGTTTAACAACATTATTTAATACTCGCACCCATTTAGGTAAAACGATACACTTAATATTTTAAAAGCTCATAGTTTATTATGTTATAGGTTAGGGCAGCGGTAAAATATTATTAAGAGGAAATGCGGTGTGTCTATTCTCTATAGAAACGCTCTCGCCTGTTTTCTACCTGGTTTACGATCTTAAAGTAAACATTTTTTGCAATAAAATTAATATCAACTTCTTGTATGTTCCTATGTTTTCCTTTTTAATGATTCATTATATTTATAAGCACTAGAAACCCTTAAAAATGCTCAAAATAACCATTTTAGACGGCTGTCAACATAGGCCTGGTATACAAATATGACAACTGTTATTGAAAAAAGGAAAACATAGGGGCACATTTTATATCCTAATCATGCAGTTTACGAAATATCTTTTAAATTGGTCTAATAATGGAGGAGGAAATAGGCGAGAGCCAAACCTCGAATTACGACTTTTTACTTATGCTCTTTAGTCGGATATGCAGTTGTCCCTGTCGCACAAATCGCGCGGCCGAGCGCTCGCAAAGCGACAGCGATAGTTTATTCAAATACCTAATATTCAAAAGTCTCTCCGCCCGCATTTCCTCTTAATATGTAGCGTAAAAATTGTGGGGGACCAATTCAGATAGATACTAGCAGTAGTAGTATCGCAAGTAGATTTTACTTAGCTTACCAAAATGATATTGTGGGCACGGGCTAGTGCATCAAGCCTCTGTCCACTGGAGAGGAATGGAGCTGTGCCAATATAACCAATAGAATTGCATAAAATCTACCTTTCAGCGCATCGTTACGTTTTAGTGGACAATTACAAATTCATACCAGGGTGGAGAGCGGGACAAAAGATAGAGAAATGAAGCAAGGGAGGAGCGGCGAAAAACGTGCTCGTGCTAGCTCCGCTCTTAATTTAAATTAAAAAAAACAGTCTAAGTAACGTAGATTACATAGATTACCTACTGCTAATTGAAATAAGAACTTCATGCTATTTAGAGATGTTTTTGTAAGCGTACAAATCTATCTATACAAAAAACCTGTACCAGTTAATTATATTTACATTGTCAAACAATAAATCGGTCATTTATTTTCATCACAAACCGTACTTTCGTACTCATAGTAGGTACATTCATGAAGTGAAATCGAGTTGCTGAGCTTCAGCCTTGTTTAGTTACAAGGTTAGTCACTGTAACGGTTCATGATGAATTTTCAAGCGTTGCAGCTCCGCTTCGCAAAATGTAATACACCATCCAGCCGGTCATCAGCCGAGCCAAGCGCACTGTTATTTAATGAAACCGACGGCCGTATCGTACGATAGTACCTACATACATTTTCCGTTGCATATTCTGACAGTACACTGTACAAATTTTTAATAAAATTGCGTTGCAGTTTATGTGATTTTTTAAAATGTATAGTTTTTTGTTTATTACAGTCACGCATGATCGATGCGGAATGATTGTTAAAATACATAAAATCCATTTTAACGTACAGAGAGAACGTACGTAGCAGAGACACGTGATGTATTATAGTAAAAAAAAAAGATACAATTTAGGTAAATAATGTACTAATATTATAAAGTGGTAAAGTTGAAGAGTTCGTGAGGTTGTAGGGGTTGTTCTCTAGATCTACTGAACCGATTTTAATGATTCTTTTACCAATAGAAAGCCACATTATTTGTGAATAACTAACTGTTTAATATTAGGCAGACCGTATGATAGTTTGCCATCTAAGTAGTATAAAAAAATGATAGAACCGATTACAGTTTTGACGTGCAAGTTTAAACTTAAACTGAGATTCTGGGGAATACTAAAGAGGGCCGCTTAGTTTGGCGAAGACGGTCCCCTGTGGAGCCTCTTCAGTGCGGTTGCCTTCGTCCCTAGATTATCCGTTATGTTATGTAGATAATTTGTACGCATAATGTTTGGTGCAGGGTTGCGACCGAGCTCTTTTGTCATTCATTAACATAAGCACGAAGTTTCTTGTGAATATAATATAGACAATCCCATCGGGTTTCAAAGTTTTGATGACCCTTATTCCGTAGTTTTTGTTGAAGTTTGTTATAAAATGAAATTATAATAGTTCGTAGAATAAATGGTAGCAGTAAATTAGAAATAAAGCTAATTAATGTGGGAAACAAAGTTCTGTACAGTTGTGTAGGTACAATACTAGACATTATAATAATAATAATTTATATTGTTTAATTTATGTAATTAGTTGCTGCACAGAAATGTCACATTACGAGTATGTTTTAAAGTAGAGATAGAGTATTGATGAAGTTGGGATTGCTCACAATATTTTTCTTTAACGTTACAACAAATAATAAATCTTTTAATTATTACCTTTTTTAAAAATTAAACTTAGTATACTTTCAAACTTTAATTGTGCCTAAAATAGTCCTTGTATTGGCTACCTAAATATAAGGAAGAGACTCTAGGTCCTACAACACAAGGAATCCTAGTGTAGGATCTAGGGCTTTACCTCATGTACTGCAGGATGTTTGATACAATAAAACATTTTTATTAGTGCATCTAATTTCACAAAATGAATTTCACATCGATATTAGTGCTACCTGTGATCAAACTTAATATCATGTCTAGTCTGTTACTTTTCCTCTTGGCTACTATTGTTACTGCACTATGCGCAAGATTATTATTCATCATCTTATTCGAACGTCCACTGCTGGACATAGGCCTCCCACAAAGATTTCCACAGCGACCGAACCTAAGCTGAACTTATCCATCGGCTACGCGTAACCTTTACTAGGTCGTCAGTGCCCTGTGTTGGAGGCCTGCCCACGCTTCGTCTTCCAGTTCGTGGTCGCCACTCTAGAACCTTTCTACCTTAACGACCGTCGGTTCTGCGAGCTCGCAGATGTGACCTAAGTGGCAAACCACATAAAAAAATATTATTTTAATAATTTTATTAATCTGCATAATTTTGTTTATACGTGTAGTTTTTTTTATTGTACTGTTATCTGCTATCAGTCTCTAGACTATGATCAGATTCGTTGAAGGAAATTGGAGTACGAGTAGATTTTAATATTTTTTTTATACTACTTGGGTGGCAAACAAGCATACGGCCCGCCTGATGTTAAGCAGTTACCGTAGCCTATGAACGCTAGCAGAGGCATCATTTACGTGTTGCCAACCCATTTTTTTACACCAGGGATTTAAGATGGAGTATCCTTGGGATAGGAATACGTTTCTTTCAAAATGCATCCCTAAATGAGCGCTGGAGACCTGTACTCACACACGGGAAGACAACAACACTGTTATTTGTCTGTGGTCTTCTGTAAGGTGGCGGTCCTTCCTCAGTCGGGCTTCAGTATGGTGCCCTACCTCTCTTGAAATTTAATTTAAATATTTATGACATAAAAAGTGTTCACAAAGAGTATCGTACCTTGGATCGATAAGGAGGATACGCGTTAGCGACAGGTCGGCGCCCAATATCACGCATGATTGAGTTTAGGCATCCGCTCCATCGTGTCGCTCGGCCAACCCCGCCTCATCACTTTTTACCCTCCTATCTAATTGCTAATGAAATTTCCAGTGACGATATAATCAGATTTACCTGCGTAAATTATGGAGGTATAAACTGAACGTACATATATTTTTATTTACATACTAGCTGACCCAGCAAACGTTGTTTTGCTACTAAAATATAGGGTTTGATCGTAGAGGGGTGAAAATTAAGGGTTGTATGTATTTTTTAATGCTGAATCACAAAAAAATAAAAACATTCTTTTTTGTCTAAAATATTTTAACCCAAGATGCACACAAAATTGCACGAAAATCGGTAGAGCCGTTTCAGAGGAGTTCAAAGTTGAACACTGCACTGAACACATGGCACCAGAATTTTATATATTAGATATATAATGCTACTATAGGAAATAGGAAATTTGACGTGAATTATATTCTGTAACTCGTACTCGATATGTCACCACCTAAAGACGTAAGGAACTTTTATACGGTTCATTTAAACGAACTCAGTTTTGTACTTATTCATAATTTAAACAATTATTACTAACAGCCCACCCTGACTTTGCCCGGGTTAAATTGAAGGCCCTTCTCGAGATATAAACTACCTACGCTATCTTTTAAGTTGGATTAAACTGCACACAGAGTGCAAAATTTTATAAAAATCACAAAGTGAATTTTTTTAATAAATATAATTCTATTAAGTTTTTATTACTGAAATACAGCTATTCAAATTTGTATTAGGTTTTCAATGAGCGTCGTGATAATAACATTTCAAAGGTGTCTACTTGAAATAGTAAGTCATAATTTAAATTTAAACGAGTATGTTTACATTGTGTTTAAAAAATATATTTTGAGTCAATCAATATATTATGCCATATAGGAGAGTAAGTAATTGGATTAAAGACAACAAAGCTGCGTAAAAGGCATGTCGAAACTCACTTTTACCTATTAACAACATCGGTCGTGTCTAACGTCGAACATACGAGGGATATTTGGTTTGATACCTACGTCTGTATATGGTCAGCAAAATGGATTGTCTTACTTCAATGTGATTTGTTTTTGCTTTGTTTCATGAAAATCGGTTCAACCATTTCAATGTAGTGAACTTATTTATCGAACGCAAAATATGTTTTAGGGTTGCATCTGATTGCCTGCAATATATTTTGAATACTAACTCTTTAAAATTTAATCCGTCGTAGTTCGCTACGAAAGTGCTACACAGTTGATTAACGAGCTACGCTATGCGTAAACGCATGCTGCATCCTTGTCGTAGTTAATCTCGCTACGCAGGGTGGTTACGAATATGCTACACGGTGTGATAGACCTCGTTTTCGGAATAACAGTTATGACTATTCGAAGGAAGCTCGTTACATTAAGAGGAAACGCGGTGTGTCTATTCTCCATAGAAACGCTCTCGCCTGTTTTCTACCTGGTTTACGATCTTAAAGTAAACATTTTTTGCAATAAAATTAATATCAACTTCTTGTATGTTCCTATGTTTTCCTTTTTAATGATTCATTATATTTATAAGCACTAGAAACCCTTAAAAATGCTCAAAATAACCATTTTAGACGGCTGTCAACATAGGCCTGGTATACAAATATGACAACTGTTATTGAAAAAAAGAAAACATAGGGGCACATTTTATATCCTAATCATGCAGTTTACGAAATATCTTTTAAATTGGTCTAATAATGGAGGAGGAAATAGGCGAGAGCCAAACCTCGAATTACGACTTTTTACTTATGCTGTTTGGTCGGATATGCAGTTGTCCCTGTCGCACAAATCGCGCGGCCGAGCGCTCGCAGAGCGACAGCGATAGTTTATTCAAATACCTAATACTCAAAAGTCTCTCCGCCCGCATTTCCTCTTAAATATCCACTGATTACTCTAATGCAGTAAGTAATTTTGCTGTATTAGCTATAAAGATATTTTTTTTAAATACAACTCCCGCACTAGAGAACAAGTTCTGTGTTACGGAGGACTTTACAAACATATAATTGACGGACACAAATTACACCCAGAGTCAGGACATTTTTTTGTGGGTCACACAAAGTTTTGTCCAGTGTGGGAATCGAACCCACAACCTCTTGCACAGCAGGCGCATACTGCGGCCACTGGACCACCAAGGCAGTCCAATCACCAGTTTCTTCTTTCGAGTGCGTTTCTCTTCCAATATAATCATACTTTATTTTCTAATCAATGAAACTGGCGTAATCGGCTATAAGGTTTTGTCTGCTGAAGCAATTAAATATGAAAATACGTGACTTTTTAGTTCAAGTGTCCGTAGACTACAGTAACTGCTTACCAGCAAGCAGGCCGTATGCTAGTGTACCACCTAAGTAAAATTAAAACAAAACATACATGATCTAAAATTGTCGTACTGTGATAAAATATGTGTCGTAAATGTTTGTATATCGGTGTTTCATATAGACACGTGTCGTTAAACTGAAATGGAGGCCACAAAGAGTACCATTTGGCTATCATTCATTTTATATACGGTACGTAAAACCACCTTACAGTTATTTATTGACTTTAAAAACGAGAATACGTAATCTATGGCCAGATGAAAGGTAGTAAAGGTAAATCGATTAAACGTAATTGGGTTATAAATCCTGGAATTTTAATGTGATTAGATTAGTCTATAAAATGTTTAAGGTTGGCAAATAAAATGAATGGTATGATTAGGTAAAATTAAGTAAAGGTGTTTTAAAATTAACAAGCTCCATTTAATGATCACTATTTATATTGTGTTATTAACAATAGATAATGTTAAGTTATACTATTGCAGCTGTAGCCCACAGCACAGCCCGCGTGGATGTCGTAAATTATTAAAAATAAATAGAATTTCAAAAATAAAAGAAGCCTTAGTTACTCCTTATTACATCAGCAATGTGCCAGTGAAAGTCCCGTCAAAATCGGTCCTGCCGTTTCAGAGATTAGCCGGAACAGACAGACATACAAAAATTGTAAAAACATAATATTTTTGGTATATGTACCGTGTATACGTTCACATGCTTTTAGTAAAAAGAGGTTATTTTAACATTACAAACAGACACTCCTATGTTATTTATTTGTATAGTTTAAGTTAAATACAAATAGTATAAATAAATCATTATAGATCAAATTTACGGAAATTAGTTCTCTCTAATCTTCTATCTAATCTCTTAAAGTAATGTCCTCCAGGTCGATTTCAGTTAGGTCCAAACTCAAAGAAGTTAGCCAATCGTGCGGGACATTTTATAGTGTACAAGTACAAGTATATGCGCAAACACATGTGCACACTCTGTTCCTTTGCTCTTATGGTCCGATGGAACAACAATTCAGGATTCCTGGACACATATATAGACTTAACGAGACAAGCTTATTTAACTTCGCAGATCTTTCGAGCCTTGTGGCTACTTAAATATTTGAGAGTGGAAAAGCGACCACTACTTTGCATACCACTTTTCCTGGGACAGAAAAAAATGTTTAACTCATGCGAAGTCGGGGCGAATTGTTAGTAAATGTATAAAGGCAGAATAAATTTGAGGTAGTGGTCCCAACCCACCCGATCACCAATAAGGATAAACTTAAACAACAAAGAAACCTATGTCATCTAAAAATATCACTGTCCTATAAAAGAAATCTTGTGTATTTGTTTGTAAGAATTGTCACGTAGGCACAAACGGTGTCAAATAGTCCATGTCGTACAGGGAAAGGTAACACTACGTCTCAATGGTCGTTACTAAATATTTGAACGGTCCGCACTGCGCAGCGCCTTAAATAAAACACTCCTGCCGACCGAACTGAATTTTTCACGTGCACTGTTCGTCCCATATCCTCAGAGAGTGACTTCTCGTATGCCTAGTGAGATATCTGGATTATTCATCTGTTGTTACTACGAAATGGAGAACTATTTGACGCAGATTTTATGGAGTATTTTTACGGTTCCCCAATTTTGTAAATGCATTTTTATATACTGTCTATGTGACTGTGCATATTTTGTCTATGCAGTCATTTGAAGCGTAAGATCTACTTCTATATTGATACTATTGTTAGTCTGAAGTGAGTTTTTGCTTTAAAAGGAATGCTGCAACCTTTATAGTTTAGAATATAACTCTTTTATCTCTTTGTTGTTTGTGATATAAATATTTTGCTGCATACATTTTCTGTATTGAACAAGCATTGTATGCTAAGCCATTTTTAAATTGATGGAAATATAAAATATTATTTCCATCCATACGTTCTAGATTTATTTAAGCAATTAAAATTCATCTTTTAGTTTTGATACGAAACTTTTATTGCGCAAACTTCACCGCTTTGTGTTATGCTATTAACTTTAGTCTTACATTTTTATTTACGATTTAGATAGGACGCAAATAGATTTAATATACATATGTATAGCTTGACATTATTTGCACTTTGCATAGCCAT
The DNA here is from genome assembly GCA_947095525.1 of Trisateles emortualis. Taxonomy (NCBI): domain Eukaryota; kingdom Metazoa; phylum Arthropoda; class Insecta; order Lepidoptera; family Erebidae; genus Trisateles; species Trisateles emortualis. Next base: position 16,465,758 of record OX352732.1, on the reverse strand, counting down.
TCGGACAAAGGTTTTTTAAGTAGATTCAAGTACCAAATAATCATAATAAAGGTTCACAAACTTCATTAAACATAAGGTAAGCTATATAGCCTGTATTTACATAAACACGCAATACTAAGAGAATTCGTCCGTTGTTGTGCTGTGCGACAGAGATTTTCTAAAAGGTGATTTGCATTATTTTTCACCAAGTTAAAATAAAGAGTCGTATCTGCGTAAAAATGTAAATTTGGGGCTCTCCTGAATGTAAAGTTCACGGCTGATTTTATTTTCATGGGGTGAACGCCGGCTGAATTTTAAAATCACAGTGGCACAAATGAAAAAATATTATTAATAATTCCATTTTTCAGAGTTTAGCTGTTTCATTACCCGCGTAACTTTGAAGGATTTCGTTAATCCTGACTAATATTATGATAAATGTGAAAGTCGAAATGGAACAATGTTTGTTCTTTTTCTTTTTTGCTCAATTATAGTTGGTGAAATAGTTATATTATGCGAGTTTTGACGCGGACGAAACTTACTTCATTAGAACGGCACTGGATGAGTTTCCATCCGTGAGAGAGTGAGAGAGCACTAGACTACTAGATATTATACTGTTGGAGGAAAGCTTTTAGCCTATGAATCTTGTAGTTCATTAGCCTCTTGGGTCTTCACATTTGCTGTATACTGTAAGAACACATGTTCCATATTCAAGAGAGGTTTACCTTGGTGATCAACATGGGAACGAGTTTTAAGTTCAGTGTGCACTGCAAGCTGGCATTTCAGTGTTTTTGATCATGATTCGGACTTTTGAATAAACTTATGACATTGTGATTAACTACGTTTTTTTTTGTAATATTCGTATTTTTGCCTTTGTTGTCGATAATAATAATATACATATGTATTATGATACACCAAGTTTTCCATATTAGATAAAGATCAATAAAATAAAACGGATCGGTTTCGCACAGGTAGATATTTATTTAGTTTTCGTAAGGATCTCTATAAATTCAAAAAATAATGATAAAGCCTATGTTACTAAGTATTTTCATAATCGGTTCAGTAATTTTTGAGTTTATTCATTACAAACAAAACCACAAATCTTTTATTTTTATAATATTGGTATAGACAAGCTATCTCCCATGTTTATATAAACATTTATTTCTTATTCACTTACTTATAGTTCCAAAAATTAATGCGTTCTAACAAAAACAAAGTAACTCTTCAGCTTTATTATGTTAGTATGTATAGATTGTATGTAGCTACCACGTAGTTACTGTTTAACTAACTGGTCTACTTTATACTAAAAGTTTCATCAAAATAGTTATGATATGTAAAGATTGCATAGCGAATATCAAATATGATAAAAGTTTAATGCTATGTGAAGGGAAACCAAAACCACGTGGACGCGTTTCGATTCATCTTCGCAGAAATGATCTTTATAAAATATTCATCTTATCTTTAATACGTTTTATTATTTATGAAGCGGCCAGTTTCCCTTTGACTTGTTTTAATATAAGTATTTGAATAGACGAGTCGTAAACCAAATATAATATTTTTGAGTTTTTTATGAATCAACGACAAAAAGATTAAAATGTATATTTGTTAAGTCCGTGGTCTTTTATTTATTAAAATGTTAACAGAAAAAGAGGGCAAGCCTTTTCTAGAGGTACGTTATGAGTGATATTTTTTGGCAAGTCATTAATGAAAAGGTTGTTTTAGTATCTGTCACTTTTTAGTCAAATGGTCCTTGAATTTTAAGGGTCTTAGCTGTTATAAAGCTCAAGTAAACCTATCACATCTTTTTCGGTAGTTATTATTTGTGTTCTGGGAGAATATATAATTAATAGAGAACATAATGAGGTTTAGGAGAGGCGAAGTCTTACCTTCTTAGCATAATCACTGCCTTGGTGGCCCAGTGGCCGCAGTATGCGCCTGCTGTACACGAGGTTGTGGGTTCGATTCCCACACAGGACAAAACTCTGTGTGACCCACAAAGAATTGTTCTGAGTCTGGGTGTAATTTGTGTCCGTTAATTGTATGTTTGTAAAGTCCCCCGCGACACAGAGCTTGTTCTCTAGTGCGGGAGTTGTTCCTAAAAAAACAAAAATAGGAGTAAAATTAGATTAGAATCACGGAACATTGGACGGATGAATTTAAAAAAGATATATTATTATGAAATCTTTGTAATTTTTTTTGGATTTTCAGACACTTTTCAGATATTGGGAGGGTTCGGGCTCCCATATAAAAACTATAGTTACGCCAGTGTAAAAATACCTAAATAATACAGAATTAATTATTCAAAAGCTTTTACTTCGAGAGTTCATTCTGTTTAAATACGTATGATACGTAAGACTAGGGGTTTTAAGGTATTTGGAAATTCTACAACTTGCCGTACTCCAGAGGGAATTTCCGAGCATTTAAACGTTTCTGCCATACATACTATAGCAATTAAACTTAGCTCACATAGGTCCCGTAGTTTAAGGTCCTCCGTGGTGCTCCTTGTCATAGGTTACAAACCTATACAGATTTATTTCGTCTCCCGCTTTGCTATGGAGGGAAGTGGCAACTTTTCTTTTTAACTCCTCCTATTTACTTCTGATTAAATTCGTTGCGGGGTCCAAGACAGTAGGTTTAGTTGTCCACGGGATGCACGAGTGTCAAAACTCGGTGTATCATTTGGTTACTCCGCTGTTAATCCTGGCTCACAGGAGTCACAGCGGTGGGCATGTGGGTGGGATTGTCCCGAATTGTCGTATTCCATCTCTAAATAAGCAATGGATACGTGTACTATGCTAAGTATAACTTAAAAATCTAAAAAGACAACAGATATTGGATGCCTAAGTCCAGCCGTGGACAGATTGATATTGTTGATGCGCTCTTAATTCACAAACATATGTACTATACTACTTATATACGAAATTATCATGGATCTGGCCGTTGGCAGTTATAGTAATTAGCTAAGATAATTGGCAACTAATATAAGCGCCTAGTAATGGTAAGAATATGTAACTAATCACAACATAATGGATATGATAAACAATGGCATGGATTGATTGACAATATGACATTACAGATTCGCTTACCTGAGTGATTGTTACCTGCTTAATTAATGGCGCTAGTGCTACTATTGTGTTCGTGTTTGTGTGATTTTATAACTAGCTAAGCGGAAACGTGGATGTCGGTTATAGCTGTAAAAAATAGCCTATGTGTTATTCCAGACCATAATCTATCTCTGTGCATAATTTCATCCAGATCCGTTCAGTAGTTTTTACGTGAAAGAGTAACAAACATCCATCTATCCATCCATCCATACTTACAAACTTTCGCGTTTATAATATTAGTAAGGATTCTAAGCTAGAATATTATATTTTAAACAACATAGGATAATATAAAATGAAAATGTTGCATCTAGTTTTATATGGTAATAGTGGGATTAACGTAAGGGTTTTACCGTAAGCAGGCTCCATTTTCTCAACGTTCTTTGGTTGCAAATTGGAAGGAAACGCTTCGTTGCATTTAACTTCTTTCATCGCCGACTCAAGGTGCTGGTGCTAACTTTGCTTGCTTATATAATGAAGTAGTATAAGCATTAAAAGCAATTTGCCGCCTAAGTAGTATAAAAAAGTAGGTACCTAATATTGAAGATATTAAGAGGTTTATATTACATGGCACTCTAAGGGAGAAAACAATTTTATATTCACAATTAAATTCTTGTTAGAAAAACCCAATATCTACTTTTGGCCTATCCCAGGAATCGGACCCGGATTTGTGATTCTTCTTCTTAGCGTGTCAATGGCAATCTAAATTGTGTCGGTTCTGAACTTAGCTACAAGTTTTGCATTTTCAGTAGCGTCCAAAAGCTCCTCTAAGGTCACGGTAATCAGGGCACGAGTGACATGATATCAAGTGTCCCATGGTTTGCAACACAGCACTACACCCACCCATCTGAGCGGGTTTTCCTTGCTTCGACCAATCTGAGTCTGAATTCTGTTTAAAAACTTTCAGTTCAGCCAAGATAATTCATGTACAGGTGGAAGATTTTCGGAGACTTATTTCTGGTGATGAGCATAACGCAATTGCTTTGCGATATGCTCATCACCAATTGCGCAACTTTAAGGCTTTTTCCATCAAACTAATGCGAAAGAATAAGGAAAAATAAGAACCGTGTTTTGTAAAGCACATTATTTTTCAGATCAATTTTGTATTTATATAATAAAACGGAGTTTTCACGTCGTCAGTAAATCTTCGCGAGCAGTAAGTTGAGGGAAGCTCAATTTCGGTATAGCACTCGAACACGAGAGGGTCTGAGTGGCAATATATTTGCGCGGGGTGCGCCAACAAAAATAAACTGGCGTTATTTTTATTTATTTGCAACAAATTGCAGCTAATATTAATTTAACCGAAAGGAAGCTCGACCAACAACTCCATAATGTACTTAGTGTTATTTTTATGTAATACTAGCTTTGACCTGCGTCTTCACCCTCGTGAATTTTGTAATGGATGCTTACCAAATATTATAGCCTATGTGCTATTCTGGTATAAAAGCTATAACAATGTAAAGTTCCATCAAAATCTGTCGTGTAGTTTTTGTGTGAAGGAGTAACAGACATCGTTAACAGTGGACTGCGATAGGCTGACTACGATGATCCTCACACACTTCGAATCGTTTCATCATCGTTATATTAGCCGAAAGAAAACAGTTCCTGCTAAGAAAATTAAAAGATACAGTCTCAGGCGAAGAATTGCCTTTCATTAACTAACTTACTTTCAAGATATTGAATTAAATTTTATTGGTACTGAAGTCTAATAATAAATCATTTAGAAATAACTCAAAACAAATATCAAAATTCAAAAGTAGAACCGCAGAAAGCAATGAAATGAAAAATTCGGTGTAATTTGAATGATTTAGTAGATTTCATTTAAGACGAGCACTTCAAAGACTCGTAAAATACCATTCCTTACAAATGTAATTAAGAAACCGCCGTTCGGAATAATTAAAACATTGTGTTTATCAAATGTACTTAGACATCGAGTCATTAATTGATTTTAATTGTGAGTTTGACTAATCAATACTGTACCTGTTTGTGATCGAGTTAATTTGGACTTAACTTACTTAAATACGCTGTTGTAAGAAACAGTACTTAATTTTATTTTTTCACTATGTTCATTTTGTTCCACATAATTTTACTTTTATGTATTTCATTGATTATCTGCACATCAAATCAGGACCAAGATTTGATTTGGTGCAATCATTGTGGTGTTAGTATAGGAAAAACCTCTAACTTATTTGTAAAACAAAGTCCCGGTGCTATAAAAGTTGACTATAAGGATGTATTCGGCAAAAATGTCACAGTACAAACTTTAATGAATCCTTTTCATTTTATGTTTGATGTTATTACTATTGAGAAAGCTAGTTGTGCTGACCACGGACGCAATACTAGAGGAGACTCTTGGTTTCCTGGGTATACTTGGCGCATATGTACCTGTCCAAGCTGTGCGTCTCAACTTGGCTGGACTTTTGAAAAAGCCCTTACTAATGATGTAGAAGAAACGAATGAAAACCAAACTTTCCATGCATTGATATTAGACCATTTGCACGGGGTATATACTGATTTAGGAATTGCACTGATGCCGCCTGCAATGTAAGTTTTTTACTATTTTGTTGTTCAACCTGCAATCAGTCCACTCAGCTTCTCCAAATGACCGCCACTTAATGTCATCCTCGATCATTCATTTGCATGCAACAATATAGTCTATAGATACCTTTTGATTGCTTCGTTCGGTTCCATGTCATCGTCATAATCTTGCACTAGTTTAAGTCGGCATAACTTTATATTTATTAACTTTACATAGGCGTCATTGTATATATTTAGATTATTTTAACTAAATCCTTACTAAAATTATAAATGTGAAAGTTTGTGAGTATGGATGGATGGATGTTTGTTACTCTTTCACGTGAAAAACTACTGAACAGATCTGGATGAAATTTGGCACAGAGATAGATTATGGTCTGAAATAACACATAGGCTACTATTTTTACAGCGATAACCGACAGCCACGCGGGTGGAGCCGCGGGCAACAGCTAGTATAAAATATATGATATATTTATAATAACTAAAATTGTTATTTCACAGTTCGATTAATTCATCTACAACTACTAAACCACTAAATATTTCAAGAGCAACTGGGGCCACAACATCATCACCACTCACAACCACCTTACCATTATTCAACCCGAGGGCCAGCGACTCCCAGCAGACAACCACACCCACTACTGGTAATACCACAAATGCATCGGGAACTAGCACACAAATTCCAAATAATACCACTACAATAAAAAGTGTGATAGCTACCACTACTGCAACCACTCAAGGATTAAGTTTAAACAATGTTACAAGTACTACAACAAAAACGGTGTAAAAATCCTAAAGAAAACTACAATAAAATTGTTGTGTTGTCTTATTTTTGCGGGTTACTACTGGTTTTTCTTACTACTGCATTTTGGTTCTAAAAATAAATGGTACATATGTTATATACTTTTATATTATTCTCTATACTATACGTAAATGAGGTAAATAAGTATTTATATAATGGAATTTTGCGCTATATCCATGCTACTCTGTCTCGAGTGTACTTGTTGGTTAACTAAACGTCACTTTGACAGTTGTACAAAAGCGCGGCAAAGGGTAATCTACGGACGTGAATGTGAAATGGGAAATGGGTGAGTTAATTTAAAACTGATTGCTAAGTCATGGGCATTATCGAGCCAGTGAGCTAACGTGAGTAACAATCTCTACAGTAGTTGTTGTACAATGTATTGTTTATATTTACTTAATGCAAATGGAAAAAATATGAGAAGAAATCGATTTGTAATATAACCTAATTAAATGACAGAATCCTTAATTAAATGCTTAACGTTTCTTTTTCTCTTGATAGAGGAGAGGCCCAGCAGTGGGTCATATATGGGTTGCTATTAAATTACCAAATCAAAAAGTTTTAATTATTCTGAAGTGCGATCAAACGGAACTGGCCACTTGTTCATTATGTAGTTTAATTGGATCTAAATTATAATAAAAAAATAATGAAGAAGCTCTGAGCTTAAATAAACTCCGAGCTTGTGTTTCTCTTTCTTTCAAAAAATATAGAATTGATAAATGCACTGTAATATCATAATTATAATATTGTTACTCGATGAAAAGTGCTATGCCTAATTCGTTTGCTTTTAAGTTTTGTAACGGAGCAGTTTTAAATTGCAGCTTTGTGAGTAATCCACATTTACTTGTACATTTTATTAAATATCGGCACGAATTCGTTACATAAATGACACATCTGAGAAAGTTTGTTAAACACCGTCTTACGACAGTTCGATGAAGATTTATTACACGAACATAGACATATCTTCTTTTTTAGGGTTCCGTACCTCGAAAGGAAAAAACGGAACACTTATAGGATCACTTTGTTGTCTGTCCGTCCGTCTGTCTGTCTGTCAAGACTCTTTTTCTCAGAAACGCGTGGAGATGTCAAACTGAAATCAAATATTCAGGTCTACTGTTCCTTAATGCTGTGAATTTTTAGTAACATCATATAATAAAAATATTTTACTTACCTATATACCTACAGGTTTGTATGGAACCCTCGATGCGCGAGTCCGACTCGCACTTGGCCGGTTTTAATTCTTTTTTTAAATTACAACTCCCGCACTAGGGAACAAGCCCCACTGCTGGGCACGGGTCTCCCCCAAACACTTGGAGGGATATTAGCTTATTATACCACGCTGGCCAGACAGGTTGGTATAGCTAAGGACTTTACAAACATATAATTCACGGACACGACTTACACCCAGACTCGTAACAAACATTGCAAAAAAGTTATGTCCCGTGTCCACGACCAGTCAAACCTATAATATAATTTATACATAAAAAGAAAAAAAAGTGGATATCCTGCTGTACGTATGTAAATTAATAAAATCTGACGACCTTAGACTTTTTACGTCTAAGCAGGAGTTTGACGGCCTTTCAGAATAGTAAAGTAGGCCTACATTTTACTTGCCAACCCTTAATTAAGCTCCCGTTTATTTTAGTCCGCCTGAGTGCTGTATAATTTTCAGCCCCGACTGAAAACCGTCTAATGTCTGCATTATTTTTTACTTTCATCCTGATTTAGAGCTGGAGGAAAAAATAAAAGGTCAGCTGTTTTTTGTTAAGTTTGTGAATCGACTAACTAAAAGGGTTGTCTACTGAATATACCGTCGGCATTTTGTTTACTCGAACAAAAAAGGACTTTAACTTCTTTATGTATGGCCTTTTACCCTGCCCTATGTGTTTTATATTAGTAGGTACGTCTACAAAAAAATACTTTTGTTAGGTAGCCCGTTTATTAAGGAAGGTATGAGCTAAAATAACTTTTTCTTTTCATTTAAAAAAGACTTCCGAACTAGGAAACAAGCTTTGTATCGCGGGGGACTTTACAAACATACAATTAAGGGACATAAAGTACATCCAGACCTGGGACAACCATTTATGGATCACATACTTTTTTGTCGCGTGTGGGGAACGGACGTATACAATAGGACGTATGCTGTCAATACAATTACATCATGCTACAACTTAGCCTATGGACGCTTGCTACACCGAGGGTATCAGTCACGCGTTGCTAAGTCCTTAAAACTCCTTTCTTGAAACAAAAACAAAAAAAAAACTCCATGCTATAGTCTTTCGAAAATCTCGACAGAGAGCTCATTCCACAACCTAATTGTGAATGGGAGGAAATTCCTCTGCAACTGTACAGTACGGCATGATAGAGATTCTTAGATATGCGGATGAAATCCCTGTCGGTGGCGGGAGGTTCGTTGATAAAATGTCGCCGCGGGCATCATATTAAACTATAGAATAATCTTATAAGAATTCAGTTTACGTAAGAGGTAGTGAAGTTAACTACTCAGTAGAACGAGTACGACCTACATGTTATCTAGTAATAGTTTAGAAAACGGCGGCTAACGCCAGCTGCCTACGAATAGGTAGTAAAGCGACCCATTTGGCTCGGCTGACACAGTTTACACTGAAAAACGTCTCGCAGTCACAGCTGATACTCTGTACACTTTCATTTGTACAGAAAATACTCGATTCTTTGCTACACATACTAATTATTGTTTAAACGAATGCGCTTAACTTGGACAGTCACATTTGAAATCTTACGCATTTAAAATTAAAATGAAGTATATTATCGCCTCTAAAATTAAAATCATAATTTTCTTAGGCTGCTAAAAACTCTTATGAATCCATCCGTCCATGGAAATTCAGATAGCGCTAAGTCAGCTACGAACATTTTTTTTTATACTAGGTACTTAGGTGACAAAGAAGCATACGGTCCGCTTGATGGTAAGCAGTTACTGTAGGTACCCTACTTGCGTGTTGCCGACTCAATAGTTTAAACACTAGGGTTTTGTGATAGAATTTATATGGGATAGAAAAACGTCTTGTTAAAAACGAATCCCAATAAGCCTTTTTTTTTGTTTTTTATTGACAAGTGTAGAATCTCGAGATGAACTCGTAGTATCTCTAGCCACTATTTTCAATCACCTAATACTTATAAGTTTAAATTACCGTTATAATATACTTACATATACATTAATGAGTATGAGCGAACAGAATGAGGCAACAGAGACAACTGAGGGCTGGCCAACTTGCGCGTAGATACTTAGACATTTCTATTTTTAGAAACCTTAATAATATTAGTGGAGACCAAGAGAATGTAGCGATTAGGTACCTACGTTACAGTAACTTATTTAATTTTACACCTTCCTAAATCCTAATAGAATATAATATGTATAATGATTTCATGATTTAGTAAGAAGCTAGAGGACACACACACTCTGATTCCAAATTTTACATTTTAAGGTAGGGAACCATAGCCTACTAGCGAACACACCTGACTGCGTAAGAACCTCCACCTCACAGAAGATCAATCGAAGGACTAAACACAGCGGTGTAGTTGTGTTCCTGAGTGTGAGGACAGTTCTCCAGTACTCACTCATTTAGGGATGCGTTTTGAAAGAAACGTTATCCCAGGTATATATATATATATATATATATATATATAATCTTGAAGCCCTAGTGTAAAACAATGGATCGGCAACACGCAAGTGATACCTCCGATATTACAAGCGTTCATAAGCTACGGTAACTGCTTACGAGTACCATAAGGCTTATGCTTACCTTTGTAGTTATAAAAAAATACATATAATTCACATATAACCAGTCTATTCGTAACAGTAGGAAGTGTCCTGACATAGCTTCAGATACGAGTCTCTCTCATTTAGGCGCCGATCTACCAATAAATAATACAAATTGATGATTAATATACAGTAATGCAGTGTGCAAATGTGAATGTACAAAAAAGGTGGAAAATAAAAATAATGACATTATTTATTTATTTAAATATGTATATTTAAATAATCGATCTTTTATATCATGAATGATTTTATGATGATCTGATTCTGGTTAGTATATTTCTAAGATATATTAGTCAAAATTTTGTCTAAGGAAGTGCGCGTCTGCATGTTAACAAACCACAACAAACACCAAATTGTTGTCAGTTCCAACAGGGCCCCGATTCCGCTAATAATATTAACGCTGAGACTCAATTACGAATCTACAACGATTGAAACGAATTTGGTATTCTGCAAAAACTTGTATGGAAGCTCAATGGGGTCGTATTGGAATTGAAACTCTCTCGTCACTTGAATGGTTACATGTGTTGCCTTTTATATTCTACTAACTCATTAGTGCTGCCATTCAAAATCTACCAGAAGACTGAATGATTAAACGAACTATAGTTTTGTTTAAAATAAACGTTTTATTTATTTTCTTTTATTTAATTATGAATTATATCGTCCGCAATGAAGCGCTATGTCACTTAAACACGACTTTTGTAAATACGGTGGCCGCATCATGGCTGTGTTACGCAATTGTCTATGACAAAGACAATAATTAAAAAAGTAACTGTCATGTCAATGTCAGATCAAAAAGAAAAAAAACAAGGTGGAGTGAGCCGTGTTGTTTACTTGTTTGTTTACTTATGTACTTATTAAAAATGTTAGGGTGGTTGAGTGCCTCAGCAACTTGCCGTATGGCCCGAGAGACAGTAATCTGAGAGACATTGTGAAGATACTCTGGCCAACCAGAGTCTGGTATGATCCCGTGGCATAGAATCAATAGAATAAGGGCCAATAAGTATGTGCACTACGCTTACCACAAACATTTAACACTATCGTAACGTATTCGTATCAAGACTACTACACGAATACCTATTTAATACTATTTTAATGAGAAGATGAATATAATGTAGAAAAAATGGAGTATTATATAATACCCCCTGGGAAGATGGAGGTAAGCAACATTGATTAGTAAGTTGATATATTATATTACCTACTCACTGCATAATATAGTCCTGAGACCTTATTGTACATGCACAAGAAATCCACAAACTACAAAAACTATGCACAATATTATCACCACTACTAAGTGATATAATAATATTATAATGTTACTAAGACAGTACCCATTCATGTGTGTGTTGTTATTGTTATACCTACCTTGACAACTCTTGCATATTTTTAAGTAATTATAAGAAAAGTTTATTATAATAGGCCTACCTACCTATAGAATATAATTTTTTTCTTGTTTCTACAGGTGATGAAGACTGGAATACTCCGGGTAACAGCAAGAATAAAGGACCTCTGTTGCAAATGATGTGTTTTATCATATCACCAAAGCCCAAATCAGTACTACAACTACAGTACAATCACAAAGTCACTGCTATAACTTGTCATGGTCCCTTCAATAAACACATCAGAGCGACCATCTAGAAGTTACAGACATTCCTTTCTGCAAAGCTTGTACGAGTGAAAAAAACATGGAAGTCTACATTACTACTCTTGAGTGTGAATAACAGACTGCTATACCATGTCATTATTGTTGATTGAAATGTTAATTATTATTAATTAGTACCTACCTAGTAAAATGTAAATGTATACTTTATAAATAAATATTTTTTTCAATTTTCATGTGGTTGCAACTTATTACCTTACAATAATTAAAATATGTAGATAGGTAAGTAGAAAACTATGAGATTATTATTTTTGTTACAATATTTATTAAGTAGGTGCCTATATTAAGTTATAATATCTGCAGTGGGCGGCCTTAGGGCTAAAATAAAAATATTAATAACTAGTGGCCTGTTCTGGCATCACATGAGTAATTTATTTAATTAGATTGATAGTTCATTTAATGACTTAAAACATTCAAGTAAAATATACATAATATATAAAAGTAAAATATAGTACCACTTCATAGCACTGATATTCATGAAACTATGACATGATATCTGCAGGGGTGGTCAGTTCGTTCCCCATCCAATCCCATGTTAGGGATAAACCTATGTTATGGGTTGGTCGGGGTACCTATAGACCCTACAACTCTCTGCAGCTGTAAAAGACTTAGGTGCTAGATTACATTAGTAGGTTTTAAACGTAACTAGGTACTGAGTCGTCAAACTAGGCGCGCCTATCATATGTGGACCAGTTTGTTTATTATAAGTAAATTAATCAAAGCACTAGATAAGTGTGTTATGCCACATCTTGTGAATATGTATGAAAGTGAGGTTAATGTCAAGTGTAGATGATTGTATGGATTGTGGGCTTTATTCGGATGAAATAAAATAAATTAATGTGGAGCGGGCAATCAAAATAAAAAATGAAATAGGTATCAATAAATTATGATATCAATAAATTTATATATAGATAAAAAGTAGCTACCTACATGATAATTGATGATTTCTGAGTAACTATAGGTAGGTACTTAGTTTTGTTCTTGAAGCCATGTTTTTAGTTTTATTTTGCACTTGCACTGTTGGTTGTTTAAGTGGTAAATAATATAATGTAGATTTCATATAGGAGACAACTCAAAAATTGTTTAAGTATAGTGTAGTTTGGTGGGTAAATAGGTACATTACAAACCTATCTGCACAACTGTTTCTTACATATATTATAGGTACTCTTGTCAAATGTTAGATTTGAATGCTTTGTAAGATGTAAAGTTGTCAGGACTGGTAGGTACCTATGTCTGTGTAAAGTTAGTTCATAACAATACATTTAGTAGAACTCTTTGTGCTCTCTCCAAAGGCAGGAAGAGAGTATTCCCTTCACTACCCCAAGAGGTTATGCCGTTGTAGTTGTCAGGGATTCCTGTTTTTTTTCTAATACAATTTCTCAATGAATAACAATGGAACATTATATTACTTAGTAAAAAACAATTGAAAAAGTAATTTTTGAGTTAAGTACCTAACTCATTAGGTAGGTACATACAAACCTAAAAGTACTTAAATTCTTTCCAAAAATTATTTAAGTAAGAAAGATAAGCATTTAATCGATCAAATGTTTGAAAAATGATGTCTTTAAGTCAATGTCCCTTTGTAAAATCGTAACAATACGTATTGTTGCACGATCGTACTTCAATTGTAAAATTGAAATGTCAAACAAACGTCAAATAAGAGCAGAATACCGATATTGCACACAACTGCGACACGATTGAAGAGTAGAATAGCAAATATTCCGGTGGCAGTTTAATGAAGCGTCAATAGAAAACCATTGGTCCTAAATTATTAGCAGAATACCAAAACATGTTTAAAACTGCTATTGAGATTCAATTTATATTCAATTAAATTAGCAGAATTGGGGCCCAGTTCTGCTTACTGGCAACTCGAACTTACGAGTAGATACTTCGATACGTCCGTCCTAGTAAGTTTAGTAAACGTCAAGTTGTGGCGCTAGTTGGTTTCTTTCGATGTTTTTTAAATAATTACTAGGCTATATTTTTATAATATTGCGTAATATTGACTTTTAAAATTATAAACTTTTTTACATCATAATTCAGAAACAGATAGACACGTTAAAGACGCGATTCAGACTATTGTAGTAATGTTATAAAAAAAACGTATATTTTCTGAGTGTAGACCCTCTGTGTAGTATATTCGTAAACTTTTGAGATCCTGGAGAAAATAGCAAAGAGTTTCTAATGACAAGTATGTACATATAGCCATTATAGCAGTATGAAGCACTACAATCTAATTACCTACAACCCTTCTAGTTCTTAGGCAAAATCCGTACAGAATAGGGCTTATATTATAATACCAATTAAGATTAAAAGCGTGCCTTATCTATTAAGCTAGTTTCTTGCCAGAGTAAACAAAGACTAAAGTATTAACGTACCTAATTACGAAACGGTAATTTGCTTATCCTCGGAGTGGAATAACATTAAGCTACAGTAAACACCAAAGGGAATATAATTCTTTTATACTCTAATTAGGGTGTACGTTATTCTTTGTTATTGTTTGTAATAACGCTTTTATAAATAATTTTAACAAAAAAAAACCGACTTCAGTACGGCAAGTTGTAAAATTTTCAAATATTTGTTTGTTACAACCGAATAAAATCGACTGAGCGTCGCGGTCGGGCTGAACACAGGTCAAGTAGGTATTAAAAGCAATATTTAATCTGTGCAATCCGCGCTCAATTCATTCACGTCATTATTTCTTATTAATAGTTGCTTAGCAACAATAACCGAAACTTATCTAATAGCCATCAGTAAAATACTTATTATTGAAAAGTTCAGATGGCCATCTGTCTTCTTCATCAGTTTTACTTTACCAAATTACACTTTCTGAATGCAAATGATTGATTAGTTGTTAAAAATATTGAAATTGCTATATGTGTGCCTATAACTTTTGAGGAGTTCCCTCAATTCCTCATGGATCCCATCATCAGAACTTTCTTTTGATGATAATGGGACCAAACTGGAAGTATGTCCAGTCAGACAAAAAAAGAATTATTAAAAATACACACGAATTGATAACCTCCTCTTCTTGAAGTAGGTTAAAAATGAAAAACGTTTTTCACTGATGATGATAATGCCATCCAGATCAAAATTCAAATTCAAAAATATTTATTTATATACATTATTATACGAGGTTCTACGTATATTAGTCATGTTATTAAATGTTAAAACGCTGCTTCGATTTTCGAATTGAAAATGCGCGCTATCTCAGTATGAGAAGACGGTGAAAAGGTCTGGTTTTCTAATCATTAATAGGACCCTTATGACAATACTACCTAGAATGCACCTAAAATTCTTATATGGATGCGGTCCTCAGCCGAGCAGTTGTACAGTCAAAGTTTAACTTAAGCCTAAATACCGCTCTTAGTTTCCAGTTTAATCTTCTAGATTTCTACATCTAACTCTGCAGTAAGAGTTCGGTAACAATTTCCCGCAGGCATGTTGAATGCAGAATTTCGTATACAAAAGCCACGGACACATACATGCTGACTACTAAACGGTCGAATCAGTCGAATTTCGCCACCGGGACTTTCAATCAGCCTGTTTCACCAGGCCTTCAGTTGATTTGAAATTGTAAAAAAATGACGTAAAACTTCTATATGGCACCAAGGACAAAAGTGAGAGGATCAATATCTATGAATGTAATAATAATATGTCGACACATTTGTGTAGCAGCCAAGTGTAGGTATTGTGTGTACTTCCATACTTCGTCTATCAAAGCGTATGAATAAGACAATATTGTGAGTTTCTTGCTTAAGTGGGAATCGAGGTACCAGCTCTCCTGGGACAACCTTAAAGTGCCGCATAAGAAGTGACGTTTAGATATACTGAAGACATTTTCCTTGGCACACAGGCAGGCTTTTTGTTACCCCAGTTTTCGACTTTTAAGCGCTTTGTTTTGCATATCTAAATTGAATTTGTAAAACCAATACTTGTAACGGCTGAGGCCTTTTGCTCCAATGAAATTACTTAACAAATTTTAAATTTCGATTAAAACAATACATACTTTAAAAAAAAACACAGTTTTGGCCGAACAGTGGCAGTTTGTCAATACAATGGGTTGTCTGATATTAATAAACGAACGATTTAACGTAAATAGTTTTGGATTTAGAGACCCAGCGACGAAGCGACGAATTTTCGGAAATGAATAACATTAAATTTTACTAAAATTGTAGGCGTAAATCAAACTAGCGCGCTGTCAACACGATTTTATCTTCCGTAAGTTTAACGTACATATGTAAATTTGCAAGTTAATACTTAACGACATAATCTGACATCGCACTGTTATCCAAACTTGACTAATGAAGTTTAGTTAGGCTGGCTCGTGCGATCCAATCTCCCGCCAGCCTAGTGCTAGAGATATAAAGAAATCTACTGGATATGATACTTAGTAATAAAACTACCCATTTTTAGATTATGATGACTCAAACCCGAAATTCATTTGTTATGTTTAAGGGTACAAGCGAGCAAGCCTGTCTTGGTAAGGACCACATCTTATGACCACGTGAAAGCAAAATATATTTTCTAAACAGTTTCAGTTAACATCGATATTCTAGGTTTAGGTAAATAATAAATAAGCAAAAACGTTAGATCCCTTTCCGAGAATATTGCTGGCACGGAGTACAAATACATATTATACACAATAATATAGAATATAAAATTATAACTTACAGTCGAACTACTAACACTGAACGACCTCTCTACTAAAAGTATATTGTTAAAATTTGATTTAGGCGCTACCAAAAAGGTGAAAATATATCATAAAAGTTATAGTAAGTGAGGCGCAAGTTCTAACTCTATTATAAACTACGTACCAAGTATGATAAAATACAGTCAAACTTTTGCTATATTATTTCACGAACAAAATTAAACTGTCATTGTAAAAGAAAATCGTGTGTTGGATATAAAATTCATTTCAAGGAAAAATGGCGGGCTTTTAGAAACATAAAATATTGTATATTACGAGCTACACAGCGCAGTATTCTTTGAATTCGACTAACAGACTATATAGGGAGCATGATATTGAGCTCCAAGACCTAAATTGCCGACGGTACCCAAAAAGTAGTCAAGCTTAAGGCGGATTCTGCCGAGTATGTCTGCTGCTTGGTTTATTTTAACTCAGGATCTGGTTGAATAAAAAAAGGAAAGTGAGTCCTTACCCTGCTGCAGGACAATACAGGCTGAAAATGAAGTGAAATCGAATGTATATTGTCCAGTGGACCATGGTGATGTCGTATCTAGTTAGAAAAGTGTCAGGACTAATTCAGCTTGCTCGGATATTGCAATTTCCATCCAGCTCACGCTCACTGCGTCTCCCTTCCAATTCGTTTCATATTGCGATGCAGTAACACTTGATGTTTATATAAAGCACATTTTGCAGGTGTACCACAATCAGATTTTGAAACAGGCATTTATATGCGCATTTTTATACGATGTTAGTTTTATTAAACAAGTTTCATGCCTAATATTTCAACGATAATATTACAACGATATAACGATAATAATTTTATTTATTCAGAATATTGGCTTTCAGGTTTACGTAAATGGGTATATCAATCTCTTCCTGGCTATTATCCCACACGGTTATGGGGTCAGCCTTTCGTGACTCTCCTTTCTACTTCGTTTTGCTCTCGATATCTACCTCGGCACCCTACACTCTCTTATGTCCTTCAGTTACTTTTTTGTCTATAGTTATAAACTATTTCTCTTATGTTTTCCTAATTGAACCTACAGCGATTAAGATATTCTGCGAATCGAAACTAACGAGCATAGAACATTCTGCGAATTGAATATACCGAGTCATCATCATCATCATCATCTCAGCCAAAAGACGTTCACTGCTGGACATAGGCCTCCCCCAAAGTTTTCCACAACTCTCGATCCTGAGCCGACCTTGTCCATCGGTTGCCAGCAAGTAATTAAAATAAAAGAGTATATAAATTAAATTCCATAAGGATTTTAGGGTCAAAATATGATGATGATTCCAACCAAAGGGGAATTCCTGTAAGCGTTATATTTCTTAAAAATGATTAGTGAGACTTCACATATATTATTCACAAAATAGAAAGTGATTTTTCTCTAGTTCAAACATCGACATATTTGTTTAGGTTTCGTACAACATACGTTTTCATACAATAGGCAGGCACTTTCATCGTTTCACAAAAGATTTTCCTCAACATCAGACCACCGACCCTTTTAATGAAAAAAATTAGACGCTTTGTAATATTTTTAATTTTATTCACAATCCGTATATTGTTTTGTGGCGGAGCGGTGAGGGTCGCTCGCCCGGAGGGTATACCGCTGTTATAATATTCAACCTCCATACCACAATGTTTTATTTAACCATCTCGGAGCGGCTTCAATATTCATCACTGTACTCGTAGCCCTCTTAGCTTCTGAATAAAATACACTAGGCATCTCTACTTCAACATTTAGGCCTTTCTGCCGTTTTAAATATAATTCGGAAGGACTAGGTATACACACACAAGAATGTAGATAGTTTTTATTATTTACATGCAGTACCTACCTGACGACTGTTAAAGTGTTATACTTGTATAAGGATGAGAGCCGAAAGGACTAAGTATAAAAATATATGCGAAGATCAAATATTTTTGCTAGGTTCAGGGAGTTTTTGCGGTCTTGCGGTCGGATTTCTGCTAGGTTCAGGGTCTTACCTAGCAGAACCTAGCTAAATATCTGGGAAGATTATTTAACATCTGTGAAGATCAAATAATCTTCGCAGATATTTAGATTGCATTATATTATACTAGTTGTTGCCCGCGGCTCCGCCCGCGTAGATGTCGGTTATCGCGATATCGCGCCTATATGTTATTCTAGACTATAATCTATCTCTGTGCCAAATTTCATCCAGATCCGATTAGTAGTTTTTGCATGAAAGAGTAACAAACATCCATACTCACAAACAAAATATAGTAAGGATATAAGGATAGATATAGATTGCATTATAAAATCACATCCAAAAATCTACGCGCCTTGTTTCTGCTATGCCTTAGTTAGGTCATAGCGTGATGTTAAATAGCCTAAACCTTCCTTAATAATTGAGCTATCAAATGCAAAAATTACATCCAACTGGTTATTCCAAAGATAAAACGTTTAAAACAAACTCTTCAGCTGTATATATGAATATAATAGATTTCGTATGAAGCTTCCACACACAATTTAGGACAAGCCACGATATGAAAACATTCCTCCATTTCCCACGCTAGTAATGAGGTTAACGTGGAAAATAGTGTAACATTTTTAAGATAAAAATATTCAAGCAAACGGCAGCCATTAAGAGACAGTAAGCATGAAACTTATAAGAACAGGAGGCAGTAACCGAGCAAAATGGATATTTGTCGAGTCAGAAAGCCGTTGAGCGTTCGCTGAGGACATTTGCGAGCGAGGGACGTGACCGCACTTTTTAAATTATGGTTCGCTTACATCTCTACTTGCAAAACATTTGTAAAAACATTTATATTTTCATAAAATTATCATTTAAAAATATATATTTAAAAGACCAAGATAAGAACTAATTATGGCAGAAGATTGTTTAAATATGAAGGCTTGATGAACTTGATAATAAAATAGAGCTTAATAATAATATAAAGAAATTAAACCTCATTTTACACATTCATATTGAAACTCGATCAATATTTTTAGAAAAATAATTATTTACCATATATAGGCTACGAAATTAATGTAATGAAAGGACAAAATGTAAGTAATAGGTACCTGTATGACACTTTTTGTGATATTTTTGAATTTTAATCTATATTTAAATTGGTAACATGTTTCATTTTATAAGAAAACTCCGACCATAATTTCGCGATACAAACAGGGCTGTCATTTTGTAATTTAATGCGGATTGCCTTTGTTTAATTTGTTTTTTGTTTTGCATGCCCGAGGCGTGAACAAATATTGTTATTTTTACTAATTTATTGGGAAGAGATTAGGCGTGGGACCAACGACTTTACGTGCTTTTCGAGGCACAGGTCTGTAAATAACGATTTTCCAAACACCGAGTACGTATCTACTCGTATTATTCATTTCATGACAAAAATCCTCAATATTTATTTTATGCCCAACCCGGGATTTGAATATCGGGATCAGCAGTGACATTCAACAATCACTTGACCAACGAGGCAGTTGTCAAAAGTAATATTTGTATTTTGAATAAGGTTGGGTATCCTTTGAACACCCTCCCGTCGAGAACAATAAAAAAAGGTTACGTAAGCTTGAGGCTTGACCTGTTTAATAGCAATACGGCAACATGGCTTTATTATTCTCCTCACGTCTGTTAACTACCCAAAGATTGTATTACGTTGTTGGTAATTCACTTTCCGAGTTGATGTCTGGCTCAGACACGTTGGTTATCTAAGAATATGCACGGAATGATCGTAAACTGAAAGGCGAAGTTCTTAGTATTCCTAGAGGAGTTCGCTAAACGCTATTGGTATCAAAGTGTCAGCTCAACCGAACAACCGCAAGCCCCTTAGCGGGGGAGAAGTTAGTGTCAGTCCGGCTTGTATTCCGCTCGACATCGGTACTTGATTACTATTCCACTTCGAAGCTCGCTGCACGTTCCAATGCCTAATTTGATAAGACATTCCGTATTCAACGCACAATGTATATCGTTTAGCATTTACTGTAGATAAACTTATTAATGCCTAGGTATATAGATTAAACCGCGTATATTATTAGCTGACGTAGCGAAGATGCGGCTACGTGAATTGACACCATCCGGTCGTTATCTCTTTGAAATGTGGTTTATAGTGTTAAAACAGATAGAGACAATTATCTATTATTTACACGTTATCTAACATAATGGCTTATATGAAAAAGATTAAACTAATTTTATTATTCACTTAGTTAGGTACCTATCTATATCTATAAAGCAAAAATTCCTAAATCATAAAAAAACAAAAATAAAATTATATTTCATCTTACAATCACAGAATTTCCATATTATTTTTACATAAGTATGTAATTACCTACATAAAATATCTCACCTAATTCCAATTTCTAGTTATAATCGAGCAAAATTATGTTAATTTTGTACGTAAGTATAAAGAGTATAAAAGTATTCCTTCGACATCCGTCACATTTGTGCCTTAAAGTGTCAAAAATCCGTAGAAATAAAGAAAAAGAATGGTCAAAGGGAAAGGAATTCGGAATAAGCGGCACCTATAGGCGTAGATCAAAGAGCTCGATCACAAAGGGATCGAAGGACACGCGCGAAGCTTTGGTCGGAGGCTCTTTCAATCGGAGCCTTCTAAAGAACGCCGGATGGTATTGGCCTGATCGACGCTCTTTGGATACCAATCACAGATTTGTAGCAATATTTCTTTGATAATATCGTTTATAATCAAAGAAGAGGGTTTGAAATAAACGCAAATGATTTCGATTACTTGATATTTCTAGATATTGTGGTAACTTTGAATGTTTTATTTAAATTCATGTCATTGTCAAAATCTTAGTGGATATTTTCAATTACATATTACAAAACGTTTTTTAGACGTTGTCTTATTTAAATTTTATCTTTTATTAACTTAAATATGTCAATTTAACTGGGGAATACACTTACTCCTGCAACACATTTATCACTAGCGCAGGACTTAAGGGGAATTTGAAATACGTGATACATGTTTATGCCAACAAACAATTAGAATCAATCAGCTAGCATCAGTCAACTGCTAGACGTAGCGCTTTTTTAATTTGCACCACAACACGTGATCTGATTTCAATATATTTTAGCAACCTTCTTGAGATCGTCGGTTTATAACTCTCGTCTTCTTTAGAACTCGTTTATTCCAGTGGCCATTTTGGTCGGATTAATTACGATATTTTTGATTATTTATCGATATTTGATTTAAATAAAGTAAGTTTGTTTATTTATTAATAAATTTAAGAGAGGTAGGGCACCATACTAGCGAGCAAGCCCGACTGGGGAAGGACCTCCACCTTACAGAAGACCACAGCCAAATGACTACACACAGCGGTGTAGTTGTGTTCCTGTGTGTGAGTACAGCGCTCATTTAGGAATGCGTTTTGAAAGAAACGTATTCCTATCCCAGGGTTACTTCCATCTTAAAGCCCTGGTGTAAAAAAAAGGGTTGGCAACACGCAAGTGATACCTCTGGTAATGCAAGCGTCTATAGGCTACGGATACTGCTTAACATCAGGCGGGCCGTATGCTTGTTTGCCACCCAAGTAGTATAAAAAAAAAAAAGTGTTTTATAATATCACAAACTCATGGAACTCATTTGATATTATACGAAACAAAGGGGTACCTAACTACCTACGCATGGTGTCCAGCAACTCAGATCCAATATGTCTGTCGGAGTTTAATTACTAGCTTCTAACACAATAACGCTAGAGAGTAACAGTGGCGTAGCCATTGTTCAGTCGTGACGATGTGGCGAGCGGTGGCCGGGATGAATTCGCCATCAATCAAATTTTGACATTCGATTTTTCGGCCCCTCTGTATCTACAGGGATAACTTTTTGAGGCTAGGATAACTTTTTGAAGTGTTGTCATTTCTATTATAATATGAACATCTTAATCTTGAATAATGTCTACAGTAGTTGGAAAATTTAGTTTGTTCTTCGTAACTTAGTTAGCTCAAGTTTATTTGATGTATGTACATATATACATAATAGTTATTAACTAAAGCACAACATTATAATCTTGTTTTTAAGCTTGCAAGGTTTGGTCGTGTCGAATTGGAGAAATATCTATCTATATGAGTGAGGAAATGTAGAATGCTCTTGTGTTTGGAAACACTCTCATGATAGTCTCCGTTGAGATTAGCCGTCGCGTAGCGTAGCGTTCGATTCAGAGACATTATTATTATATTCTTTAAAAATAAGCTGATGCTTGATTAATGTTAAGTAAATTATCAGCTATGTTCTCGTAACTAATTCAGAATTTAATAAAATGATAGCAGTGGTAATCAACAAACGGGCGAGCGCGTAATCCGGGGTCGTCCCGGGCTCGCTCATGAATCACGGTCGCGCGACGCGATTTATCGCTTGGGCCCCGCCCGCATTCGCACACGCACTCGCATCGCTTTTTATTGCCTCCATTTACTTGTATTAACGCATAGTAAATACCATTTACTAACCTTCAAAGACTTTGGCAGTTCATTGACCTTAATTTTTATGGATATCTAGGTAGGTCCTGATTTGTTAGATTTCTTTGAAAAAAGTAAAGTCCCTGCTCGGCAGTCCCTGAAAAAGTTTCGTACAAGGCAGTGCACTGGTTCCCACCCATGTAAGACTTTTGCGGACACTTCCTTAAAAATATAAACACTGAACCGCCCCTCATTAAACCCTTCTTCTGCACACAACATCGTTATTATATTTTACTTGTATTTTAATTTGTTCGAGCTATGTTTATGTAGGTATTGGCTCTATTTACGATTATGAAACTGTCCGCATATGAGAACATAAAACAGCATTTTATTATATTTGGCGCATAAGTACATGTTTATTATATTTTATTAGCCATTTCTGCAATCCAGTAGGAAGGAATTTAGTGGACGGGCGCCTACTTATTACGTATTTTATATCTTGGCCGTACCGCATGCCGAACCCCAGAGGTCCGCAGTATGCATAAACAAACATTCAAACCTGGATTTACGAGCACATACACCTCGGGGAGTTGTCCTACTCTAAGCCAGGAAACGGAAACGAATGCTTTGAACATTTATAGCAACTGGATGAACAAAATTTGCACCGTCTGAACCGGAACGGAATGAAAAATAAACCTATCAAAAAGTTTGACGATGAATAACGGGGGAAGCCGGCCACTCTAAACAATTTTTGGCATTTCGTTGTATTTTTTTGCGTTCGTTTAAACAGAGTTTTCGTTTGAGAAAAACTATGGCTTAGAGGAAATTTGTAAAACATTTTGCACATGTGCGGTACTCTTGTGACTGGAATTTTTCGTTGTGTGGTTTGAGAGATAGCCCGTCCGTTAGTTTTAGCAAATTGTTACTGTAAACTATGGACGCTTGCAATACCATAACTGTTACTCGTGCTTTGGTAACCCGGCATCTTGTAACATCAGAGTTTGAGGTTATGGGTAATTGTATTTTATTACTCTATCACATTGGGTTTGCTGTTAGAAAATTTATTGAATTAAGCTCGCCTTTGTGCATGCTATTTTAAATTTATATACATATACTAGTGGTCGTGTGATGGTCAAAATCCAACCGTAATTGCTTTTTGCGGCCATTCTCCGTATGAACGTTAACTATTCCAAATCCCGCACTCATTCGTGCGCGCAATGTGCCTGAACAGGGGTAGAAAGTGGTTTTCTTCACGTATTAATATATGGAAGAAGATTTTCTGTTAGAAACGTGCAAAGCGTTGTACGTTTCTTTAATATTCTACTCAAAATAGCTCACATAAATAATACGTGTACGTATTTCCATGTAAACTCACAACTATTCAACAATAAACCCGCAATGAAGCGTGTTGAAATTCGACCTGAACGAAATCTGACTTCACCGGTTCCCAGAGCATGCATATTAAGTACTAAGTTCGAGGAGCCAACGTTCGCTCGGGAGGTGAAATATGTGCTGTCACTACACACCTCGACGCGTGCCATACTATACAGGTTACGGAAATGATACGTCGGCTTATATGCGCAACAAGTATTACGGCATTTCACACAAATTAGGATCCTGAAGTAACTTTATTTTATTTTTTATAGGAAATAAATCGATTTTAAGTTTGATTTCGTTTTCATCATCATTTCAGCAGATTGATTGAACTACGGCGATCAATTTCCATGGAGATTAACCAACTGCACTGCGATGTCCAGTTATATATGTGTAATTAACACAGGTGCAATCACTTTTCCTTCAATGTCATAGTCCAATCTGACGGTAATTCCACACGACCCGATCAGGCAGGAGACCAAAGGCTTTAACATCTTTTCCGACGCACAGAGGTATCTCTTTATACAATAATATATACTTCGGGTATTAACACGATCATGCTTTATTTACCTTTAGATTGCTTGACGTTTCGACCAGGTTGCACCGGCCGTGGTCACAAGCTGAGACTTGAGTCAGCTTGTGACCACGGCCGGTGCAACCTGGTCGTAACGTCAAGCAATCTAAAGGTAAATAAAGCATGATCGTGTTAATACCCGAAGTATATATTATTGTATATCATGCAACGCGATAGTTTAAAAGTATCTCTTTATGTTTTAGACAATGGTTATCATTATACAAAGTGACTGCGGCAAGCTTGCTTTACCTTGCAGATCTTTTGATCCGTGCAGCTGTTACTTGGTTACAAGTTTCTGGATGCCTGCTTAAGGTGATAAACAAGCATACGACCCGTTATCATAGGGTTAATTCAAAAAGACTTCATTTCGTGTGATCGAATTATATTAGGTAGGTATTTACTATAATACTGACTATAAATATCAAGCTTCTATATCTGGTTGCTGTACTTCACTATAAATATACGAACCGAATTAAATAATATATTCATAGTCAAGTAGAAATGTACATTTAAATATCTGCTAAACTCACACCTGAGTAGTCGAAGAGACTTTGAAAGTTTGAACTGAAACGTTCATATTCATAGTCAAGCAATACGCTCCAGTTTTTGCTGCATAAGTAACACCAGTGTATGTAGCATATGTGTTGACACTGTATAATAAATGCAGCAGCCCTAAGTTTACTTTACAAATTTGAGTATGAAATTGAATTTGTGTCGTTGTATCGTCGTAGACGTTCATTTTACGTGTGGATTGGGGTGGAATTTCAGTCTTATGCTGCTTGTCCACAGGAGCGAAAATAAAAATTTCACTCCATAAAATGTAAAAATGTAGTTAGGAAGTGCAGCTGAATACAAATAAGGGCAGTGGCCGGTGCCTTCACGGGTCACTTTCCTACAAATAAGCTTCTCTACAAAATAGGCCTGTCAAATAGCCCTTTCAATAGATTGTGCGGAAGAAGATTAGTCAATGCGGCACGTGCTATGCACGTGTGGGCCTTGACCCAAGAAGAATGAGCCTACTGGGACAGGCTTACGATCAAACCAGAGGACTATAGGCGTCCCCAACACGGATGTACTGGTGCTCATACGGGAGATATCCAGGCACCAGGATGGATAAGCGGAAAATAAGGGGCATGCATAAAAGACTCCGAGGTTCGAAGTGCTCTGGTCATGAGGCCAGCCCCATAACAAGATAAGATAAATAATGTAATAATATATGTAGAGAGAGAGAGAGAGAGAGAGAAAGAGAAATATTTATTTCTTGTTTATGTACTTACAATATTCAATAGGTACAATTCTCAGACTAATAGTAATAATAGTCTGAGTTACAATTTTAGAATACAAACAAAAAATAAATGATTCAGCTATTTGCTACCACAATGCATTAAGCATGTATTTAAATATGCATAAAAGGAGAAGATAATTTGCAAACATAACACACAAAGGTCATATTTTAGGGTCACATTGTACTCCAACAACAGAGATGAATGAAACCTTGTATAATAAACTCCGAGAACGATGACGACATGTTCGGATATGGTTCATTATGTTCTTACTCATACAAATGAGAATGTGTTTGTTTGTCATGCTGTCACAAGAGCCTGACACTGCCCTATGCCCTTTGTAGTAAATATATATTATTATTATTTATTTAAATCAGATAAAAAACAATCCATAATTTGTTAGTGCACTTACAACTATGTTAGTAGCATAATATTAAGTAATGTATTAAAATAAAATAGATACATATAAATGAAATTGAAATTAAATAGATATAAATTAAATTTAAATTAAATTAAATTAAAATTAACATTATCTAATATTGAAAAGTGCGACTCTGGAACCCATATGTATGGAGTTCCAGTGACGCACTATTGGACAATCTGTTCGACATACAATATTATTCAGGAGACTACTGGCGCTGTCACGCACACGACGCATCAGGGAGGCTACACGTTTTCTTATTATAGCCTGAAAACCATCTGTGGTGTTCTCTGTGAACATACCTGATGCGCTGCAATAACGTGACAGCCCTAGCAGTATCCTGAAACCATTGTTATATTGGACGCGTAGGGCAGGGCAAGGTATATATACGTATAAAATAATTTACTATATTTAATAAACAGCTATTTTAATGGTCTAAAGATCATTAAAAAAAAATTTGAGATGTAGATATTTTGCAATTGTATATTTTATGAGATATGAATGTTTTGCAACCACGCGGTTATGTTGCAACTTCTTTTTCTTCTTATCGTTAGGTTATGCGGTGACAGAGTTAGTAGGTCGCCCATATTTAGGCCTCCGTAGTGATCTAACGACTGTTAACAGTCGTGATCGATTTTCAACGTGCCCTCCGAAGCTTCGAGACGCTTCGATGAAATACCACTATGCGGTCACCCATATATAGGGTTTACCGCGCCATTGGTTGCTTTTCCGCTGATTGATTACTGAACAGTGAGTACAGGCAATGAACGTCTTTTTTGCAACTTGAATGTTTTGAGACCAAAGCCACTTTTCACCAGGTCATATTTAATGGTGGACGAGCCCATAGCACAATATCAGACTTCATTTTACTACTGTCAATTTTTTCTCAGAAAATCCTAATAGCAATTTGCCTGATCCAAGGATCGATCCAAGAACAATCAGCCAAAAACATAAGCGTAGGCAAAATCTAACGAGCCAAAAACATAATACTTGAAATTCAACTTTAATTTTATTGTTAACATTAAAACAATAAACGTTTAACACAACAATTTAAACGAAACCAATCCATTACGGCTTTGCCTTTTCAAATATTTATTATTCTTGTTTTAATACGCAAAACAACCCTACTATAAAATTTAACTTCCAATTATGAAAATTTACGTACTGTACGTACACAGTACGCTGTAAAACAATCATTATAACAGTAAATGTTTCGTAAAGTCAAGTTAAATAATGAAATGCAAAAAGTAACTTTTAAACTTTTGCGCTGCATGATACAATCTACTATTTTTTTAAATTATAAATGAGAAAGTGTGTTTGTTTGTTTCGCTTTCACGTCTAAACGGCTAAATGGGTCTTAATGAAAATTGGCAAGGGGATAGATAGTATTCTGGGTAAAGACATAGGGTTTTTCCGCGATAACCGATATCCGAGAAGACAGCTAGAGCCAAAAGCTAGTTTTTTTTTAAAGACAACTCCCGCACTAGAGAACATGCTCTGTGTCGCAGGGGACTTTATAAACATACAATAGACGGACACAAATTACACCCAGACTCAATGAACAATTCTTTGTGGGTCACACAAAGTTCTGTCCTGTGTGGGAATCGAACCCACAAACTCGTGCACAGCAGGCGTATACAGCGGCCACTGGACCACCGAGGGAGTCACCGAGGCTAGTATT
This sequence comes from Trisateles emortualis, assembly GCA_947095525.1. Classification (NCBI taxonomy): domain Eukaryota; kingdom Metazoa; phylum Arthropoda; class Insecta; order Lepidoptera; family Erebidae; genus Trisateles; species Trisateles emortualis. The sequence continues at coordinate 16,437,481 of OX352732.1, read as the reverse complement.
ATATTAATTTATTTATTATTATGGTTTGTCGACAGCAATGGTATAACACATGTTTATTATAATTACTTATAGGTAGTAGGCTGATACCTTTGCCAATTATGGACTAACCAGCATGGTTTTCAAAAGGCGACAACAAAATTACTAAGTTAAAAATACGAAAAATAAATTATTTAGGATATAAAGTTAATAATTATATAGGTACTTCGGGTATAAACGTCGGGTCATGCATCATTTACTTCACAAATAAGGCCCCTTCTCTTTCTTATAAGGCACAACATAGTTACTAACTACCTACGGTATTAGAATTATGGTATCTGCTAATATCTTAAATTGATAAAAATACCTTTACAAAAATATTATTTCATTATCATTCCTAAGTTCGTTCGCATCTTAATCATTATAAATTTTATCGCAGTATTAAACATCTTACTTAATCTATATTTCGTCACTCAAAAGCTTTAAATGAGAAGCTGTATTAATTGCTCTTTTAGAAGGGCCTTTTTAGTGATTAACCCCCTGAGACCCCCTGCTGCGCCAGGGTAAACGTTTCTACCGTATTCAAAACAAACTTGTGAATAGTACTTATTTACATTTACCCTTCATTGAATACAAATATGTATAAGTAAATGGAGCTTTGTATACCTATGTCGTATAGACAAGGAGCTCGTAGCTAAGTAAAAGCCACACGAATCTATACTAATATTATAAAGCTGAAGAGTTTGTTTGTTTAGTTGATCGCGCTAATCTCAGAAAGTACTGGTTCGATTAGAAAAAAAATTTTTGTTGAATAGTGCATTTATCCAGGAAGGCTATAAGCTATATAACATCACGCTATGATCAATAGGAGCGGAGCAGTAGTGAGATATGTTGCAAAATCGGGGAAAATATTCCAAATTACCACGCGGACGAAGTCGCGGGTAACATAGTCGATAGATAAGTAAGCTTTCCTCGGTCGGTCTTTAGATGACCATTGCCATTTGTTACTAGTAAACTTCTTAATTATATTGACAACAATAAATCTATGAATCTGTGTATTTCAAATGCCCTTAAATAAAATATAATCACGAATGACACATTTACGACATGTTTTTATTTGGAGATCTAATTTTTTTTAAATTATTCTTAAAATCATTTTTTTTATGGCAACTCCCGCACCAGAGAACAACTTCTGTGTCGTGGGGGACTTTACAAATATACAAATAACGGACACAAATTACACCCAGACTCAGAACAATTTTTTGCGGGTCACAAAAAGTTTTTTCCTGTGTGGGAATCGAACTCACAACCTCATGCACAGCAGGCGCATACTGCGGCCACTGGACCACCAAGGCAGTCAAACACATTGAGATAGTACTGAACTGAATTATTTAACTGATTTAAAAAATACTGATTGAGCAAGCCCGACTAGAGAAGGACCTCCACCTTAAAGAAGACCACAGCCAAATAACTCCACATAGCGGTGTAGTTCCTGTGTGGTCTGTCACAGGTCTCCAGAGCTCATTTAGGGATGTGTTTTGATAGAAACGTTTTTTTATCTCAGGAATACTTCATCTCACAGCCCGCAAGTGATATCTTTGGTAATTATTTTATTTTAATTGATATAACAAGCGTCCACAGGGTACACCACAGGCAGGCCATATGCGTGTTTGCCACACAAAAAGTATAAAAAAACAGAAAAAGTTCGCAAACAATTTTGCCATCTTTCCTCAACATAATCAGTGCAAAGTCACTACCTGACAGGCGTAGGCGACGCTAGTAACAATGACAAATAGCTAACACTTTTCCATTTTTCTCACTTAAATATATTAACACAGAAACAACTTTGCTGCCAACACACTTTAATAAAATATATCTATACTAATATTATAAAGCTAAAGAGTTTGTTTGTTTGTTTGGTTAAACGCGCTAATCTCAGAAAGTACTGGTTCGATTAGAAAAAAATATTTTTTGTTGAGTAGTACATTTATCCAGGCAGGCTATAGGCTATATATAATCACGCACAGATAAGTTGCAAAATCGGAGAAAATATTCCAAATTACCACGCGGACGAAGTCGCGGGCGACCCCTAGTAGGTACATAAGAGTGGAGGATGTGTAAGTGCCCGCAAAGTTTGTTCTGTGTCCAATATCCGGGATCCATCCGAGTTGACTGATTCCAATGAAACATTTTATGGACGTTTCTTTCATGAAATAGACGTTTTCCTTATTATTTTCCGACGTAAGGGTCTCGGTGGCCAGTAATAAAAAGCTTATGTTAATATTTTTCAAGAAAAATAAGTTGGGGAACCGAAAAATACGAAGGCATTTATGAAACATGTCCATGCAAAGTTAATTTTAAATACCTATATACTAATAATCTTAGAACTACTATTTCAAAATATAATGAACGAAAGAAAAGTAATTTACTTTTACAGAAAAAAAAATGATGTACACATATAAACATTGATCTACAAAGGGACATACAAAACCAACACAACCATTAGCAATTAAAAAATAATTACATAAAAAAAACATTAAAACCTTTTTTTGTGCAGATGCACATGCATTTCAAAGTGGCCATTGCTCAGCATTGTGCTATTATGCGGTAGCACACAACATCGCTCATTTTCAGTGACGACCAAGTATAAATTTAAATGCTGTCTGAAGCAGATATGCATATTAATATTTTTTATAATAATTGATTATAATGTATTTATATATTTTTTTATACAACTTGGGTGGCAAACAAGCATACGGCCCGCCTGATGTTAAGGCTTGGGATATCGCCAACGACCTTGAGCATTTGGGCGAAGCAAACACGACTCTATTCTCTAGGCGAGCGCGGGTATACAAACAGATGTACTCGTTGAATGGACGACTTATTTATTTTTAATAAATTAAAATTCAAACTTATTTTAAATATAACATTACCTAATTATAGGTGTATGTTTTCTTCAAATAGTGGTATTATTTTTCGTATTATTTGATAAAAATTGAAGTCATGAAGTGGTTACATCTGAATAATTTGGTGCTGATTCGATGTTTTTTTTTACAAAATATTTAGAATTAATATATAATTTATTACAAGACCATATAATATGTAACACATCTTGTAGATTAATACTGTCTTTTTTGGCAGTCATTTGTCTATAAATGCCATAGATTTATATGTTTCACTAGATATGCAATAACCGCGAAAACACACTACCTCCTAACACATGCCCCGGGGCATGTGTCCGACTGTCTTTTGTTTTGTCATGAGCATGGCGTTCGAATGGCGCGAAACAAGAAAATGAGTAAATGTATGGTGAAATTTTGCGATTTCGAAACGCACGTTTCGCAAAAGTGTAACAAGGCAAACGAAATTACTTTTCACATGTGAGATAAATGTGTTTTCAATTAATTATTGTTGTAAATCATAAAAAAAACTAATTAAAAATATTGGCGGCTAACACATAGTTCAGGGTTGTCAGTGAAAACCACGTTCGGTTTCCCTGTGTTTATGGGAGGTTTTTGTATTGAATGAAATATATTTAAATTTAAATGAAATATATTTAAAATAGATTTGTTTCATTTTTATTAAATTTAAAATTAGTTAAAAAAATGATTTAAATAATTTTAAAAAAATTACCAATTTTTAAATTAGTTAAATCAAATATTAAATAAGAAAATAATTACATTTATATTGTGAAATGAAAAACAAACAAAATAACAAAAAAGCTACTTTAACAAAATTTTCCTGCTGACCTGCATAATATGTAGGTTGAAAATTATAACATTCAATGTAATTAATCTAATTGAATATGTTCCAATTTCAATAATACAATTATTTCAAAAATTAAATTACATCTGATCAAAAAATTTAATTAAATTAAGGTATTTTTTTTATAGAGTGTGCAACACCGAGCTTGTCGATGCGAGTGAAAAGCTGACTTCAATATTTTGACATAAACTGTATGGAATTGCATCTCTATATGTTTACCTCAATGATAAATGCCAACAAAAATGGTTTCATGTACACATCTTTTTCATCATTTTTTGAGAGAGGGAGGGGCCTTATGCAATTACCGCAGCCTATGGACGCTTACAATATAATATGGATAGCTTGTAATGCAGAGATATCACTTGCATGTTGCCAACCCATTTTTTACACCAGAGATTTAAGAGGGGAGTGTCCCTGGGCCTATCCCAGGGACACTCCCCCCAATACGTGTCTTTTAAAACGTATACCTAAATGAGCGCTCAAGTCATGTACTCACATACAGGAACACAACTACACCACTGTGTGCAGTTATTTGGCTGTGGTCTTCTGTAAGGTGGAGGTCCTTACTCAGTCGTGCTTGCTCGCTAGTATGGTGCGCTACCTCACAAACACTAAAAAAACTCACCATCAACCCCGTGCCTATGAAGAAGAGGACATTACAATAATAAAACACTAACATTCTAAATTCTTCAAACAAAAACTGTTACCACTAATACCCAGACCGTGCGACCGTCACAAACTTTTAACGAGATGTTAGGCATTCATAACACAATTTTTTGTCAGACTTACACATTGTACAGAATTCTAAAAGCGAATTTTTAATTTACACCACTCACATAAAGGGTGTAGGTAAAAAGAAAAAGGCAATTCATTAGTGTACCAACGAAAACATTGGTAGCGTATATTTTACTCGGAAAAGTTGGTTGAAATTTTTCATGTAAGCCTAATATAATTATTTTCTAAAAGACTTGTATTCTGCCCGTGGGCAACATAAAAAGGGGAAAAAGACTTGGCTAGTAGCTACTAATTAAAAATAAATTCAATTATACAGAATGTATAATTGATTTTTTTTTAATGGCCTGCTGGTCTAGTGGTTAGTGCTATGCCTGCAGCATATTGCTATGCCGCAGGTCGTAGTTTTTTTATACTACTTGGGTGGCAAAGTAGTATACGGCCCGCCTGATGTTACGCAATTTCCGTAGCCTATGGATCACTCACTTGCGTGTTGCCAACCCATTTTTTTTTTACACCAGGGCTTTTAGATGGGAGTAACCCTGGGATAGGAATACGCATTGTTGATTTGTACCAATGATCGAAATTGTCGAGATAACCACTTAAATTACAAAACCACTCGTGCAGATTTAGTACCAAATTTATATGAGGAATAATTCAAGCAATTAATGGTACTAATGTTCTCCTATAGTTGGAGCTATTATAGCCATCAACTGGGGAATACTGGTGATAAATAACAAACATAGCTTGTGGCATAATTGATAGCAGAATGTAAGTAGCTTAGATTTGTATATTTACACACATCTGTAATGCAAACGGCTGAGCGCTCATTGTTAGGACGTGTCGAAGCGTGAATAATTTAGCTTATTCCAAATATACGAGTACTAAATCAGGGGCTTCACCCGCGTGAAATTTGGTTTGTGATAAAAGTACTTTTAAAGGAATATGTCCTTTCTTCGGTTACAAGCATTGTTTTATAGTCAACAAACAAACATACGGCAATTCTAATGGTAAGCAGTTAAGAGAAGAAGAGAAAAAAAAGCAGTCCGGGAGTGCCGACAGAAATGAAAACACTAGGCAAAACAGTTGTCATAAATTTTATAGCAATAAATGTTTATTTTATTTATCTAGACGCGTTTGCGGTCTGCTATATGTAAATGCATATATCGCCTTTTTGCTTTAATAACGTGATAGTCGAAAATTATAGCAATAAATGTTTTTTTTTTATTTATCTAGACCCGTTCGCGGTCTGCTATATGTCATTACACTCTCAGGATGCCTCATTTATTTCAAGCATCTAGGCTACGATAACTGCTTCCCATTGGGCGGGCCATGTGCTTGTTTACCTTCTTAGTAGTATAAAATAAATTAAAAAACTCTTTACTAAAACAAAAGCCTATTAGAGCAAAGTGTTCTCATTGTGCCTCAAAATAAAGTTAGTTCATAATGTCTAACGTTTGTAATTACATTGGAAAGCCAACACTGTACAAAAGGGACACGTTTTGTTCTCTGCGCTATTATTGCAGTTATTTGCAAGACTTGCATTTTATTTCTTACTTGCTTTTGCTTGGTGAGTTTTATTTTTATAAGCTTTAATTTAACTTGCACTGTACGGTTTTTAGTTTGTTTAGTCCGAATCTTGCTTCAAATTTAAACTACCTACTACTTTCGAAGTATGTCTCCAAAAACAGGCTTAGCATAAAAAACTAAGTTGTTAAGGGCTTGGAAATACATATTTTTAAGATCCCCACTTCTGCTTTTGTCCTACATTTGGCTCATGAATACATGCACCTTTGATGTCCTTTTTACTCATGTTAATATTCCTAACATAGAGAAAGAACGAGAAGTATATTCTCATAACAAGAGTCATAAAGGATGATGTAGACTATAATGTATTTAGCAGTACACGCTTCGTGCATTTGCTCCGGGCCAATTTTTGTTGCTGCTGCGCTGTAGCCAATTATAAATTTCCAGATGGGAGCCAGCTTTATCTAACTTTTAAACCGCACCTGTACCTATGCCAAGGTTTCATAATACATTTCGTAACATGTATGAACCTAATCCTGCTTTTGTTACGACAAATAAACATGAGTCTAGCCCTCATTTAGGGATGCGTTTTGAATGAAAGGTATAGTAAAAAAATGGGTTGGCATGCGACACCTCTGGTATCACAAGCGTCCATAGGCTTCGGTAACTGCTTAACATCAGGCGGATCGTATGCTTGTTAGCCACCCAAATAGTATTAAAAAAAAACAAAGCATCGCATAGAATTTTTTATAAGAAAATCCCAGTATCTACATACTGGGATTTTCTTATAAAAAAATTGTCTGTGTATTTACGAGTAAATATAAAGTATTTCGCTCGCCTATGCTCCAACAACGTGCTGCGCTGTCGACGGCAGTCAGACATAGACTACCTCCACTCAGCACGCACGGCGTGACGTATGCGCTTAAAACAAACCATAAAGTAGCAAAATTATAATGAAAGTTGCAAACGTTCTTACACGTCTGCTTGAATATGTTGCCTATAATACATTTATCAAAATGTAGTTTTATGAATGAATAATGCATTTTCTTGTGTAAAAATACCTAAAACATAATAAATATATTACTTTTTTAATTTGAGAACAACTTAACCGAAGCTTAAAAATGAAGAAAAATGTTAAAGGTTAAAAGCACTTTAACTGCCGCTATCTGTTATATAATTTCCCATAATAAGTACCAACCAACGTAGAAAGTTTGCATGAACATTATGGGTGCAATTAATATGGAAATGGCGCTGCGGGCGTCCGTGTCCGTCCGATCACAACTTATATTGGCTCAAACTTATATCTCCCTGGTTCGAACAATTTAAGTTATCGATGTACCGATAATGAAGTCATAACGAGAAGTTTAAATACAATTTATTTCATTTAACAAGATGGAAAATTTCAAGCTTCTAGACTCACCAGATTTGGTTACATACATGTAAAGTTTACTCAATTTCCCATAAGGATTTATATACATATTATATCAGTATCGTATTTTATTTCAATTGTAAACATAAGAATCTCGTAAGCAACATTTTGGACCCACTAGTCTTGTCTCATGTACCTACGTGAAGTTGACTCAATTTTCCATAAGAATTTCTATAAATCGATATCGATATCGAATATTTTTTCAATCGTAAACGTAAGAAACTCGTAAGCAAAATTTTAGACCGGCGGCAGAGGTATTCCGTAAGAGCAAAAACCGAGCCATCGCGAAACCTGAGCAAAATCTGGCTGTCAGATTGAAAATCGGTATTCCGTAAGAGCGAAAACCGAGCCTTTTTGACGTTTAGTCAATAGATTGTGCCGTCACCGAGCAATCACAACTGTCAGTTTGCGATCACAACTGTCAGTTTGGGTTCGTTGTTTCTTAGGGAATCAGCCGGCCAGTCTTGTTTCAAGTACCCACGTAAAGTTAACTCAATTTCCCATTGGAATATCTTGAAGTAATTTATTAGTTCGATTGATAGAAGTAATTATGAGATCGATTGTTCGATTCCCGACCAAGACAAATATTTATATGATGGAAATGATTCTTTGTTTTGTGTTTAGCTGTAATTTATATAGATAATATGTATGTTATCTTGTTAGTTACGTATCAGTTGTCTGGTCGCCATTGTACAGGCTCTGCCTAATTTGAGACTAGATGGCCATATGTAAGCTGTCCCAATATATTAATTCAAAGAAATAATTACATTGCCATAGTTTCTTGCTAATTTTTTCCTCAAGGCTGTACCCACAAAAGTTTGAATAATTGGCTTATATTATTCAGAGTTTTGTGGCTCTACCCCTGTCTGTTAAGTCCGTAGCATCTGGCAGTAGGCAAATTAGCTGATGTTTCGTAAATGAATTTTGAATTAGAGGTTGAATACATGACAGTGCTACAAGACAGGTAAGAAAGTATCATACAAATTATATTATTATATCGGTAATTTTATGAGAAGTAGGCGATCATGCGAGTAAGCGGCTCGCCTAGTTTGCGATATATAATTTACTAGTTGTTGCCCGGGGCTCCGCCCGCGTAAATGACGGTTATCGCGATAAAAAGCCTATATACTATTCTACACTATAATCTATATCTGTGCTAAATTTCATCCAGATCCGTTTAGTAGTTTTTGCGTGAAAGAGTAACAAACACATTTATAATATTAGTAAGGATTTGATTGAGGTAGAGCCCATATTCACACACAAATACACCGCTAGTGTGTAATTATTTGGCTGTGATCTTCTATAAGGTGGTAGGTCCTACTACAGTCGGGCTTACTCGCTAGCACGGTTGCCTACCTTTCTTATATATACTTTTCACAAATGAGACTTTCTTAGACGAGGTATCTTACTTCCTTCCCTCATTTGACTTTTGACACTTTCTCAAGATAGTGGCGAGCTGTGAGCTGACCCACTTTAAGTTTTACTTTTTCCAATGGCGCAGAGGCGGAGTTTTGGCTTTCTTATTTATAGATGTGATGAAAAGGTACTGCATTTACCTAGCTAAAATATTCTTTATTATACGCCGAATAAATTATAGACAGTAGATTCTTTTTATCAATAGTAACAGTGAAGAAAAAAACACAAGGTCTTCTCTTACTAATAAAATAATATACTCATAAAATAAATAATAGCAACCCATATATGTCCTACTGCTGGGCATGGGTCTCCTCTCCTCTATCAAGAGAGAGAGAGAGAGAGGGTTTAGACCTCAATATACTCATACATATATATAAAGTAAAAAAGCCAAATTTTGGGCTACGAATATAAATATTACCGTCTTACTAGAAAGCTCAGTCACTTACTGAGCTTTCTAGTAAGGCGGTAATATTCACGCTGTGAAATAAAAACTCTGTACTCATACTGTACTGTACTGAAGTAGTCTGGACTCGACGATGGATAATTGAAATGAAAGGAATGGTGTATACGGAACGGTATTCGATGACACTAATCAAGTGCTCTCACAAACTACCTACAAAAGCTTTGAAGAGTACGTCTCAGACTCAAAAATGTTGGAAAAGCTTATCTGTAATGTGAAGTATTTCTCATCCTGTCTACCCATTCACATTTCCTTGTGTGAAAAATTGTACGGCCTTTATAGAATCGCATGAGTTCGCTCCATATTTGCCTTTAGAAAAAAAAAGTGTTATGCTACATGATTTTTCATAACTTATTCAGTGAGAAAAATACTGGCATAAAACTGCAAGCCTTTTTAATAGTACGCGGCTTGTTGGTTCCACAAAATGATTACAGAAAACTGCACTCTAGTTTCATAACATTCACGGAAGAAATTTTAATTTAAAACTGCGCTCGCCCCAGTAATTTACTTAGTAAACAGGTAACATACACATAATATACACTTAAAATAGTTCATTCGTCGCTTATTTTAACGATTTAGCAGTTATATTATTACTGTTAGGTATAAGAGAGGTAGAACACGATATAAGAGAGAAAGGGGAAGGACCTCTACCATACAGAAAACCCCAGCCAAATAACTACATATAGCGGTGTGGTATTATGCTTGTGTGTGAGTACAGGTCCCCAGCGCTCATTTAGGGATGGGTTTTGAAGGAAACGTTATCCTATTCCAGAGGTACTCCCATCTAAAGCTCTGGTGTAAAAAATGGGTGGTCAACACGCTAGTGATACCTCTGGTATTGCAAGCGTCCATAGGCTACGGTAACTGCTTAATGTCAGGCGGGCCGTATGCTTGTTTGCCACCCAGGTAGTATTAAAAAAGTACTATCACTACAACTGCTTGTTGCCAAAATAAACGTAACAAAATAAACTTTACCTACTCAATTTACCTTTGAATGAATGCCGCAGCATTTTTTATTTTGTCTTCCCATGTCCTTTAATATAATGAAATAAGACTTTCTGGAATAAGGTAGTTCCAAAACAATCTTTAAAATAATAACGAATGACATCACAGCATATTTAAACAATAAAATCAGTTGTGAATAGATTGAAGTATTTCAAAAATCTGGTAAGATAAATGGTTACAGGCTTATACAAAACCAACGAAAGCTAATAAGGTTTAATAAGGAACAATAGTAGAGGCTATATATCAAGTAGAATGGAAGTGAGGCGGAGACAGGGTAATGAGCGAACTTAGTGTGATTAGGAACGTTATTGTTCCGCTGCGCTTCGCAATTATTGTAACAGACTTCGAGTTGAACCTCTAACGACCTCTGCACCGAGCTCTCTATATTATTGTAACTCTACTCTGTATAGAAGCGCAGTAGATATGAAGTTTGATTCTTAATTGTAAAGAATTGTGCACGTGTCCGTGTGGTGACGGATTAAGAATACAAATGTCACCTACCCGTTCCGTCCCGAGGTTGTCGTAAGACTAAGCGAGTAAGCGACGCAGACAATATCCACTGCAGGAGACAGAAAAATCCTTTACCAGCCCGTCGGGCTAATGTAGTATAGTAGGCTAATATCCCTTATGGGTTGAGATGATTATGATAATGCTCATTACAGAAAGATTTGTCTACAGTGGGATTGAACCTATGACCTACGGATTAATATTTATACGCAATAACCACTATATTAATAAGGCAGTCGTGTAGATATAATAAGATATATCTTACCAAATATCCATACCAAAATTTCAAAGTAATTATTTCTAATCGTGTATCGGTCCTGTCCTAAACAAGCAAATTAACGGAAAGACTGTTGTATTTTATTAATCAAAGCGCAAATATGATTGCTAAATAATAAATTTTAAATTAATATTGATATCTACGGAACATATAAATTTATTGCTTATTAAATTAGTATAGAAAGCATTCAATTTCTTGACAGTTATTTTATTGCCTATTATGTTGATATCGATACCATTATAATATCAATTTAATTTCGTTTTCGTGTTAATGAATGTTTGGCACGCCTGAGTACCTATTTCAATCAGTATCAGCCGATTCTATTAAGTCCATTTACACACTACGACTTTTTGCATCGGTACAAACGCGATGCCAGCGCTATAGATACAGTCACCTCAGTCAGCACCTTCACGCTACGGTTTTTGCATCGACACTCACTTTACAGTGGCTGGATGTCAACGTAAGCACAATAAAATTTTGCATTGATCCAAACAAGTTGCAAACGCTAAACATTCTGAAGCTAAAAAACCTTTACACACTACGGCTTTTGGCATCGATATAAACGCGATAAACTCAAACTCAAAATTCATGTAGGTTACAAAGTTACAGAAGGTCATAAATTATGAATAAGGCAGAAAGATGATGTCAGCAAAATTTTCCTACGGCTAGTTTGCTGAATAAAAGTACGATACAGATGATACATGCTGTCAACTTTTGACATTACAACTTAATGCATCGATACAAACGCGATGCATACTCCTTCAAATGGCATGAGTACCGATGTAGTATCTACACCCGTTAGCATCGATGCAAATCTCATAGTGTGTAACCACTCTTATAGGAATATTTTGTATCGTTTATGTCGATCTGATTAATTAATACGGCTAGTGTCATGAGGGCTTGGTCGCACGTGTATTATGGCATGTTATAAAACTAGGCACCGCGTGCCATTACTACTAATGTTCCTGCTCAATTTGAATAATTTCATTAGGAGTGTTGTGTTTCATTAGTAAATTGTAATATAAATCGATACTCGAAGACTTATAGTGGATTATATATTTTGGATATTATTATATTATGTAGGTATATATAGAACGCTGTGGTAAAAAAATGCTAAGGTCCCGTGTCGTATCTCCGGGTCGGGTAAAGTATTGGTATTTTTGGCTTACACGCATACATCATACATAGTATTATGCTTTTTCTTAAGAAGAAGTATGCTCTGATAGAAAACTTTCAGTAGCAGACTAAAAGATTTTTAACAAAAAACTAAATATTGGGATATTTGACCGTCTCGGGAACCCAGGACCTCACGAGGCCGACAAACCAATGCAGACAAAAAAAACCGGGATCTATCAATCTAGAATGGTACCCAATATTATGGAATTAGTTTGCTGTATTAGGCTGATATTAGTGTATAATGTCAGTCTACCCTATTTATGAGATATTTGTGTTATTATATTTATTGACATCAAAAAAATCAAAGACCATCCTTATTACATATGCTTTTTTGAAGCCAGATAAAAAGAAAAAGGATACATCAAAGAGTTTTATAATCTACTTATCGTCTGATATCTTTATTAATAGCAGACTATAATAGGAAAAGGGGCAGGTACACCACTCTGGGAGGGCTCGTCGCTATAGCTTGTCGCTTCAGTAGTAATTTGTGTTCAGTTTGCCAGCTGACGAGCTTCAATGAACCGACGACGGGTCATACGCTCGGCTAGTTTTCACGCTCACCGCTCACCGAGTAGAGTTGTAACGAACAAATGTGTGTATGATCTCCGTATATTTACGAAACATTGGCTGTGTCTACCTCTTTTATTCAAATTCAAAATTATTTATTCTCTTTCTCTTCCCGACAATTTATCCCACATGTTGATCTGAAGTATTGTAAGCAGTTTCCGTGGTCTAATACCTGGGGATTCACTCGTTGTTGCCGACCTACATTTTGAAACACCAGGGCTTTATGACATAAGATATCCCAGAAATAGCAAAATGCTTGTATAAAACACATCATATAAAATGGGTTGGCATCACGCAAGTGACACCTCTGGTATTGCAAGCGTCCATAGGCTAAGGTAACTGCTTAGTAGTATAAAAAAACATCTCTATATAAGCACTGGACACCTGTTCTCACTACTTTTGTACTAGAATAGAACTAAACAGATGTATGTATTTATTTGGCTGTGGTTGTCTGTAAAGTGAAGATCCTGCTTCAGACGAACGAGAACAAAATGGGTTTAAGTTTGATTTGACCTATCTTTGTGTGATGAAAAGAAATCAAGTACCTACAATAAATTAAACTTCTAAGCTTTAACATTAGACCAAAGACTTCATTGACAAAGGCACATAGAGCGGACTTGCTCGAATATATATTATAGTACACCACAATTCAGATAGGTATCCGTAAATATTGCTGCACATACTATATTACGCGGTTGCATGTGTTTGAACAAGCTCATATAAAATGTATGAGTCCCGGTGCGGTGTGGTGTGTCACGTCAAATGTCACGCTGCCCACACGCTGGTATCGCGTGCTGCTTCACTATCGCAACCTGTATATTATTAACCTTCTCTCTTCACTTAAATAATAACTACAGACGAGCCTTTGTTAAGGATTTGTTGAACTTCGACCCAACACTTGTAACACAAGGGTTTTACGTTACAGGTATCCCTTGGAAGTAGAAGGTTATAATTTAAAAAATAAACAGACTTAAAAAAGCGAAGAAAAACTGAATAGAGATTGAAGTCGGTGCGTAGGCTAGGTTCACTCCTGTCACCTAATATTCAGCTTTTCTTTTTTTTATTTGTAGTATACTATTAGGTAAGGTAGTAAATAAGCATTTGGCCCGCCTGATGGTAAGCAGTTACTCTAGCCTATGGACGCTTGCAACACTATGTTGTGATACACGCAAAACGAAAACACACGCAAATGATCTTGCATGTCGCTGAAACTCTAGAAACTTGTACTCATACACAAGAACACAATTACATCTCTCTGTGTAGTCGAAATACCCTTACCAAACAGATGTTCACTCTAAAATATTTTTAGAGTGAACATATTTTTTATTTTTCCTTCTAATACAATAAATTTATTTTGAAAATAACTACGCATAACAGTGACGTTGTATTCCTGTGAAGTACGGAGTCTCAAGTTTCCAGCGCTCATTTAAAGATGCGTCTTTAGCGATACATTTTCCTATCCCAGGGATACTTTATTGCAAAAACCATGTAACATTTTTTTGGGTTGGCAACACCCAAGTGATAACTCTAGTATTGCAAGTGGCTACGGTAACTGCTTACCATCAAACCAAAGTAGAATAAAAAAGGATATAAAGCCGTCGCTGTATTTTTTAGAAAATTATCATCCATCTACACTGACAGCGGCAAGATTGCTTAACTTTATAAATCTATCGGTCCATGTCGGTAGCAACAACAATGCTTCTTAGCAAAGCCTTTTTTTGCTTTTTTAACAAAAATCTTTTAAAAATACAAGTAAACGCACAAAGCTGCATAATGTCACAATTTTTTGGTAGAAAATTAACGAGCTTTCAACACTACTTAAGCTTTAGTGAAAAACAGCATGGATAGTTAGATAAGTATAACAGCGTGGGTCACGGGTTCAACACTAATCTGTTTAAATTCCGCTCCTACTCAAATAAATCCTGTTTAAATAACCGTAAAACTGTCCGTGTGTGGATCCTTTTAATCTTTTTGATGTGGATGGTGCCATGATCGAATTTCGTATAAATATAACTCGTTTTAAATTATTTATTTGTTTTATTACGAGTGCAATTATGCCAAATTCTTTTTTTATAAAGATCGAGGAATAAAATTTTATCAATGAAGTATTACATAATATAGACTCGTCATACTATTTAATGGTAAACAATTACTGTAGGACCCTTGAGCCTGGGTTATTTATTTATTTATTTGGATCTCCAACAAAGGACATACACAACACAAACATAACATTATTATGCCATCTAACATTTCGTGTACTCCTTCAATTAATGGAGACCACAGCATGCAAGTAGAATTATAATATAGTTATCACAAATTTTAAATACCGTTATTAAATTCACATATTAACAAATAACAATGTTGCTTAAACAGTACAAAATATAGGTATATTAAACACTTAACAACAAGTAGACTTTAAACAAGTGAGATCATGACATGACGTTATACTCGAGTGCTGCCTTCTTTTGTGATAATATCCCTGGGATAGAAATACATTTATCTTAAAAAAGTCCCTAATTGAGAACTGGAGTCGTGTACTCATGCATATCACTGCGTATAGTTATAGACCTGTGGTCCTTTCCCAATTAGATTTGCTCACTATCCTACCCTTCTTTATTTTGTTTAACGATTTTTTTTACATAATATACATCGACCAAGTAGCTGGGACAAACCAACGTTCGTGCATGCAGACGTTCATGAATACCGCTGCATACGACTTGTCATAAAAATATTCTTTGGCTTTGTTCACACTCATACAAATGTTCATACTCTCTCTCTCTCTTTGAAAACACCAAAATAGAACATAGATAACGCATCTAGTAGATATAATATAAAATCACAAGCCGGTTTCGGCTACATTGACTTTTCTATTCCAGGTAAATAATATTGTAGGATTCAGAATAACGCATCTAAACATATAAAACATCTTACTTTTTATATGAGATCTTAGGTTATACACGTATCAAGAAAGCGTAGTACACGAACGTGTTTGGTATGTTTAAGTTAAATATATGTTTTTAATGTAATTTCCGCTTCTCCGATCGACGATCGTAAACAATGCTATTAAGATGAAATATCATAAGGAATTTATCGCAATTATCGAGGAATGCGTTAAGCATCAGTAAAGACATATTTGTACGTGACTATATATAGCTTCTGTTGGCAAATTTTCTCACGTGGTATTATATTAATATTCTGACACAACTCTCATATGGCCATTTGATAAAACTAGGAAGTTCTGTACTATGGTAACCAGACAACCGGTAAATATACTTAGATAGATAAATTAATAGGTACCCAAGACACAGAACGAAGAAATCGTGCTCACCACACAAATATTAATTTAATCTTTCTGTGCTAAGCACGATTTCTTGGTTCTGTACCTATCTATATATCTAATCTATTTTTCTATTTTAAAAAACAAAACATACAATTAACGGACACAAATTATACCCAGACTCAGAACAATTCTTTATAGGTCACACAGAGTTTTGTCCTGTGTGGGAATCGAACCCACAACCTCGTGCTCAGCAGGCGCATACTGCGACCACTGGACCACCGAGGCAGTCAATCGAATCGAATCGAAATCGAATCGATTTTTTGACCTAAAACTTAGCCGTCAGCATCACTAACCAGACCAACAGGACAGCCAAGCGACCATAAAAGAGGACTAACTCAGATTGCGCATATTATACCTGGCCTTTCAGTGTGGCCTTTGGTTAAAACTTTTCATGCGTTAAGTAATTCTGTAAAGTTTTCCTACATAGAATACCAACTAAAACAATTCAAGTAGAAGTGGATATGTATGTGAAAGGCTGAATAGATTTATTGTGCAAAGGAAACTTTGTAAATTCCATTAAATCTTACAACAACTAACGTTTAGGGGTAATGAGATGTACGGAACAAATCTTTAACAGCCGAGTAAATATTATGATTACAGTATTTGTTAATTAAAGTTACTGTTTTGAGATAAATATCGTCATTTAAAATGTTTTATGTGATATTATTGTTTATTATTTATTTATTTGTAATAACATTGTAACAACTTGCTAGTCTAATATGGGTTTAATTTGCCTACTTCCTATTTTAATGACTTCTTTTCTACTCTCTTTCAACTTGCCCGATTTTTCCTACTCCAGGGATACTCTCATATTAAAACCCTAAAATGAAAAATACGATCGGCCACACGCAAGTTATATCTGTGGTATTGCAAGCGTCCATAGGCTACGGTAACTGCTTAACATCAGACGGGCCAAAAGCTTGTTTGCAACCAAAGCAGTATAAAAATGTAATAATTAGCAAGCAGTGTTTCGAGCGTAAAAAATGATGCTATAAGTTTAGCCACCAACCTTGGACATTTTGCAATCCAACTTTTATGAACTTAACCCGTATTTATCTCACAAAGAGTCATCTCAAGTGGGTATCTATCTATCTACCTACCTATAACAAACATCCTGCAGCTAGATAAGATAAAGGAAACGTTTCCGGAACACCGCTTCAAATACCTGACTGAATTATCATTCTGATAAGATTAGTAAGGGGACAGTATCTACAGGATCCTTTGCCAATTTGACTCTGAATACCTATAATTTCTTTAGACTATACATTTGAGTTCGAGACACTTGAAAAACGAGCTTGACTCGTAGCTTAGTACTTACTAACCGCTGGCAAATCTTGTTGCTGTCAGTATGTATAAGGATGACTATTTTTAAAGAAACACCTCCACGCCTTAAAAAGCATGTTAAGCCGTTGGCAAGCTGCGCCTAATCTCTGTTCGATCGTCCAAAAAAATCAATAAAGCAAATGTATGATTGAATTGGATTTGACGTAAGTATACGATATTACATCGCAAACTTATGTTAAATCCCATACATTTGCTTTATGATTTATCGATTCGACTACCGTTGTATGCCACTTGTCTAGAGGGCATGTCGGAAGGGATAGGGATGCCTTCTCAGCTCTTGTAATAAAGGAGAGGAGCCGACCGTGGGACATAAATGGTTACTATATATATTATTATTATACTTCATTTGTTATTCTCCTTTTAATTATCCTCTCCATATGTCCAAACAAAATATGTAGCAAAATCCAATGATTACTTGCCTACCTTCCCAAACTTCTTAACACGAAATAAAACTTGTCAATAAGATTTAGTGGAAGCTTTTCTACCTTTACTTCCACGTGTTTTTCTTGTAGCAGAATATCGCGGCACTTGTGTAAATCCTCCGATATTTATTTGGATTTGTAAGACTATAGTTATGTTAAGTTAAGAGGAAATCATAGAGAAAGTTTTTTTAATATATATTTTAGTAATATTTTTTGAATTGGAATTGAAATTGGTGTAAGTCATTCTCAAGATATTGCGTGTCCGAGGGAAATAGGGATTAATTTTTATATATACCTATACGAGTACATACAGATACATTTTTGTAATACACAAAGTAGGCAATAAATTTTATTCTGATTCTGATTCTGAGTACATTATTTCTTACCTACATACAAATGATGCTGTTTCTATGTGTCTATAGCAACTCGAGGTCTTAGAAGAAATTCTAAAGGCATGTCAGATCCGCCGACCTGTATAAGGCAAGCGTGTGTGGAAAAGCACCATTTAGATGATGCAAGTTATGCTAGTCTTTTAGATATTTTATATATCTGTCGCACATTTCTATACAAATGACTAAAGCAATTTATAGATGGGAGATAAAATATCGGATAATATATTTTTCCGGGAACGGAGGTCGATCAAAGATACACGGTTCCCTTTACAGATCTCATAAACTCTGCACGAATATTCAAAATATATTTTTTATACATACTTACTTAGATATTCGTTATCGGATAATAAAAGATGAAGCAATTAATGTTTCTTTGTAAATTTTATTGTATCTTGCGCGTGTTTCCAATTTAACACATACTTTAAATTACGTGTGTCTTCCCACATTGAACGAGGCTTTTAATGATATTTAAACTTTTGTTCCGAGTTTGGGTGTACTTTGTGATCGTGAAGTAAAGTGTTGGTAAAGTCCACACGGCTTATTTTTTTTTTATACTACTAAGGTGGCAAACAAGCATACGGCCCGCCTGATGGTAAGCAGTTACGTAGTACGGCAGCCTATCTTTTTAAAACAAAGCAAAAATAATATGTAGATATATCTTATGTTATTATGGAGCGCCTAAGCTTCTCCCAGCAAAGGCGACAAAATTCCATTTTTTATTATAAACTAGCGACCCGCCCCGGCTTCGCACGGTTAATGTGGGTTATCCCTAAAAGATAAACATATACCATCGCGGACTTTTTTGTAGACCTTTTTATGGTGTACAATACTGTAGTACATTAATTTGATCTAACTCGTAGGGTTTAGGCAGCGTTTTTGCTAAATTGCTAAATAAGCCCAAAAAAATAGGTTAATTTACGACATCACGTTAGAAACCTCTAAAATTAGCAATGTTGCCTTAGTATATGATGCATGTATTATACATATAAACCTTCCTCTTGAATCACTCTATCTATTGGAAAAAACCGCATCAAAATCCGTTGCGTAGTTTTAAAGATTTAAGCGCACATAGGGATATAGGGACAGAAAAGGCGACTTTGTTTTATACTATGTAGTGATGCAAATTATTGTTTCAACATGACAGTGTGTAATAGAATACTCTTTTGTGTTGCTAAAACCCGTGACAGGTGGTGAATCAGCAAGTTAAGACAATATGTAACCACAAATACGTGTTTTATAACATGTAGGTCACATTCGCCAGTTATGAACGACCACGATTACGAAGCGACTTTGGAGTTTCTTTCAACTCCCGTAGGGAAAAATGGGTAGTAGTGTTAACACTTTTTCCCAATAATAAATAAACAAAAAGTGTAGAAATGAGTTATAAGGTTTTTAAAGGACCGGCAACGCGTGAGTGATACCCCTGGTGTTGCAAACGTCCATAGGACACGGCAACTGCTTAACATCAGGCGGGTTGTATGCTTGTTTGCCTCGTTGGTAGTATTAAAAGAAAAGTGTAGACACGATTAGTACCGTATGGGCATTATTTGACTGGCCTGTTGGTCTAGTGGTTAGTGACTCTGACTGCTACGCCGGAGGTCGTGGGTTCGATTCCTACCCAGGACAAATCTTTGTGCTGGAGTGTTTGTTCTGAGTCTGGGTGTAATTTATCTATAATATGTATTTAGATATATATAAGTATGTTTATCAGTTGTCTGGTTACCATAGTACAGGCTCTGCATAGTTTGGGATCAGATAGCAATGTGTGAGTTGTCCCAAAAGTATTATTATATTATTATTATTAAACCCCTGCATTTCGTATAGTATCCGGCAAACATCTTGAATAAAAGTCGTCGACGTAGTTCGCGCATGTACCTACAGTGACGTAGTTGTAGTGCAGTTGTAGTTCGGCAGTATTAACCAATGACGCGAATCTAATAATCCTGTGATTGGTTCATTGCCGCGCCTCACCCGTCGCTCCTCGCACATACCACCATAGAGACCTACGCTTTCTGCGCAGTTGTCAAATGTTTGCCAGCTACTGTACTACTGTACTGTAAGTGTAGGGTGAAGTGAGTTTAATGCCCATACTGCACGAATAGTGATCCCTAAACTTGTTGTTTTTTATTATTATAGCAAGGTATTTATTTACAGCGGCCTCATTGGTTTAATGGTACTTGACTGCGGTCACCAATCACGAGTTGCCGGGTTTGACATTTGGATTTTTGTCAAGTTTACAATAGATAAAGATTGGATATTTCTTTCTTTCTTTTTAAAAAGACAACTCCCGCACTATAGAACAAGCACTGGGTCGCGGGGGACTTTACAAATATACAAATAACGGACACAAATTACATTCAGACTTAGAACAACAATTTGTGGGCCACACAAAGTTTTGTCCAGTGTGGGTATCGAACCCACAACCTCGTGCACAGGCATACTGCGACCACTGGACCACCAAGGCAGTCATATTTTAGTTAGTATTGGCGGTGTTAACACTGCATCGACTTGACAATCATGTAAAACCTCTGGTTCTATGCCTGAACTTAACTTTTTATCTATTTGTGTCGGACTGCCGTTCCATAGGACTATGAAAGTGAGGGAATAAAGAGTGCACCTATGTTTGCGTCCATACTTGAGCACTATAATATCTCAAGATGGATTTACCCATCCACGGCACACCTAAATTCTGTAATAAGGAAATTGCGTTACGATTTAACACTTATAAAGTCCTAGTAGATACTTTAGTGAAGCGAAACATTAATATTTCATAAATTGTGCCATTATGAAATATTAATGTTCAGTATTACCAAATATTAAACTGTGCTAATATTATATCGTCGGAAGCTAAATGAGAATTTATTGCGTACGTATAGCCCTTCCTTCGTACACATTGATAATAATTACTGCTTAAGTGCCTTCACTGAATACATACTAATCTGGGATGAGGAACATACGAGAATAGAATGTAGGTATGATGAATTCAGATGATAACATATATACCTTTGTTTGTAAAGTATTATTATTTTATACGAGCACATATCTCTTTTCTTTCTTTCTCTTTTCAAAGACAACTTTCGCACTACAGAACAAGCTCTGAGTCGCGGGGGATTCGGGACTCTAAAAACATACAATTAACGGACACAAATCACACCCAGACTCAGAACATTTTTGTACTGCGTGGGAATTTTTTTTTTTTTTTTTTAAAAAGACAACGCCCGCACTAGAGAACAAGCTCTGTGTCGCGGGGGACTTTACAAACATACAATTAACGGACACAAATTACACCCAGACTCAGAACCATTCTTTGTGGGTCACACAAAGTTTTGTCCTGTGTGGGAATTGAACCCACAACCTTGTGCACAGCAGGTGCATTCAGGCGGACCACGAAGGCAGTCCGTATATCATGACGCCCGTCTCCCATTAGAATAGTCAGATTTCATGGCACGCCAATTGCTTTGATCCAAATATACATTTTTCACTTCCTTTACATTCGACGTTGAATTATATGCGAAACATTAAAGTTTTACTCTAAATCATTGTTCAATTAAATGTGATGTGATGATTCCATTATTAGATATCCATTAATTTACAAATGTTGAATAAAAAATGTGATCGCTAAAAAAAAATCCTTACTCCAGTGGAATGGAGTAGGTATAAAATTTCCAATATCATTATTACATGTCTGCTGTCGGCATAAGATAAAAAATCTATCATATTTGAATATCACGCACGAAGAGTCGAATACACGAATATAAGGAAATTTAAAACAAAATGATAGCATCTGTGTTGCGTTTACTCGAATATAAAAGAAAGAAAAATACGTAAATGTACCTATATTTTAGAAACAGAATGATTTTATATTTGTACAGCTAAATGAACATTTCGATTTCATGATTCAAGTTTTGTCCCAGGTCACCAGCGCTCATTGAGAAGAAAGAAAAAATATTTATTTGGATTTCAGAGACACAGTAGAACACATGGCATAATACTCATAATTAATCTCGATGATAAAACAAACAAATATAAGAACAACGTACAACGTATACCTAGGTATAATTTATATACGGAAATGTGTGTCTCACGGTAGTCCAAACATGTATCCAGATCAGCGTAATGCCATCCACTGTAATGGTGCACTGTGGTGGCGCTGATGTTCATCTGGAACCTCGCAACCTCAACCGGTGTCAGAAGATACCACATTAAATTAAGATATAATAATAATAGTAGGTTTTAGCAGAATAGATATAATTTCAACGGTGCGTTTCAATATTTAAAAAAAGGATTCAGGTTATTATAAGAATCCTTACTAATATTATAAAGGTGAAAGTTTGTAAGAATGGATGGATGGATGGATGGATGGATGTTTGTTACTCTTTCACGTAAAAACTACTAAACGGATCTGGATGAAATTTGGCACAAAGATAGATTATGGTTTGGAATAACACATAGGCTACTTTTTACAGCGATAACCGACATCCACGCGGGCGGAGCCGCGGGCAACAGCTAGTTTATAATAAAAGCATAAGAATTAGTTTTATGGAAATAATTTTATCAATATTATTCAATAATATTAATTGATTTAACGTTGACTAAGTCTATATAATAACTATGTCGTTAAATACCTAATACACATTTACAAAAACAGTGTACAACAATCATAATAAAGGATATGTCCGCACATAGATTTCCCATATCACGCTGTATTTAGGGATGCATTTATCCCAGAGCCATCTTAAAGCCCTGGTGCAAATAATGTTTTGGCTACATACAAGTGATAAATCTGGTATTGCAAGCGTTCATAGGTTACGGTTACTGCTTAACATCAGGCGGGCCCGTGTGCTTGTTTGCCACCCGAGTAGTATAAAAAGAAATATATATATCAATCTTCTGACTTAGTAACTGCAATTATACCTTAAGTAGGTATTGTACCTACATTAAATTTGCTGACATTATCTAATTCTATTTCAGTTCCATGATAAAGTACCATCATAAATTTAATTAGCATTATGGGCGTGCTAATTAGGTTCATGAGGTGTACCACATGACGTAATTAAGGTGGTAACGCGGTAACCATCGAAACATTATCTATGTGTGTTACTCAATTCTCTTGCGGTACATATTTGCGCTATATGGGGCCATCGGGGCCATTGGAAACAGCGTTATAAAGTTTTTTTTACTGAATATAAAAAATGATAGAGATACAAGAAAGCAAGCAAATGAAAATCCTTCATCTTATAGAAGAGCACAGTTAAATATCTACACACAGTGGTGTAATTGTGTTCCAGTTCATGTCAGATTACTGTACTTTTAAAAAGCAAGTAAAGCAAGCCCGACTGGGGAAGGACCTCCACCTTACAGAAGACCACAGCCAAATAACTACACGCAGCGGTGTAGTTCTGTTCCTGTGTGTGAACACAGGCCTCCAGCGCTCATTTAGGGATGTGTTTTAAAAGAAACGTTTTTCTCTCCTACGGGTACCTACTACAACTTAAAACCTTGGTGTTATAAAAAGCGTCGACAACACGCAAGTGATTCCTCTAGTATTGCAAGCGTCCATAGGTAATTGCTTAACATCAGGCTTATACTTGTTTTCCAAAGTATAAAAAAACTATGGGACTATGCTAGGTAATAAAGTTAACATCTTACGAATTAAATCGTTCAAAAGACGTCATGGTACCGCCTATAAAGTACGGCCTGTAAGAACTTTCTAGGTTTCATTCATAGGAAAACACAAGCTGACCAAATATGTACCTACATATTTGGTCAGCTTGCTCATAGTACGTACAGTCCGTGACACAGTAAATACCATTTATTGGAAACGGATCCGTGTTCAGCGATGTGAAATATCACGTCTACGGAAATGTCTATTCAAACTACAGTTAAATGTACAGAAAGCGATTACAAAGCGGACAAGTGTCCGTATTCGAATGCAAAACGATTCTATAGTTGCGGGACAATTCACATGCTTTCTCTATTTTATTCGGTTAGTTAGATAGAGATAGAAATATTCAATTAAAACAAAATGAATATAAGTAAGCAGTTACCGTAGCCTATGGACACGCGTTGGACGACTCGCTAAAAACCTTATAACTACTTTCTTGAAGAACCCCATGCTTATAGCCTCTCGGAAAAACTTCGCCAGGTTGAATTTACATTGTTTTACTTAATTTCTCTCACTCCTCCGTGTGCGCAATGTGCTTAGAAAGGGGTACAAAATAATGATGTACGTTAAACAGATCTAAGAGAGGAAAGGCACCAGACTAGCGAGCAAACCCGTCTGGGGAAGGACTTCCACTTTAGCGGTGTAGTTTTGTTCTTGTGTGAGTACAAGTCTCCAGTTCATGTAGGGATGTGTTTTAAAAGAAACGTATTTTTATCCCAGGTATACTCCTATCTTAAAGTCCTGGTGTAAGAAAATGGGTCCAAAAGCTACAGTAACTGCTTAACATACATGAATTGATTTTAATTTAATTAATTAATTAGTAGATAAGATGTACTAACATAGTTTATTAAGTTGTAATACTAACAATTAATGTATGGAATTTTATTCTGAATTAAATGATATAATAATAATAATTAACATCAGGCAGGCCGTATGCTTGTTTCCACCCAAGTAGTATTAAAAAAACAATCATCATTCATCTCAGCCATAAGACGTCCACTGCTGGACATAGGCCTCCCCCAAGGTTTTCCACATCGTTCGGTCTTGAGCTGACCTTGTCCATCGGTTGCCCGCAACCTTTACCAGGTCGTCGGTCCACCTTGTTGGAGGCCTGCCCACGCTGCGTCTGCCATTTCGTGGTCGCCACTCCAGAACCTTTCTGCCCCAACGGCCATCGGTTCTGCGAGCTATATGCCCTGCCCATTGCCACTTAATTGATGCAATTCTTAGAGCTATGTCGGTCACTTTAGTTCTCCTACGGATCTCCTCGTTTCTGATTCGGTCTCGCAGGGAAACTCCAAGTATAGCTCTCTCCATTGCTCTTTGGGTGACTTTGAGCCTTCGCATTAGGCCCATAGTGAACGACCACGTCTCGGATCCATAAGTCATCACTGGCAACACACACTGGTCAAAGACTTTCGTCTTGAGACACTGCGATATTTGAGACGAGAAGATATGGTTAAGCTTCCCGAACGCTGCCCAGCCGAGTCGGATTCGACGAGTGACCTCTTTCTCAAAATTGGACCTACCTAACTGGATTGTATGTCCCAGGTAGACAAAAAACAATATTAAATAAATATTCTATGAATGATCCAGCCCAACTTTGTCTAGCACTTACCTACATATTTTTCAAATCACAACTTTTATTTTAGGCCAACAAATTACCAAGTTAAGTTTAATTAATAAACTTTGTAAATAATCTTATCATTTACAAAACTTTTTATTCAAGAAAAATAATAAACGACTCTGTAGAAGCAGACCTATTGAATAAAGATTTTTGTAAAGTTAAATATCGGCTACGAAAATACTTTGACAAAGGTTGCCCTATAATTTAATCTTTGTCCCGATAAAAATAGCCAGCGACACTTATTTACCAGATTAAACTGTTCTTTTACCTTCGTTTGATGGAGGTTGACGACAAGTAATAACCGCCGCTGAGTCAGCATTTGCTGTGACGCTCTACGAAAGTGTTCGTCATCGAAAAAATTGCGACTGGAAAGTATTGCTGAGTCGTGCACTGATGAATTGAACACGTCTCGCTGCCTCAGCGAGCTACACTGTTCATTTGTAGAGAAAATCTAGAAACTTAACGTTCAACAGCTTTGGAAAATCGCACGCTTCACGCCTTTTAGTCTACGTTTACTGTTAGTAGCTGTATTGTGGAATGAGTGTGTAGGACATTGATTTTACGAGTACGTGCCTTTTTTGTTTGTTGTTTAAAGTGTATCGTAATTATAGTGTATTTCACAAAGCATCGGTACTGTGACGTTTAACGTTTTACGATGAAAATGAAAAAAAAAAGGTTGAATCAATCTTTAACCAATTAGTTAATTGAATGATTCTTGATCATTCAATTAACTAATTGGTTAAAGAGTAGCCAAAAGTATTATATCGATAGGTTTTAATTTTATTGTTTACTATTTTCATTGATTATTTTAAAATGTCAAACGTACTCCTGCTATGTGAAATATACTATAAATGTTGATTTGTCCAGTTCTGGTATAATTTTTATGTTTATTACTTTATTTTATTTATTTATTTATCCTTAATTAGAACGGCAATATGCCACTTACACTAATCAAGACAATTACAAAAATTTCACATAGATAGATAAAAACAAAATAATAAAGAAAACAAAAATAAAAACAAAGACACTACTCACTATCACACAGACTTCTCACAGAACTTCAGACACACTGACAAAATCTTCTTCCATCCACCCGCAAACAAGTCACAAATAACTGACATATTATGTCATTGTGAAGCTCAAGGACTTCCACTTTGCCTAATAAAATCTTACACATTGTTCTGATCTGATCGTGATTTCTCCCAACCTCGAGTGAATGATATCCTAGACATCCCAAGAGGTACAATGTAGGGTATATAAAAGGATAGTATCCATTTTCTCGTTTGTACAAGAATCTCAGAATGCTTTCTGAACCTTCTCTAGTAAGAGGACGTAGGTAGATTGGTGAGGATTCCAGACGCATGCGTTGGACTCTAGTTTACTGCGAACTAAAGAATTATTAAGAGCTTTTACTACGTCATTAATACGAAAGTCCTTAGCATTTCTGAGTACAAAACCAAGTCGTCTGAAGAAGTTCTTAACGGTCAATATTATGTGATCATGAAATGTAAGCCCCGGATCGAAAATTACGCCCAAATCCTTCATACATGCTCACCTAACATTGTCTTACCTATATTGATTAGTATTGCAAAAATTGCTTTATGTTTAGGTAATGTCGGTGGTTTGGTAATTATAATTTAACACACTACAAACTCAATATAAACATTCAACTTAAGAAACATTTTGAATATAATATTTCAATTATTTTTTTTTTTTTTTTTTTATACTACTTGGGTGGCAAACAAGCATACGGCCCGCCTGATGTTAAGCAGTATCCGTAGCCTATAGACGCTTGCATTACCAGAGGTATCACTTGCGTGTTGCCAACCCATTTTTTTACACCAGGGCTTTAAGATGGAAGTAACCCTGGGATAGGAATACGTATCTTTCAAAACGCATTCCTAAATGAGCTCTGGAGACCTGTACTCACACACAGGAACACAACTACACCGCTGTGTGTAGTCATTTGGCTGTGGTCTTCTGTAAGGTGGAGGTCCTTCCCCAGTCGGGCTTGCTCGCTAGTATGGTGCCCTACCTCTCTTAAAATATTATTTTAAGAAAATGTGACAAAACAAATTTATTCCTATTTTGTTACAAATTCTCCGCCTCTAATTGACGTGTAGGAGGTACAGACAGATTACATTACAATGTCTAACAACGAAGCTTTTGAACAATACGCTGTGAATTCTGAAGAAGAACAAATAAAACGTACGAATATAAACAATGATTTTAGAAAATAATGAGACGATGAGCGGTTGTAGCCGAGTGGGAAAATAACATATGAGTGCGTTCAATCTTGGCAGGCAGTGCTATTGTGATTTTCTCTTTGATTTTGAATGATTCTTGTATATCGCGAAGGGGTTTTACAAACATTAAAATCGCGGACACAAAGTAAACCCAGACTTGATAAAAATATTGATAAACTACAAACCACAAAACTACTCGTGCAGTCTTTGTGGATTTTAGTAAATTAATGCTTCATCTGCTAACGGTGAAGAAAAACATTGTAAGAAAACCTGATGTAGAAGAAATTCTAAAGAATGTGACGTGTCGTTCAACCACCGGCACCCACGATGCGCTCGCTCGATATGGCTAACCTAACCTAATAAAGGTCTGCGGATGCGGTTATAGGTGTTTCTTTTTGTGTGTTCTGGACCGGCCACATGCAAGCCCACGTGGTCGGAAACCTACCTAACTCCATACTGCATTACACCAACCTGCTTTAGGCCAGTGTGTGTGAATATTTATATCTTTCAGCAGTGAGATTACAAAAAAAAATGCTATTATTATATATAGGTATATACAGCAACGCGGCAACATTCCGCACCGTAGATAATATATAAATGAAGGCGACGACGATGTCCCAAAATGAGGAAAATTGTTACAAAAATTGTGAAAAGCAATACGAATCTCCAGGCAATTATCTGTGTCTACAGTGGTAATTACTGGCGACCCGGGAGGTTACACCGAGATAAGCGACGTAAGAATAATATCTATACATAAGCCGGGGGTGAGCGCCCCTACATAATTAGTTTTTATTATGGCTCTTGATAATAATGCGTAATATACCAAAATTTTATGTAATGTTATAAGAACATTCGTACAAACAACAAATAGATAGAGATCTTTTTTTATCAAACTTTTTTATTTAGATCTCGCACTTTAGTGTAAGAAGGAAACTGAGCGATTCTTCTTTTTACTATGCCCCGTACCTATTTATTCTTCAAATTGCGACAGCTTTTCATTTACTTCTACTAAACTGATTTTTATAAAACTTTGCACACATTATTATGATAAAATACAATATTATATTATCTCATGACAATACAATATTATGATAAATTTGCGAAAGTCTGATGGTAAATAGTGAAAGGTTTAAAATGTCTCTTTAAAATTTGTATTATGTCAGTTTGGTATCAAGAACAAAGTTTTAAACCAGTGTTGCCAGTAAAGACTTATGGACCTGAGACGTGACAGAAACATAACTGCACTACTGTGTGTAGTTATTTATTTGACTGTGGTTTTCTGTAAGGTCTGTAGATCCTTCTGAAGTCGAGTTTGCTAGCTAGTGTTTCTTAAATCATTATCATTAACAGTAATACGTAAAGAGAAAACTTCGGATGCCTTTTTGAGAATATTACGCGCAGAGGGAAATGCAAGATTTGACATAGAGTTTACACGGAGAAGAAATGCCGGAAAATATTATGAATTACGGTTGAATTTCGACCACTTGGCGACGTCTAGTATACATATATATTATATTCAATAAACTGTCACAATGTTATTAAACAATAACTTAGCCATTATATCATAATAACTAAGCATTAACGTGCCATTGTCGGCTATTCATTCAAAATAATCCAATAATAAAGTTAAGATTTATGAGCTAATAAAAACCAAACAAAATGGACACAGACAATGGTCCATTTGTTTCGTTTTGTCCCGATAAAAGGCCGTCTATTTCACGGCATTATATTTGATATGAGAATGATGAGATATGCCAGTAATCTCCGGCTACAACACAGACGTATAAAAGCCTACCTATATAGTATATATGTTACTGTAAAACCCCGAACAATGGCAAATCCTAAGATTTACCAAGTCTTCCGAAATATTCTATGAAAATCGTTTTACTTTTATACCTGACATCATCATCTTACATAACATAACCTAACCTATCCTAAAAAGTACGATTATCACAAAAAAAAACCTTTTTTTGTACTGCTCTACTCAGAGTTTATAAATCATAGGACCCCCTTGACTATAGATTGCTATCCTGTGGACATGGTGTGGACCCCGCTCTTGGAGCGCGACAATTATGCAAATTAGAGCCGGAAATATATTAATTGTATATTTTCGGCTTTTATTTGCACAAATCTTCTTGTTTTTCCCTACAAAAGAACAAAATAGCAAGTCAAATATTTTGACCATACGTACGATGGTTATTTAGAAGTTTCAAATATCCATCTCTCAGAAATGCTTACGCGCGGTTATGGGATAAACCGTACTTAGGGCTTTTACCGTAACGTACATACATATACGTGGGTACGTTTGTATTTCGCATCAATCCGTCGTCGGATCACCTGTGACAAAAACAAATGCCTCCTGTCGTCTTATAAACATTATGTCTCCATTTACTCCAAGGTTTATTTACGGGCTTACCTTTAAAGAATTGCTTGTTTATTCCTATTAAGTACCATTTATAAAATGGCCTACTTAATAAATGTTTGTATGATTTATTGACTAATTATATTATTGACCATTCTAAACCTTAATATACACTATGTAAACTGGCATGTCGGTGTAGTGATAAGTATCCTTGATTGATATTAATATTAAAACCATGAGCACGATTCTTTGTTCTGTGTTTGGGTATAGTTTATCGATAATATATATATTTATGTATTACGAAATATATAAGTATGTTAACAAGTTGTCTATTTGTCATGATACTAATTGATTCTCAAATGTAAAATTTATGCAAACCTCTTTCTCTATATTCCTTTGTATGACACTTTGAGCCTTCGTATGAGGTCCATAGTGAGTGAATGAGTACGTGTGCGTGTTTTTATAGAAAATATTCTATCATAAGGATACTTCAAAACAATACTCTGATGTTAATATTTGAGTCGTCCATAGGCTACGGTAAGGTATTTCATGAAAAGGCAGATGAATGTCAAAGTCAAATTCAAAGACATTTGTTTTATTTATTTAAACTTCCAGCAAACAAATTGCACAAGGGGGACTTAATGCCTAAGGCATTTTCTGCCAATTTTTAATCATTTGGATCAAATAAATACATGATACTTATGAACGTTACTTTTTTATACGGCCAATTCGCTGACTAGATTCACATTGAAGCTGATAGCAATATAGGTATACCTATATTTTATAGAATTGCAGCAAAAAGGCATCACCTCGCGGGACTTGGTAGTTATTTATAGTGAATCATTGATAATTCCCTTGTCTAGAACGTTATCGTGACATTGCGAATGTCTCAGAAATGTCTCGAGGGAAATATTTTATAAATGTTAAACGATTTACATTGCTATTTAAGACTCGAATTGATTGAAATACTTATAAGATACTTTTACACGTGAATAGTGAGATACAATATAATTGAATTCCGATTTTTATGTTATCATCATCATGTAAACCCATAAACGTCCCACTGCTGGGCACGGGTCTCCTCCACACATTTGGAGGGATATTAGCCTACTATACCACGCTAGCCAGACGGGTATAATTTTTATGTATTTAATTTTATTTATTTAAGTATTATTTGCCAGTGTTTCAGCGACGTAGGGCACCATACAACTGAGAAAGCCTGACTGGGGAATAACTTCCACCTTACAGACGACCACAGCTAAATAACTAGCTGGAATAGTTAATTTTACACTATTCCAGCTAAAAAATAGTTCTTAAACTAATATCTGAGACATATGTACCTATTTTTTTATTTATTATTTAAATTTTAGCACAAAATAATGTGTAAAAGGCGGACTTAAGGTTTGGGATATCGCCAACGACCTTGAGCATGTGGGCGAAGCAAACGCCACTCACCACACACTAATTCTCTAGGCGTGCGCGGGGATACAAACATTATTATGTACTCAATGGACGTTTTATTCATTTTAAATAAATTGAAATTTAAACCTATTCTAAATATAGCATTACCAAATTATAGGTATGTTTTCTTAAAATATTGTGTTTTTTTTCGCATTATTTAATATAAATTGAAGTCATGAAGTGCTGATTCGATGATTTTTTACAAACTATTTAGAATTACTATATAATTTATTACAAAATCATAATATGAAACACATCTTGTAGATTAATACTGTATTTTTTGGTAGTCATTTGTCTATAAATGCCAACAAAAAATGGTTTTATTTACACCTCTTTTTCATCATTTTTTGAGAGAGAGGCCTTATCTAAACGTTTTCTTATCCCAGGGAAATTATACAGTTATTCCATTCCAAAGATATTGTCTCCAAAATGGCACTTTTGAAGGCGTACACTATTACTTCGGGTGACCGCGTAGCTTTTTTTTGATTTCAACGCGGATTTTCTTTCCGGGGATTTGGGCCGCTCTTCACGAACATTTTGATTCAGTTTTACACGATCGCGTTGATATTCGGAAAACCAGCGATATACGATCGTCTCTGATGTCACTCCCGCCTCGAATGCATAAGTCATCCGATCAAGGCATTGTTTTTGCGATAAACCATAAAAAAACATCGCCCTTAAATTTTCTCACGTGAATTTTGGCGGCAACGACTCCGTTCTGAAAACAAATGAATAAGAAATGACAACTTTTTTCCAAACTGCCAGTTGTAATGATTTGAAAAGATCTTTATGTTTATAAAAAGGATTGAATTTGAAACACTATTATAATGATTAAATAATCAATTCCCGAAAGTTTTAGTGCATACTTGTAATAAAACCTTGATGTTAATATTTTTGGATCGGCAACACGCAAGAGATACCTCTGGTATTGCAAGCGTCCATTGGATACGGTACCTGAATTTTATCAGATGGGCCGCATGCTTGTTTGCCACCTAAGTAATATGAATAAAAGTCATTTGTCAAATCAAATTCAAGCATTTTTTTTAGCATTTTAGTGGTTTATATGAAGCGAAATGCTAAGCCAAGATGTAAAATGGAGCCTGTTAGTATTTTGTATACATACTCGTACAGTACATGCACAGACCGTTTCTTTGAACTTACAAGCTAGTTCACTTTGTTGCAGCCCCGCTTCTTTCAGAGCCATAGCCGAAGAGTCCTCGGCTCGAGTCGCGACCCACTTCCAAACCGCCCGACAGCGAGTCCATTTTTCTCCAACGGGAAATGAGATTTCCCGACAAATATAATGGCTTTCCACGGATTACGTCATGCGAGCTTTGAAGTTAGAAAATTCACTTGAATAATTCACTCGCTAAGTCACCTTAAGCACTTCCAATTGCTACTTAAACTTTTTTTGGGGTAATAGAATATTGCGAGGTTCTGCCTGTGCGGCTTCTGTAGATAGATTCTATTACATTCCGGAGTACTTATAAGAGAAAAATACTCACAGGCTCTATCTGGTATAACATCACAGAGGCAAAAAAAATGCAAGGCCGTCTTTGGGGACTGCCGATAGAAGTGAAACTAAGTAACTTGTGAATTGTATCGTCGAGCTATTAGATTATTATTTTTGGTTTGTCTCATGGAAAGCGTTTGATGACGATGACGCGAGTTCCATGATTTATGTTCACTCAAAAATTGCTCAACGCGCTTCAAGAAGTTTTCATTTCAATTATTATATATTTTATATATATTTTTATGATGTTTGTAAAACTGTTGGTTTTCCGAATAAATAAAATAAATAAATTATTGAATTATTTTTTGTTGTAAATATACCTACATATAAATATCTGTAACAATTTTAAAATATTTATTTAAAAGCTACATGTATTGCAAGTATCTATAGGCTACGGATATTGCTACTATCGGGCCTTATGTATTCAGAAGAACACAGCCAAATAACTACACAAAATGGCGTCTGTAAATTAGCGAAAATATTATTAAACTTTATCGTTGAATAGTTGGTAAAGTTGAAAAGATATGATTTAATGTGACTTCATTAAGTACTTACGGTAACATAAATCTTAGCTTTAAACTTATCTATAACAAGGTTATTGAAGCTCAAAAGAGCTCCAAGTTGTTTCGTGTGAAGGATGGTACGGCCGTGACGACCCTTGCCGCTAGACGTTAGCAACCGTGCCACCTAGTTATTATATAAAATACTAGCGTAAGCCCGAAACTTCGCTCGCCTGGACGTTGCTTTATAAAAATAAAATATAGCTCTTGTGCTATTCTGTGTAAGCATAATATTGTTAAAATTCATAAATATCGCCTTTTAGTTTTTGCGTGAAGGAGGAACGAATATGGAAACAAAGATATTCTTGTAAAAAATCCGAGTACAGTATTGCAAGAATTACTTGTTAAAGATAATCAGTTAGAAGATATTCAAAAAGAATATGTTGTAATTATAGTTAAGTTATTTGAACTTAAACTGTTAAATCTAACCTGTTATTATTATATAACCTAATATATTTTCCTTTCAAAATTAAACGACATTATGATTAACCGACCCCAGGAAAGGTACTTGATAGTGGGAGACTTTAACATGAGTGGCATAACTTGGTCATCAACAACGGACGACCCACTACTGTCCCCAAATAATGTTAACAGTGAAGATGAAACTATTTTTATTGATTCGTTATACACTCATAATCTAAAACAGTATAATAGCATACTTAACCGACACGGTAGAATATTGGACCTAGTGTTATCGAATGAGATAGCCACTGTACGGGACTGTGATGACCCACTAGTAACTATAGATCCGCACCATAATGCACTCACTATTGATTTATCGTTCTGTCAAGTGCCTATTTTAAAACCTGCACCCTGTAAAAAGTTCATATTTTCTAGGGCAGATTATGATAAAATTAATCAAGAAATCGCTAATGTCGATTGGGAAACAGAATTTCAAAATAAATCTATAAATTGCGCACTTGACTGCTTTTACTTATTTTTGAATGGAACTATTACTAAGCATGTACCATCAAAAATTTATAAAATTGATTATTTTCCCGAGTGGTATACACCTGCATTAAAAAAGATGATCAAAGAAAAACACAAACATTATTGTAAATTTAAAAGATATGGCAATTTATCTGATAAATTTACTTACCAGTTATTGAGAGACAGGGCTAAGAAACTAGAATGCGAATGCTATCAAAAGTACATAAAATCTGTCGAAAATTCTATAAAAAATAATCCAAAATATTTTTGGAAGTTTATCAAATCAAAATCTAACTCCTACAATATACCGAATATTTTAAATTATGGTGAAAAAACTGTGACAGGTGGAGAAGATATTTGCAATCTCTTTTCGGACTACTTTTATTCTACTTTCTTACAGAGCTCTCAAAATACACAATCAATCCATTCAAACCTCAGCCATGAATCTATGTCAGACATTAATAATATAAACATTGACTCTCATGAATTAATTAAATTATTGAAGTCACAGGATTGTAATAAATCCGCAGGTCCTGACAAAATTCCAGCCGTACTTTTAGTCAATTGCGCAGAAAGTATATCATTACCCTTAAGTTTACTGTTTAAAAAATCTTTATCTGAGTGTGTTATGCCATCGTTATGGAAGTCAGCCTTTATAACTCCCATTCATAAAAAAGGTTCCAAATCCGAAGTAGAAAATTTCAGACCGATTTCAAAATTATGCCTAATCGCGAAAGTGTTTGAAAAAATTGTTCATAAACAACTATACGCGGCACTACAAGGCTCCTTTAATGAACATCAACATGGTTTTATAAAGGGAAGGTCAACCATCTCTAATCTCACACAATTCCATGAGTATGTTTCAACTAACATGAGTCAGGGTCACCAAGTCGATGTCGTTTACACTGATTACAGTAAATGTTTTGACAGAATCGATCATTACACCTTACTTCATAAACTACAGTCAAATGGCATAAGAGGAGACCTGTTAAGATGGTTAACATCTTATATATGTAATAGGTCACAAGCGGTAGTGGTAAATAACTATATATCTAGTTGGGTCACTGTACCTAGCGGTGTACCACAAGGCTCTTTGTTAGGGCCCTTGCTTTTTGTAATCTTTGTAAACGACATCGGCAAGTGCTTCCAATTTTCAAGGCTACTCTGTTTCGCAGACGACATGAAGATATTTGCTCCTATTTCGTCTCAATCAGATATCGAAGCCCTTCAATCGGATTTAGCAAGATTGGATGATTACTGTACTATAAATAGACTAGATTTAAATCCGTCAAAGTGCTCCGTGGCTACTTTCACCAGGAATAGATACATTATACCTTCTATATACTATCTCAAACAGGAAAAGCTTACTAGAAACCACACAATTCGAGACCTAGGTATAGTATATGATCCTAAATTAATATTTGATCAGCATGTGAATGTTGTGGTAAAAAGAGCGTCCCAAGCATTAGGATTCGTTATGCGAAATTCATCCTGTTTTAAGGATGCTAAAACTATAAAAATACTGTACTGTACGTTTGTCCGCAGTATTCTAGAATACGGTTCTCAGATCTGGAATCCCAGATATGAAAAATACATCAGTAGAATAGAGGGAGTGCAGAGAAAGTTTATTAAGTACTTGTGTTATCGAATCGGATATGCTTATAAATCTGATGATTATACAAGCAGATGTGCGAAATTTCATCTGCTTCCACTATGTAAGCGACGGGATATTGCTGATGTCATCTACATGTTAAAAATATTATCCAATCGTGTTGACAGCCCTGAGCTTCTCTCAAAAATTGACTTTAAAGTACCAACGAAATCGAAGCGGCACTATATTCCGTTCACTTTACCTACTGCATCCACTAACTATCAACAGAATAGTTTCATATGGCGAGCTAGCAACAGTCTAAACGTAGCAAGCAAGTTACACGACTTTGACGTATTCAACGTAGGCCTGGCATCGGTGAGACGGGTGATGAGTAACGATTTTTTTTCAAAGTACTCAATAAGTAAAAATTAGTAGAAATTAAGTAGAAATTGGTTAGAGTATGTGCTGTCTAACTCAATTCTTTATTGTACCTACACAAAATAAAATACAAGATAGATAAAAAAATTGTAACATTATCTAATTTTATTTGATAAGTATTTATTTCATAAGATATTTACATGAATGGTTGTAAAAATTAGGGTAACCTAACCTAACCTGCTTACAAACAATCAGATATTGTATTTAAAGGTACCTATAAATAAAATATCTAATTTTGAATTGTATAAACGGATGTCTTCATATAGTTATACCAAAGCCTATTTGTGAGGACCTATAATTGGCTACTTGTTGTATATACTTTTTTGCTGTATAATTTCTTTGTAAAGCTGTTGGTCTTCCAATAAGATAAATAAATAAATAAATATTATTATGTATCCTAATATTATTATAATCTAATCTGTTATTCAGTTAGTATTAATATAACTTGTAATAATAATAATAATAACCTGTTATAATTATAATCTAATCTGTTATTATATCATCTGTCCCGACAATATTTATGTAATAAAGTATCCACTTCTACTACAAGTTTGGCATATTTCACAAATTAACTCGAGTAAAACATTTATTACATACTAGCTGTTGCCCGCGGCTCCGCCCACGTGGATGTCGGTTATCGCTGTAAAAATGTGGCCTATGTATTATTCTAGACCAAAATCTATCTCAGTGCCAAATTTCATCCAGATCCGTTCAGTAGTTTTTACGTGAAAGAGTAACAAACATCTATCCATCCATCCATACTTACAAACTTTCGCGTTTTTAATATTAGTAAGGATATTTTTTTACTGCGTATTTAACAAAGAAATAAGTGCCATCAAAATTATTACGTCATAAAATTATTTGTCTCGTGACCAATTCGATGGTCAGATAATCAACACTGAATTGACCCAACCGATTGGAAACACTGTCAAAATATTTCCTTTGAAATAACAAATTGGATCATTATTGTTTATTGGAGTTTCACAGCACCCGGACGCCATAATAATAATAATATTTTTTTCCAGACACAAAGATTCATATCAGCTAAATAAAAGTGATATAATACAATTAAAAAATACAACATAACAATTAATTTTATTGATTACATTTCGTATCCACCTATCCAGCTATTCGTATCCACCTTTTATTATATTGTTATTATACTGACGGATATAGCAGTTTTTTATTACTATTTAGGTGGCAAACAAGTATTAGGTGGTCTGCCTAATGGTTTTTGTATTTTTAGTTACAGTAGCCCATGCACGGTTTTAACATCAGGGACATATTCGCGTGTTGCCAATCCAAAAAGTTTAGTGATCGGGTATTCGTAGTTTACTCTTAACGCTATTTCTTTTTTTATTATAACCAACCTAAAGTATGTAGGCCTGATCTTAAAATTTGCGCTGTGGCATGAAAAATTCCACAGCACTCTTGGTTGATTCATCACTCATTCTGACTTAGGATAGGACTTAGGACTTCTGACTTGCATAGGATAACTTTATTGTTTAGGCTTTCTATAGTATATACATAATATTAGGTAACCCTTAATACAAGCATATTATAGCTTACTGTGGTAGCCTCCTATATTAAAAAAGGAACCTATAGGATACGCCCAATAAAAATCATTTTAATTTTATAGAATTTAGGTATTTATTGTTTCTCTATTGTGATCCTTTATAAGTACAAAGCGCTTAAAAATCGGCCTCATTTTTCTTTGAAACTTCGCAAAAAGTTCCAGAGAACTCTATGATGAAGACATTTGAGAAGTAAAATTGGAGTGCTATGGGATATTAAGTGAGTTCTGACAAGCTCCCGGTCCATTAGAACCGGTGACTCCGCGACAAATGGGTTGAATAATGACCATTCCCATTTTAAACGTTTGACTAAGTACGATGCCGATTTGGAACTAAAATATGGCAGTTAATTGTTCATGGTTATCATGCCATTTTCGCCCTAAGTTTTTATATACCGTGGCAGTTAGATCCAGCCGTTCTTAGTATGCTTGAAAATGAACTACTTAAATTGTTTTTATTACGTTTATGTATGTGCAACATTGACGTCACAAAACACACATTAACTACTCATACATAGCTTCGTACATACATTATTAGGCATAATCTAACTTAGTTTACGTAAACAAAGTAAATGTCTGCTTACTTTGAGTATTTTTCGTGTCGGTCCATAATCCCATGAATATAAATTCAAGGAAACCGATATTAACATAGACGACCCGTAACAACTTCGTTACTCTGCTTCGAATTATAACAAGAACCTATTCAGCATTCAAGGATAAGCCTTAGGAAAGTTTGAAGTGGTACAAATTTTCGATGTTTCTTGTTTTAGATATCAAAGTTAGAAGAACATTTTCGTGTTGAACGGTGAAATCTTCATTGTTACTTTGTTAGGCCCAAAAATTATTAATAGTAAAGTTGAGCAATTACGCTTTGTTGTTGTTAGAATAGTGACTGTGCTCTATTGATAGCCGAAGTTAACTTAAAACTTGAAGTTTAAAGAGTGAATGTAATTCAAGCTTAGGGGCTGAAAACAGCAAAATAGCCTAACTTAAAAGATTTTTTAGCAAAATCTGTTTCATTAATCACAATTAAAAATACAAATGTTTTTCTTCACAATATTAACGATAATATACAAAATCCAAAATACAAATGTATTTGGATTTAAAAAACATCCAAAAATAATGCCCAAGTTACCCCTTAAAATATATTTATAGAAAAAATATTACTAGTTAATTAAAAATATTTCCGTTTTATATTTTCAATTATGCCAACTATTACTTATTTAGTTAATAATATATTATTAATTTAATATACTCAATTTTAGCGATGCGCCGACTCGTTTGTATTATTTGCCTCTCTTTCATTCCTATGCAGATCGACAGTGACCAAATGACTATTTAATTTTCAAGGTCGCTGGCATATCTTAGGGACATCTCACACTCGGTCTGAATTCAAATTTGATAGAGCTTGTATATGACCTATGACCACCAGGCAACTGACAAACATGCTTTTATATTTTTAAATACATACATATCTATATACCTATATAAATAATAAACCGGCCAAGTGCATGTCGAGTCACGCACAATGTAGGGTTCCGAAATTGCCATTCCCAATAATGCGGACTAAGAATCGATCGACTGCACTAAATTAGATAATTCTTATTTTTTGTGTTTGTTATTGGTTACAAGGTTTGTATAGAAGAAAAAAATATATATATATATATGGCGGTACGAAGTTCGCTGGGTTTAACTCAAGAGTCTCAGACTTAGAATAAGTTATATGTGGAAATCGAATCTACGACCTCCATTTTAGCAATCTGGGTCATATAGATAAAATAAGTCTAATCTAGGTCAAGAACGTTCGACGAAGTGTCATACTTCATAATATTAGATATATTTGTATCCTCGTGCACAATTTATTTATTTATTTAATATTTATGTTATTTTTATGTGTGTTATTGTAAATAAGCAATAATCCTTATGTTTCTACTTATAATTCATTTCCTTTTTTCTTAACTTTAACAATCAATTCCCGCACTAGAACGTACAATTTTACGGACACAAGTACCTGTACTATTATGTTTTCTGTGACACAAGGTACACCTAGACCACAGTGGTCAAGTGCCAGGTATCAGCTACTCTACACAAGTGCCATAAAAGGTAGTCGAATTGAATAGAATAGAAAGCGAATGTATGGGATTTGACATGAGTTTACTATATATTTTATCATTGAGTACTCATGTATTGGAACATTAATCATCATACAGAACGCAACGCACATCTTATGATCGAATTATTTTGTTCGAACTTTATCTCATTTGTTATCTTATATTATGTATATATACCTGAATTCGCACACGCTGGCCTAATGCGGGTCGGTGAATCAGACATATCTTTAGAATTTATTCTAAGACATGTGGGTTTCCCCACGATGTTTTCCTTCACCGTAAGCGCAGATGGTGAATCATTTAATTAGTACATTTTAACCTCACAAAGTAAAATTCACATTGGTACTGCCAATGTGAATTTTACTTTGTGAAGTATCGGGATTGAACCCGCGACTTGCGTGCAAGTCTGTTACTATCCTACTCTACCACCACCGCTTACTGTCGTAAACTTACACTCAATCTTTTTCTTTTTAAAACTTTTACTTTCCATTCTATTTGAATTGACTACCGTTTATGCCACTTGTCTAGCAGGACAGGCAACCAACCGTACAGTCATATAATAAGTTATGTAATAACGTGCAAAATGTATAATATTGTGTAAATTCTAAACGATTTTTCTTGATGTTTCTATTCAGAATAACATGATCCATCCATCTTTATAATAAAATATTAGGAAGAATTCCGCTGGGAGTATGCCGCGGATCTAATATACGATGACATCTAAATATTTCGTACCAATCGAATAGCATATATTTTGAACGAATATATGCGACACAAACAAACCTGTGGTAGCCTAGTGGAAATATAACCAACTTGTAACACATGAAGTGTGAGTTCTATCCCGAATTGTAGCACCGATGTGAATTTATGCATGCACTAATCAATTTATTTACCACTAGTTGTTGCCAGCGGCTCCGCCCGCGTTGATGTTATT
Organism: Trisateles emortualis; assembly: GCA_947095525.1. Taxonomy (NCBI): domain Eukaryota; kingdom Metazoa; phylum Arthropoda; class Insecta; order Lepidoptera; family Erebidae; genus Trisateles; species Trisateles emortualis. Next base: position 16,396,135 of record OX352732.1, on the reverse strand, counting down.
TATCACGATAAAAAGTATTTTCCTTCCCAGGATACCTATCTCTCTCTCCTTGCCCAATTTCATTTTATTAAAGATAAAGATTATTACCCCCTTAAGGGATAATTTTCGAAAAAATATTTTATACTTGTGTCTAGACTTTCAATGAAGAACCTTCATACTGAATTTCATTCTAATAACTTTAAAAACCCCTTTAGGGGGTGAATTTTCGAAAATCCTTTCTTAGTGCTTTTCTACGTTATAAAAGGAATCTCTGTGCAAAATTTTAAGTTTATAATACTCATAGTTTGGGCCCTGCGTTGATATGTCAGTCAGCTTCTTCTTTTATATAAGATAGCTGTTGCCCGCGGCTCCGCCCGCGTGGTTGTCGGCTATCGCTAAAAAAAGTAGCCTATCTGTTATTCCAGAATCTAAATCAAATTTCATCCAGATCCGTTCAGTAGTTTTTACGTGAAAGAGTAACAAACATCCATCCATCCATTCCTACAAACTTTGACATTTATAATATTAGTAAGGATCTGCTAAAGGTGAAGGAAAACATCGTTAGGGAAACTTGTATGTCTTAGAAGGAATTCTATACACAATTTACTAACCCGCATTGGAGAAGCGCAGCTCTCTGGATATACATAGGAGAGGAGACCCGTGCCCAGCAGTCTGTGAAATTATGCTGTTATAATATGAAACAAACAACTAAATAGTCTCTCTTCTTAATTATTATCTTGCGTGGCCTTGCCTATCCTACAATATGATTAATTGACAATCTGAACACTCATATTATGTTCCAATTTATTACCGTTAGAGCGCGGAATATTGCTATTATATTCGTACTATAACCACTTACCTGCTACCTATTGTATGGAGGTTTTGGTTGCGCCACTTTCTGCGCTTTCACAAATTATTACTATCTGGCGATTGGATTTTTTTCTTAGGTTTTACCCCTGTCAGCGAATTTGGCTGTAAGCAAATTAGCTGAAGTCTCATTTGACATTTTTCAACCTGCATAAATGACGCGGTCTTAATGAATTGTAATCGATACTACGAGTTGAATTTCAATTTAGCAATTTTGAAAAGAGCAGTCTGTAGATTGCAAAAATATTATCTTCTGTAAGTACATCAGATGAACAACCTTACTGAAGGTTATTGCTTTGCTATTAGTATATTTCTTACACCCCCTGGGGTATTGGTATTGGTATTGGTATGTCGGGCTGGTTTCCGCAACTCCGCGTTCAGTTCGCGTATTTTGCGTCCGGGTGGCTGGCAGAGCATTATTCCATCCACCCCAGCTCGTCGAGGAAGGCCAGCAGACTCTTGATCGCGTCGACCGCCTCCCGTAGGGTGCCTGGGCGGCCCAGGTACTTCTCCCTGTAAGTGGCGACTTCTGGGCAGTGCAGCAGCACATGCGCCGCCGTCTCATCTTCCCTCATGCAGGCTCTGCAGAGAGGGCTGTCAGTAACCCCTATAACAAAGAGGTGTTTATTAAAGGAACCGTGACCAGTGATAGCAGCAGTGACTTTACGCAGCTGCTGCTTTGTTAGTCTCAGAACCTGTTTGGTGAAGCGACGATCCAACGTGGGGAGTGCTTCTTTCGTCTGCCTGCACTCGCTGTGGTTGACCCAGTGGCTGCAGTGTAACTCTCTAGTGCGCTTCCTTACCAAAGCACGTAGGTGTCCGAAGGGCAGGGCCACTATGGGTTCTGGACCCATCGTGGCCATATCTGAACCTCTTCTAGCGAGCTCGTCCGCAGCATCATTGCCCCGGGAGCCGCTATGTCCCTTGATCCATTGAATGGTTAGTTTATTGTGTTCACCTACCCGGTTAAGTTTTTGGAGACACTCGTAGATCAGTCCTGAGTTGACTGAGTGGCCGTCTAAGGCTTGAAGGACAGCTTTACTGTCCGAGAGGATTCGGATAGGCTGACCCTTTACCTGTCTAGACGTGATCGCCTCGGCCGCCAGAGAGATACCCATACACTCAGCCTGGAAAACAGTGTTATGGGCCCCTAGTGGTGTCGCTATGTATACGTTTAGGTCTTCAGAGAAGATCCCGGCTCCTGTACCAGTACCTGTCTTAGATCCATCCGTGAAGATCCTGAGTTCCGTGGGTCTTAGGCCCTCACAGCACTGGTCCTCAAACAGCTGTATCTTGTATTTCTTGTCGAAGACAAACTGTTTCGGTATGCGGTCACTTACTGCTCTTAGAAGAGGGAACTCGGTCTCCAGTTCCTCCAGTAAGGAGGTATGCTGGGTGCTTTTGTTGCTAAACAGACCCAGTGTTTTTAGTCGTATGGCCGCCATCGACGCCTCCTGCTGAATAAACAGGTGTAACGGCGTTATACCAAGCATAGCTTCGAGTGCTGCGGTTGGTGTTGTCCTCATACAACCCGTCGCCGCCATGCATGCGAGCCTCTGTAGTCGCTGTAGTTTACTCATGACTGTTACCAGTGTGGTTCTGGGCCACCACACCACCGCACCATACACAATCATAGGGCGGATTACTGTTTCATATAGCCATATGACAATCTTGGGGGTTAACCCCCATTTCTTGCCTATCATTCTTCTGCACTGCCAGAAGGTGATGGTGGCTTTGTTTAGCTTATTTTCAATGTGACTGTTCCAGTTCAGTTTACTGTCCAGGGTGACGCCCAGATACTTTACCTCTTTAGACAGTTGGAGTTCCGTGTTGAACAGCCTGGGCAAGCAGTGATAGCCCAGGGCTCGTTTGTTGGTAAACAAGACCAGTTCAGTTTTCGTAGGGTTTACCGACAGGTCATACTCCCTGCACCATCGCTCTACTATACGCAAAGCTTGTTGGGTGAGGTTGCAGACTGTCCCTGTGAACTTACCTGAGATGAGAATAGTAAGGTCATCAGCGTAGCCTATCGTGTAGTAGCTGTTGTCGTTCAATTTGGTGATGAGATCATTTATCACCAGGTTCCACAGTAGGGGCGATAGGACTCCACCCTGCGGACATCCTTTTGCGATTAGAGCAGATTGATCATCACCGTCCAAGTGAACCACGCGTTTACTGAGCATATTTGTTATCCAGTCTATGAGCACCCGCTCCGTTCCATGTCTGGCTAAAGCGGTGCTTATGCTGGAGAAGTTGGTTTTGTCAAAGGCTCCTTCAATGTCAATGAAGGTGCCTAGACAAGTGCTTTTTTGTTGTAATGCTTCCTCGATCCGGTTGACCACCAAATGAAGAGCGGATTCAGTGGACTTACCTGAGCTGTAAGCATGTTGGTTAGCGTGTAGCGGCACGCTTTTTAGTGCTCCATCCCTTAGTTCTCTATCGCATAACCTCTCCATAGTCTTCAGCAGAAAAGAGGTCAGGCTGATCGGTCTGTAGGATTTGGCGTTTGTGTAGTCCCCCTTGCCAGGTTTGGGGATAAATATAACCTTCACTTCCCTCCATCCTAACGGAACATATCTAAAAGCTAGGCATGCTCGTAGGATGGGAACTAGCCGTTCGATGACAGCTGCTTCTCCCCACTGCAAAAGAGCGGGGAAGACGCCGTCAGGACCGGCAGCTTTGTAAGGTTGAAAACTCCGTATGGCCCATCGGATCCTCTCTGAAGTGATGATCCTCTGGGCCGTCAACCAGTCGTCCGTGGACGGTGTAATCATGACATCGTGCCAGTTTAATACCTGTGTGAAGGCGCAACCCGGGAAGTGAGTTTCTATTAGGACGCGCCTAGACTCCTCAGGTGACGATGTAAGTGTATTATCCGATTTGCGGAGGGTGACGGGTGCTGCAGAGCTCTGTTGTGTCAGCAGTTTCCTCACCCTGTTTGCCTGTTGGCAGGATTCAATGTCAGTACAGAATTTACGCCAACCCATGGCTTTCCTGAATCTGATACATTTCTTGTAGCTGGATTTGGCTGCGTGATACACATCCCAGTCCTCGTCCGCGCAAGTGTTCATCGCTCTGTTAAGGGCTCTTCTTACCTTTTTGCGCTTTCGTTCTAGTTCCGGTCCCCACCAGGGTTGTTTACCCGGGGTGCTGGGAGGAGTAGTTTCTGGACATGCTGTAAGAAAGCTAGCCATCATAGACTTAGTCAAATGGCTAACGTGTTCTTCTACTTGTGTAGTTCCCATTAGGGTATGCGGGGCCTTCAGCGCCGCTAGTTCCCGATTGAGAGTACATATGTATATGTTCCTATCCGTTCTGCGTGGATTCCTCCTCGGTACCGAAGGTGGGATAGTAGTGCGGAGGTCGAAGCGGATCCATCTATGGTCCGAACAGGAGGCCTCATTAGAGACGTGCCAGTTGGCGGCCAGATTAGCCGCCCCCTCCGTAGCTAATGTTAAGTCAATGATTGTACGGCTACGCCTGGTGACGAAGGTAGGTTCAGATCCCGTGTTAAGAAGGGATAGGTTCGTGGTACAAAGGTATTCAACTAGGTTCTTACCTCTGCTGTTGGGAGTGTCCATGCCCCATAGAGAGTGGTGGGCGTTGGAGTCTGCGCCGATGATGATATCGGTGCCTGTTCTCTCGCAGTGGTTGACCAGGCGTATGAGGTCGTATGGAGGAGGGTCTTCGTTCTCGGGCATATATGCTGACACGAAAACCACAGGTAGCTTCCTCTCTTCCTGTTGTATATGGATCATTATTGCTGAGATGTCTCTGCAACAAAAATCCATTAGTAATTGTGCTTTGATGTTGTTAGAAACAAAAATACACGATCTTGGATGATCATGTTCATCAGTAATGGTTAAGACCTTACCTCTGAGGTTGGCTAGTCCCTGTATGGTGCCTGTTCTGACCCACGGCTCTTGGATCAGGGCTATGGCAGCCTGTTGTTTCTCCAACCACTTCCGCAGTTGAGCCGTCGCGGTCTGGCTGTGGTGGAGGTTTGCTTGGAGGACTTTAATTGACGAGGGGAGGGCCATCACTGGTCATAACCTCCTCGTCCTCTCCAATTTGTAGCCCTGCGATTAAGATGCCCGACTCAAAGGCGGCTTCGGCCTCAAGCTTTAGAGGCGCGAAAGCGTCGTCCTCCTTCTCTTCCCCAAGAAGCTGGGCCTCTGAGTATTCGGCGGCAGGGCCGCCGACGGCAGCAAGGCCGTCGTCGGCGGTAAGGCTATCGGTTTCCATTTGGCCGACAGTGGAAACTCTAGCGGTTGGTCCGCTAGCAGTGGTGGGACTTTCGTCGTTGGTGTCGGCCAGCTCTGTGACTGTGGCTGGTGGGCGCTGTTGCTCCCGTACGATAGTCTTGGACTTGGGGTCCCAGCCCGGAGGAACGTCGACGAATCTGCCGTTTGGACCCTGGAACTTCATGTACACCGTCCCCATAGTGAGCGTGAGACGGCGACCGGCTGCTATCAGGGTCGCAATTTGGTCCTCAGGAACTCCGACCACCAAGAACCAAGACTTCTCTTGTTGTAACGCCCTGATGAGCGTCCACTTGTCCACGCCTATCCACAAGTTCTGATAGGCGAGGAGTCTCCCGATGTTGCCCGTGTCCTTTAGGAACCCCTGTTCGTTGGGGATTAGAACTCCGCAGCGTACTCGGCGTGTGATGTCCTCCTGGTTTTTCAGAACCAGGTGGGTGTTGGGTAGGAGTGAGGGCACTGTATTGTCCAGCCATGCGCGTGCCTGCTCATCGCCGCACCACACCTTTAGGACTCCGTCTGCGAACACCGGCTTCCCACGGAAGTACGGCCCGCCTTGGCCCTTGCTTGCGGCCAAGCACTCCATGAGGATCCTTTCCTGGAACGCTAGGAGCGCCTGTTCCGCAGTCTCCTTGCTGATACGCCCCGTGCGCGCGCAAGTGATTGCGACGCGCAGGTGGGAGGTAGCCGCCTGAGCGTAGCTGCGCTTGCCAGCCGTGCTGGGGGTTTCCAGCCGCGGCCGCTTGTGCTCACCCCGAGGCGAAATCGTCTCGTTAAGAGCCCTTTTAGCCACGGCCTGGTCCTCCCCGCCCGGCCGCTGCGCTGCTGTGCCTGACATGGCCGAGCCGGAACGCAGGTCGTCTTGTGCCGAACGGTGTGCACCGTCCGCCACTTGCGCCTGTCTCCCGGCACTGAAATTTATACCCGTATTCGCCTGCACGGACGTGCCTGCGACGGGCTGTTGGCTTGCAGTGGCCTGTAAAGCCCGCCTGCGAGCATTACGGCGCTCGCTGCGGGACTTGTTACTCCTCTTGCCCCTTGGTCTTTTGACCGGGTCAGTGGAGGGGCGCGGGGATGAACCCCTGCCCTTCTTTTTGTTGGTGTGAACCATCCACGAGCTCATGTATTCGCCCTCGTCGTCCGGAGGCGAATGTGTTCTGTGCTCCTCGCTAGTGCCTACGACTGGAGTCGTTGAACTGCCAGCGAGGGGGGGGGTGCGTGGGGTGTTTCTGTGCCGCGTCTGGGCCCTTGCTGGTGCTCGCGGCCAAGGCCAGTGAACCGCCTGCATGTGCCGCGACGTTGCGTTGTGCTTGTGTCGTGTGTCTGCCCGCACCGGTGCTCTCGGCTTTTGCCGCTGAACTACCAGCGTGGGCAGGTGAAGCGCGTGGAGCGCGTGCAGTGTGAGGGCCCTTACTGGTGCTCTTGGCAGGTGCCACTGAACTACCAGCTTGGCCCTGTACCGTGTTGGTGGACGGTCCAGTGTGTTTGCCTTTGCTAGCGCTCAAGGCTGACGCCTTAGAACTGCTTGCAGGGGCAGTGTGTGTCAAACCCTTGCTGGTGCTACCAGCCGGGTTTGCAGAGCCGCTAGTGCTCTGCGTAGAGGTAATATTTTTTTGCCTTGTGGAATCCATGTAAGTTTATAGTTAAAATTCATCCTTCTGGCTTCCCACCCACCATGGAGCCCGCACATTTGGGAACATCTTTTAGACATTAGGATTACCAGATGAATATAGGAACGAGAGGCTGGCTTACAGTGCGACATCAGGCGCTCGATCGGGTTTGCACTCAGGCCAAGTGACTTATCCCCCTCACTTACGCCGTCAGCATGACCTTTGCCCACCACACCGGTCGTCTGCGGACAACCAGTGCGGACCCCCCGCACCTCGCCAGTGGCCCTCTTACGGGACACATGACCATTACCCTGCCCTTGGCTAGAGGACGGGGCCACCGTTTTGCCTGAATTCCAGACCAAAGAGGGCGTGTTGCCGCACGGACACAATTACCGCCAGCGCCGATTGGCTCAGCCCCCCAGGACTCCTTCATCCCGCATACGGCGCTCAACTGCGCAGGCCCTAGCGCAGGTAGGTGCAAATATAGAATATATACTGAATAAAATACACTTACATATACTGGGCTATGTATGTCGGTGCATGCCCAAGCACATATATAAATAACTATAGTGATATATATGGCAATAGATATATAAATAAGCCGTGAACTCACCTACTAGCTTCGGCCCGATAAATATAAAACTAGTGGTGGGAGAATGCTAGGTATATAGAAGTAATAAACTACGTGTGATATACATATGGGGACTGCCTGAGAAGCAGGCTTACGGGGTTTTACCCCCAAAAGCCGGTGGTTCGGTTTTAGGGCGCCGAAGGTTCGCCCTCGTGCATCCATATTTGGCTACTACGGTCCCGAGGTAGATGGAATGTGTGGGGCTCGATGTAGACCGTAGCATTGTCCGAGGAGGACGACTCACAAGGGTGGTTGCATGTGAGTCCATCGCTGGGCCGCGGCGGCAGTCCAGCGAAGGCGGGGACGTATATGGAGCACTTGTCGGTGCGCGCCTGATAGCCTAGCTCCACACACCTAGGCGTGCGCTACTGGCAGCTTAGTATTTCACTTGGCTCGAGTTCCCCGGTTAAAGAACACGCTCCACTAAGGCCTAACACCAACCCCTCCCCATACAATAATTATACCCCCTGGGGTATAATTATTGTATTGAGAAAACGGTGTTTTGTTCTGAATGAAAAACAAACAATAGCAATATTGCTTGTATAGACTCATTTATTATGCTACAATAGGCACATGAGTTTAAATGCAGAAGTTGAAGTTGAAATGGAACTAGGCATTAGCATAGGATTATTCAAGGATTTAAAGGTTTTTTCTTTTAAAAAGTAAAATGAGGTCTCCCGCTCCAGAGATCAAGCCCTGTGTCGCGAGGGACTTTACAAACATAAAATTAACAGACACAAAGTACACTCAGAATTTAGACAATGCTTTATGGGTCATAAACAATTTTGTCCCGTGTGGGGATCGAACTCACAACACGCCGCGCAGTTGTAAATGGTGCAACCACGCTTTTGGTGCCTCGGCTCCCTACAGCCGCCACTTTTCAGGAACAAGGAACATTTAACAGCGTGGAGAAGGAACATTTAACAGCAACTGAGATTCAGCGTGGCAGGCACGCAGAATCTTCCTGTTCGTGGTCTTTACTCTAGAACCTTTCTACCCCAGTGGCCATCAGTTTTTCGCTGTGTAGATCTTCGATATTTGATCAAAGTTGTATACACCTATAGATACACCAAAATACCAGCGAATATTTTATACATCATTAGGATGTTCTGAATACTATATTACTTCTAGATATATGTCGAAATAAGCTCAATTGTGGCGTACTGTTCCTACGGTTAATCAGGAATTACCTTACACCGACGATCAGGTTTATACAGGGTTTTAACCATTAGACTCGACGGTACGCTTGTTTGCCTCCTTAGTAGTATAAAAAAAAACTAAATGTACCGCATATAGCTGCGACTATATAATAGCAACCCCTATATATCCCACTGCTGGGCACGGGTCTCCTCCCCTCTATCAAAAGAAAGAGAGAGAGAGGGTTCAGGCCTTAATTCACACACTAATGCGGGTTGGTGAATCAGACATGTCTTTAGAATTTTCACCTAATACGTGTGGGTTTCCTCACGATGTTTTCATTCGCCGTTAGCAGATGGCGAATCATTTGATTAATACATATAAACCTTACAAAGTGAAATTCACATTGGTACTGCCACCCGGGATCGAACTCGCACCTCTTGCGTGCAAGTCGATTACTTTCCCACTCGGCCACCACCGCTTCTGCTAGCTGCGACTATATGTCCTTAATTTACACATGAATGAAAAACCCTATCTGACCGTAAACTTGAGATATAATATAATTATATATTCTTGTAAGGTACTTACCGAGTTTCCAAGATGCACGGTCTGAACTATAAGTAGATGCCAAAGTTTGGAGCGTCTCATATCACAAATATTTCACATAATTTACATAGAACCGCGAATTGTGGTATTCGTTGCCTCGCAATAATTGTTGGCCAGCGTTCTAGAAAGATTCTGAGTAACTCTCATCATGGTTAAAGAGTTCTGAAGTTTGTAGTGAACTATTTCATGAGTTTATAGTGGGTAATTGAGATGGGGAAAGAATTTTTATATGCCAAGTATTTTGTACAAAGATTATGTGGAACATTTTGGAGAAGTAATTTTGTTGAAAAAAACCATTATTATATTTATTAGATAACGATGTAATATGATTTTTTCTAGATAGAATATCGTGATTAGATATTCTTATTTATTTACAATAATATTCTATGACTAATTTTGTAAAGAGCCTAGTATTGCAAGCGTTCATAGGCTACGGTAATTACTTATCATCAGGCGGACTGTACGCTTGTCCTGCGCAGTTAGCTAATCTCCTCTGAGATTGGCCGCCGCCGCGCCGCCGTAACCAAAAACGGTCTGGAAAACTATTGATATTTAATTGCAATATTTTATATATATCCAACCTACTTCCCCAGTCAGCATACTCCAGTTGAGCGAGTAGTTTAACTAAAACTCAAAATTCATTTATTCATTTAGGTTATAAAGTAACACTTATGAAGGTCATCAATTATGGATAAGCCAGAAAGATGATGTCAGCAATTTTTTTCTACGGCTAGTTCGCTGACGTGGATGCCATGAGAAGAACTAGCAAGAAACTCAGGCCACTCTTTTTAATCGCCAGATAGTTAGAATCTGTTGTAAAATACAAATATGGTGACCGCATCAGCTTACATGCTAAGCTGATGCGGTCAAAACAAAATAATTACTTGATAAAAAAGCTAATCGTACTTAGTACTCTGATCGTGAGAGATACAAAAAGAAAAATTAGTAGTACCGTATCCTGCTTCTAAAAAAGTCTATCTATTTTTAAACTCAGCCATAAAAGTGACCAATGAAAGATAAATAGAGGCACCACTGCACCGGCACCGTGCTGAAATGTAACGAATTGTCATTCCGAAATCGCAACATAAATAAATTGATTTGAAATAGTTTATACAAAACATGATACCGGAATGCATAGGTCGGCGCTTGGCAATCAGATTCGTCGTCTGGCAGGATTCGGCCGATGGCATGAATAAATTGAACATCGATATATTTGAGTGCGGTGAGGCTGCAGCCTCGTGGTCTCGCTACATGCTATCTAACATTTTACGATACCCCGAATGTTACTAGGAGCTATTCTCAAAGCAAACGTAATTTTATACTTTATGCACATTTTTTAAAATACTTTTTGGGTGGCACGCAAGCATATGGCCCGCTTGATGCTAAGCAGTTACCGTAGCCTATGGACGCTTGCTATACTAGAGGTTGCGTTGCCGACTCTTTTTTTCCACCAGGGTTTTAAGCTGTAGTATCCGTGGGATAGGATAACGTTTCTTTTAAAATAAATCCCTAAATAAGCGCTGGAGACCATACTCATACCATACACAGGAACAACTACACCACTGTTTGAAGTTATTTGGCGGTTATTTGGCCAGTCGGACTTGCTCGCTAGTTAGTATGGCGCCTTACTTTCTTAATACAATGTTGTCCATATATGGGCTTAACGCCAAAAGTATTCTCACTAGCCGACCTTTAGGTAATGTAGAGATGAATGTAGTAAAATTACGTTTGGCAAAACTTATGTTGGCGTTAAAAATTCGGCCTGACAGTAATGGACTATCAGCTTTATCGCCCTTTCCTCTCTTGTAAAGTTTATCTCGAAAATACCTTTTCAGTCTACAGAATTAACTAATGATAAGATACTTAGATAAGATACTGTCTACGATATTCACGGCAATTTTGATTACGACCGGACAATGGAGTGGTGAAAGAAAATCCTTAGACACTTACCGAACAATATTTTCCAGGGCGGCACGTAGATGTCAGGATGCTGTTGGGGCTACCATGGTATTGCAGTGCATCCCAAATCTTTGCTTACAGTCGTGTGGATGGCTTACACGCAATTATGCATAAGACAGTGGCGTGTTGTCTACTCTTTCAAAGATTGCGTGACAGCCCTAACAGCATTCTGGAAATGACAGCTTCCCGTAGCGATTGCCCAATACAGCTCACGGGGTTGGGATCGTTACCACAGATTACTTAATAGTTACTACGTTCGTTACGGGGAGATTATAAATAACGTTTCATGTACAATCAATACTATTATTACTAACATATTTTAAAGAACATTGTTACTAACACACTGTGGTTCGTTAGTATCCGAAATGAATGATTTTATTATTATTATAACCAAGTCGCTGCCTACCGTGAATTTACTGTTTTCTTTTTTGTTTGTAGTGGACAATACCGCAGCATATGGTCAAGTCCCTACTAGAATAGGCATTCGATAGTAGATAGAACTCGCAATAGTTTTATAAAAACAAAATATAAGCATGCACAACAAAACCTTTCCAATTTCGTAAACACATTCATCACGCGTAGATCGATTTGTACTTATCTCATGTATATAAAGAAAGCAATTTACATATGAACACTCCTACAAATCAGAGACGGCAAAACAAATAATATCAAACAATATATCTTTAGTGTGACAAATGTATCAACAGATTGACATATGTATCTATACATATTTATGCAACAACCCTAATCGCGAATTCTTCGCGAGCGTTGTCATAAATATGGAGAGATAAAGAGATAGGCCCCTCTCTAGTTTTATGTATCTTGTCGTTTGACGTATCGAAAGGAGTTGCGCCAAAATTACGTATTCTGCTCACGCTACAGATAACATATTTTCTAGTTTAAAATAGCATGAATCATAGGCCTGAATATAACTTTTACAGGCTATGAGATCGCATTATCTCGGGTTATTCGAATGCATGTGTGTATAAAATTATATAAACGAGCAAATAGTTTATACGACTTTCTGTAATTCCACCGGTGTGAAATTTTATATTTGGTGTCCTTTCGGCAACTGTTTTGCAGGATTTATTCAAATACAAATTCAAAATCATTTATTCATATAGATCACACTATGACACTTTTGCAGGTCAATGAAAAATGCCAAAAGCTAATTTTCCTACCTAGACCAGGGTCGATAACTTTTTGATACCAAAAAAAATAATAGTAGGATAAAACAAGTGGTTTCATCCTACTATTATTTTCTTTCACTTTTTACCATTTTCAAAGGCTTTAGCACTGGTCTAACTGCCAGGTTCGCTGACTCAACAGACAGAGGTAGAGCCTAAGAAAAGAACCGGCAAGAAACTCAGGCCACTCTTTTCAATCGCCAGATATGTGGTTACAATTTTATTTGTGTTACAATTTGTGAGCGCAGAAAGTGATGCTAATACTCCATACAAACACTATTGGGTGAAAAACTCGTAGGATAGAAAAGAAGAGTGTCTTGTCCGTCAGTAGCGGGCTGCTTAATTGAATGATATTTTATATAGTATGGTAATGTGGTAGCTTCCCTTTAATATAATAGTGTGAGTAATGAGATATAGCACTAAATCTAGCATTGGGATGATATTTTTTGATTATTTTGTATGATATTTCTACTAAAATACTGCATCGATGCGCAGTGGCAGTTTGTAATTTAAAACCGTGATCATGGCTCGGGTAAAATCACGTTGCTTTTTTGCCTAGAAATCTGTATTCCGGTCTAGGCGTGTGGACTTGTGCCTAGTATATAAAATGTTCTAGTTACCTATTATGTATGTACTAAATAGTTCCCAATACTACTTATTTATTCGAGTCAATGGTACCTACGTTTTCTGCTAAATATGATTAGATAATTTCAGTCTAGTAAGTGGCCACAGCAAACGCGTTTTCAGTATATTTTGTGTAGGTCATCTGTAGTGCAACATTTTGGCCACTTAGGGCATTGCCGTGGATGTAGCATAGTTAAATTAAAATTGTTTCCAATAATAAGTCTCGAATATTATGGTCATTTTTTTTCCAAAATTTTATGATACATTATTCCGAGTCTGTTTTCTTTTAAGTATCTGAAAGACGAAGCCAGCCTATGTAGGTATAGAGTTATCAGTGTAAACGGTACGGTACTAAATCTTCTGGTGAGTCATAAAAAGTTGTTTGTTTTTACGAGTACGAATATAATATTAAGTAATGCGAGAGGTGAAATTGCCACAAGTTATACCAGACAAAATGTTATGTCTTCCATCTTGTACAAAATTGTTGCTGATGACGAATTGCTCTCATAACTTACCGAGGTATACCTACCCACAAAATTACTGTTGAAGAGAAGGAACATTTTATTTCGTAATGTTGGTACCTGAATGTAAAGTAGCCAATTGTAATAGCGTGGGAGTCGTTATTGTTAAGTAAGTTTATAATGTAATAGTAGTAATAAAAGTAGGTGTCTAAGTTCAATCTGAATCATTGTGTACAGGAGGCACAATTACGAGGTTCCCTACGAGCCCCAGATTGCAAACATATTATTAATATTTTTTTTACACTTTCTAAAAATAGACCTCAAGTCAATGTATGCCCATGGATTTAAGATAGCCGGCGGTAGACAGGCGTGTGTAACCTTTACATTTTACTGAGTATGTTATGGGGCTAAGTCCCAATACAAGCCTTCGGACTAATGAGCATCATTTAACGGAAAAACGCAATCCCACCCGGGATCAAACCTGAAACGTCTGTACCGTAGGCCATTACCACTGCTCCGCTAAGGCAGTCCGACACATTAATTATGTTTAAATTTGACATACATTCCACGCCACGTTAGTATAAGTATGCTATGATACCGTTATGTGACGTAATCAGTGAACGTCGCGCGTCGCCGCCGCGCCGTCGATAAAGCAGTTGAAAATATTGTAAATTGATATTTTATGTTACTAATACAAGCGGCTCGTTGGTCTAGGGGTATGATTCTCGCTTTGGGTGCGAGAGGTCCCGGGTTCAAATCCCGGACGAGCCCGGTCTTTTTTACACTTTTATTGTTTTAGAATATTTTTTTGTTTTTTGTATTATTAATAAGTGACTTCTTCATTTTTGTATTGGCAGTAATAAAGTTAAAATTTATTATAGGATTATATTTTTATTTGGACGTATTTATTATTAGTTAGTTTAGGTATTACTTACTTAATTTTATTTATAGATGTTCTTATGTATCGTGTTTGTAGGTATACTATATTGTGTGTAATTTGTGAATATAAATAAATTTCTTATCTTTTTCTTCCTTCTCTTAAGTGTTGCAAGTGTCCATGAGCTACGATAACTGCTTACCATCACGCGGGCTGGTTTGCCTTCTTAGTACATCATGAGGATTTTACAAAGATGTTATCGATGGGCTGGTCATTGATAAAATCCTTAAAAAATATTTTTATTTTATTTTATTTTATAGGTACTTTAACTGATATCGAAGTAGTCACTAAAATATACCTAGTTTAGTTACTTTTATCGGTTCAATTTAACCAACCAGTAACAATAAGCTATCTGATAAAATTTAATTTGTACAAAGCTTATCATTGTTATACCAAAACTATCCGATAAAACTTTTTAATAACTGTTATTAAAACAACATTTGTGTACGATAAAATTAAACATTTACGTTTGTTGTTTCAATATGAAACAATTTATTTAAACATTGTTTTAATGAATACCAAATGGTCAATGATAATTTGATATTGTTAGTTAAATAACTCTTTATTGTACACACGGCAACGAAACAGTACCACAGAATACTTAATCAGTACAGGGCCGCTATATGAAGATTAGTTTTTTAAGAAAGCCATTCTATCTATTTCTGTGGAATTCGTTAACATTGTACAATTAGACTAAAGCCACAGCAATAAATATATTTCACCCAAATTCATACATTGGTTTTACTAAGAAACAAATCTTCATAAAGCGGCACTGTACAGCTATTGCCGTTGCCCACCGTTCATCATCCTACTAATATTATAAATGCGAAAGTTTGTAAGTATGGATGGATGGATGTTTGTTACTCTTTCACGTAAAAACTATTGAACGGATCTGGATGAAGTTTGGCATAGGGATAGATTATGGTCTGGAATAATACATAGGCATTTTAACAGCGATAACGGACATCCACGCGGGCGGAGCCGCGGGCAACAACTAGTAATACTTATATTTATTTATATTGTTCCTAACTAAATTATAAATAATTATTTTTTCATATAAATTAAAAATAAAATTATAAACTTATTTATTTACTGTCGTGATTATTATCTTATGTTTAAATCACTAATCACTATAATTTGATATGCTCTGAGTAGGTATCTAATGCCGATAAATATCCTACTAATATTATAGCCTACTAATATTATAAATGCGAAAGTTTGTAAGAATGGATGGATGGATGTTTCACTCTTTCACGTAAAAACTACTGAACGGATCTGGATGAAATTTGGCACAAAGATAGATTATGATCTGGAATAACACATAGCCTACTTTTACAGCGATAACCGACATCCACGCGGGCGGAGCCGCGGGCAACAACTAGTTTTCTATAATCTTTATTTTAAATCTAGGTACCTACTACCTAAAATCACACGTGCACAAGCGCTCGGTAATATTAGAATTGCTATGATAAAAATTTAAAGTTTAAAAGCGATTGTGACGACCCAAAAACTGCTATTATTTATTTAGAAGTAGTCAAACACCTTTCACTCTATATTTACACATCACATAATAAAATCTAATCCACATTTTCAACACAATCTACACCGGCTCGTTGGTCTAGGGGTATGATTTTCGCTTAGGGTGCGAGAGGTCCCGGGTTCAAATCCCGGACGAGCCCAAATTATCTTTTTGTTGTATAATTATTTAATCATACAATACTACATGCAAAATATGTAAATATTACAATAAATTTAAATACATTACAACAAAAATAAGTTTTTTTTTTACGAAAAAATACGGAGAAAACAGCCTCATTGAATTGCAAATTGTTTCGAGGTTCATTATGTACACAATACCTTTTTATAAAGGGAGTGTGAAACAATGGCGGTAGAAAATATAGGTATATGAAAGTGTAGGTAAGTGTGTCATATTACTGACGGTGCAATGCAGATATTGTTCCCGATTAAAATGGAAAAGTGCAACGATAATAAGAAGAAATAGAAATTATTATTATGTTGGCCATTTTGTGTAAATGATAATAAATTTCTAGTATTGATGATGTCACAGAATACTTAATAGTGTAATACATATTATATTATACCTACACCGCCGATGACGTCACACGGCCACGTGTTATGATTTTAAGGTGTGTGATATTAAAAATTGTAACATTTTTTTTGATAGAGTATAGAATATGTATCTAAAATTACTAATATTATATTCCATCTAAGCCACAAGACGTCCACTGCTGGACATAGGCCTCCCCCAAGGTCTTCCACATCATTCGGTCCTGAGCTGACCTTGTCCATCGGTTGCCCACGACCTTTACCAGGTCGTCGGTCCACCTTGTTGGAGGCCTGCGCACGCGTGGGCAGGCCTCCATATTATATTATATATTATTATTTAATACTCAAATAATATGTAGTCAATATCGAATATTTAATTCTATTATGAACTAGCTTCCGCCCGCGGTTTAGCCCGCGCTTACATTCCCTCGGGAACAGAGATTTTCCGGGATAAAAATTTGCCTGTGTTTAAATTTTAATTTAATCCAGATCCGTTTAGTAGTTTTTGCGTGAAAGAGTAACAAACATCCATAAATTCGTAAAAAAAATGCTTTCGCTATGTCCGTCCGTCAGTCTGTCCACAGCTTAGCTCAGAGACCCTTAGTTATAGAAAGCTGTAATTTGATACGAATATACATATTAGTCATGCCGACAAAGTGGTGAAATAAAATCTTGAAAAAAATTTTTTATAGGGTATCTCCTGTACATGTCATTGTAAAGTGGGAATGTTGAATTACAGTAGATCGAGCCGATTGCGACACAATTTTATTACATCTCAATTTTGTCCAATGACAGTGTCACATAGACACAATAGTGGCGACATCCCAAAAATTGGGATGTGGACGGCTATCGTGATTGTGACATTGATTTATTATGCAAAATAAAGGCCTCTTCGGCCTTCATCTGATCATGTCGTGAAAAGTGGGTTGCTGCCTATTTGCTGTACAATGTTTATATAACATAATATAATATATTTGTAAACCGTGTCAAGATTTGTCGAATATTTCCTCTAGATTGTACTTTTTTGGAATTTCAGCAAATATCTCCATTTATCCTTGAGTGATGCTTACTAACGAGCTGTATTAAATTTTCATTTATATATATGTAGATAAATTGTTAACTCTTTTAAAGAAAAGGTAAATACTAGCGTTAATAACTAGTATTTCATCAAATGCTACATAAATGAATTTGTATTTAGTAGGCGCACAATTACAATATATTGTCTAAGTCTCCATCTGTTCTTACAGTAGGCGCATATGTAAATACCACCTCGCAAACAATAAAACGATTAAACTGCAGACAGCCTCAAGCATTTACGGAATTGTTATTCAATCGCCATTTTCCTTAATATAATCACTAACAATATAGCTTCCAGCGAAAGTCAACACAATGTGAAAAGCATAATGTATATGTTTAACGTGACGTGAACGAAACGTCTATACAATTTGGAATAAGGCGGTGGAAAGGACAGGACATGTCAATTTGTCCATGTCAGTCTGAGAGACCGGTCGAATAGATGGCGGGGCAGTGACAGCAGCCACATACACAAACACAATTATACAAACGAGCTTACGGAACGAAGCATTTAGTGGAAATTCCAGCAAAAAATGTTTTCGAAAAGAATTTTTAAATTGCATACTACTTTTTACTTTCTAGCTCCAAAATGCAGAGTTTTCTGCGGTTTTGTGACTACAAATTATTGCTACAAATCAGTGCGTTTGTTTCGTTTTTTGTGTTAGACTAGACTGGGTCGAAATCGGTAAATAAAGTTAATTAAAAATCATTGAATACAGAAAAGTTCTTGAGTAATTCTCTTTACGTCTAGTTGTCAAGAACCTAATAAACTTTTATATTAGTATTTTGTTTCAGCTGTTCCCCGTAGTGAAATATGAAGTGAGAACTTTTAACATTGCTTTTTCCGGAAGGAAGAATTCCGTTTCGAAAATGTTGACGCAAATTCATTTTCCGGCTTCCATAATTTACATTGTAGCCCTTTGTACATTTCAAAGTATTAGATTAAGTAAGTAATCTAGAGCAGGTGGTTATTTGTTCAGGATATGGAAGTTTTCCCATTTTTTATAAAAATTAAATTGCGAGTTTTTTCAGTAACAAATATTTTTCTTTTACTTCTTTAGATAATAATATGTTTTAAAACATTCTGAACAATTTAGAATATTTTAAAAAGGCAACGAAAGATGCCCGTCCTATTTTTGCCGAGTTATAATTTTGGGCGTCAGGTGGTTTAGCCGAATGACCTCTTCTAAGTCCAGGTGCGACAAAAGCCGAGACTATGGCGGCTTCTAAAAGCCGGCTTACCTGTGAAATGGAAACGACAGTTAACTTACGATAACCTTGGATAGTTAGGTACGACAATGGCCAGATATATGTATAAATTTTGAATTTGGTAGGCTGAGAATGAACAAAATGGTGGCAAAATATGTCACCTAAACTCAATATATATTCTGACGAATCTAAAATATTTCATAACATTGTCAATTTTTCTTTTGCTGTTTTAAAAAATAACTGTACCTATATACAGTATAAAATTCATTGCAGATTTTTTATTTTATTATAATGAACTATCTGGCTAAAGTTTTACAGAGGCGAACTTTATGCTTTAGACATTTTTTCATAAAGAGATATATATTTTTTAATATGGATATATAGATAAGATAAAAAAAAAGTATCTTAAAATTAGTTTTTAGGTCGATACTATCGTCCGACAATAGAGTCCAATACCTATTGATTTCTGGTACACGTGTGAACATGCCTAAGTGACATGTCTCAGTCGCTAGATTAATCTCGACATGTCCAATGCTTCGAGTGCACCAAACGACGGCATTACTAATTAAGTATAATCTCTTATAATGCCCTGCACAATATATAAAATGAGATATACTTAATGTACCTCTTGACTAGCAATATAAAATTTAATATTTACCTTATAATTTCCAAGAGCTTTTGATCTCTTCAATATTAGTTTTTTTACTACTCAGGTCGCAAATAAACATACGGCCCGCCTGATCGTAAGCAGTTACTGTAGCCAATGGACGCTTGCAATTTATATTGCGTGTTGCCCGAACCCCAACACCCAAATATTTTAACACCAGGGGTTTATTATGGAATTTCCCGTTTCGTTAAAATCTCAGTCATAAATGAGCTCTGGCAACCGCCAGAGCTCATTCTGTTCTGGCAACTGCCAGAACCGCTGTTCCTGTGTGCGAGTACAGGTTTCTACTCGCACACAGCAAAACAAATTCACCTTACAGAAGACCACAGCTAAAAGACTACACAAATTTTTTTGGTTGTGGTCTTCTGTAAGGTCCTTTTTCAGTCGGGCTTGCTCACTAGTATGGTGCCTTATTTATTTTAAATTTAATTAAGTTTAATCCTTTCAAAAATGTAAAGGCAATTAAATTAGATCTTAGAATTTAATGGTAATTATTTTCCTTTTTTTCTGCTCCTATCAAGCAAAAAGGTAAATTTATAACCATAAAGCTGTTTAAAACAAAATGACATTGTGTCAACTTAAGATGTGGTGAAGCGGTTTTAATTTATTCGCTTCACTGTTCGCTGTCACCAAATTGAATGTAGACTTGTATTTCACCCACAAAATTACTCTTAAATATTCATTTGTCGTAACAAGATCATTTTGAACTCCTTAATAAAAATTGTACAGCTAGAGCCTTTACTGTACTATCGCATCTTGCCTAAGTGCTTTTCCGTTCCACTTTTATCAATGAATTATAATTTACTTTGTCTTTTATTCATTTTACTCGTTGTTTGTTTTTTCTGAGTTTCAATTCCGCATTCAATTTATCTTTATTTTTCACAATCTGTGTAATGTAATTTTACTAACAAAAGTTTGGATTTGTCTTACTCATCACTTATGTATTATCATTTGAACAGTTTACTTAATGTCTGGAAACAAATGATGCTAATATAATAGAGAAAACTGAAGTCTTGTATAATATTTATTTTGATGTCAGAAACTACCAGAAATCCTTGAATAATTATTTTACTGATTAAAAGTGCAGTTATTTATAGAATTCTAGAGTAACCAGCGTGTTCTATATAGAATTCTAGAGTAACCAAGGCTAGCTAATTTTTATGAATATAGATACAATATAATAACTACAGTATATAAATAACAGTAAATGCTAGTAACATTAAAAGAAAACTTAGTTGGATACAAACATTAATTAGAATATAATGGCTAAGCTAAGCTGTGGAGACCTCACTACGCTACACACAAGCTGAGATTGGAACGCATACAAAAAAGGTTCCTGTGGCATCTAGTGTATGCCTCTGGTTTGGGCAAAAAAGTCAAATCGTACGAGGCTCGACTGGCATATTATAGGCTAATCTCTTTAAAAAAACGAAGAAACGTAACAGATTCCATATTTCTATATAAGCTGCTGCGCCACGAAATAGACTGTCCTCAATTACTTGGCAGAATTAATCTTAGTGCTCCAGCCAAATATCCGCGAGTTGCCATTACCCCCTTACATCCACCACTTCGAAGGACCAACTTAGGTGCAGGTTCCGCTATACCTCGAATGTGTAAGCTACTCAATAGTTACAGTGACCTGGTTGACATACATTTTGATTCGTTTACCAACTTCCGCAAAGTCATATTTAGTACCCTAAAAAATTAAGTGTAACATAATTTGTATTTTATTTTGTTTTATGTAAATGTTATGTTAGTGTTAGTTATTTAAATATTTTCTGTTTTTTGTGCATGCGGTACCCACCTGTAAAAAGTTGTAACACTTAATTCAATGTTGTGTCAATTATTATTAACTATACTTAGTGTGTACAATTGTTGGTGAGTCATAAATAAATAAATAAATATTATCAATCTTCACACCAGTAAATTGTACGCTGATAAAGATTAAATTAATGATTAAGTGTTCTACGTTGACCGCTATATATCAACTAAGGTATCCTTAAAATCGTTAACTTATAGTAGATATATATGTATTAAGAGTAGGAGTGCTGAACGATACTCTCGATCTGCCCGGACCGATTTTTAGGAAGATTTATTGAAGAGTGAGGCAGAAATTAATGTTCCAGGAGCTTTTCGTAATTTCTCATGTTAAAGCTTCGCTGGCCAAGCTAAGTAACAAATGAGGTCATCATTTTATTAGCTTGAACTGTCGTAATGGCGCTGGCGGTGTGGCGGTGCGGCCGGGGCGTCAGTTACTAACCTCATAATTTCCACAATATGCAAATGGACTTTCTGTTTAAATGCTCTATGCTAAGCACATAGCTTTATAGGTATAGGATCGCCTGAATAGAGCAGTGTTAAGCGGATTTCACACCGTTATGCGTACCGCGATTGTATATAGTGTCCCATTATAATAATTTAAGTATGAACATGCGTAATGTATTAGGTACACTAAAAATGCGCTAGCGCGGGACTTGACGCACGATGAAGGTATACCACGAGTGTCACATTTTGGAATTTGTAGCTCAGGGCCCAGACCATGATGCCCTTATAGTTATTTATTTTAAATTTTAAGAACAACGAATCAATCTTATCTTTCATACATAATTTCAAATGAAGATAGGAAATAAAACGCTATAAGAACGTCATCGTCGTCGTCCTGCGCGGAGTTTTGCGAACATTTTAGTTTTTAAAGCACTGCACCGTGTTGTAGCCCATATTACAACAAACCTATGCCGAAGGGACTGCACGAGCGGATGTAATCATCGTCACACACGTGATTCCGTGTCCCGCGCCCAAACAATGTGTACTCAGCCTTATTTTTGCGTATGTTTTAGCATGATTACTTTTACTTTGTGTTGTATTAAATAATGATAATATATTTGCGAGGAAAATGGATAAGCTTTATGCACTAACACAGGAGTCTCATAGAAACTTGTCTCAAATAGACTAGTGCACATTTTACTAATGCACTTATACATGAAAAGTTCGTGCATTATTGAATAGCGTTCAGCGTTTGGAAGCTTATCCAAAAAGAGCAGCGTTACTCAACAATATTACGGATTCAAAATATACGCTCCTACACAAATTGCCGAAGTATTTTACCTGATATTATTAGTGTGGGAAATTAACCAAATATTAAATATTGAGCCGGGTTTTGATCAAACATAATTATAGATTCTCTGCTTTCGAAGTTTCCCGGCTTACCGGTTTGCTATATTAACGGGTGAATTGCTTATCGATCGTACAAATTTGTTTGTTCATTTATAAAAGGAGTAACAAGACCTTGTTGTTCAAACTATTATTTTTATATATAGTTCAGTTGCCAAACAAGCATACGTCCCGCTTGATAGTAAGCAGTTACCGTAGCATCTAGGGTTTCCCAAAAATACAAGCTTGTAAATGCTTTTCTCACAGTTTTGTGTTATCTAGATCTCTTAGAGCATCTATTGTGGGTTTCATTATCCAATATGTTTTTAAGCCTTATCCGGTAATCGAACCCAGGACCTTGTGATCAGCAGCCGCACTGAATAACCACTAGATTAACAAGACATTTATAGTAAACTTGCTGACTCGTGCCCACTTCGTGGGGCATTTTGCGGGTTAATGTAATACCTATGACAATCACAAAAAACGTGGTTTTCTATTGGTAAAAGAATTTTAAAAATCGGTTCAGAAGATCTCTCTCAATCTAACAAACTTTACCTTTCTGTAATATAAGTATAGATAGATAATATAAATAAAGTTATATTGGTAAAGTTATACTTGTATTTTTCTCTTATCGTATCATAAGATTGGTGGGCTGGCGGGCATCACAACCGGAGACGGCTTCCTGTATTACTTCGTTGAAATTCAATTCGTCTGTCAGAATCCGTGCGGTAGATTAATTTATATATACCTATCTATAGGTAAGCATTGGGGTTGATATTGTGGAGATTAAATAAGCCAGGGAAGAGTTATAAAGCTAGTAGTATGAACTAACGCATGTGCTATTGTGCTAATTAAATTTAATTATGAACAAATGTGAATTCGGGTCTTAACATGATTATGCATTATTTACTTTTAGATTGCTTGACGTTTTGACTAGATTACAACGGCCATAGTCATAAGCTCATTGGTTAAGTGATGTCTAATAGCTTTCTAATAGAAAAATATTTTTTTTAATTGGTCGAGTAGTTTTTGAGATTAAACAAACAAACAATCAAATCTTTTCTCTTTTGATATAAGTTTAAGTAGTTTAGTTTAGTTTTTTTTTTATTTTTTTTTAAAAGACAACACTTGAGAACAAGCTCTGTGTCGCGGGGGACTTTACAAACATACAATTAACGGACACAAATTATACCGAGACTCAGAACAACTCTTTGTGGGTCACACAAAGTTTTGTCCTGTGTAGGAATCGAACCCACAACCTCGTGCACAGCAGGCGCATACTGCGGCCACTGGACCACTAAGGCAGTCTAGTTATTAATATTGGATTAGTACGTATACTTATCTAATAATTAACAATCTAACAATCTGCTAACAGTGAAGGAAAACCTCGTCCAAAAACCCACATGTCTTAGAAGTAATTCAAAAGGCATGTCTGATGTATGGCTTGAAGCATCAACACTTTTTTATTTTCAGTCACATTTTACAACACAGCGGCAACTTTCTAGCTCACGACTTGATTGATCATGATTGATGACAGCGCTGCAAATTAGATGGGCTTTTATGTAATAAACATATTTGTTACTTATGACATAATAGCTGGAATACATTTTCATAAAAATATAAATAAATAAAGTATAAGTAAATAACCGAATTTCTGAATTGTTTTTAAAGAAAATACATATTTCTTGTAGTTAAATTTACATTTTATATAATGTACCTAAGTAATGCGAGATACCTTAATGTTTTTAAGCACAATTTAACTTTCGTTTTCACTTTTCAACATAATTGTTGTAATTATTTTATTATAAACCAACAAAATTTAAGTAGTCATATCCCGCGTAAACATTTTTTTAAATAATGTCCTGCTAATCGAATTTTAATTATGGCGGCTAATCTTGATGGAGACTAGCCAACTGCACAAGAGATATTATAGTAGGGTGCGCATTTTATGACATAACTTTTTTAGTACAATTATAATAATATTATCGGAGGTGATTATCATACCATTTTAAATCATAATGATCACTCTTCATAAAACTGTTTACTATTAGTAATATTGTTCATAGTGTGAAATTATCTATGTATGTAAGGAAGGTCTCCGTTAGGTACGATGACGAGCGAAGCGAGGAGGAGTGTTAGGTAGAACTTCGACCCAAGAGTGCCAGAACTGAACATATTTTTTTACCTATTTTTGTCTGTTATGTTTATTTTTTTAATGAAAACATTATGAGTTAAGTATTTTCTAAGTAATGCCATTAGATAATAATAAAAAAATGACCACTGATGATTATGAAGAAAAAATATATGAACAAGAAATTATGACTTCAGACATGTTGTTAGTAATGACAGTAGTAATGAAAAAAATATGAATACTGAGTTTTATGAGTTCCGATGGTAGTCATAAAAATTTATGAATAAAAATGTATGAGAATAAAAGTGTTAAAAAAAATGAAGAGTGATTCTTATGAACACAAATCGGTAGTAAAATAAATAATAAAAAATTTATGAGAGTCAATATGGACTCAAAAGTATAATATGCAGTACAAAAGTGAGCGCACAAAAATAGGGGCACTCTTTATTCCCTTACTCTCATAGTCTGATGGGACGATCGAAGGATGGGACGGCAATCCGACACGACCGAAGATAATTTAGGCATGTGGTTTCCAAGTCATGGTAGTTTAAAAATCGCCAATTTTCAATCTTTGGACATTAATAAAAAATTAATTGGACGGAAGGCCGTACTTGGACACGAGCTTAATTCTTTGCCCATCAGGCATGGAGGCTTAGGCATAAGGAAAATATCTAGTGTCAGCCTCCCAGCCTATTTATCTTCATCTCACAGTACTTTTGGCTTAACCTGTAACATTCTAAATAACGCTCATGTTTATAATTTGGTACACATAACTTTTTTTGCTGAGGCCATTGAAGCGTGGAAGACCCTTACTTTGGATGAGCTTCCCAGCAATCTTTCAGGTCAGCGGCTGTGGGACGAGCCACTCTGCAGAGTAGTGCGTAATGATCTACTTCTTATGTAAAAAAAAAAAAGAAAATTGAGCTGAAAATAGTTTAACCCGGGCGAGGCCGGGGCGGGTCACTAGTTAACAATAAAAATGATAAACGATTTAAATAAAACCTATCGATTAAATACTCTAGGCACTTGATCATTCAATTAGAGAATTGGTTAGAATTTTATACAATCATTTTCTTTCATATTCTTTGTAAAATGTTAAACGTCACACTACCCATGCTGCCATACTAGGTAAAATACCCTAAAATTAGGTACATACTTACTAATGTATGTATGTACTCGTATGTAGTTTGTTTTAAATGATATATTATTTCAAAAGTCTATCCACATAAATCAAATGAAACTTTAATATTAACACTTTGTCTAAGACGTTAACATAACGTACCCGAATTAAATCTTAACTAAGAATGATGTATGAAATGTCAAACACACTAAAATATTTATATGCGTGGTTTTAGCAAATCCAAACCAAGTCTCGCTACTGACATATGACTTATTAACGGTTAGGCTACGTTTGTATTAAGCAAACTGTTTATGGTACATTTTTTGTTAATCGATTTTTGATGACGTATAGTTGTTTCTGAGCTGATTCGTAGACCGATTATGATTTAACGAAACAAACAAACAAACAACATTCTTTGTCTAGAGGTAGGTAATTAGGTAAACTTAAAATAGTTTAAAATAATTGAAATAATACGCCAAATTTAAACAATTCAATAATTTCGTAATAATTTACCAATGTCAATAATTTTTCCCTGTGTAGTTTGTGATATTATTTCATTACTATCATTTGTGATAATCTTATAGTTGGTCTTATGTGTACGTGACCTAAGTTCGAATTCTCCTCTTGAACTGCTTATATGCAATTATGATCGTTGCTTGCTTTTCAAACTTAAACTTGAACTTACTAAAGCAGGTTATAGTTTCGTAATTGATCGGTGCTTGGAAGTTTGCTTTAGGTTTCGCTAAAGTGTTTCATGTTTTAATAGGTGTTCCTTTTCCTAAGTTATTTGAATATACTAACATTATACATGCGGAAGTAATTCTTTATGTATATCTGTCTGTTACGTTTTAACAACTTAACGGCTGAATAGATCTTAATGAAATTTGGCAAGAAGATAACTGATATTCTGGGAAAGGACACAGAACATTTTTTTATCGCAAGAACCGACATCCACGTAGAGCCGCAGGCTACAAAGCTAAAAAGTTAGATTGTTTTTTTGTTTGAACGGGCCAATCTCTGGAATAACTAGACGAATTTGAAAAAAATATTTTTCATTTGATATATGTATATAATGTTTGACTTGTCAGTGGATCGACTCACAGCACTAACATCGAATAATTAGGCCTACTTTGCCACTTGAGTTTTGTGATGGAGTATCCCTGGGCCAGTGTTACTTAGTAACCTAAAACAAAACACAATTATTTTAAACATAGTTGTTGGCGTCTCCTTTTAAGCATGAAAATGCCTATGCCAGAATGAATTTTGAGTTTGAGTTTTTGAGTTTAGGAATATTTCTTTTAAAAACGCACCTCTAATGGAGATCTGTACTCGTTCACAGAAACAAAACTACACTAACTACTGCGTTATTTGGCTGTGTTTTTCTGTAAGATGGATATTCTACCACTTGATGACAGGATTCCAAGTTATGCCTCCCCTTCCTTTTTCCATGCCTATCTTTTGCTAATTGAAGCCAATCCCTTTTATAGAAGTCAAGCTCATCTCGCTATCTCATTTTGGGTCTATCACTTGGCCGCTGTCTGGTGTTTGGGACCCACTGCGTCGTTACTTTTGCCTACAGCTCCAAATAAATAAACAATTTAAAACTTTAACCGTGTTTTTATAATCTGGCGAATACAAAACCAGTGTGAAAGCTCTTCTGGTTTTATTGTCGCGCAAGTTCTATTAGTCTCAATTGACCGATCGACCTGAAATCGCCAATTTGGGTCAATTTACATAACAACTAAACACATTAAATTGTGCTACGTACAGGTACATAATTATGATATCGCTATTTGAAATCTTGCACCTACTTCATTTATCTCTGCATCACCCTAAGGTTGGCTGGTAGAGAATGCCTTTGGCATTAAGCCCACCATTGTACACGATGTGCATAAAGATCTAAATAAATAAATATCATGTTGTACATCTAGAAATGGTAAGAATCGGTTAATACCCTTACAAAATCTGTTCCTTTGGTACCACTCCTATGTAACACAAAGCCTTGAGTGCAGTAATGCAGTTCTAGTTTATTATATAACCGTGTAAAGCTTAAAACTTAGAAACTGCTGTGCATAAAGTTACTTCAACAACTTCGGAAACTAGACTTAGTACAATGATCAAGTTGACTCGTTGATAACTAGTGTTTTGGAGTTATATCCTATCGATACTTGAGGAATATTCAGTTTGTTATGCTAGCAAGACGCCTCCGGTAAATAGAGGAGACTAATCACTTCATCGGAGGGTTGCGAAGAGCTTTAAGATCTTGTTAAAGATTGTAAAGACAATTTTATGAAGCAGATTTAGAGATTCAGAGAGGGAGATTATACAAGCAAGCATATACTGCCAAATTACTGCACATAGTGGTATAATTCTGTAATGAAAATAAAAACTCATATAAATGTGCCATTGCTACACAGGTCTCCTAAGCAAGCAAGTGTAAGAAAACCGCTTTCAAATTAAAATTGGACATAAATCACTAGTAGGACGTGATGCTACGGCCTCAACTAAAGCGATTGCAAGACGTTTATATAAACCCAACATCTAAACTAAAATAAAGCCTAAACAGTTAAGCATACTTGTACAATTTCAGTGATGTGTAAGGGACATTCGGTATCATTAGCGTCAGCCTCGCCAGCGGCGTCTATTTATGGCACAACCTTTCACAGAACGGCGTAAATCCCACATAAAGAATAGGTCGTAAGCGACACAATGCTTATGTATTTAGGCCTAACTCGAAAATGTTCTGGAACTAAGACTTTTATGACGTGTAAGTTGAAAATTGTAGATTTTATTCACTGTTTAAGAGTTCATCAAATGTAAGGTTTGCAAGTTAAGTTTTAAGGGCTTCGTGGTTTGAGAGGTCCATTAAGTCTCTTCTGTCTACCTTTTTGGTGTTGGAGCACCAACTTTATTCATTTATTTAACACGTTTGTTTATTTAAAACCTTCATGCGCACATAAATGCTTTTAATCTGGTACAGGCCACCAGATTAAATACATTTTATAAAATACAGTAGCCAATCGTGTAATATGATTTTCGAGTCGGGTAAGGTATTATTAAGTTTTTCTATTAGATCGTGTTTTTTAATGTTACTCCCATAGATAACTTAAACCCACCATGGTTTAAATTAAAAGTCAAGGTAATTATTTGGCTGTGGCTTTCTTTAAGGTGGAGGTTCTTACTAGTCAGGCGTGCTCATCTGTATGGTGCTATAATTTAATTAGATATATGTACAGTTGAACATAGCGAGAATTCAAGGGACCCGAATGTTAGGCCATAGCAGGTAGTCGATTCTGGCCATATGGTCCGGTGGATCCATAACTACCTATACTAGAGTTGCAATTTTTGAGATGTCTAATGAAATATTATTGTAAATATTTTCGCTTACAAAGAGAGTAGAGTAAGAAACGAACACTTACAGAGGAAGTGTTCGTTTTTTACTCTAGACCTCTGTCTAGATATAATAATAATAATAATATTTTCGGGACAACTCACACAACGCTATCTGATCCCAAACTAGGCAGAGCCTGTACTATGGTAACCAGACAACTGATAAACATACTTATATATTTCTAAATACATACATATTATAGATAAATTATACCCAGACACAGAACAAACATTCGTGCTCATCACACAAAGATTTGTCCTGGGTGGGAATCGAACCCACGACCTCCGGCGTAGCAGTCAGAGTCACTAACCACTAGATCAACAGGCCTGTATATGAAAAATGACTCTCTTTAAAAGAAGTTCCTTCACTGTTACTCATCGTTCAGGTTTACGGGATAGAAATGACGAGACCTGACCATTGATTGTTGTCGCTTATATAGTTTTTTCACTTATCCAGTTTTCGCTTGTTCAGCTTATCTTATCCAGGTTCTTAAATGATTTATATTTCAATGTTTATTTCCCCTATATGTGAGAAAATGCATGGCATAATATATTCCCCTTTATTTAGTTCCCTGTCATAACTGACATTGTATAACTACAAAATCAAAACAATA
This sequence comes from Trisateles emortualis, assembly GCA_947095525.1. NCBI lineage: Eukaryota > Metazoa > Arthropoda > Insecta > Lepidoptera > Erebidae > Trisateles > Trisateles emortualis. The sequence goes on along the minus strand of OX352732.1, from coordinate 16,366,453 downwards.
AAGTTCGCCAGCATATTTATTGTTAAGATGTTAACATATTGATATTAAAAAAACCCCACGTGCCTCCGAGATTAATGTTCACTGTGATGGCTACAAAATTAAAGAATAAATAAATGTAATTTATTTTTGAGAAGCTATTTGCGTAGTATCGTAGTAATTTTGTATGCCTGTCCGTTGTATTTTTTACAACCAAACCGTATTTGGTACCAACTCACCGATCCCACGCATTTGCAAACTAACAAACGAGTGTAGTGATGACATATTTTCCAGTTCCATAGGACATTTTTGTAATAATGTTAAAAAGTACTTGTCGAATAAATTAAAAGTTTAGAACTGTATCATTAAACCCAACCTTTGTTAACCCTTGATTTTTAATTTAGTAATAAGATTGCTAGAATTTTCCTTTTTATCAAATACATACACTAGCTATATACCACACGATTTTACAAACCCTAAATTTTGAAATTTCTATGTCGTTAGCCATAGTACAGAGGACGATCTATGTGTTCTAATACTTACAGTAATGTAAGTATACAGAGAGAGACATATTTAGAATACCGAGTAGATAAATCATGATTAACTGTAATTAAAGTAACTAGTAGTCTAATTAGCAGAACTATCCAGACGATACAATTAGCGACTCCTGCAAATGGATTAGCTATCAAAGTGACGCGTAATGACCAAGTCGCTTAATCCCTAAACGACTTAAACGACAGCCGTGATAGCTCAGAGCCGTTAACAAAACCATTTACAGCAAAATACAGAAATTTGTTTTCAAATTGTTTCACACGAAATATTTTATATTCCTTACTCATTTTAATGGAATTTTCATTGTAAGGCTGTGAATTTTCTCTTGTCGCTGCATTCGCACAAACGGTACAATTTTGTTTAATTCTACAGTATACACAAATTGAGTTACGGGCAAAATAAATGTTAGGATTTTCACACAATAGTGAAATTTAATATATTAAATAATAAAATTTAAAATTAGTGCGCAAGCCTGACTGGGGAAGGACACACAGCGGTGTAGTTGTCTTCCTGTGTGTGAGTACAGGTCTCCAGCGCTCTTTTAGAGATGCGTTTTGAAATAAACGTATTCCTGTCCCAGGGATAATCACATCTTGCTGCCTTGGTGTAAAAAAATGGGTTGGCAACACGCAAGTGATACTTCTGGTATTGCAAGCGTCCATAGGCTACGGTAACTACTTAACATCAGGCGGGCCGTATGCCTATTTGCCACTGAAGTAGTATAAAAAAAACAATACCTAGAAAAGCTTAGAGCGAACAATGCATGGCTATTGCAGAATATAGCTTTATTGTAATATATAACATGTTCATACTGGATCGAACTCTTACTGCTCATAAATTGATTATAAGTTAAAAAAAATGTGTTCATATTGGTTTTATTTTGACTATCTCGTCGAAAGAATAACATGTAAAAAATAAGTAAATGCTGCCCGGTTGGTGTTTATAACGAGATGGTTATTTTGACACACTCCACACTACTAACTCTAATGCTACTACATAACTAACCGTTAGGCGTAAGCTTAAATCAACCACGCGTGTAAGGCTACGAGCGTGCTATACTAATATTATAAATGCGAAAGTAACTCTCTATGTATGTTTGTTTGTTACCATTATACAACTAAACAGAGCCTCTAGACAAATGGCAAAAACGGTAGTCGATTCGAAAAGTCATTGATTTGACGTAAGTCTACTACTATTTGCTTTTTTGACTTTTCGATTCGACTATTGCTTATGCCACTTGTCTAGAGGGGCAGATAAACTAACAGAAATTTAACAAGATATATTTCGCTATAGCCGATATCCACGCGAGAAGCATCGCGGGTACCAGCAAGTTACTAATAAAATCATATTTGTAAAACACTTTGTTTATCTACACAAAAATACATCTTTATTATTATTCAGGATACAATAAAATATTTCAAAACGATTAATTTTATCACAGCGCTATCTTTATTGATTTACTCCCTCAATAAATAACGAGTACATGATAATGCTTTTAGCTGGAAGAATAGCGATCCCGAAAATTTTGCATCAAATCACAATACGTAATCAATTATTGATTTAATAATGGATTTATTGTACACTGTTGCCGTGACAAAGAGATTTCCAGCTACCATTATAATTTTATTCAGTTTGTTGACAAATGAATCCCGATTTAACATAAAATAAATAGCAATAACTCGAATTTATTGTCACACTTATTTTTGCTTTGGATATTTAAGTATAATGAATGGAAATATATGTTTTCACAAAAGGCCCGTCCACAGTTCGCACGGATGGATAATTATTAGGTTTTTGTAGGGATCTCTTATTTTATAATAAAACACATTGCTGGGGTAAAAATTAAAAAAATAGAAATGTTGTCTTTATAAATTAGTGTAGATTATTAACAAGCTAGGACCCGCGGTTTTACCCGAGTCAGATTTATATAATTACACATACCACCTACCGCCCAGTTGCAGTCCCACCGTGCTCGTGCTAGGTTTTTTTACTGCTCCATTCCAAAGAGTCATAGTGCGATATTAGCCTATAAACTTCCTTAAGAATTGGGCTGTTAAATATGAAAATATTTTTTCAAATCCGATTGTTAGTTCTAGAGATTATCGTGTTTAACTAAGAAAAATCTAAACTTTCTGGTTTAGTATACTAAAAGGTATAGATACGATTAATTTACCTGTCTACACTGTCGTAAGCCGCTCAGACGGCGATAGTTGGCTTTATAAAGATAAAAACATAAATTAGTTTCTGTTTAAAATAAAAAAAATAAAATAAAATAACTTTTATTTCAAACACAGAATTCATATTATGTTAGTAACAATAAACTTAGAACTATGTTAGTAAACAAAATTGAAGATAGAGCTACACAACAATTATTTTGAAACCAATTGTACGGTAGACATGCATCTACGCGTACAATGGTTCAAAATAGGCGAATCATACCTTTCGGCAATCATTCGCAGAATACTGTTGGAGCTGGCCCGAACTCTGCAGAGCAAGGAGGCTGTTTTTTTGCGCCATATCGCAAAAAAGTCATTAGTATGGCTTTGCGCGAACATACCCGATGCACTGCAGAAGCGGGGCAGCCCCATCAGCATTCTAAAGCCATTATTATATAGGACACGTAAAGCACTGACGGCGCGCTGCGTATAGTTGGTCCACAGGCTGCACGTGTAGAATACTTGGCAGTAGGCTTTAAACAAAGTAATTTTGACCGGCTCACTACATCGTGCAAACCTGCGGGCCACCATGTTACATCGCACCGCCAACGCTCTACGTTCCCTCTCGATATCAACTTGGTCTTTAAGGTCGTCGGTAACAAAATGCCCTAGGTACTTAAATTGATACACACGTTTAAGTTCACACTTATTCAGCAATATAGGAGGTATTGATTCTGGGCATTTACCACCCTCGGCCTTAAAGACCATGTACTCACTTTTTTTAACATTATATGCTAATCCATGGTTTGCAGCATAATGCTCACAAGCATGTTTAATCTGAATCAAATAAATTATATTTAAGTTTCATTAAATAGTTACACTTCTGAAGAAGTTATTAGTGTAGCAAAGAAAAACAGGCAAGAAAATCAAGCCATTAACTTCTAGATCTTTAATTTTTTCGTGAGTAGGTACATACACTTATTATGGCAGAATGCAAACTGATGCAGTTATAGACACGCTTTATAAGTGAATATAAATCCAAAACAGTTTTTTTAATATCATTATTTGCATGCAACATGAGTAATACTTTTTGGTTAAAATTAATCAGATCCACATTATTTACGGCTATCAATAACGACAAGTGAGTACTTAAGTAGGTCCTCCAATGACCCGCGACATCCTGAGAGCGTTTCACAGGTATTCATTCGCGGCTAATTTATTTGCCAATCTCGCTTTGACGAATTTATTCCTTTCCCAATCCAAAGGAACTTTATAAATTGCTCTTCTTTGATGTTCGGGCACCTGTAAGGCTCAATTCACACTGAGAGGGCAGCGATTGGCAGCGTTTACCTCGGGAAACAATGTATCTTGTCTTGCTCTTTGTGTCATACCAACTACAACACTAAGCTGCCAACGCCATAGATTTGTCGAAATTCTTAGCTTGTTCAATTTCAATAATCGACATACCATCGATACGAAGAATAAGTAAGTCGATGATCGAGTCCTGTCAATCGACAAACAGACTCACTTGAAAAATACATCTCATATTTACTTGAAAATACCTTAAAGTATTATAAAACATTAGAGCAAGATTGGAAAATAAATAAATGTAGAAGGAACAGGATATGGGACAGAATGCTGCCAGCGGCCGCTTACGATTACGAGAGATAATGTACGTGCCGCTGCGTGTGTCTGCTAGACTGCTTCTGGACCGTGAACTTCCCGTGAATTTCGCGCAATACTTATACATTTTAGTAAAGTTTAAAATTATTTGGAACTTTAACTGTTTGCCACGCCTTGCCTCTGCTCTCTCAGTGTGAATTGAGCCTAATTGACACGCCGCTTCATGTAATATACTCTTATATTTTCTATATATACCAACAGTCGACTGAATATTTTCTTGAACTCCTTAAACCATTGTGACGAGGGTAAAACATTGTAGGCGAATATAATTTCGTAGGGCGTGTAATCGAATTTTAATCTCATTAACGGGCGATAATGGAAACTCGAGAGGTTCCTTTATGAACACATTTACCAGGCAAATTTAATGACCTTATATTGTTACCAGTTGTAATAAATTGTGTAAGTACTTACTTAATTCGAAAGTAGCTAAATATGTTTATAAATAATAGTATTATACTTACCTAGCTCGCAGAAATGATGGCCGCTGTGTGCCTAAAGTGGCAGCCACGAACTGGAAGACGCCGCAATCCCTTCAGTTACCTACCGAGCACGTCCTATAGTCTATTTCACATAGCATAGGTACTGTGACGTTTAACATTTAACGATGAAGATAAAATAAAATGATTGAATCAATATTTAACCAATTGGCTGATTGAACGATCAAGAGCGTAGAGTACTTAATCGATAGGTTTTAATTTCATCGTCTTTCATTTTCATTGATATTTATGTTCAAATGTCAAACGTCACAGTACTCACGCTACGTGAAATATACTATATAGTGGACATCTTCAACTAAATCCACAGATAAATAGAATCTATTCTAATCCAAAATTTCTGATCTAATAAAAGAGAGTTTGGCTTTCAAATATTTTTTTATGCAAACATCACGGCCCAAAACTACTGTGTGTAGTTATTTGGCTGTGGTCTTCTGCAAGGGGAGGAGGACTTTCCGCAGTCAGGCTCACTTGCATGTATGGAGCCCTGCCTGATGCTTCCGTTTGTAAAGTCAATCATTGTCTTTATGACCTTCGCAGACTGATGACGTTTACTGTGGAAACGTAAGCCTTTTCTATATGTTTACACAACATAAAGGGCTATAAAATAGAAAAACAAATATTTACGTAGAAAGAAAAATAGTTTTATACGTTTTACAGATGAGAAAATAGGATGCATTCGGAGCATGTAAAGAGGTGGAATTTTTCCGTCTTGACGCTCTTTGGCTGGCTGTACAGCGAACGAGACTTGGAAAATATGGTTTATCAAAACCTTTTTTTTGCTTTATATTTTCTTAAATAAAATTTAATTTTCAATTTATGTTTCTAATTCGCGAAAGGATAATTTTAGTAAGTAATTTTATGTGTGTGTGTTAATACTTACATGAAAGCTACGCTTGGAGTAAAAAAGTCATAAGATGAGTTCGAACTGTTTGGCAAGTTGCATATTGTGTTGGTAAGTTGGAAAGTTGCATCTTTAAAAAAAATTATACCTTAAAGGTCCGATAATGAATTTAGTTACTTAATTGTTCTTTTATTGATCTTTTGTTTTAAATCAAATCAAATTTTGTTCGTTTTCTGAACAAAGGTGCAGGTACAATGGTGATAATGGTGTATAATATTGTTACGTCCCAACTCTGAGACCAATGTTACGAACTACCGCTGACACTAATTGTTATGTTCAATGACGACAACAATAGTTACTTGTCAGGATAGGGTTCGATTAAAATGCCAGGTTACGCGATAACGAGTATATAAGCACTTCAGCACAAAACACACAATGACACTTACAATACACCGTAAACACAATTACACACTATAACAGTTCACTCACTAAACTCTTCACTATAACACAAAACACTTCACTAAAGTCTTCCAATATCGTCCCGATATATCGCCTGTATCGCTGTCTTCTTCTCAGTGAAGACCCGTTGACTTCTCAACGAAGACTCAACTAAGACTCTTCAACCAAGACTGACTGTCCGCCGCACGTCGGCCCCTTATATATAACTCGCCACGGAATCGAGAATATGCGCGAGGATCGTAGTAAGTTATAGTAACGTCTTTACGAAGAAACCCGTTACTCGAACGTTCATTCAGATGTAAACAAGTTACCGTGCTAAGTGCCATAAACCTTGGGCCCATACGCTAAGGTTCATATTCGCACGTTCCGTTCGACCGCTATTCATCCTTTGTTCTCTTTATGATGTTTTTTTCTGTATTGTTCGAGACACTTTATGAATAGCTATTGTTTTCAGATAGCGGTAGTTTTTAGGGCCAACCTGTGCGTCGTAACACTGCCCCCCTCTTAAACTTGCTCGTCCCGAGCAACATCTCCATATGGTCTGTCACTCGGCATGTCTGCACGGCACCCGCACGATTCCTGTCGCGGGTCTGCAGAGTAATCCTTCAACTTCATACGCACACGGGGCTTGACTTCTTCTTCAACCCATAGCCATCTTCTCTTAGGCGGTGGGTCACGATCCTGTTCACCAAAAGTTCTATACATAAATATACAGTTATGTTTTCTTCGTGCTAATCCAGCACGTTCAATAATGCGGAACCCGTCGCGTCCGCCGTAGCCACCAATATCCTCACGTCCGCTATATTTCTTCAGTGCCTTCACAAAATCTTCTTTCTTCCAGGATTTATTCAACTCTGAAATTTTTAAAATCTTCACATTACTCTCTTCCACCTGAGTCGTAAGTTGTTCTTCTTTCTTCTGCATGTCCACCGGTTCGGGGCCCGGTTCTAATACCGCTGCCTCGCTACAACCCACCTTTCTCGTAGAAAATTTGACTTCATCCTCCGTAGCATACCGCTGGCAATCCTTGACGTCCTCCATAACGTGCCTTTGAAGATCCCTGACGTCCTCCATAACTTCACGTTGGCAATCCTTAACGTCCTCCATAGCCTCTCCATAGCTATCCTTAACGTCCTTTATAACTTCACTATAGCTATCCTTGACGTCCTCTATAGCTTCACCATAGCTATCCTTGACGTCCCCCATAGCTTCACCACAGCTATCCTGGACGTCCCCCATAGCTTCACCATAGCTAACCTTGACGTCCTCCATAGCTTCACCGTAGTTATCCTTGACGTTCCCCATAGCTTGTCCTTGGCTATCCATTACGTTCTCCATACCTTGCCTCTGAAGATGAAGATCCTTGACGTCCTCCGTACCTTCACGTTGGCTGTTCTTGACGTCTTCCATAGCTTGATGTGTGCTAGGCTGAAACTTTATGGAGTCGCATATCCGCATTAGCTCTTGCACATTTTGGCGCTGAGCCTCCCTATGAACTTGTACACTCTGCATAATTCTTTCCACAGCTTGGCGTTGTTGACGTTGGAAGTCTTGCATAGTGGCCAAGAGGATCGACAAATCAACCACATTAGAAGGACTTGTCGCTGTCGGGCCCGCTGAGGTATCCGCAGAAGTCGATGGTGTGCCAATATTTTCCTCGGCCCCAGTGGTGACCAGATGAGTTGGCGGCGGGCTGCTGTCTTCCTCAGCTGCAGTTGCAGGTTCACAAGACTCCAAAACAGCCTGTTGACGAGTGCATGCCCCCTTGTCACCGTCGCTCGGTCTGACAGGCATTTGCACTTCTGTCGTCAACTGTTGCATGTAAACTCCCTCGTCTCCGTCGCGTAGTGTGACTGACATTCCGCTTCTGACACCAATGTTACGTCCCAACTCTGAGACCAATGTTACGAACTACCGCTGACACTAATTGTTATGTTCAATGACGACAACAATAGTTACTTGTCAGGATAGGGTTCGATTAAAATGCCAGGTTACGCGATAACGAGTATATAAGCACTTCAGCACAAAACACACAATGACACTTACAATACACCGTAAACACAATTACACACTATAACAGTTCACTCACTAAACTCTTCACTATAACACAAAACACTTCACTAAAGTCTTCCAATATCGTCCCGATATATCGCCTGTATCGCTGTCTTCTTCTCAGTGAAGACCCGTTGACTTCTCAACGAAGACTCAACTAAGACTCTTCAACCAAGACTGACTGTCCGCCGCACGTCGGCCCCTTATATATAACTCGCCACGGAATCGAGAATATGCGCGAGGATCGTAGTAAGTTATAGTAACGTCTTTACGAAGAAACCCGTTACTCGAACGTTCATTCAGATGTAAACAAGTTACCGTGCTAAGTGCCATAAACCTTGGGCCCATACGCTAAGGTTCATATTCGCACGTTCCGTTCGACCGCTATTCATCCTTTGTTCTCTTTATGATGTTTTTTTCTGTATTGTTCGAGACACTTTATGAATAGCTATTGTTTTCAGATAGCGGTAGTTTTTAGGGCCAACCTGTGCGTCGTAACAATATCCTCCTTGCTCTACCTATAATATAAGATTCAAATTTCTATTTATCTTTTTCACATTAGTTTTAATAATAATGTGTGTTGTACAGTCCAACATTATTTTAGTATTTCTTTACAACTGCAACAGAATCTATATAGATTCTGTTTGCGCCGACCCGACATAATAATGTGTAAGTAGTAATAGTTTTAAAAACATTTAGTTTATCTGTTCTGTACTAGCACTGAACAGATGTGGCCCCGCGCCGGCATAACCGTGTTTACATGGAGGAATCGCTGAATTTCAACTGCAAACACATGCATCGCGTACCGCCCGCACTCTGCAAGTGGGTCGTTCAAACTCTATGAGTTTTTATGACCACAAACGCTTTAAAATAGACATACAGCCAACTATTTAGAATTTAAACGGAGATATCCAGGAAATAAAAATAAATGTACTGTAAAACTACATGTTTTTGGTAAAAAATGCGCTTCAATTTTGCTGTATCTGTCGTGACTACGGGAAAAAGGTTTTATACTGAAATAAGTCAGGAAAGCGTTGCGTATAAAATGTTATGTTTTACAAAACGTACATCGTTTCATATTTCAGTTTTATAGAACTTGTTATTTGTAAAACTCAATCAATAAATCGCTAATCGCAGTTGGTATACCTACTTGTAATTTGAATTACGGGTATTATTTTTAAACCAGATTTTAGTCATGTATCCTTGAGATAGGCGAACGTTTATTTAAAAACTTAAATGAGCATTGTATACATGTACAGAAACACGACTACACATCTAGGTATGTGAATTTATTTAGCTGTGGTCTTCTGTCACGAAGAACTCTCTCTCTGTCTCTCTCTGCTTCTAGTCTATGCGCATGCATATAAAGAATATAAAGAACGATCTTTGAGTAATAGGCATAAATAATATATAAATAAAACTATTTTATTTTTCCTTACTTTGAAAACTATTTTCATGGTTTGTATTTATAAGTGTTTTATAACAGCTAAACAGGGTGAGTCGAATAAATAATACGTTGTTTTTTTACGTTAGTTGATGGCCTAGTGTTGCGCAGTTGATTGTGACGCATAAGTTGGTGTTTGAGTCAATATTTGTGAGTGGCGAGGCGTAAACAGTGGCCCTACCCGGGTAAACACCAGCCCTAAGTTCACCTAACTTATGTATGAGTATACATTCAATTACGTTATGTTCAAGAACACGATTGACTTCCTCAAATACTAAGATAACTTCTATTATTAATAAGTAGATTATTAATTTATTTTTCTAGTGAATAAATTAAGCATTCTTATTAATTTCATTGAGTCTTGTCTACTTGTCTATATTCAGAATTTGTGTTACAAATTTAATCAAATATATTTTTAACAGCTCTAAATATTGTGCCGATGATTGGTTTACGATGAATCTATAAAAGACAAGCATACACACATTTATTTTATTTATATCGTTAGATTTTTTAACGAACAAAATGTATTTAACATTACATAGGAATGTAGATAAATTATTTAATTCATGTAAATGTTGATATGCGCTTGCCAGTATAATTCGTGTTCCGAGAACTTTTATTAGTGCACCTTTTCTCTAATAAAGTTCTAGTTTAGTTGTAAATCTAATTAGGAACTAGGTCTGTTTTAACTTTAGCTAAAACTAGAATGTGTAATGTACAGTATAATTAGAAGAGTGTCGGTATTGGAACAAGAAAAATATTGTAAATTTGTTTAATATCACCGTGAAGTGAGATTTATTATAAATTTACGGTTAGTTTATAGTAAATCTCACTCACTGGCAAAATTGTAAACTGACCAGAAATTGTGAACAGGACTTGACAGTCACAGGCATATAATATAATTTAACGCATTCTTCTTTTTTTTGCATTTCTAGGGCGAACATCGACAGTAATTATACTGTTCCGGCATTAATATTTTATCTTTTGTAATAAGTCTGGAACATACCTAGTAAAAAATAGTAGTCTTTTTTATCATTATTGTTTTATTATGATAAAAAACTAAGATCCAACGAAAATAAATCTAAATTAATAGCTTTAGTAGTCGCCTGTATCCCTCATTTCGCCTGTATCCCTCATTTCGCCTGTATCCCTCATTACTTTCCAGTCCTTTAATTTACCTATATCTGGGCAAATATATCACGTTTTTCCTCAACTTTATTTGACGTGAAAGAAGAACAAATAAACAAACAACTTTTGCATTTATTAAATAAGTTAGTCTGTAGCTCTACTATTGGTTGCCAACATACCTATAATAATATCCCTCAAACTCGAACAAAAGTAATAATTCCCTAAGAAACTACAAACTCGATTGATACCAATATATTCCAACATCTTTTTTCGTCAAGAACACTTTGACAGAACAAAGTTTGGTACTCGTAAATGTATATTGATGTGATTGAAAACACATGTGACTATCAATATGAATTATTTTTATTATATTCAAACTTTATGAATAATCAGACAAAATAATCTACTTAAATATTTAAAGTACTTTTACATTTGATTTAACTTTCTGGGCATTAACTGGGTTTTGTTACAGAGCCTAAGCAACTGGGGTCACAAACTTGAAATTGCTTAAATCATAATAATATAAGTGAACACACAAGTTGCTTAAATGATAAGTGAGCTCTAAGAAGGGATTTATGGATATTAATCCCTAAACCGATAAAAATTGACCGATAAAAAAACTTAACTGAAATTCAACCTAGCTTGAAAGATGTCATTGTTCAAAATTCAAATTACGATCGAAATCGAAATAGAAAATCTCTTTAAAGACGTCATGATACGGCCCCAGTTTGATATTATATTCCTATTTAATAGATAAGTAAACAAAATCATTTAGTTCCTTTCCCAAAAGTTCTAATGCATAAGTAGTGAAGCGAAGACTTTCATAACCGTCTAAGTATTATAAATATAAGTCCTTTTGTAATACGATTAAATACAGGACATTTATCACGTAACTTTGTGTTTTAACAGGAAACTTCTAGATGTTTTCACTCTGGTTGGAAAGTTGGTTAAAGGTTTTATAACGAAATTGAAAACATTTAAGTACCTACCTTTATTTTGAAAGCACTTTAATTTTAAAAGACGAATCCCGCGCTAGCGAATAGACCCTCTAGACAAGTGGCATAAGCGATAGTCAAATCGAAAAGTCAAAAAAGGAAATGTATGGGATTTGACGTAAGTTTTCGACATTATATCGTAGACTTACGTCAAATCCCATACCTCTTTTTTTTTGACTTATCGATTCGACTACCGTTATGCCACTTGTCTAGAGGTTCAGGGCCTCTAGACAAGTGGCATAAGCGATAGTCGAATCGAAAGGTCAAAAAAGCAAATATATGGGATTTGACGTAACTTTACGACATTACATCGTAAACTTACGTCAAATTCCATACATTATTTTTTTTTGACTTTTCGATTCGACTATCGTTTATGCCAGTTGTCTAGAGGCTCAGGTCCGGTGTAGAGGGGAAAGGGGAGTTGGGAGGGGGGTTGGTGATTCAGGACATGTTTCCTCATGATGGTTTCCTTCACCGAATAACCACCTGCTGGAAAATTATTCGATTAGTACGTCTAAATTCCACTCAGTTACCACCGCTTACTATATAATGTATATGTACTTCTAGATAAACTATAAACAGTAAAAGCTCCCTTAATCCACTACTCGCACTATGATAATATCTTATCCCTTCCGAAAACACAGTTGGCTGTGCCATCTACGTAACACACGACTTAGTAGATCAGTAATGCATCAACGCCTTAGGGACCCGGTTCTCCATATCCCAATACATACGTGATATACTCGTAGATAGTGGTATATAATATTCATGTTCACGGCCGAGAGGCCATCGGGTGGCGTTAACGTGGCGTGACGGAGTGCCACGGGCTAAGTGCTTGGCTAAATTGCTTGCAACGACTAAACGCGCCTCAAGCCAGAGTTGGGCCATTAAAATAACTACAGTTCACTGCATTCCACCATTATCCTAATCAGTGATTTTTGATAAGTATATCTATGTAATTTTTTTTGCTTAGTTTGATTGGTAAGCGGTGACCGTTCGTAGTCTATGGACTCTGTAATACTAGAGGTATCAGTTGCGATCCACAGACCCAAAATTTTTGATACCAGGGTTTTGTGTTGGAATATTGTACTAGTGTATGGGTTAAGAAAACGTAAAACGCATCCCTAAATGAGCACTGGAGATAATGTACCAATTTATAAGCACATGAACACAACTTCATAGCTGCGCGCTAGTTATTTGTCTGTAGCCTTCTGTAAGGTCCTTCTCCAGTCGGGTTTACTCGCTTGTGTGGTGTCCTACCTCTACCTACGTATTTCAGGTCACCTACCTCTGGTTATACCATAACCCGGGTCGCTTGCAATACCTGAGGCATCAGTCGGGTGTTTACTATCAAAAAACTTGTAAAACCAACCATAAGCACCTATATCACACAGGAACACAACTTCACCATTGTGTGTAGTTATTTGGCTGTGGTCTTCTGTTAGACGTAAGTCCTTTTTCTTGGTAAGTAGCTTGCTTATATGGAGCCCTACCAAACTTATTCCTAAGCTACAATCCCTCGTAACAACTACTAGGATACTAAATTGGATAGTTGTGAGTTTGAAAAGGTGAAAGGAAGGCAAGTTGACATTTTCTTAAGCTGATTAATAGCTACTATTTATCTCTCGGCTTTAGATGGCGCGCGCGGGCTCACGGCTCACCTGACTCTTTGAAAGCTTTACCCCGTACATGATTGAATTAAGAGATAATTAATTTTGATTACTACGTGAGTACCTTTGTAATCATGTTAGAGTAGTGAATTAGTAGTGAAGTGTTTACATTGATGTGGGGTTTCTGGATGGTATTGTTTGACTGATCTGTTGGTCTAGTGACCGGCCGGCTGATTCTCTAAGAAACAGCGATGGCAAACTGACAGTTGTGATCGCAAACTGACAGTTGTGATTGCTCGGTGACGGCATATTCTATTGACTAAACGTCAAAAAGGGCTCTTACGGAATACCGATTTTCAATCTGACAGCCAGATTTTGCTCGGTTTTTGCGGTGGCTCGGTTTTTGCTCTTACGGAATACCCCTGCCGGACTGCTGAGCCGGAGGTCATGCGTTCGATTCCCACACGGGACAATTTTTTTTTGTGATCTATACATCATTGTTCCAAGTCTTGGTGTAATTTGTGTCCGTGAATTGTATGTTTGTAAAGTCCCCTGCGATACAGGGCCTGTTCCGTAGTGCGGGAGTTGTCTTTTTAAAAAAAGGAAAACTAAAACCTTTTTTTTTTTGGCTTACGTTAAATGAGTACTATACCAATACTCACTAAAACAAGGAACACAATTTCATTCCTGTGTGTCCTTATTTGTCTTAAGGTGTAGATCCTTTCGCTGTTCGACTTACTCCCTAGTTGTCATATAAATGTGAATGTATGAAAATCCATGTCCTCGCTTAAAATTTAAAACTGAAGTAAAATTTAAACGCGAACTTCTATGTTGAAAATTTAATTTCAAAAGTCAATTTATCTATTTAAAGAATTTATTTCTCGTAGATTTGATAACGTTACTTTTTTCAGTTGGGATAAAAACAAGTTTATACTCTATATTGTATTTCTTTATATTTGAGTGTGAGTGCTCTTAGCGTTTGAAAGCAATTTAATAGAAAGTCTTCATTGTATATTGTTAGCGCTGGCTGCTGTATTCTCTTATGACGTCTAAAGATATTAGTTGCAGCACCGCGCTTCTGTATAAAATTGACCAGTGCTGTATAAAATACACAAGATAAATAGACGGTAATGGGTAGTTTCGAAACTGAAAATGTTAAAACACGAATTTCTTTTTAAATTTTAAAGTCTCCGCGTTCCCAATTGTAACGTATAAACTATGATACTTTGAAGTTTTATAAAAAGTTTTTGTTTGAAGGAGTAACAAACATCCATTCTTACAATCTGCCGGGTTTACGAAATATTGTAACTATCTGCCAAAAAAAGTACCCTGTGGTTTACACATTTAATTCTTATTCTTATATTCCTTCGTTTTATCTTGTTTCTTAAATAAAAAATGAAACAGCGTGATTTGTGGACTCTCTAATATCCGCAGAATAGACTATATATAATGCAAAACCTTATACGAATTAAAATAAAGCTTCTCAATTATAAGTGACTCGTAAGTAAATAAAAGACACGTAGATCAATAGATCTGATATGCTTACCTATAGATGCTTATTGCCAGGAGCATCACTGGTGCGTAAAAAAAGGAAAACGCTGTATCATACAAAACCAAGTTTATTCCAATAGGTAATCGGCCTATACGCCCTGCTGATTTCAAAGCCAATGTCGGTCACTTTTGTTCTTTTACGGATTTCCTCGTTCCGGATTTTATCACATAAACAAAATCCGATCATAGTCCTTCCTATAGCATTTTGTATGACTTTGGGCTCCAAGCCTTTTATATTGGCATTGCAATAAAGCTCAAAGTCGTTTAACGTGGTCAGAAAGCTTACAAACAACAACTGTATTTCGAATACAATATTTTATATTTTAATAGAAATTATTTCAAAGTTCATGTTTGTTTAGCAGTTCTTCATCAAAAAGATGCAGGTTTCTAGGTAGTATCGAATAAAATGGAATCATGAAAAGAATTACAGTTTATCTGCCTATTTAGAAGACATAGGCAGAGGTGTTTGCCATCCATTTTTCGGCAGATATGCAGATATTTCATGTGATAGGTACTAATAATTTTCAACCAGAAAAATCCGGGAATCAAACCCAAGTCCTCACTATCGACCGCAAACTTAAACGTTTAATGAGCTTGGGCTAATAAAATAATTTTGCGATTAATTTTTATCTAAAATAAAGACTTAAAGTATAAATTTCACAAGATATAAAAATATTTTACTTTTATTCCAAGTAGCAAGACGAAGATTTTTGGTTTGTGTCTGTTCCTGACGACGAAGAAATAGCATCTATTTATTGCTAGTTGTATAGTAGATTGTTACTGTCGTAGTATAAAGACGTATAGTTTGAAATAAGGACAGTCTATCCGGTACTGTTTACAGTTTTAGTAGCACAGTACCTGCAGCCCCTTATTTTTTGTGTTGTCGGTGCAGAATTGCAATCCGCGCCCTGTTAGCCATAAAGTTAAACACAAACAATAGTCATCCATTGCAGTTTTGTAGGTTGTACAATGTTTCATTACGGCGGGTTTACAATATGATAGTCTGTTTTGCTTCACGTGGACAGCAAATGAGTTATTGCATAAATTTTGTTATTTCATTGCGTGAGACGATATTCTGAATAATAGGGATACGTACAGTTATGTCCCTTCTCTGTCGGGAACTAGACATCATCAAGCTACTACTATCTACTTGACTCAAGAGAGTTCTATTAGATCTCGTATGACAGTTCGGGACCCTCCGAGTGTTGTTAAGGCGACCTTTACTACAGCGGAGGTCACTGAAGATGTAAGCAAGAGACGAAGTCCGGCACGATCATCGCCGAAGATGTTTAAATTTTGACACGCACAAGCCAAGTTAAAACTCGCTGAGGCGAGACTAGCGTGCTGAGTCATTAGAAAAAGTAGACACTATTAACTACGAGGTTGACATGACTAAAACGATTGCAAAGGCAAGCTGCAGACTATTGCCAAAAAAAAAATTGGAGCAAGCCCAACGATCCAAGCTACCGTGAACATGCACAGTGAAGCGGCCTTCGCAGAATCATCGAGGGATTTAAAATTGCCGGTGTCGGTGCTACGGGCAGAAGACTAAATACCGATAGCCCACGAAATCATTAAATAAATACAAGGAAGAAACGTCTCAAGTAATTGCATTGCCCCTTGGAAACATCTTAGGGCAATTAACCGCCGCCATTGTATCCGCAATCGACGCTAACTCAAATAAAAGATATTATAAAATGATAGACTTTTGCAGTGTTGATTTACAATAGCTAAGTTTTAAAACGGCACAAATTCCGTCTTGTTTTAATAAAAAAGAAAACATTGCGCGTTTATAGAAGTGCATAATAGTGCTAAGCATAAAAAGCCGTAAAAAAATCCACGGCACCTACTTTATTTATTTATTTATCAATAAACACTTACATCTATCATTACAGACTAAATCTAATGCGATAGTGCAGGAACTAAGAAATGTAACTTCTAACTAAAACTAATTTACATTATAACTTAATATATAGTAGATAGCCCTTGTGAACTCGCTCAGTGAGCACGTAAACAAATCGACTTGCTGAGCCACTGTATTGAGCGCACGCAGCGCTCGCGTCAACGGCGCTTTCTGCAGCAAGTTAGTGCGCGCGTGCGGCACCGACAGCAGCGCCGGTCGCCGCCGCCGGGCCGTGTACTCGTCCGGCACGCATAGCCGCACCTCTGCCAGCACGGCCGGGTTGTGCACCGTCCCCCGGATCACTTTGACCACGTAGGTGGCTAGAGAGGCTTCCCTACGTACTTCTAGTTTGGTGTAGCCTACCATACCCAGAATAAATAAAGTGGGATACAATAGCGGGTAGCCCGGGTATACCCCATACCGCTTAAGGTATAAGAACCGTATGAATTTATTCTGGATACGCTCCAACATTAATTTATATTTGGCTTCGTGTGGAGACCAAACTACCGCGTTACATTCTAGGTGGCTTTTTACGAGTGCCTCAAACAATGCCTTTAAAGCCCCAATGTTTGTAAAACCATTTGCCTGCCTCAGAACAAATCCTAAATTTTGGTACGCTCTTTTACATACTGCAACAATATGCTTACGGAAATTTAAATCAGCAGTAAAATAAACTCCCAAGTCTTTCGCTTCGGTAACCCGCTGCATCGGCGTCCCTTCCATGTGGTACTGGTGGTGAAGCGGAGCACGTGCACGACTGTACGAGAGCACTGAACATTTAGCCACGTTGAAGTAGAGTTTATTTTCTAAGCTCCAACTTATAACTCTATTGATGTCCTGCTGCATCGTATCATGATTCGTAGTCCGTTTCACCTCCATTACCAACTTTAAATCATCGGCAAACAAAAGAGGGGTAGAACTTTTGACGACCGCAGGTAGGTCGTTCACCATCAGGATGAACAGCAAAGGTCCTAAGTTGCTACCTTGACTCACGCCGGATCTCGTGAAGTAAGGTTCAGAGAGGTACCCATTACAGTCTACGTATTGGCATCTATCCCGTAAGTAGCTGGCGAAGAACTTCAGGGTATGCGGGGTGCATCCCACGCTAGCTAACTTCGACAGCAGGATATCATTATCGACGGTGTCGAACGCCTTCCTGAAGTCGAAATACGCCACGTCTACCTGCTCCCCAGCATCCACCGTCGGCACTAGGTGCGTCATCAGCTGCAACAAGTTACCTGTCGTCCCTCTTCCTGGGCGGAATCCATGCTGCGCATTGGACAGCTGACTGCTTATCTGCACGTATAGAGAGCTATGGATCGCCGCCTCGAACACCTTCGCCGGGGTACATAGGACAGCTACAGGCCTGTAATCACTGGGCTCGGAGCCCCCCTTACCCTTCGGTACCGGTACAACACGGGTTAGTTTCCATCTGTCAGGAAAGATCGCGGTCTCGATACATATATTAAATAAATGTAACAACGGTTCAGCTAGTACCTCGCGGCAGTCCCTAAATATGTATGATGGTATACCGTCCGGGCCCACCGAGCGCTTGGGCGGCAGCCGGGCGAGCGCGCGCCGTACGTCGGCGAGGCTGAGCGGCGCGAGGTGCGCGCGCACACCGGGCGCCGGCGCCGGCGCCGCGCTCGCCACCTGCACGCTTAGTTTGGCGGGTTCCGGATTGTACACGGATTGAAAAAAAATCGCAAACTCCCGCGCACATTCAGATTCCGATAATGCTCGTTCATTTATTATTAACTTACGCTGACTCGAGGTACCTTTTCTATTTCTCACATAGTCCCAGAACGCACGCGGCTCCCTTGCCAGGTGACTTTGTACGCGGTCACAGTACTGATCGTGTGCTCGTTCAATCGCCGCCTTCACTCTTGCCCGGCACGCGGAGAACGCCTCATAATCATTACTTATTTTACTAGATTTGTATTGTTTGTGCAATTTGTGTTTAATCATAATATTATTAATTATATCACGCGTATACCATACAGGGTATTTGTATCTCGCGTTGGACTGCTTAACTTTTTTTAGGGGAATACAGATATCTAATATTTTATTTATTTGATCATAGAAAAACTTTAATACAGTGTCCGGATCTTTTAAATGATACATTTCACTCCAATCTATAGTAGATAAATATGTATGAATGTATGCATGCAGTAGTAGATAAATATGTATGAATGTATGTATGCAGTCCCTAAATATGTATGATGGTATACCGTCCGGGCCCACCGAGCGCTTGGGCGGCAGCCGGGCGAGCGCGCGCCGTACGTCGGCGAGGCTGAGCGGCGCGAGGTGCGCGCGCGCACACCGGGCGCCGGCGCCGGTGCCGCGCTCGCCACCTGCACGCTTAGTTTGGCGGGTTCCGGATTGTACACGGATTGAAAAAAAATCGCAAACTCCCGCGCACATTCAGATTCCGATAATGCTCGTTCATTTATTATTAACTTACGCTGACTCGAGGTACCTTTTCTATTTCTCACATAGTCCCAGAACGCACGCGGCTCCCTTGCCAGGTGACTTTGTACGCGGTCACAGTACTGATCGTGTGCTCGTTCAATCGCCGCCTTCACTCTTGCCCGGCACGCGGAGAACGCCTCATAATCATTACTTCTTTTACTAGATTTGTATTGTTTGTGCAATTTGTGTTTAATCATAATATTATTAATTATATCACGCGTATACCATACAGGGTATTTGTATCTCGCGTTGGACTGCTTAACTTTTTTTAGGGGAATACAGATATCTAATATTTTATTTATTTGATCATAGAAAAACTTTAATACAGTGTCCGGATCTTTTAAATGATACATTTCACTCCAATCTATAGTAGATAACAAATCATATAACTGGTTAAAGTCAGCTTTATTAAAATTCCATTGTTTACCTATTGTCGGGCGAGTAGAAGGTGTGTGAGTGTGAGTGAGCGTGGTGTGCGCGGGCGCGGGGGGCGCGGCGAGCGCGACGCTGACGGCGAGCGGCGGGTGGTACGCGTCCACGGGCTGCAGCCCTTCGTCCGCCGCCGTGACGCGAACTCCGCGCGCGCCCAGTACTAGGTCCAACTGTCTATCGTTACAATTTAGCACCGAGTTGCACTGGACGAGTTCACAAAAGGCCGTAAAATATTCAAAATAATTAAGGACATTTATATTGCACGAAAATAAATTAAAATCTCCTAATATAACTAAATTATGCTTATACTTAATATTAATCTTTTCTAATAAACTAAACATTATCATGTATTCGCTTTCATCAGTTTGGGGCGGAATGTACACAATGCAACACGTAAATAAAAACCTATTCTGTAAGTAAACTGCAGCACAAATCAGTTCAAACATGTGATTATCTATTACAAGGTCATCGGGCAGTGTCACGTGACGCAGTTCGAAACGTTGTGTGGCCACTAAAACAACTCCGCCTAACTTGCGTCCATCCGCTCTATCGCACCGTAGTACCCTGTATCCTGGAGGCACAAATTCTGCGTCTTGTATAGCCGAGTTAAGTCCACTCTCAGTAATGGCGAATAAGTCCGATCCCGACGATTCGAGTAGCGATGAGAACTGTAAAGTCTTAGTTCTAAGTCCTCTTACATTTTGGTATAATATGTTGATGGTTCTACTGGGCCTGTGAATCGGCTGGTTTACCTGGGCCACGAAACCAAACCCATTCACTGTACTCTACGTTCAGCGGCCACACCTCTGTATCACAAAGCTTACTGAAACTGCCTTCTGCAACCCCAACCTTGAATGAGGCATAATTTCGGTCAGTTTTCGGTATTATTTTTTTTACTGTTATTTCCGAGTCGTTTTCTAATACTCTTTTAATATACTCCATTAATTTTTCTTCAGTAGTATCTTTCTCCAATCTCCACACATGCAAATACTTTTTTCGTTCCACAGCTTTTAACGTTACAGTTGACGTATTACCTCCTCTATTAATCGGTTTCCTCTTCTTGTTTATAACTTCGGTCCATATGTTCTTATTATTTATGTCGCCACTTTTGCTACTCTCTGTTTTCGTGGCCGCCGCTGCCGTCGCGTAGCTCGGCGCAGGTGTCGAACGCGCGCGCTCGCTGCTCCCGGCGGCGCCCGCGCTTTCGGTCTGTGGCAGCGCGGGAGTCGCGGGCGGCTCGCTCGGGGCTCCGCTGTCCGCTGGCACATCACGATGATACCGGTACTGCGTGCTGGACTCGATGTTTGGAATATGTTTAACTTGTTTAGTTTTCTGCTTCCCCTTTAATTCTTTTATTTCATTCTCATAGCATATACATTTCTCATTCGCTTCCTTCAACTCCTGTCTTAACTGACTATTCTCTGCCGCTAACACCGCTATAGACGCAGCAGTAGCTTTAACTTCCTCAATAATTTTATTCTGAATATCACTCAGCTTTGCCATTACCATACTATTAATATTCTCCATAATACCTTCCATAAATTTCGTCCCTTCCAAGGTCATTTTTCCGATTTCTTCTTTAAAGTCGTCCTTATCTATGATGCTGGCGCCAACTCCTCGCACTGGGGTGTCGTCGGTTATTCGTCTACGTTGCGTTATATTAGAACAACCATCACAGTTAGAGTTTTTGCAGTAAATATCACAGTTCATTTTGAAATATTATTATTTCAAAATGAACACGCGCGCGCGACAAGGACACCTATATAGCGACTCCTGGGAGTGAAAGAGCGCGACGCACGGCTCGCGACTCGCGACTCGCGCCAACCGGGTTATGCTTATTGTCACTGTTTGTTTATTTCGCGAATTATAAAAATGTTTAAAACGACTAAAGTTCACTAATTCACCACTGTACTCCACTTTCCATCGATACGTTGATATTATAGTTCCATTTAAGACACATTTTTATAGCGATATTGCACTAATT
Source organism: Trisateles emortualis (assembly GCA_947095525.1). NCBI lineage: Eukaryota > Metazoa > Arthropoda > Insecta > Lepidoptera > Erebidae > Trisateles > Trisateles emortualis. Next base: position 16,344,718 of record OX352732.1, on the reverse strand, counting down.
TACTAATTTTAGATATTAAAACCGGGAGCTATCCAAATAGCAAACTACCGCACACGCGCGCCACCTACCGCTAAAAAGGCTTCATAAACAAGAATTTATCCGAAAAAGTAATAATAATTTTAGGGAGATGTTTCGGGTGTCCTGACTCAATAGCGAAAGCCGAAATAAAAGAGCGCTGCTAAAATTTAAATACACGGCCCGAAATATCAGCATGTTTGCCAACCAAGTGACAAGCATAGTGAATTAGTCAGGAAGACTACGTATGATTAAAGTAAGAAAATAAATTACATAAACATTTAATATTTCAAATTGAATTTGATTAGTCTACAAACAGTTAAACCGATTACTAAGAGACTTCGCTAAAACATTTTCGTAAGCTTTCTTCAAACATGCTTTACAGAATTAAGCTATTACTGGGGCTAACACAAAAATCATTTCTGTAAAAAAAAAATTCCATAAACATTAAAGTAATATTAAATCCCTTAAATATAATGGAATTAGGACGGTTTTAGAAGGTGAAGTGCCGTCCACTGATCCATCTGTCAATTAGTCTGTCTGACACTTTGCAACCCACATTGTGTTCAGAGCTTAATTTGGTAGCTGTCAATATGTGACAAGTACTCATGTACTTAAAACGGTTACTCAATTAATTGAGGATAAGAAAATAGCTGAGACAATTCCTTGTCTATTCGACTTTTGTTCAAAGATTTACGATTATAATTTTAAGCTATTCAATGGTTTTGTAAAATATAAACATTTAAGATTTTCCAATCTCTTTTGTTTCTATTAATCTAAAGTTAGTTCCCATTTCTCTCTTCTTATACCGTAAAATAACGACTTTGACCATTCCAAAGAAGTCTGAAGAAAATAGGACATCCTATATATTCTGATATAAGTTAATGTAATGCATCAGAACACGATTCATCAAACAACGAAAAGATAAAGCTGACCCAACCATCATACAGAAACTTCAGCTCAGGGGAGAATAGTAACCTCAATAATTTTGTAAATTACACAATACATTAGGAGCAAGCTAATACTAATATTACTCTGGCCATTCCCAACAGGCGTTCTCAGTTGATCTAATACTAGCTGCATGCAACTACAAAGTTGGACTAATCTATATTACCTACGTATTCGATATTGATCTTTGTTGATATTGATATACCATTATTTATAATAACAGAATAAGTTGTTACATGATAATTTCAGATTAACATAAATAATTATGCATATCGTTCAAACAAAACATTATCAGTACATTTTGGGATTTATTTACGGATAGATCGTGGAGTTGTGGTCACATTGGTACATGCTGTTATGCAATAAAATTTGCATGTCATTACATAAATTTATGTGAACCGCAGTATCTCGGTGGGTAATTAATGTTATCATTACAGCCGCGAATATGTTAATGCAACTTTAATATTTATTTTATTCAAACACATTTAGGTAGATAACCGTTGGCGTAAGCTCGTTTTTTAAACAATGAGACAGCTAGCATAGATAATAAATAATTAAGATAAAAGAGCAAGATAAAATACGGAGTCACTGCTGCTGGCTGAAAATTAAGTTAAAGTCGCTTACTTAATTTAAAAATACCCTTCTACATCTTGCAAAACTCAAGAAAAAAAAGGTACCTAAGAACATCCGGATTCATCAATCTTAAAACTTGTAATCGCTCTGTCTCTGGGTCGAGGTAAAAAGTTTCCGAGCGACCCAGTGCCGAGACATCAGTACATAAAACCGAATATTTAAATAAAGCTGCTTTACCCTAGGGCAACATTTAATGAGCAGGTTATTAAGGATTTTATAAAAGAAGCCTTCATTTCCCTTTCATATAATATATTTTTCGTACATTTTCCTCGACTCCGTACCGGAGATATTTTATATTTATGTGCATTAAGTTTTCAGGTGTTTGGGTGAAAGTTTATTTTTGGGACAGAATCCTCAATACATGAAATATAATGTTGTTTCTGCCGCGGTCAAAAAGGTTTGTTTTCATATTTTACTTTAACTCAAATAAATTAACCGAGTAAACAATTTTAATTAACATGAGTTAAAATGACTTAAATTGTTTAGAATCGGATATTAGCTTCAAAGAATTTGATGGAATATCCAATTATGAGAATACTCGTCGTGTAACAAGGGCTTTTACAATGGCAACAATCCGAATGCTCAAGGCGATAAATAATTACTAAAGAGGCACAGTTCAAAGAACAGCGATCAACTCTGATGGACAGATATATAGATCTTGACGAGGGTCCTTTGGATTCAAATGTTATTTGGCTAATTTTGCCTTTAAGAAACCTGAATAAAATGTTTGAAGTATGTTATAAAGTGGACGAATTTTTCCTTTCCTTGTTTAAAGGCATCAAAATTAAAAGAAAATGTTTTACAGTCATTTTGGAACTGGTCGCCTTTACTGTCAGGTACTGAGAAGTTTTTGAATGAAAACTATATTATACTGAGTAATATACTTACTTTTTCTTATTTTCGTTACTACGTGCTACTTATAAAATAAGCAATAAACAAAGTTCTTATAAAAATACACTTACATCTAACCCTAGATATTTAAGCAAGGAAAAAGAAATAGATAAAGATGTTAGCTGCAGTTTGATACTAATGTAAGCTGAAGTAGTAGCAATAGTAATATTTAACTAGAAAGTACTTACGACATGGTTTTAGGACATACAAACATTGCATTTAAGCAAGCTCAACATGCTACAAAAAGTATAAAAGAGGTAGCGCACCATACTAGTGAGCAAACCCCACTGGGGAAGGATCTCCACCTTACAGAAGACCACAGCCAACAACAGGTCTCCAGCGCTAATTTAGGGATGCGTTTTGAAATAAACGTATAGGAATACGTTTATCCCAGGGATATTCCCATCTTAAAGCCTTGGTGTAAAAAAATGGGCTGGCAACACGCAAGTGATATTGCAAGCGTCCATAGGCTTCGGTAACTGCAGGGCTGTACGCTTGTTTGCCACCTAAGTAGTATAAAAAATAAAAATAACGTTTTATTTTAGTTCCAGTCGCGAGACGGACAGATTTTAATTTCAAGCAAATGTTTCACAGTAAAACGAAAATAACTGGAATAGGAAATTTGCAAAAGTAACCATTTAGTACTTTGTCATAGAAAGAATATTAAATAAATCATTTTTATAATTCATCAAATTGTGAACATTATGTGGCGTCTGTTTTCATTTAAAGACGTTTTTGGACTGAGAAAGGGCATGTTGTCGAAAGAATAATCGAAAACGACAAAAGGATCTTGAAGAGCAAATGTTTATAATTAAACAAACTGCTTTCTTCTCTATGAGTGTATTTGTACTGTTAATATATTTATAATGAAATACAATTATGTGACGTACGCGCGATCGAAGCTTGTGGCGGGCGAATGCGGAGTGTCGGTCGACTCGCGGCGTCCGCTTCCGCTGCGCACGCGTTGCCGCCCCTCGTCCCCCTCGATCCCCTCGGTCGCGCTAGTGCGGGGCGCGTACATCCTCCCGGGCCTTGAAAGATTGCCTTTCAATGATCGGCGACATTTCTTCATTATTGGTGGCCGGGAGTATACACATTTTGTTGACGGCCCTCCTTAGCGTGCCCTTTAGTGTATAAACGTCGGCAACTCTGCTGATTCCATCTTTCCCAGGATATAAGTGGGTGATGCGGCCAAGTTTCCATTGTAGTGGGGGAAGATTTTCATCCTTGAGGATCACTAGATCGCCCACACTAAGCTCGTGTTGCCTCGTTTTCCACTTGACGCGTTGTTGCAGTTCGGCAATAAACTCCCGGCGCCATCTGTCCCAGAATTGCTGTCTCAGCTGCTCGATATACTGGTATCGGTTGGGGTATTTGCAGGTGATGGGTAACGATGGTACTGAAGTGAGAGGTCGCCCTATAAGAAAGTGCCCTGGGGTTAAAGGAGAGGGATCGGTAGGATCGGATGAAAGAGGAGTAAGTGGACGAGAATTTAAAATCGCTTCTATTTGCGTGAATAATGTTGCGAGCTCCTCGAATGTTAAGGAAGCATTACCCGCTACACGCTTAAAGTGGTGCTTTGCGGATTTAACGCCCGCCTCCCATATACCTCCAAAGTGAGGTGAATATGCGGGGCTAAACACGAATTTTATGCCTTCATTATTGGCGTAATTAATAGCCGACTCACGACTGGACCTGAGTATTCTGCTTATCTCACTGTTCGCGCCCCTGAAATTGGTACCATTATCGCAATATATAACATTAGGTTTACCTCGCCTAGAGACGAACCTTCGCAAAGACAAAATGAAAGCATCAGTGCTCATATCGCTGACTAACTCTAAATGAATTGCTTTGGTTGAGAGGCATACAAACAAACATAGGTAGCATTTAGAAATACGATTGCCTTTACCCTTTCGGCTAGAGATCATAAACGGACCAGCAAAATCAACACCACACGAGTAGAAAGGAAACATGGAATAGCTTCTTTCGGCAGGTAAGTTTCCCATTAGAGGTTGGATTGTCTTCCCACGTAAGCGAATACAAACTACACACTGCTTTGTCGTGTTACGTGCTAACTGTCTGCCACCTATAGGCCAAAATCGTTCTCTTATTGAAGCTAAAAGATGTTGAGGACCAGCGTGAAATAGGCGTTCATGTTCATACCTTAATATTAATTTAGTTAAATGATGTTTTGCATCTAAAATAATGGGGTGCTTTTTATCATAGTCGAAATCAGAGTTTTGAATTCGACCCCCAACTCTTAATATGCCATCTGAATCAATAAACGGATTAAGCGGCAATAGTTTAGACTTACGACTAAGAGTTTTATTATTTTTAATCAATTTAATTTCCTCTAGATAGCTTTCTAACTGACTAAACTTAACTAACATTAACAAAGAATTATCTAATTCTTTAATATCTAAAGGTCCATTAATTTTAGTATTTTTATTTTTGCAGTAATTTAGGAAACGTTGTACATATACATATATTCTCTTTAATCTATTTAAATTAGAGTGTTTCTCAAATTGAATTATTTGTTTTTTAACAACAATATGACATTCAATGGTGTGCGAGTGTTTAACTTCAGGTAAGATGTTAGGGATTTGTGTGTGTGTTTGTGTTGGCCAACAAGATGGGTCATTAGCGAGGAACGAAGGCCCTTCCCACCAGAGGAGACAGGACTGCAAGTGCTTAGGAGTCACACCTCTAGACGCGATATCGGCAGGATTTTGATCTGTAGGAACATGACAAAAGGTGAATCCAATTGCAAGTTGATTGATTTCATTCACTCGGTTACACACAAATATCTTAAGATCCCTGGGCGGGGTGTTCACCCACCCTAGCACAACCTTTGAATCAGTCCATATAAATTTACGATTAATATTACAATTTAATGACTCTAATACCTTTGAGCATAAACGTGCACCTAACAAAAGGCCACATAATTCCAATCTGGGTATAGTAGTTGGGTTCATTGGTGCAACCCGTGCCTTAGCACACAACAACCTGACTGTAACTTTCTGATTATGATTTACAGAACGCAGGTAAATACAGGCTGCATAGGCTTGTTGAGAGGCATCCACAAAACAATGTAATTCTATATTACTGGGTATATCACACAGAACTCGCCTTGTAATACGAATGTTAGTGAAATTTGAAAATTCCTTTAAGAGGTTAGCCCAGTTTTTACAAAACTCAGCTGGTACTGGATCATCCCAGTCTAGCTTAGAGGACCATAGTTGTTGAAGTAAAATTTTAGCTACTATAGTACAGGGGCACAATAATCCTAATGGATCAAAAACCTTGGAAGTAGTAGAGATTATTGACCTTTTAGTAATATTAGTAGAAGGCTTTAGGTCTGTAGAGAATTGCAACGTATCAGCCTTAGGACACCAATTGAGACCTAATACACTGGATTCTTTATTAAAATCTATAGGTTTTGAAGAATCACATTCATCATCAAATAATTTAGGGCAATTTGTACGAAATTTCCTTAGGGGTAGACATGCCGAATTAAGTGAGTTTACAACTTCATGATATATGTGTTTTAGTCCTTCTATAGTTTCTGACCCTGTATTTAAGTCATCTGCATAAAAATCGTTTCGGATTACAGAAGCAATAGACTCATCCTCACACTCATTTGCCAGTTGTAAGAGACATCGAGTACTAAGAAATGGTGCAGAGGCAGTGCCATAAGTAACTGTATTGAGTTGTAAAATATCTATCGATTGGGATTTATCATCACGCCATAAAATTAGCTGCAGATGGCGCTGCTGATGCCCAACTTCAATTTGCCGGTACATTTTCTCGATGTCGGCTGTGAGAATGAATTTATGCCTGCGAAATCGCAATAAAATAGAGATTAAATCACTCTGCACTACTGGACCAATCATTTGTATTTGATTTAGTGATTTGCCAGAGCTAGTTTTAGAAGAGGCATTGAACACTACGCGGAGCTTTGTAGTTTCGCTCTTTTCACGGATTACTGCGTGATGAGGCATGTAGTATCCAAATTCTGGTCTAGTAATTTTTGTTAAATGCCCTAAGTTAGCATATTCATCTATAAATGCCTTATAGTTGGCCTTCAAATCAGGATATTTTATAAATTTTCTTTCTAAACTTTCAAAACATTTTTTAGCTACATAATAAGAATCCCCAAGAGCCTTTTCAGGCGACTCTTTCATGGGAATTAGCACAGAAAATCTACCATTTGTTAAGCGAGATACGTTTTGCACAAAATGATCCTCACAGAGTTGCTCTTCTATGGAATATGTTTTTGTGGCAGGTAAGTCATCAATTTTCCAAAATTTTTCTAATGAGTCTTTTATCTCCTGAGTAAAGTTACAATAAACCTTTGAAGCGGACTGACTACCTTGTATGGGGCCACTTATGAGCCATCCGAGCATAGACTCTTGTAAAACCGGTTTATTACTACCTAACTTAATTAAATTAGAGCCAACTATGTCCCAATACACATCTGCTCCTAAGAGGATGTCAACCTCAGCAGGGGAAAAATAGTTAGGATCAGCTAGAGTAATATTTCCAGGTAATTTTATATGCTCAGTATTAATAATCGAATTTGGTAAGATTCCTGTTATTCGAGGTACGACTAGACACTTAACATTAAATTCGAATGGCCTACATCTAGATTTAATTTTTATATAACAACTTTCAGTAATATTACATGTAGCATTATTAATCCCACAAATATTAACTGACCCACCGGGGTTGATAACTAGCCCTATCTTCCTTCTTAATTTGTCTGTAACAAATGATGATTGACTGCCTGTGTCCAGCAGCGCACGGGCTGTATGTATTTTATTGTTTATTACAATTTGGACTAGCGCTGTACATAACAGAACCTGTTCATTGGATGCCACTGACAGTGACACAGGTAAAGAGGAAGATGTAGAAGGTTGTTCAGTTTCAGTAGAAGATATAGGGTTACTTTTTGTTGAAATATGTATTAATGTGTTGTGTTTCCTTTTGCATTGGCGACATACAGCTCTGAGCTGACATTGAAAAGCATTATGACCACTATGCAAGCAATTTTTACACAATTTTAAGTTATTAACTTCATGTAGACGCTCGTCAACATTCATATTTTTAAATTTTGAACATTGATGCAAATGATGATTTTCATTACATAAAACACAACAATTTTTGTTTTCTTTTTTGTCAATGGACACAGTAAGACTTTTAGATTGGGTGGTTACCCTAGATTTATAATCCACCTGCTTGTCTGAACGACTATTATTAAAATAGGCAGTCTCAAGTATATCAGCTCGGCTGCGCAGGAAGGAATAAAATTCACTAAGTGAAGGTAAATCTGCAAGATTGCACTTGTATTCTTCCCACTTTCTACTCGTGTGAATATCTAGTTTTGCTGAGACCATAAAAATAATAAGAACATCCCACATGTTAGTAGGCTGGCCTAGAGTGTCAAGAGCCCTCAAATGTTTTGACACATGGTCAACGATAAACCGCAATGATTTATAGGATTCCCTTTGAATTGACTCTATGTTTAATAATGCCTTTAAGTGATTATTTATTAATAGGTTTTTATTATCAAATCTCTGACATAATAGGTCCCATGCCACTTTATAATTTTTTGAACTAAATTCTATTGATTTAATAACAACAGCTGCACTTCCTTCAAGCGCAGACCGTAGATAGTGGAATTTATTTATTGGGGCAATACCCTCATTGCACTCAATCACTGACTGAAATGTATCTTTGAATTCTAACCAGTTTAGGTAATTCCCATCAAATGTAGGAAGTTTGATTGTAGGTAATTTTATGGCATTAAATGAACGGCAGCTACTATTAGATACATGGTCACTATTTTCTTTATCACAATTCTCAGCCTTTTTCTGGGGAGAATTATCTAAAGTATCTTGGCTCCTGGCTATTAAACTAATAAACTGATTTTCTAAACTATCTCTCTCTTTAATTTGCTCTGTACTATCAGAATGCAATAAATCTAGTTTGTTTTGGATAGCCTCAAATTCTTCCATAAGCAACTGAATTTTATTTAATTTTAATTCTAATTCTTTATATTGTATAGTAGAAATTTCTTTTAAACCAATTAAATTATTTAAATAATCTGAAAATCTAGTAACCCGACCCTTAATAACACCGCGCTGTTTTACTAAGTTACTTATTTCTACCTTGAGCTCTGCTTCATTCATTTTGATAGATTAATACCATTAACACAGGCGAACAAACAGTGAAACAATTAAATGTGCACTCAAACCCGTTTTGAAGAGCAGAGAAGCTCAGGTCCAGTCGCTCGCGCTGGTGCTAGCACGACGCGGTGCTCAGCAGTGCTGGCAGCTCGCGCCGAGCAGACAGCTTAGGCCAGCAGCGCGCACGTGGCGGCGCACGCGACCGAACCAGGCGGGCGCCGGGCGGCGGCGATACCGAGTCCGATACGCTCCTCTTCACGGAGCGCTGGAATAGTCGGCGTATGGTATTGAAATAACAATAGCTAACGGTCTCTTGTGGTAGTTACAGATATGGGATAGGTTATAGAATATAGGCACCCTAAGTGCTGAATTAATGAAACATAGAAGTATATAACGAGGTTAGGCAGGCTAGCCGGGTAGGTGCAATACATGCGTAAAGCGTGGGCACGTGCTCATATGATCTTGCTTGATAAGATCATTAAATGTAACGCTGAGACGCACGTGCTTGTATTTTGTAAGTACCTAAACCCCATTGGAAGCTAGCTTAGGAAATAAACCCAACACTCGAGTAGCAAGTCAGCCATTACACACAATGCGAGAACACAGGATCGAGAGAATTGGTTAGGTATGAAAAGGTTAGGAACAGGGCTTACTTTCCTTGGGCTAGGTCTCCGGTTCACGATGTCCCCATGAGCTCCCGAAGCAGCAACAGCCAATCCTTTTCTTCACTCGACCGGTGGCTCGCTGATTAGGTATTGGAATAGCGGCTGCCACGTGTGACGCCCGCAAACTCGACGCGTATTTCGTGATTGTTATAAGATAGGAAGATTGCAGTCCTGTCACGGTCGCCACTTTTGTTTATAATTAAACAAACTGCTTTCTTCTCTATGAGTGTATTTGTACTGTTAATATATTTATAATGAAATACAATTATGTGACGTACGCGCGATCGAAGCTTGTGGCGGGCGAATGCGGAGTGTCGGTCGACTCGCGGCGTCCGCTTCCGCTGCGCACGCGTTGCCGCCCCTCGTCCCCCTCGATCCCCTCGGTCGCGCTAGTGCGGGGCGCGTACAGCAAAGAAAATGGATTAGTGAAAGTCGTCATTCATGACACGGCTGACTTTAATAAGCGGACGATATTAAGTTCTACTTTTTCGTCGCTAATATCTTTTCAATGGCGAGACCAGTTCTGAATACAGTTTTGTCATCATTATATCTTTATTGCCGCAGAAAATAGAAGAAATTTCTTTTAAAATAAGATTACAATAATGTCTAACACAATATAGGTAAGTACAAAAGTAAAGAAAAATATTTACAAGTTAGAGGTTGAAGATCTGACAAAGTGTCGTCTTCAATGTCGAAAAAATAAACATTTAATTAATCAATTTATTTATACTGAAGCACATTGAATGAAACGTTTCCAATAGTCCTTATTCCGAACCAAGAAACACTTTTATAATGATATTGCCATTGGAAAGTACTGAAAGCTTCTCTTTAATTAAATCTTTCTTCTTTTCATTTTTAATTTCCGTCAGACTGAGTTCGTATTTTATTAGTATTTTAATTTTGAGTTTTGAGAAATCAACTAGATCCGGACGGGAAGCATTTGTTTACTACTGTTATAAATTGCTCCAACTTTTTGTTTATTCAATCTTTTCAAGATCCAATTTTATAAATTGACTTTTCTTCATGGATAGAATTTTCTTTTTTGAGGAAAACGACAAATTGATTGTTTATTCAATTTGCTGAAAAATATAAATATTTACGAATAATGTCAACATTGGTTGTTAAATAAATGTTATAAAATGTAATGTCATTTTAAGAGCTGCTGAAGTTATCTTCGTGGCTCGTAGAAAATGTTCGTGCGGTATCGATATCGTTTCAATGTGCGCTCAGCTCCGGAACGCCAACCCAATTATTGGGCCACTTACTCGGTGCATTCCACAACTCGATAAATTCTCGAGTGGGGCTCGCTCGCCACGGCATGCATGCGGAGAGCTGAGCGAGCGTGAACACTTCAACTCGATGTTGATTGATTTTGTATTTTATATAAACCTAGCTATTTACTATACTAAGGCATTACTTGCATATCCATATAATACATAATAATTAAGCTTTGTGTGATTTATTTCTTTACCTTGTAGAACATTTTGGAAGCTAACTTAACATTTCATATTTATATTTATTTGTCTCCTCATCATTTCATGACGGTTTTTTGAATCAGATATTGGCTAATATCACCTATACATTGCGGATATTTAATTAACCTTCTTCTGTTTGTCAAAGCTAAGCTAACAAACTGTGCTTGTGATATATTATAGTGTATTGGTATGTACTTCAAAATACAGTTGCTCTCTGTAAACACGGTATATCATGGAGTGGTTATTTTTTCTATATTGCTTACCTTCAATGGCCCATATTATATTCCTTTTTTTGTCACCGTAGAAAAAGGACCCCTGTTAGAACGCACGTCGTTCTTTCATTCCCAACTTACTAAAATTCAAGACGTAAGTCTATTATCCTTTTACCACAGCCAAAAAGCCTTTCCGATCCCTTATAACCATATAACATCTCTCCAGTCAATACCTTTATGTTTGCGTAACGTAGACTCAAATCACATGGATTGTTTAAGGTGTGCCAACCCACTCCGTCATTGTCAACATTATGTGAGCGATGTAGATTGATTTTACGGTCAGGTCAACTGTGAGTGGCAGATCTATTCTGAGAAATATACCTTGTTGTATAGAGTAATTGAATAGGCAAGAATTATTAACAATAAATTACATTATTTTATTAACCCTCGTTACTGGTTGCTAAGAGCCAGTCCTTTTTTTTCGTCGTGATTTTGTGGAAGTACTTAAGTAATAGAAATTTAGTTGCAATATTATGTATTATTAAAATTTGTAATAAGTGGAGGGAGGCAACAACACAAGCAAACAAACCAGACTGAGAAAGGCCCTCCACCTACGTTGTATCTAGGTACCGTCACCAATTTTATAAACTTATTATCTTTCTGCTGTTCCAAGTGATTACCTCTGTTAAATTTGTCTTTTATTACATTTATTATTACTGCCATGCTTCCTTTTGGTCATAGCATCATGATATGCATGGTTATAATAATAATATATAGCCTATAAAATTATATAAGAATTGGGCTAACAAATGCAAAAACGTCAACATCTATATCATTTTAGAGATAAGCTCATTCTCATAAAAAACAAAACAAACATCATCTTTGTTATAATTATTAGCTATAGATATGTCTGCAGAATAGGCAGAGCGTGTAGCAGGCGCATAGGATTAATTCAGTAACAAGGTCGTAGGTAATCCTCTAGAGAACTAACGCAAAGTGATTTGTGCTCAACACGCTACGAGATCACCAGAGTAGGCTGACACTCCGACAGGTAATCGTTGCAATTTACATAACGCCCTCTCAGCCACAGGAGTGCTCTCGTGTCACCAACATTCCATCTACCAATTTACTTTATGTTGTTTTTGAGATAACAGTTAATACATGTCATGACCCGCGTCCATAGGAAAATTTTCAGACGGTATCATATGATGTCACATAATACTATTTTCTTTTAGCAAAGTTCCTAAGTGACCCTGACTGCAAAACCAGAGGTCAATCAATTCTAAATCAAGCCTTAAAACTTCACACTGCACTTACTATATACTTATCTACAATTATCACACTCCAGTTAACAATTTTGTTTTCAAAAATTCTCGCCTTGTTTTTATAAAGTACGTTACAATTTTGTTCCCAAAAATACTTTCAACAAAAATATATTTTGTGCACTTTCAGCGTATATTCTCCGTCTCTGAGCTTGAGCCAACAAACAGTCCTGCGGGACATCTATAAGCGCACTACACGCTGCAAGCCAATTCTTCAAACAAAAAAAGAAAATGGCTGAGCGCAACACCGTGCTCGAGCCGTTTAGAGTAAGTCCTTCTTATAGTCCTGATTTAGTTTGGATGGTACCAGAATTTGAAATGTCGATGTTATTTATGTAATTTCAATTCGTGGTTTAGGTACTTAGGGAACAATACAAGCGACAAACCTAACTGAGAAGGAGTATACCCAAATAACTACATATAGTGGTATTTCTGTGCGTGACTAGACAGTGTATCCTGTGTACAGGATACATGATGTGTGTTTGTAATATCACATTGTAAAATGCAAATAAATTATAGTAATAGTTAAAAATAAAAAGCACTTACAAAGCTCAAAGTCGTCCCTATAATACAAAATGGCGAGTGTCGTGTAACTGCTAAGGTAAAATTTCAGTCACGAAATCCTCTGTGAGAAAAAAAAACGATTCATAAAAAAATATATTACATAGTGCGTAAGTATTCTGTCATAGTAAACTACAGGATTTCAGTGGCCACAGAGGAGCAGGAAATGTCAATAAACACTTAATCTCCATTAAGAGAATCGAGTTGGACGCCGATGGTAGAACGAGCGATAACTCTGAATAATGGATGAGAAGGGCCTGAGACGCGTGTGACCTCTGTGTACTATATTTTGGTAGTCAAGTGAGTGTTCAAAGTGAACTACGGATTCCCGCAACACTTCGTCCTCTCTAAATGTGAACCTTTTTGTATTTACGCGCTACAGAAACGTGCAAATCACCTGTCCGATAAAAATATACAGGACAAAGAATCTGAAAATATCTCCTTTTAAAAATACAATAAATCCTTTTCGTTGTAAATGTTATTTCTACTAAGGAAACGTCACAAGGCTTATCTTTATTTTTCTGCCGAAGCTTTCTTAACACAGAAAGTGGGTTTATATGTACAATGTGTCGGTTAAACTATAATAAAAGTCAACTTTTATAGTATTGTTAAAATACTTTTTTATACCGAGTCTCTTTGTGCTTTTGTAAGAATAGGAATAATATTAAGGAATAAGTCAAATATGTGGAAAGTTAATTTCATGATTTTTACTAACATGACGGCGAAATCTTGTAATTTATTAGGATTTCTGTACCGTATTTAATATGTTCAATTTCATATCCTTTACTTTATCTAGTTACTGTCGTATGTAATAAAAAATGGTCACGGTATAAACGTTTGTTAAAAACTAATCCCAGGCTGAGTTTGTTCCACCGAAGTTTCCCTTACCTACCTAAATATTCAAGAAATATTCTAATAGATATCTACTAATTTAACAGTGATAGTTAAAAACTGATAATAAAACGACATAATACAGTGAAAAGTATATCTATATTTATTATAAGACTAAAAAAGATAGCATGCCCTTGAGACCAGTTAGTTCTTGGCAGTTAGACATTAGTGGTGCGCGTTTCCCGAGATCGTTTTCTTTGATTGAAGTATCTTTATTGTATTATAGTTCTACTACGTGTACTTCGTTTTTACTCCGTTTATTTCTTATCTTTTTATAGCTTAGTCTTATAAATTTATTGAAGAACACTCCCACGAGTGTTTTCATCTGAGAGTTCTTATTAATACACCTTTATCACCTCTTTATTTAGTTGAAACAATTCGCGCCTACATACAATTTTTATTATTGTTGTTTTTGTTCGAATTAAGAATAAATCATGCTTGCATGCTTGTACTTAAGGATGCTTTCAAATCATTGGTGAAGGAAGACATGTATGTTGTATATTGTATCTGGCAGTTGCTAACATACAGTAAATATGCGTTCAGCAATTAGCCAATAACTTAAACCAATAAAATGGTGTACTCTGTGTTTATAAATTGCATATTTGTAAAGTCCTAAACGTTAGCTTGTTTCCGAGAGCGAGAGTTGCTTGGTAATCGTTTCAAAAGCATGAATCCCTTTTCCCGAAATCTCAGCTTGCTGATTGTGTTTACCTTTACAGAGTTTCCATATACTTACCCCTAAATTAAGTCATATAAATTCACAGAATATTAGCATGACGAGGAAAACAGTTTGAAACCTTTGTGCGTCTACCTCTGAGTTTTGTACGTAAGCTCTCATTGTATACATGTTTATAATTTACTATTCTCGCTGCAATGAAGAAATTTATAATTTACTATTCTCGCTTTAAGTGAACAATCAAAGTTTTTTCTAAAATGTAGATTGTAAATTGACATTTCTGCCTGACTCGTAAAATGAGTAATTGTTTAGGTAGATAAGTAGAATATTTCTTGTACATCAAATAAATTATACATAAGACACTATAAGATTACTAGTTGTACAAGTACAATAAGTGTTCCTCCCGCTAAAAGAGATTTCTTCCAGACAACCTTAAGATAGACTTGCCTCCTTAAGATAACTGGAAGCAGTAGGTTATTGTGTGTACAATATCATTTACGCTTTGCTTTACATATTAAGCCATTATGTTAATAAACGTTATCAAAGTCACAGTTAGTAAAATGTATGTCCTTCTACCCGAATTTTCAGTTACGGTGGCTAATCTTGACGGAGAAAATTAAGTGCTTAAGTGCGTGCGCGAACACAGGGGCACTCTTTATTCCTCATAGTCCAATGAGATAAAAAAAATACAAGATCAAAGATAGAGCCCTCTAGACAAGTGGCATAAACCGTAGTCGAATCGAAAAGAATAGAAAGCAAATCCCATACATTATAGGATTTGACGTAAATTTACGATATAATTTCGTAACTTACGCCAAATCCTATTTTGGCATTTGCTTTTTATGTTATTCGTTTCGACTACCGTTTATGCCATTTGTCTAGAAGGGCAGGCATAGGTCCAGCGACGTTACGTGCTTACCTAAGAACAGAGATGTAAACACCGCCAACATCCAAACTTCAGCCATCTAAATTGTTTAAATTATCGTCAGAAAAAATCAACAATATATTTTGGCCCGACCTGAGAAACAAACCTGGGACCTAGTGATCACTACCGTACTCAATGGCCACTACACCGATGAGACAGTATACTAGAATTACTATGTTATTTACATAGGGATTTTGTCACTCCAAGGATTACACAGACTAATGAAATTTCAAGAAACACTGCGATGGTATGTAGACAAAGGGTTTTAGTTCTATTAAGACTCGTATTAAATTCACGTTCACGTTTTGGAATATAGATCAAGGTTACCTTCAATGTATATTTAGTTTTGAGACAGAATATCTCGGTTGTCCTTTATTATGCGAACGTTCATCAACACATATAATAATAATAATAATAATAATTGTCTGCCCCGAGTGGACTGACAAGAGCGCCCGCAGGACTCTCAGCTCTGGCTTGCCTTAATTGGCTGATCAGAGAGGGGTCGCCGGGGCTATATGCTCGGGGGTAGAAGTGTCATTTTCAAGGGCATAACTACGGGGAAACCCGCTCTCGGGTCTCAGACCCCCGATGGTGAAACCGGCGCCGCACCGCTCGATACCCCTAGCCGCGCACTATGGTGTTGCCCTTATGCCTGTGGACTGTTGCCCATGTGGGTTGATTCAAGGGGCCCATCTAGTGTATAGGCGAGTCACCGTCTGCCTATTTTTCATTTAGAGAGTATATCCCAACTTTTAAATGATGGCAGGCGACGTTTTATCCCATAATCATTGTAAACCAGTCCATCGAACACCCAATCCCATAGCCCAAAATGATTCGATTTTACATGTTGCAATAGCTCTACACTTACCATAGGCATGTCATGGCTGTACTGCAATAGTGCAGCTGTGTCATGACTATGGTAAGCGTCTCATCCCATTTTAAATTAAAATTCTCTAAGGGCCTCTGCGTGTTGGACCTATGTCCCCGCGTAAGCCTTCTAAAGGCCCGGGTATTCTCCTTGAATGATGGGAAAATACCCGTGATAAAGAGAGACATAATAATAATATTTTCGGGACTACTCACACAACGCTATCTGATCCCAAACTAGGCAGAGCCTGTACTATGGTAACCAGACAACTGACAAACATACTTATATATTTCTAAATACATACATATATAGATGAATTACACCCAGACACACAACAAATATTCGTGCTCATCACACAAAGATTTGTCCTGGGTGGGAATCGAACCCACGACCTCCGGCGTAGCAGTCAGTGTCACTAACCACTAGACCAACAGGCCAGTCAAGTAGTATGTTTTACTTTACAATTTATGAATATAATTTCAACTCTGTGTAAAGCCACAGTAACAAATTAACAATTAATTAACGTATAAGACTGAGTATTTAATTTTCAATATTTGAAGAGGTATTATGTCGTGACTGTAATATAGTAATCGATATCCTTCTAAATCAGTGTCAGATTATCGTTTATAATGGCTTACTGTACTTCGTTCGTTCGTTTATATAGTTTCTATATCTATCAGTGTTAGTTTGATCTGATTTATTTTCGATTATTCAATAAATATATTACCGTCATACACGTGAGTGCTTACGCTTCATGTGTATTCAATATCGATATGTCCCTTTTAATCAAAAGTCCTAACCCCTATCCTTTAAAAGTAATCACACATTTCCAATTTCATCTTGCACAAACCCCCCTATGTCCTTGTATATTTTTATTAAACTCGGGCTCCTTCTGCTCCGTTAAGTTGCTTATAGGTTTTCAAAATAAACCAGATCAAATACGATTAGGGGAAGGATGAGCCGAATTCGGGATGAAAAACTTATATTGTGAGAGATGACGAAGGAAAATACAGCGAGAGTGAATTGTGCCAAACCTAAGAATTTTATCGAAGTTGATATAAGTAATACTGATAAGCGGTCTCGAAGAGAAAATTGAGTTGGAGTTGGGCCCTTCAAGAGCAAGCAAGTTGAGTGAGGTGGCGGCAGAGCGCTTCGTAAATATTGACTGCGGTTGAGTGTCTCGAAACTTGCGAATTTTCCCCAGTCTTATATCGACCTAGAACTTCCATATTAATGCCTTTGGGAAAAGTACAAACTTTTAATAGACTAGCCTTTCGCTTCGTGGAATCGCTCATAAACTAAGTTTTTCTTTCGGAACTCTACTTGAAAGCTCTGGGGACACAGAGTGTGATTACAATATTAATAATTTAGTATACAAAGAGAAACACATACACATAACAGAGGCCGTGACGCCACAAAAAAGGATATTGGAAAGAATAAAAATTATTTAATTTTATTTAATTTTATTATGAAATCTTAATACATAATTTGGATGCTACATATACAAAAAAATAATACAAAGACTACATGACTACATGACAGTTGTTGTGACATGACAGTTTCAAATATGGTGTTGCTTTTTTTTACGTCATATAGTATCTTTGTCGTCGATTCACTTGTGCATATTCATTATTATTCTAAATATGGTACCTTATACCTCATAAAAAATAAATTCCACTAAACTAACCCTTACTTCTAACATGATATGGTTTGTGAACTTCGTTATGCATATTTCATTTTACGTGCTAACCTACTATGTAAGTAAATTGTTTTGTAACATATCATGTGTATAATCCTAATTAGCTAAAGTTACGTAGTAGAATAACTTATTAATTTTGAATATACCGAAATTTGGCCAACCTGAAATCTATGTTGAATATGTAATAGTAAATGTTAAAAATAAGTTCATTACGACGAATTGCTATGTCATTGAAACATGAATTGACTATGTTACGTTCTACAAAATTTTGTCTAATCTAAACATAATTGGGATCCACCTAGGTAATTATAAAGCCATTTTTTATTTCACTCTTTTCCTCTATCTTCTTTCTTTTACAATCGGGTTAGATACATCTTTCCATTTATCCCTGTTTATAATTACCTTGATTGACCCTAATTTTAACATTATCAAATAAAGCACTATCCATACACATACATTAAAGAGATTTGTGAGTAAACATGTTGTAAAATATTTATGAAACTACTTGACACTATAATGTTATATTGTTGTAAAGTGGGTAATAAAGGAAATCCGTACCCGTAAAGACATTCTGAATGTTCATGATTGCGTTCATGATTAACATCCTATTGAATATTATAATCCTAAACGTTAACTTTTAAATAAATGAACTACGTGCACCGTGCCATCACAATTTATAATGTGACTGTGACCTACTAACTCTAGTTACGTTAGATGTTACATGTTTTTCAGTCATTGCCAGTTATTTGTGGCAATTGATAAATTAGAATTCGAATGTTTAACCTAATATGCGGAACGGGTTAAATTTATTTCGATTCGGTGGTTGCTGTGGTCTTCGAGATCTGTTAGGCCTGCGGACAGGTTCATTGGCCCCAGAAAGTAATGGTGAATTGAAGTCATCTAAAGTATCTGTTGAATTGAAATGTGTGTCATATTCTTCGTGAGATTTTTCATTGAATTTGTTATCATTTCCCTCATGTGTCATATCAGGATTAGTAGTAGTTGTTATTTGTTTGACAACATTTTCCGGGATTGTTATATTTTTATTATTAAGTGTCGTGGTAAGTATAGACGTCTCAGTTGTAATCGTAGTAATTGGAGATTTTGTAGAAGTAGATTCTTCATTGCCTGAAGCCGGGGTACCATTTTCCACATTGGAAGGCTCTGTATCCTTTGAAATGTTAGCAATGTCTTCCGTCACTACAGAATTGACTGTGGTTTTAACACTCTCGGTAGTAGTTATGTCATCCATTGGCTTTTTAGTTAACATGACTTGTTGAATTGATGCACCATTTTCTACCGTTTGCATTTTTGTTGTGATTTCAATTGTTATAGGAGCCGCAGTGCTATGTTCCTCTGAGATGATAGTTATATTTATAACTTCATGATTTGATGTAGCGTTTTGGATTTTCTCTTCATAATCTTTACTGGGACTTTCTTGTTTTGTTTCTTCAGTTGCTTCAATATCATAGAATTTTATTTCAGTGTCATTAGATAGTGTACTATTTTTTACTATTTCCAATCTTGATACGTCACCACTGTAATTATAAAAAAGCTTTTCATCGTGAACTTCTGGACTATCTTTTAACAAAACAGTAAGATCCAAAGAATCATCCTCGTCATCGTCTAACCTGCCTACTAATGGTAAAGAAGTAGTTTCCGTTTGCTTCGTTATACTTTCTGTTTGAACTAAAATTGGATTAGTGGTTTTTTCAAATATTATTTGTTTAATTTCAAACGGTTTCTGAATCTTACTTTTAGGGTCATAAACCTTTTCATTATATTTCTTTGGCATACTTAGTTTGATTTTATCTTTCTTATTATTGTCCTTAGATTTTGTTTGCATGAAGAGCATTTTATCCATGGTTACAGGTTTTGGTTCTTCTGTAGTTGATTTAATAAGGCTACTATAATAAATATGTTCATTATGGCCATATTGAGTGTTTTGTTTTGACAAATGTTGTTCGGCCAATTGCTGTGCATGCTTTTCTTGCAAAGACAAAACAGTCATGTCATCACTGATTTTAGCTTTGGCCATTACTAGTGGTGGAACAAAGTGATCTGTTGGTTGCGTAAATATATTTTCGAGGTTACCTAGTCGAGCAATTTCTTCATGTAGCATTTTATGTTGCATGTGTTTTTCGTCTTCAATCTTGTCTAGCTGTTCGTTTGATAGGTAATTATCTCCGTTAGCAATTTTTGGGATAAAATTGCTTTGCAAATTGTTACCATGAGCCAAAGTCAAATCAAGATTTTTGTCTAAATTATAATTTATTCTATTGAATTTATTAGTATTGATAATGGGTTTCGTTGCTATCTTATATTCCGTAGCATGGTTAAGATTATGAGTTGTAGATAATGGCAATATAGTGCTAGACTGGTTAATATCATCTTCATGTTCTGTAGTAGCGTTATCTTCAGTAGTAATTTCAGTTGTTGTATCTTGATCAGTAAATACCGAATCAGTTGTTACGGGCCATGTGCTGCCCGATGATACGATACTTGCTGTGGTAGTCACTTCTTCTTCATCAGAGCACGATAAATCTCTTAGTAAATCTTCGCGTTTCTGTGAAAATTAATATATATGCTACAATATTTTCTATTTGTTAGTAGAAATATTTTTCTGTTACTGTATAATAAAATCCTTACCACATTGCCGGTACATTGAACTCGTTTGACGCCAGCCAGACCACAATCGGCTGTCAGTTGTACGGCTGCGCTTTCAGGTAAATAAAGGATAGTCAAAGCAGGTAAAGCTCGCACCATACAGCCTTCATTCCCTAACGCCCATTGAGGCACTGTGAACAAGAAATTTTATTTGAACTTGTGAAATATATTTAGTTACTGTAGCTAAGCTACAAGTATGTTCAATGTTATAATACCGCAACACGATCCTAAGCTATCGTAAAATAACTTTGTACAACTAAACTAGCGTGTTTAGCCTCGAGCCTTTATTTATCTTGAGATTTCAGCTTACCTACGCAACCCTCCAAACTATTGGCAATTTATCGGTAAAGGTTTCTTAGTATTATGAATATTTACATAATGTATACAAAACTGGTACGGCTATAATGTGTTTGATATCAAAGTAATGTGGGTTTATAGATATAATACTTAAGGTCGGATTACAAGACTTATATCATTATTGACAACTCAAACTACTTGTAACCTTATTGAGAAGGTATTGCGATTGAGGAATTATGTGATTCGTTGAGTCACAATGTAAAGGATTATATACTTATTGGCTCAAACTTATTTACATTTTCTAAGGTAATGGATTGGTTATGAGCCAAAAAGCATTTAGTGTGCAAATTATTTAATACTATGTAGATATCATGTTACTAGCTGCAATTGTGAGAGCCGAAATAATTATGTTTTGTTTTCTTTTTGGCTCTGTTCTACTGTGTGTGTGTGTTTTATTGCATAGAATCAGGATCACAAAATATTGATTGTTATTTCCAATATAATTGATCCTTTTAAAGGCCACTAGAAAATCATCAAAGAGTAAGCATAGGCATCTACATGTACTATCAGTATATAGTATCTTGGTTGACATAATATACTAACTTATTAAGTTAGGAACATCGCCTCCTAATATTGAAGAAATCTAATCATTATTTACGCTCGTACACATACCTGGTAGTTCACAAATGAAAGAAGCAACGGTAGGTCCACCACAAGCGCGTGCTTCCCAGCGATAGTCAGCTGCTGGATCGGCGGCGGCACAGAGAGGTGCAGCACGGGTGTCAGGAGCTGAACTCCAGTATCCCTCGCCACTTAGTCCGCGGTAATCACTGGGTCAATATAAAAATAAATAGTTGAAGAAAACGTTTCTTCTTTACCATAAAATATTTCATATAGTGTATAACTAACATTATTGTTCATTAACACAGCAAAGAAATGGCCTTTGTCAGCGAACTGATGGAATGGGTCTGGTAAAATTGGACAATATTTTTCATTCATTTATTTTTCTAAATTAATAAACGATAGATGTAATCAGCTAGTAGACAGACACACGTTGTATTGGGGGGTGGATTTAGATAATCCACCCACCCAATCCTTATCTTTTATCTCACTATGTATGTCTTTCACCATCCTATAATGTGAATTGTACAAAGTAAAATTCGGGATTAGACTCTTACTTCATGTAAGTATTACAAGTTACCCATAATGTTATTCTTATAAAGCAAAAATAAATACACCAAGTAGAAAATAATCAAATACAACATTCATCGCGAATAATTTCAGTTACAACATATCTGAAATGAAATATTAAGAAACTCTTATATAAAACTATATACTACATAATACGAGTATGTATACCTTCGTATACCTTTGTCACACACAGACAATCTGGCCATGGAAAATAGGGCCGTTATGCAATGTAACTAAGATAATAATCTGCATGCAGATATAATATTGTACTCACGTCCAGGTAAAATCTCCGTCAGGATTACTTCGGATGAGACCGACCCATACCGCGCTCGAAATATCAAGCTCTTTGAGGTAGGCTCGCACCGCATCGTATTGTGCCGTTGTATCCACTGCAACAATAAAAGAGGATAATTGTCACAAATTCTTATCTAAATATCTAGATCAGTCATTCATACGAACTAATTACTTCATAAATTATATTAGAAATAAAATAAACCGCTAAAAATATGTTTATTATTAAAATAAGTAGATGATGATATAGCGAGTAGTTTAGTCTTTTAGTGGCCTATCTAGCCATTTTCCATTGCGCTGGGTGTTGTTGGTGTAATCTGTTTTGTCGCAAACAGATTTCACCAACAACACCCAGCGCAATGGAAAATGGACGCATACAAATAGGTATGTATGTAATCCACAAATTAATGTTTCGAGCCTAGGTGTACTTTGTGTGTGTGAAGTAAGAAAAAAAATTCACGGACAATTCTAAATTTGTGCCCAGTATAAATATGGTAATAGGCCTCTCGAGTTCTGGCCCAGCACACTACCAATTGTGCCATGCGAGCTCCTATTCCAAAGTTCGAAAACTCGAACTCGAGAGGCGCAGATTCGAATCCTTCTCCGGGCTCGTCTTTTTAATATGTATATATTTGAGCTAATTGCATGGCGAAAATGAGGCTTGCCGTCTATTACATTAAGCCTAACATATTTGATTAAGTGAGTGTCATACACCTTTGCCCCTATGCGAATAAAGAGTGAGGCTCTGTAATGTATCATAGTCATGCAAAAATCGTGTTGCTGGAATCAAAACATCACGTGACTGCGGCAAATCAAAGTCGATTCGGTAGCTTCGTCGTTGAAAGGCGTGACTTTGTTTAAAATTGAATTTTGTTCACTGAAAGGTATTTGCAAGGTGCAGTAAACATAATAGAGAAATATATTGGATCGCAATAACCCTATTTATTTACTTACCGAAGTTTTTATAATTCTATCGAAAGGTAGATTTACTTAAATTGATCATTCGACAGTTTGCAGTCCAACACTGGACTGTTAAGAAGAAAAATACAATATTTTTGGTGTAACTCTTTATCCTCTGATAAAAAAAAATATAAAAAACGTTTTTATAATAACTTTTAAACATAATATTTTCATTATCCTAGGATTAGGCATAACACAAAGGTACAAAACACGCCCGTAAAGATATTGCAAGCGTCCATAGGCTACAGTTTGTACCCGCTTACCATAAGGTTAGGCCATACCCTTGTTTCTCAGAAAAGGCATATTAATGTCAAAAAATGCAATTTCTATAACAAGAGTTGTCATCCTTAGACACAATCCTTAGGACAACAATTTTGTGTGATCCATAAATGGTTATCCCGAGTGTACCCCGGTGTACTTTGTGTCCGTTGTAAAGTCCCCGGGCAATGACCGCACTGGGGTATAAGCCCTATGGCTTATACCCCAGTGCGGTCATTGCCTTTACCAAAAAAAATTTTTTGAATTAGAAAATTCAGCAATATTGAGGTTGTACTACTCTTATTTATAGCTGCTTCATCTTTTCTTTGTAAAGGTGTTATCTCACTCGAGTAACTTCTTCCTTCGTAAGTAACCGCTGTGTTGTCCAAAGAAACAAAGCTGCCCTAAGAGACCTACTTAATTACGTGCATTAGGCAAACTTAAGCAACTGAATTAAGTACCTTTCTTTTATACGTACAGAATAAACCGTCAAATGAAGTTTGTTCTGGCACAAAGTAAATATATATAACTGGAGTAAACAAACACGTAGCAGTGTTATTGTTGTACGTTAACCTGCAAATGTAGCAGTCTTAGCGATGTTAAATGTATTAAATTGAATTTACTAAAAACATGAATGCAAAAAGGAGCCAAGTTTTCATGAGCGCAAAAGAAGGGCGTAAAAAAAATTTCCTCTGTAGAATACTGATTCTACAGAGGAAAATTTAACACATACATAAAACATAGTCAGAACTATGTGGGTATCTCTGCGAAAAAAACTGCATGAGTAGTTTTGTGGTTTAAGTGTTTACCTAGCCATTTTCTACTGCACATGTCGTAGATTTGATACCCACATGGAGCAATCAAATTCGTGATCTTCATAATTATGATGGTTCCGAGTTTGGGTATAATTATGTCTTCGTCAATGTTTTATATAGGTACATTTTTTAAAAGTGTGATAATGTTTTACGATGGCATACAGAACCATCGCTTGGAATAAATTGTGGCAAGTCCCACTCAGAGTCAGTTGTCGACAAAACTTGGCCTGGAACTACAGTGCGTTAATATTTTTTATAAAAAGAAAATTTCCTTATAACTAAGCAAGCAGTACATATTTCTGGTAATCGACTCGGAAATATTGCTGCATGAATTACCGCATTCGCTCATGCTGTTCCGTTTAAACGATATCATAAATTTGCGTCCGTCGAGCGGAGAGACGAAGCCGGGAGGCGGACTACGGCTTATTAGACACGCTCTGTATTAGACAAAAGCGAGCTTAATTTCTTTAAGAAACGTTACGTGGCGGTAAAAAATGTTGACACGAAACCATTGGTTTGTGATAGAGTATCATGCTTGGGATAGAAATAACTTTGTTAAAAACATATCAAGAGAAGAAGAGCTCTAAAAACAACTATACCGCTGTGTGTAGTTAGTAGTCTTCTGTTAAGTGGAGGTCTTTACCTTAGTCGGGTTTGCTGGCTTATATGGTGCCTTATATGGTTCCTACTTCTCTGAACCGAGCACTTACGCAGTCCTCAACACTTATTTACCTAATACGCTTATCTAACAAGAGCGAACACAAAAAAAGAATCATTATATTTGTTGTATTAGGTGCTTCCTCAAACCAATTTTCTTCGTTAATGTCCCATTTAGCCATTGTAATAAAACTCTTACGTTAGATTTAGGGCGTCGCACACCTTACAGGTTTGTTTGAAGGAAAATTGTTAGATAATTCTTTCACAATTTCTGCTAATACGACAGGAAAGAAATTTTCTGTAGTCAGCAAATGGGAAAACGTAATTCGTGTCCGAGGAATGCTCACGTAGTGCAGGTGTAATTCGATTATAGTTTTGTGAGGCCCTGTTCTGTGCTACTCTATGTTTGTTTACGTCACGTAGTTTATGAACGGTGCTCAGTTTTCTCATATTCGGTAATCTTATCAAATTCATCTTTGGTAGTAAAGAGGGCAACTTTTATGGTCTAGTATGTAAGGAGCATAAAAGAAAAACACTATCTTTATAGCATTTGAGTGTCAACAGAATATAATATATATGGAGTTTTGTTACTGTGTATTCATCAAATTTGTCAAAAATCCCAAATATTATAGTTATTGCATAGAATTCATATTACAGATACTGTACAAGTAATATATTCACACATTTCCCTACGAGAATATCAAAATGAGACCAAACGGAGAGAATTGTTATTCAAGAAAAAATATATCAAATATTATTTTTCTGTCATATTTTGGTAGTCGTATCTACTTGTTTACCGATTTTGGTGAAGCTTGGAATTGAGATAGCTTTAATCCTGAGTAAATACATAGGCTAGATGCTTTTATATACACCACACGAGCAAAATCGCGAGCGAAAGCTAGTGACTAATAATATGAGTTAGGTTACTGAAATTTGGCTTATAAAACGTACCTATTTGTTATCAAAATATCTACGTGGAAAAATATGATTTGACTCACGTAGACTTTTTATAAACCAGACTATAAGCCTACATACATGAGACTCACGCCTGTTTTCCAGAAAAGTAGGTAGATATAATGCCCGTTAAAGATTTTGAACAATAGTCGGCGTAGTTCGCGCATGTTTTATACTTGGTCCAATTTCAAGGTACATCTTTCGACAGTATTAACCAATGACGCGAATCCTTCAATTCTGTGCTTGGTTCATTATCACGCCCCGCCCCCCGCGGCCCACACATTCCACCAAAGAGACCTAAAAACGCTATCTGAGCAATTTGTCAAGATGTTTGCGGGGCATAGTCTTGTCAGTCTAGGGTAGTCTTATCCTATTGACAGTTGCCTTATCATATACTTGTTTCATCTTACATATATTCTTCTCTTTGCATAAATTTTTACCACATGTTAAAATTTGTCCGTGTGGTGACGGATTAAGAATACAAATGTCACCACCCCGTTCTATCCCGAGGGTGTCGTAAGAGTCTACTAAAGGAGTCAGGCAGACAATATCCACTGCAAGAGAGGGAAAACTCGAAACAAAACCCTATACCAACCAGTCTGGCCAGCGTGGTATAGTAGGCTAATATCCCTCCATATATATGGAGGAGACCCGTGACCAGCAGTGGGACGTTTATGGGTTGAGAAAGTAAGTAAATAAATTAAAATTAATATCAACATTTGTTACTCGATCTTTGTCGCTACATAAATAGTAAAACCTGAGCTGTGACAAAATAAATTAAAGGATTAGCAATAAAACTGTCGATATAGTTAAAGTAGCATATGTACAATAAATCTGTGGTTTGTGCGGTTACTAATTAACGGTTGACCTATTTATTATACATCGAAGCGTCTAACCTAACCATTTACGTGACTAGCGTATAGCACTCAGTATTCTAGCCTGTTTTAGTTGTCCCACACCGTAGTCCCACAATGGGAAACCTTAATTTTTTTCCCAGGGGTAAAAAAAAAACTATACTATACTTTTTTTGGTTCCTGAAGTCTCATTACTGTCAACACTGTAGGCTTGGTTTGATGGGCATGCTTATACAAGCTCTAGTTTGTGGGATTTTTATTATAGAACTTTCTGATGTGCTCTTGTAAGGTATACAAGAAAAGCAACAGAGAGCTGTTTGTGCAAAATATTACCAGTTGCGAATTATTGGATCAGTTATAATAAACAATAGAAACAATTAGAAGATAGAGCCGATCCTACATATAAGATAAGGTTTACGACTGGAGCTTTGTACATTAGAAAGAAATATCTACAAACAACTGTATCTGTGGCTTCGTAGCCTAAAGGCGCTGTCTGGTAGACAATTAAGCAGACGGATAGACATCTTAAGACTTACAGTAATTTGTAGACCTTTTGTAAGGAACCCTAAAAGGCACTAGACTGTTTAATATGACCTACTTACGCTCGCTGTGTGATGCGCCTAAACCTTTCTATTTATATTTTTAATTTAGTAGATACTTTTATAAACGATAATAGCACAAGTGTATGGATTAACCCTCTCAGCTCGCTGAGTGAAATAGGTTAACTAGTGAGACTGAAATAGGTAACTAATATTAGACTTGAATAAAATAAGAGTTTGAAGGCTTGGTTTCTGCTAGTAATTTTTTTTTTTGGATAATTTATATTAAAGAATTCGAAAGTATGCCTTAATGTGACTTATGTACCCTACCCTAATACCTAATGTACATGCAAAGTGAGGACATGCTAGAATACCATTTTGGAAATTGTACGGTATTTTTGAATGTTCGACTTTTATGAGTAGGTAGGTATCTAGTTTGTTATTTCTTTTGCCCTTGAAGGTGCAGATATTTTGTCTATTACAGGCCATTTTTTTCCAAGGACAAGAATCTTTATTGCATGTCTTGGTAATACTTTTCTGAACATGTTCTTCTTCTGTACCATAAAAATAAATTTGAGTAATGTTGTAAAATTACTATAAAAGCCTAAAAATTGGAAAAATTACGTGACGTCATTGTAAGGTCAGATTTTTCACTCGTTCACTTTACGTTCGTTTTAAAAACAACCCCAAAAACCGTGCAAATTGGCTTCAAAATCGGATTGACACACGACACTGCTCTAATTGCTCTGTCATTTAAAACCGATACAGATAATGTTAATTCCCAATTCAAATTCCCACTTTCATACATAAAGGTTTTCACAACACCATACATAAATTAGCAGCAAAGTTGCCAATCGGCAAATTGTTCGAGCCGGCTGGGTACAATAGCCGCTGATTGACAGCCCATTTCGGATGTCAAATAACAATAGGAAACTATGCCTTTCAAGCTGACACAATCAGGAAATTTACATTGCCGTAGAGTAGCGAAACTGACAACGCCACAGCGCCGTCGTATTCAAATTGACGTCATTAAGGGGGTACACGCCGCTAAGACGAAAGCTTTCCCTAATAACATTTACCTGAGAATTCAAAGTAAGAATTACTTCGTGTGTATACCCTACAGCTATACGAAAACTTATTCCTTTAATGAGTAACGAACCTGAGTTGTAACATAACATTTCATTATACTTTACAGTAATTTTCCAGTTTGTGTTTCTCATTAATAGTACCTAGTCTTAAATGTAAATGTAGATGCTTCATATGTGCAAGATGGGGTCTGGGGTTTCATTGTTTTACCTTGGTAACAAATAAGTATATGGCTTGCCTGGTGATAATCAGTTATCGTAAATTATAAAAGCTTAGAGCATTATTTGCGCGTTATTAACCCTACATTTTGTTACACAAGAGTTTTCGGGGATATGGTAAATTTAAATGTAGTGTCGCATAAATGAGCACTGAAGACCTATTATATATATATATATAGTTATATATATTAGACTTAGGCGGCAAATTAGCTAAAGAAAGAAATATGCATTCTTTTTACTAATGATTTCTATGACTTGATAATATGTTAAACAACCTACTTACAATTCTTAAATAAATATATCTGATTCTATCTGTCCTGCTGTAGCAAATGTGTTTTCAAGAAGGTAATCTAAAGATAATAAAAGTATTGATATCAAAAAGTATCTCATCGTTCTCTCTTTTCTTTTTAATTATATAGAAAATTGATTGAATCTGAGCGCTGCCGCCGCGCCGTGGCGCCGTAGCGCGTGGCTATTGAGCCGAAGAATAAAAGAAAAGGCATAAAGCTCGATAAATCCTTTGAAACTCATAACAAAAGTGGATTAACTCCGGTCTGTAATAACACACTGGTATTATCCGTTAGCGAAACCACTTTTTACTTACAAGTAATATCTAAACGAGAAATATAACTTTTAATTAATATTCTCGTCGTATTTCATAACCCTTCAGCTGTTTCTCAGTTATTAAACTTCGAGATTGGCCCACTAATTACTTCTATTGTTAAATATTTAACAAATTGGTTAACTAGCACTATCTATACATTTTGTAATACGTGAGCGTTGGAAAGACTTTTTTTTTATTATTTTTGCCGGTTGGGGAACCCTGGGATGGAAAAATGTTTATTTAAAACTCACTAAAATATGAGCACTGGATACCTGTGCTCGCGTACAGGACTACAACTTCACCACTGTGTGCAGTAATTTGACTGTGGTCATATTACGTAAAGGACTTTTCCTAGTCGGCCTTTCTTGCTTATTAGGCACTATGGCCTTATCTCTCTCCAAAACGCATCCATAAATGAACCTTTACTCTTGAGACCTGTATTCATACACAGGAACACAACTACACCGCTTTGTGTCGTTATTTAGCTGTGGTCTTCTGAGGTTCTTCTCCAGTCGGGCTTACTCACTTAATCACCTACGTCTTACCTCTCGCCTTACCTCTTTTAAAAGAGTAAATAGGCACCTAAACAAGAAATTTAAGACAATTTCTATACGACATTTCCAATTCCATCTTTGCTGAGTGTGGTGTAGGTACACAAACGGGTAGGACGGCTGGCTTCACGCCAGACAACCCGTACAGCCCGCACACATCCAACATCTCGGGAAACTCCGGGGAACCGCCAAGTCAATATTTGTGATGCCATTTAACTGTCCCACCACTCGCGATTCACGATATTTTATTGCTTGGTTTGTCTTTACTTTGGCTTATAATTTTGCAATTGAATTTTATTAGGTACAAGAATATAAAATAATATTTTCGTGAATGTTAAAACATTCTTGGCAAAAAGGCGTGTGATGGGATACGTCAGTTTAGTAATTTTTATCTTATATTAATTTGTATAAGGTTAAAAATTGCTAAATGACATTACTCAACTTCTGTAATAAATGGTACAAACAAAGGTAAGTAACCTTGCTATTAAAATGTGTGATAGTACGCAGTTACCGTAGCCTATGAACGCGTGCAATACCAGAAGTATTACTTGCGTGTTGCCTGGCCAAAAATAAACACCAGTTTTATTAGGTATAAAATTTCTCTGGGATAGGAAAAACGCATCCCTATGAGCTCTTGTACTCACACACAGGAACACAACTACACCGTTGTATAAAATCATTTGGCTGTGGTCTTCTGTAAGGTGGAGATCCTACCCCAGTCGGGCTTGCTCACGAGTATGCTACCTATATAAAATCATCTCTACAGTTCTAGTTAATTACGTTGTATTTAAATCTTTCCCAAAGTAGAACTTGTGCCCAACAAATCTATTTTGGTTAATAAAGAAGGGCAGGCTTAATGACTTAATATTTTAACAGAACGGCTCGAAATAAAGAGTTTTACCCTTTAGAGTGGTATAAAAGCAATACCGTAAATTATTTTTTAATACTTACGAGGAAGATACTATTTGAGCGGCACACAAACATATGGCCCGTCTAATGGTAAGCAGTTACCGTAGCCTATGGATGCTTGTAATACCTGAAGCATTGTAGAGCAGGGCAGTTGCTTACAACACCTTACTGTTGTAAGATGATGGGAATTTGAAAACGTTGTCATGGAATAAGAAAACTTTATTTTTAAATGCATCACTGAATAGGAATTGGAGACCTGTACTTATCCACAGGAACGCAACTACACCACTGTGTAAATGGTTTTCTGTAAGCTACAGATTCTTTCCCAGTCGGACTTGCTTACCTGTATAGTGCCCTATCCTACTAATATCATAAACGTGAAAGTTTGTAAGTATGGATAAATGGATGGATGTTTCTCTTTCACGTAAAAACTACTGAACGGATCTAGATGAAATTTGGCACAGAGATAGATTATGGTCTGCAATAACACATAGGCTACTTTTTACAGCGATAACCGACATCTACGCGGGCGGAGCCGCGGGCAACAGCTAGTATAAGTATATTTTAAAAATGAAGAATCCAATCATTGGTTAATATACTGACCACTCACCGCCTCGGAAATTACAAAAAAATCTTCTTTCTTCAAAAAATTGGTTTCATTCTCGGCTATTAAATATTTAACCATACTAGTCGCGCGTTGTTCGAAACTATAAAATTATTATCAATATCAATAGAAAAAAAGTACTAAGGCCGTAATCATGCCATGAAGTCCTTATATCTTCGTTCTCTAGATTCATTTTCGATCATAATTTGAATTTCAAACAAAGAAAACCTTAAAGTTAGGCAATGAAGATTTATGAATATAATTTTTTTTTAAATTTTGATATGGTACGTCGGTGAACTTTTCGTTTTCGCCTAATTGTTCCCCAATTCCCTGTTCCCCGTTCCCAAATGAAAACTCAGACAACGTTAATGCATAAATGGTTGGTTAAAGGTACTATAAACCTATTTAGGTAAGCCTCTGTATCCTTTATTTCTAATCCAAAGCCATAACATGCGATTTCATGTGGAATACAGCATCAGGAAATTTATATTAGATTGTGAAGCACCGAGACCTCCGCAATTTAGCCTCGGGGATCCCCAATAACTACATTTGACGCCATTTGTACACGTAGGTACGCGGGGTGGTGAGCACCCTCTCCTTGTTTGTACACCCCGGTTATGGTGAGACGATAACACAACCTTTATTGGCAATAACCACTACTTATTTTAGTGAATATGATATTGGAATAGGTATTTGTTTCATACTAAATACAATATTAAGGCTTTTGTTCTTTTTTCACTGTATTTTGGGGTTCTTTATCCACTGCAAGAGAGGAAAAACTCAAAAACACTACACCAACCCGTCTGGCTAGCGTGGTATAGTAGGCTAATATCCCTCCAAATGTAAAGAGGAGAGTCATGCCCAAGAGTGGGACGTTTATGGTTAGAGATGATGAAGTATTTATCTGTTTTTCATAATTTATAATATTAAACCTATCATCATGATCTCAGCCGAAAGACGTCAATTGATTATACTAAGTTATTTTTTTAAATATAGACACATTTATAAAATACTTGTTTTCACTCGTAAAATAACAACAGTGGAACAGTGTTTTTTTCCGGGATTAAAAGTAGCCTATATTCTCTTCCAGACTATACGACATTCTATGGTGATTAAGTAAGAGAAATCCATAAATCCACCCAAACTTTTGCATTTATAATATAAGTTCAAATGACGATTAAATAACCAAATAATTACATATAGTGGTGTAGGTGTGTTCCTGTGTATGAGTTTAGGTCTCCAGTGTTTATTTGGAGGTGCGTTTTTAAAATGACCCTTTCCATATCTTACGGTTACCCATAATACAAAACTTTCCAACGTATTACAAAACGTAGGTCCTCAACGCGTCACTATACTATAATAGCCTTGGTGTTGCAAGCTCCCAAAGGCTGACGTTACCCCGTAAGCTTGTTTGTCAGCGCAGTACTGTTTAAAAAAGTATTACAAGAGGCTCTTTCTATTTTCACTAATTAAACTAACTAACCTTTATAAATGGGGCTGTCAGCTTAAACAAGACCTTTCTCTTTTACTGTAAGCAGATATGAGAACATTTCAATTATACAAAACAAAAATAAAAGAGCCAGCTATGTTAATCAGATACGAGTAAATTTTCAAAAGAGTTTTAATTATTCCACCCACACAGATAACGAAAAGTTCAACTGATTTCCACCCACACTTCTAAATTGGCTCATTTGCATTTGACGTGTAGTTAATCGATACAAAATCGCTTCTACATGACTAAGCAGTGAATTATCCGTGAAATGAAGATATCCTATCTTCATTTCGTCAATCCCTATAATCGATTCCAACACGTACGAGTATATCGATACATGAACAAAGGGATGTATCGATGCATCTCGGAGCGAGATAAGCCCCGAGATCAGAACGCTCTTTCTACGGCACGTACACGGTTCAGCACTACGCTGATTGGATATTTTATAGCTTTGATACTTTATTCTTTGTTTTGCGCAAAAATAACATTTAAATTGCCTCAATGGCGCAATTGTAGTGCATACTTATTAGGCAGAGGGAATTTAATTTTTTAGTCGGGTTAAAAGTTTTATTTGCTTTTTCTGTCCAGAAATTCTCCGTGTCAGTCAAGTCTCGGGAATTATATATTTATTTATTTATTTATTTAAACTTCCTGCAAACAAATTGCACAAGGCGGACTTAATGCCAAAGGCATTTTCTGCCAGTCAACCTTTGGGTGATGCAGAGATAAGCATGGCAGGTGACAATAATAAAGGAAATTATAAACTAAGAAATAAGATGCAACACAAAACTTAATTACACATAACTATATGAGTATACATAAATAAATATATACACCTATAATATATATACCTATAATATATATACCTATAATATATATAATATATGATTACTAATACACAAATAGAAAAATTATACGACTGCTAAGAAATTTAAGTGGACAAACAACTACTGTATAACTGACGCACTTTGGCTTTAAATGTGACCCGGTTATCAGACATCCTAATTTCGAGAGGGAGCGCGTTCCACAGAAGAACTGATTGAATATTGAAGGAAGAATGAACAAGGCTGGAGTTATGAGTAGTACAGGCAAGGAGACGATTGTTGGAAGACCGTAAGTTTCGGTTATGGATGGAGCAACGCAATTGAAAATTGGGAGTTAAATAGGAAGGAGCATTTGGAGAATGGAGGAGGGAAAAAAGTGTAGTCAACGTTCGCAAGTTGCGACGCTGTCGGATAGGCAACCAGTTCAGCTGGGAACGAAAAGATGATACATGATCGTACTTACGTAGATTAAAGATGAACCGAATGCAGTTGTTGAGAAATATATCTGAATTATGTAGTAATGGAAAAGGAATGTTAGATAGTTTGGATGTGTGGAGAGAATGTATGAACAAAAATTGACGTTAGCGCACTAAATAACAGACGCTCTAACGAAATGTCGGGTAAGAATATTCTACGAGCATGCATCACGAATGGTATGAGTGTGAATGGAGTGAAAAACAGGCATGGATCTATGTATGTATACAAAACATGGGTATACCTAATATAAGTATCTGTCACGGTAAAATGCGGGATGAAAAAAACATTTAAAGAGAAAAGAAAGGGACAGCAGACGCCCATTGCGTCGCACAAACTTATAAAGATTGATCCCATTTATTATGTATGTATGTTCTAAGTTTTGAGAAAGGGAGCGTGAAACTTAATCTTTATAGCTTAAGTTTGCCCTACTGAACTATGAATTACGTGATAGCTATCTTATACCTACAGTCTACAGGTGTGTTTTAGTTTTAAAATTACGGCGTATAGAATAATGTGAGCAAATACAAGACTAGAATAATAATAACATTTTAAAGACTAAATTTAGTCGTAAATTCAAATATGTAAAGGGTTAACACGTTGTCAGTACGAGTACAAAATGTCATTTTGACATTGAATTTGAAAATCAACCTCACGTCCAAACGTCGGATGTTTAGGCATTTTTTGTAAGGTTTATTGATCATTTTATTATGTGTAGTAGGTACATGCACTGTGTACGTGAATTACTTATCAAAAGATATATTCAAATTTATTTATTTACAACATTAAGTAACCAAGACTCTTCTGCTACATATATATTTAATTAAACAATTCCGAAAGCCCGTGTATCCGAGGACTAACTTGTGCACCCCGGGGCGTTTGAACTAAAGATAAATTAACTGTTACGGCTCTTACATGCGAGTACTGTTCTACATTTAAGAAACTGCAACAGTGGAATATTACTCGTTGGTATCTGTCCTCGTTTTTTTTTTGATATATGTGTATCGAGAAATAAATTCTTAAATATATGGTACTGCACCAGGAATAGTCGTCAGACCATATCCAATTTTGTTTCGAGTAATGATGGCTTTAAAGCCGACTATTGATGCAGCTACCGAGTAGAGAAGGTATATGATTTATTTTTAGCCTCCGAACTACAGAAATGACGTGTTATTTACATAAACTTCTGCCCTGAACTGAACTACTTCACGTTTTGATCAAGATATTTTCCATTTTGTGTAATCTACGATATGATCTATCTACGTTGACTGTTCAACTGATAGCGCGGACCCGATTGATCGTAAACCCGCCGCGCTCTCTTCGACGCACGAAAACAGTTTTTCCAAATGTTTTCCAGTTACTGTTTTAAATTATAATATATTTATATTATTTTGCTATCGCCATGTGTAAATGCCTTAACATGCGCACCCGGAGGCGTTCGATCCGGACTAAAATTAGCTGTTAAACAGACGCGGTCTGAGTCAGACTCGCCTTTAATTAATTAAGTGGCAATTCAAACGGCTTGCATTCCTCCAAAGACGGCACTTAACGTTACTAACTTGCTGACCACTTTCTATGAGTGTGTGAATAATGGATAGAGTTTGTTACAAACTATTTCTTTGTGGGGGTCCTACTATGTACCTACTTGAACATCGTCGTCTTACGTAGTACTTTTATTAAGAATATAAATACTATGACATCAACTAGGTACCGTAAAATCTTATCTCTATCTTACTTATATCTTACCAACATAAAGTACGGCCACCCCCTCACCTACCTGGCTACCCACTACGGTCTTTGAAGACCACGACCTCAGTTAGAACCATCCCAAACTCAAATCGTACTTAGCGATCAAGCCATAGTATTTATTTATTTATTTACTTCTTGCACAAAATAAGTGTACAATGGCGTACTTAATGCCAAAGGCATTATCTACCAGTCAACCTTTGGGTGATGCAGAGAAAACTAGGTAGGTGCATTTTGTAGTCATTTTGATAACAGATTCATATACATAGTACATAGCTATTCATTTAAAACACACCCAGACTCTAAACAACGAATCATACATAGCACAAATTTGCAATTAAGGCATTTGAATCATCATAATTACCCGAAAGATCCACTTCTAGCATTCATCACATCATTCTTTAGAGCATTAACCTACTGGGCGTTTTAATTCGTTCAGTCGTCGGTCCACCTTATTACGAGTAGCTTCTAATTAATTTCAATTTAGCTGGTATAAAACTGCTTTAACGTTTCCATTTTTAAACAAAAGCAGACTATCCCTACACGTCCCCCGTGTATATCTACGCGCGTATCTCTTTAGCCATCAACATTAATATGTTACTGCAATCATCGATCCCCTCGTGAAAAGCCTCCATTACGGCTATGTTCCTCTTACGGTTACTGATATAAAAGTAGCGATATGTTTAGATAATAACTAACGTGATTGAGTTGCTTTAAAACTTTATCAATTGTTGATTAAAATAAAATGAGGTTAAATTATCTATGTTTATTGTTTAAGAAAATGTTGTCGTATCTGTAATATTTTTGTTCTTCCTATAATAGCACTATTCAAGCTAGCAAACCCAAAACGAGAAGGACCTTTACCTTATCAAAAACTAGAGCAGTGGTCATATGAATATAGAATAAATATAGCTAACACAATATGCAGATGTCATAATTATTCAAAACATTGTACATTCAAGTAGACAAAACGCGAGTGATGCCAGATATATAATAAGTTACGTCTACAATGTCTAATTAGAAAGAACAGTTAATGACAACAAAGTACTATTAATTTCGAATAAACACTGTTTAATTAAATACCGCGTCATTCATTTCGTTTGAAAATATATGAATAATGTGTTCTTAGTCCTGAAGTAAAAGGTTTGCATGTGCGACACACGGGTCTTGTTGAAATACTTGAAATTGCATGTAAACACCCACGGTTCTAGGTCGACGTTTTACCACTCGATGTACTCGTACACAGCGAACACGCTCTCTGTGCATACTTAATTCGTGTTAATTAATACCTATTTATTTTATAAATTAAAGTTGGTTCTTACATGTTGCAGTCGCAATGGAAACATTACGTAAGACAAAATACGACTGTCGCAATTTTCTTTTTGTGCTTTTTATCCTACTTGGGTAGCAAAGAAGCATATGTCCCTCCTGGTGGTGAGCCGTAGCCTATGGACGTTTGCAATGCCTGGTGCATTACTTGCAGGTCACAGGTTGGCAAGGCGCTAATGATGCACCAAGCATTGCAAGCGTCCATAGGCTACGGTTTGATGTTTCAGTATCGTTGAGATAGAAAAAAATGAAAACGCAACCATTATAGAAGAAGCAACTTGATTGAAATTGACTGCCTTGGTGATCCAGTGGCCGCAGTATGCGCCTGCTGTGCACGAGGTTGAGGGTTCGATTCCCACACAGGACAAAACTTTGTGTGACCCATAAAGAGTTGTTCCGAGTCTAGGTGTAATTTGTGTCCGTTAATTGTATGTTTGTTAAGTCCCCCGCGACACAGAGCTTGTTATCTAGTGCGGGAGTGGTCTTTTAAAAAAAAACCTTAACTAATAGTTTTACTAACATAATGTAATAAAAATAAGCTTTAACAAAGGTCGGTAAATCTAATACAATAATCTTCTCACGCAGTAAGTTTTACTTTCGTCCCATTAACCCCATATAATATCATTCGACCGTCGGTAATAACGTTGTTTGTGACCATTATATCATATACATATATACATATCGCAGCCCCAGGGGGATAAAAAGGTGAAAGATGAGAAATGATTGTGTCAGTGGCGCAGTGATATAATGCAACTATAGTTATAATCGTATTGGGGTTTTCAGACAAAAAATATAGTATCAGCCCGGAATTTAAAATTTGGTTCTTTTATATCTTGTATCTTGAAAACGGCTCTAACTCCAAAAAAACGTGTTGCATTGCGAGCCAGGTACTTAGCACTAAGATAGATGAATTACTCCTAGAAAGGTACAAAACAAAGAATTGTGCTCATCCCGCAAAGATTTGTTCCGAGTAGGAATCGAATTCATAACCTCTGGATCAATGACTACTAAAGCAACAGGCCAGTCAATGTTAAAATTACTTCAGCATGCTCCAGCAGATATAAGTATCAGAGCTTACTGAAAATATTCGAGACATACTTAAGCATTATTTATTTCACAACAGATTGATAGCGTAGATAAAAATGCTAATGATAAGGGTGTCACAGAGGGTATAATACTTGCCTTCAGCTAGCTGTGTTATGTAAATTGGCTGGATTACCTTTATCGCGTTACATCCTTAAAGCCAAGATCACGCCCCGGGCGATATCGTTAAAGAGGTTATTATAATATTTATAATGGAATGTGGCCCGCGGCTTTAACTGGATTTACATCCTCTCAAACTCTCGTATTCGTGTTAAAATGTGTATTATATTTTAATTAAGCATGTTCTTTCTAATAATGAAGTGAATATTATGAGGATTGTATATACTATGGGTTTACAAAGACAAGTCTCATACTATAGAACAAGCCCTGTGTCGCGGGGGAGATTAACAATTTACAATTCATAGTCACAAAGTATACCCAGACTCAGAACAGTTTTGTTCTGTGCGGGAATCGAACTCCCAACAAACCGCGCAGTGGTAAATGGCAAGGTAACCACCTAAGATAGGTACTACACCAACTGGGCAGTCATTTAATTTTTACACAAATAATGAATAAGCAATTTACAACATGGCCTCAGTGTTTTAACAAACTACCTCAAATAAATGTTAGTTTTTGCGAACAGCAATTCATAATTAAGGTGAATGCAATCAAATCGTGTATACGTGTACGTAAAATAAATAAAAAAATGCATTCGTTAGATGAAACATCAAAAAACGAAAACTAAATTGCAATTTATTTTATTTGCGTGTAAAGTAAACCAATATCTGTATGTGTTTACGTATGATAGCAATTAAGGGGCGCATGTTGTTTGCGTCCGTCCGGTGTCAAATGTTGGACATCGTGACGTGTCAGTCGTGCCACCCTTGTAGCCCCATAGCTGCGCAGTGCCGCACCCGAGGTCGCCTGGCCGCCAACGCCATTTATTACTTATCGGAAAATACGGTTTATTTTTGAAAATAGAATACCGTTTATTGAAACGATAATATTGATTCTCGAAATGTGTGCGTTCGTTAGTGGACGTTCCGGAATCAAATTAATTTTAGTGGAACACAAAATTAATTTGAGTTTGGAGCTGTTCGTTTTACGGTACCTACCTACGTATAATCCAAATTGGAATCCAAAGAGAATTAATTTTTAACGGAATATTTTTCGTTAATGCAATCAAAATGTTTTTAGTAGAAAATTTTAAAATTGAAACATAAGAAAGAAAAAATATTTGTTAGTTATATTCACATCGTCGCGTCGCATCGTCTCTCATCCACCAACTCTCATTAAAGCAGCGTGTGTAGGGCTTTTTCTCTCATCCGTACCCAACAATGGAACTGTGACATATGCCAGTAACATGCTTTTTTACATACATTATGGCTATAAAAATACTACTATACCTACGAACAAAACAAATACGAAGTGTAATACACTTAACGCATAGTTACTCATAGAATTTAAGCAGATCGCATTGCGATACGCAGCTATCGATTTTCAATAAGCCTCGTTTAGTTGTTCCGCAGTATTCATCCAGTCCTCGAATTAGTACGCAATTGCAAAGCATTAATGCGAATTTTGATTTAGAGTAAGTACGTTAATATGGGCCAATGGGCATATCATCTGACATGCATAGCATAGCACTATTTATTTTTATTTACGACTAGCTGTTGCCCGCGGCTCCGCCCGCGTGTATGTCGGTTATCGCTACAAAAAGTAGCCTATGTGTTATTCCAGACTATAATCTATCTCTGTGCCAAATTTCATCCAGATCCGTTCAGCAGTTTTTACGTGAAAGAGTAACAAACATCCATCCATCCATTCTTACAAACTTTCACATTTATAATATTAGTAAGGATAATCAGAATGACAAAACATCAATTTCATTGATTACCTGCTTAATCAAAAACAATATACCTGATAACTCGGTCATCTCATAAAACGTCGAAACCATTTTTTTTTAAACAACACAACTTACATACAACTCCTTAAATAGAATAACTTTCAGTTATGTTTTAACTGAAAGTTATTCTAAAGTAAGGCTGTGAAACAAAAAACACTGCTTCAATATTGCTCCACAATGCCAAAGCACTTGAAGGACAATGCACTTTCTCAATGGATAAAAGACCTAATCGACACCTGTCCGGCAATTTAAATCTTATGCTCAGAATAATAAGGTGTAAAATTGCCAAGGTGCATTTTTCCTTATAAGCCTTTTTCTCACTGTGCATGCGAATGGACACGAAACATAATATTTACCACAGTACACAAAAGCTAAATAGAGTTGAGTTTTTTTCTATGCATAAAGGCTTCTAACCTCTTTTACGTAGAGGGTTAACAATGGTCCCAATTCAAGTCAATATGATACCATTAACCAAGTTTAAACTTTATGTTACGTGCCAAAAGATCTAACTTTGGACAAACACCTTTTTGCTATAATAAGATTTTTGGAATGGCCAATGAACGCTCGTAATACTCCAGATCTGTAACACCAAGTTTTGTATTTTGGATATCCATGGGATAAGAAAACATTATGCTAAAAACCGGCCATGCGCGTGTCACTCGCAATGAAGGAATCCTAAAAACACCTCTCTAAAGTAAGCTCCAAAAATTACAATCCAATTATTGCCAACATGCTATAAATTTTAATATGAGTATAATTAGAGCATGTATTACATGGTTGAGTAATGATTAAAACCTGAGACAGTAATATACCGTGATTGTCTAATACACCTCTGTTCAACCAAGTGCTTCTAACCGCCCACACAGTAGTTACTGTAGATACGAGAATAGATTTGTGTGACAAATATAATCGATGGCTTAACGTACTCTCTAAGACACGGAGAGGTTTGTATGCTAACAATGATAATCCGCTTAGAGTAGCACTGCATTACTTCGTAACTAAGATCGATACATTTGCACAGAGAGACGACTTGACCTTCGAAACTACAGAAGTGCTTTGAACAAATATCACATGGTGCTCAAGATGTATATTAACGATGCAAGTTCTGCAAGACAATTTAAAGATTGCTGGAAACTGGGACATGACCTTCAACTTACATAAAACATACCCAGCCAAATAACTATACACACTAATATAGTTGTGTTCCCATGCATGTACTCATGCTGATCACTAGATACTTCTAGTGATCATTAAATAAGTACTGAAATCTTGTGACTTAAATGCATTTTTTCATTTTAGAAATGTTTTCCAAGAAGCGTTTACCCATCTCAGGGATAACTCCATCAAAAAATTGTGGCGATATTAAAGTCATATTATTATCATGATAACGAGTTCGTTAAACATTGGAATATGTCACATAATATATTTTGCGTATATAATAAATGCGAAAGTAACTCTTCGAAGGTTACTTCGAAGAGTTATCCCTCTTAATGAAGTTTGGCAGGCAGAATTATGGTATGACGGGATTGGTCATTGAGATATTTTAAAATAGATAACCGACATTCAAGCGGACGAAGCCACGGATAACACCTAGTGATGAAATAAATCCTTACTCTGCCATTCAGAAAGACATAAAAAGAACCTTTATATATATTTTTTTACAACATGTCAAACATCACCTTAATATTAAACTCCATATATCATGATAACGAGTTCGTTAAACGTTTGAATGTGTCACATATTGTGCGTATATCTAAGTCCCCGACGTTTTCCCACCGATATACATAGGTAGGCATTTTTTTGCAGAACCCAATCATAAGAGAAATGGCCGCATAAAAATATGAAATTGGTTACAATTTTTCGCCAAATTATTTCGATTCCGTGGAAAAATAGAATGTACATTATTCATAGTAATTTTAGTATCGTAAGAAGTTATGGGAGGATATTATTTTATATGAGAAATCGCGTTTTGCCTTAACGCCTAACTTACTATGTTATTGTTAGGAATTTAATGATTGCTCATAAAAAATCGACGTAATACATATTTTTGTGTAATTTCACAATTGTGCAGGGTAAAGATAGTTAACCTCGCTACCAACACCGCTCTGAGTGTTGTGGGTTTGATTCCCACACGGAACAAAAGTTTGTGTGATATATGGTGTGAATTGTATGTTTTGTAAAGTCTCCCGTGACATAGAGCCTTTATGTCTTTAAAATGGCAGGCATATCCATCAAAACGATATCTACAAATGCATACAATGACCATAGTTCATCATTTATGGGAGTGCACTTTACAAGATTATTATACTGTACTATTTCTAACACCTCGATTTGGTTCACCTGATACTATTTCATTGTCCTATTACTTAGAGGGTAACTTACTAGTACCTGTCCGGTATTTGGATAAGGGTATGCAACCCTGGATCCTCGAGCTGCTCAGAGCCCGTACTTTGTTGCTACCCATAGTGATTCCTTTTTTTACATTTTTAAATAGTAAAGTTGGATTAGTGTCAGTCAGACAGCTATTTAAAAACATATCCAAAAAAAAATGAATGATAAATTTTATGGTAACCCCCAAATAATTAAAAGAAAGGGAAAGAAGTAAATATAAAAAATATAAACAATGTAGACTGCATCGTTTGACAAATCAATAACTATTGTCGTACGTAGTGTGAACAGATGACCTAATCAAAACTTAAGAGAAGCACTAGATGCGCCTGCATCCATTATGGCCAATATTGAATTGGGCATGTCAAGATCGTTCATTAAGAATGCGAGGCATTATGGAAACATATAAGGGACTAGTGTACTTGTATAACTAAAGAAGTTAATGGGCTTGTGTCGATTTCGACTAATATTTCTAAATATTTATTTTATAGATGGGTGGCCGCACAGTGGTATTTTCATGTAAGTATTACCGGGCTTCAGAGGGTACCTATGTTAAAATCGGTTCCGGCTGTAAGGTAACAGTTGTTAGATCACGACAGATGCCTAGATGGGCGAAGCTTTGTCACCAAATTGGCCGCTAACCAAATGATAAGAAGAAAATTCGGTCAAACTATATTATATTTTTTTACTGCGTGATCAATTTCATATGAGCGTAGCTCTAACATATACAGAGGTAGATATAGGTACTCGGTATGGTTCATTTATCCATTGAGGTAGAAGAAATGATGGATGAGACAATTTATATGGATTCCATTAGTATTATTCTCTTTAAAAGCTATTTATTCCAGACATGTGATGGATTGCTTGCAATAAGTAAAATTGTTAAAGATTAGCAATAGTTGCGACTATTCAATAAATTATACTGATAAAATAATGGTTCACCGAAGTTAATAAATAATACTGACTGACGATGTCGAAAGGGGTTTCTAGGATCATAGACTTGATGCAGAAGGCGGAGGAGCGGGTGTTCTGGCATGATAGGAATATACCTATCTGTGCCCGCGCAATATACAGGAACAAGCTATGATTTATTTGTCTGATAATAAGTAATGTGTCTATTATTCTTTAGAATGCTTCATTTAGGTCTCTTGTCAAAATTAAATAGAGT
Source organism: Trisateles emortualis (assembly GCA_947095525.1). NCBI lineage: Eukaryota > Metazoa > Arthropoda > Insecta > Lepidoptera > Erebidae > Trisateles > Trisateles emortualis. The sequence continues at coordinate 16,300,884 of OX352732.1, read as the reverse complement.
TAAGCAATAGTCCCCCTAATAATAAGCAATAGTTAAGCAATAGTAGATTTCGATGCAAATTTTATGTCGATCTTTTCTTGTAACCTTTGGATATTTATCTACCTATTAAATAACTGTTGTACCTGTGTCTGCGTATACACTTTTGCAATATTGTATCTTCCACGCAGATGACTAGTCTCCATCGAGATTAGCCACCGTGATTCGATTAGGGTTAATTAATGGCCATCGGGCGCAACACCACCACCACGAGGCTGGGGCAATTGAGCCTCATCTGCACCCTTCCGCGGAGGGACCCGGTTGTAACTGGTGATGGAGCTCGCTTAGCGCGGGCAGCCGCTGCCTGGACCACATGTAGGTGCACAGGGAGGTTTTAGTCGGTATGCTGACCGCCTACCACCTTTAGGCCAAAGAGTCCGACATAACTACCTCGCTTTGGCGGGGTGGTATGCATATAGCATTTCCCCTCTACCTCTCCTAACACCACAGCATACGGTACTCCGCCCACATCTAGGTCGTCCCAGCGATCTTTTTTAGGGATTACATCCATACTACGGCACAATTTTAATATATTAAATACCTACATAATAATATATTCGAATACATAATAGCAGAATCGTACAACCTTACAAAATACCAGTACATTATATTTACGTAAACTTTTATTATGATCCTATTTGTATCCATAAATGGAGCGTGGCTTTGCGAATGCATTCCACGCATTCAATGCATGTCCGTTATAAATTTTTATGAGTAAGATTCTACTTTGTGTGTTCCAATAAAACAGTGCCGTCAACGAGTTTGATATAGGTACTGTTAAACCAACAGACAATGGGTTGGCAGAAACATAGGTAACATCGTTTTATATCCGACATGTCAAGAATGAAATAGTAGAGCTTGTATTACATTTTCTAGCCTATTTTTATATTCGAGACTAGCAGCCCAACGCTGTACCAACCCGAATTTTCAAAAATAATTCTGATTACCTAACTATTTTAAAAGTAAAAGTTTCAATTACGCCGATATAGGTACTAGTCATTTAATACAAAAAACTGTAAAATTTCGTGCTTATTACTTAAAAAATGACAAACTTTCATACTACCTTCACTGTTCATTCATATTTTATCCCCTTGGGGGTGACGTTTCCAAAAATCTCTTCTTAGTGTTCAGTTTAAAACCTGTAAACCCTCTGTATAAAATAATAATTTCAGCTTTGCCTTGATAAATTAGTCAGTCAGAATAAGTAATTAGGTATATCTGACTGTATAGATATATGTATAATGTAGCCTTCATAAAAATACGTATATTTGATATATTATATCTTGACTTCATTTTTGAAGTAAAGATAATGTTATTTCACAAGAGCAAATACTAAGTAAGTATACGTAATTTGAAAATAAAATATTCATTACCAAGAAGGTAATGAATAAAATTATTATTTCTTCTTTGATATGAATAATTTTGGTTATAAATATTAAATTAGATCATAATAAAATTATTCGTCTTTCTTAAGAAGGTTTTTTTAAACATGTTATTTAATAAATCATTATGACTATGCTATATTTACACAAGAATAATATTAAAAACTTATTTAAACTAACTAAATCTTAATACGGAAACCTAATTAATTCCTCTGCATCACTCTCAACTAGAAAAGTGCCCAAAAGGCTGGCGGCATTACCACGTTGAATGGCAATACTGATTCTCTGTGCGAGTAACAGGCCGGCCTTCTGATCACACATACTACGAGTATATCAGACAATACCTATTCCATGTATTATGTGCTTCATTTCATCCAGACCCGTTTTGGAGTGATTGAGTAAAAAACATCCAAAACTTCGCATTTTAATATTGGTATAGACAAGCGATCTACCCCGGCTTTGCACACCACGTGCAATGTACCTTTAGTGTTATGAAACATTTTGGCTGTGATGGATTCCTGGCTAAAAACTAATCTATTGACGCTAAATATTCCTAAAACGAACTTTATCTGGTTATGTTGAGTGTAGGTCTTGAGAGACCAATAGACAAAAAACGTCCAATGTTGTACAAAGGAGACTAAATTTTGGTATGGCCTTCAGAAATAAGCAGTGATACAAAAAAAATATTAAATATAATTTAAAATAATTATTAAATATATAAAAAATGGTAATAAATGGTGTCGTTCAATCAATAAAATGAAAATAAACATAGCTTGCACGATCCAATAAGACATTGCAAGATCGATTTGGCAGAGTTCCACATCGAAATTGTAAACTGATATTAAAAATAAATTATTTGATTCTTTAAAGATATAAAGTATCTTAAAAAAAACTTAATAATATTATAATATTCATAACAAGCATCTTCTAGAAGGTTCTACTACGAACTAGAAGACGAAGCGTGGCCAGGCATTCATTATGGTGGTCCTGGTAAAGTTTGCGGGTAACCGATGGACAAGGTCAGATCAGGATCGACTGTTCTGGAAATCCGTGTGTCCAGCAGTGGACCTCTATTGGCTGATATAGATAGGTGGATCTTCTAGACAGATAAAAACCACCTTAAGTTTATTTTCTAGTATATTATGTAGCGGTTTATAGCCATAAGCGGCGGATCTAACATTATGTTATTATAAATGAAGTTACATGCCGATATATACACCCAATTTGGCTTTATATTGTTCAAGTGTATAGATATGGTGACGATACCGAGAGGCTTATTACACTTCATTAATTCAGACATGAGAATTGCTCGAAGCAGTTTTAACGATACGCCATTACTTTAAGAGGCAATTCAGAAGCAAATGAGATCTTAAGAATCGACCCAAAATCGAGCCGTTGATGCCGTTTTGAATACCTCCTGGCTATTTGTTACAGATATATTTCCTTATAATCCGAGTAATACTTATCGTTTATCCTTATACTATTTATTAATAAAATGGTCTTGATATATAGGTCACTAGCTGTTGCCCGCGGCTCCGCCCGCGTGGATGTCGGTTATCGCTGTAAAAAGTAGTCTACGTGTTATTCCAGACCATCTATCTCTGTGCTAAATTTCATCGAGATCCGTTAAGTAGTTTTTACGTGAAAGAGTAACAAACATCCATCCATCCATCCATTCTTACAAACTTTCACGTTAATAATATTAGTAGGATACATACATAATCTGTTTGTGCGTACCTTCATCTAAACTTATATTATAAATAGGAAAGATTTGATTTTTTGTTTGTTACGATTTAACTCAAAAACTACTCGACCGATTTTAAAAATTCTTTCTCTATTACAAAGCTATATTAAGAGCAGGTAACGTAAGTTATATTTTATTGAAAAAAATTACAGGTTCCCTACGAAAACTTAATAAATGTCCACCCGTGCGGAGCCTGCACGTGCCGCTATGTAATATATTCAAATTATACGTCCCATTGGTAGATACAAAACTCTTTCAAGAGTACTAAGAAGGTTTGAAGGTATTTCGGTTGCAGATAATCTTCTTCTTCTTATCGTGGTTAGTGGCCAATCTGGTGTAAGAATTATTTGGGCGTTTTAAATATCGATATGCTGGACCTTCCCTTCTAGACAATTGGTATTAAAAGTAGTCGAATCGAATGGAATATAATATACATTATATCATAAACTTACGTCAAATCCCAAACATTTGCTTTGTATTCTATTCGATTGGACTACCGTTTATGTCGTTAAATATTTCGGGGAAACGCGCGGTCAAATGAAAAAACCTTACTAAACATTTGATCGATACTGGACACACCTTTTAAGTGGGTGGACAGGCAATACATTTCGTTAATAAAGCCACACCTCACCTTACACCCTCTAATAAACCAGATTATGGTTGACAGAGTGCCCATAGACCGACACTACCGTGTTATAGACAAAATACATGGCTTTATTTTGAACGTTATATACGCTTACATACAGACAAATATCACGAACTAATAATTGCCTACTAACCGAATCTCGATAGAGACTAGCCTTCGGCGCGGGTGATGTTATAATGCACGAGCGTATACGCAAACACAGGTTCTAAGCACTTAGCTCTAAGAATTTAGAAATAGATTAAGAGTTAAGTTTTTATTTTTGTCACTGTATTTAACTGCAATAAACAGATTTTATTATTATTATTATAGGTGCACTCTTTATTCCCTCACTCTCATAGTCGCGTAGGAAAAACTGCTTTAAGTGCTTTCCACCCTCGAGGGTGTAAACTTCACCAATTTCCAAATTAAAAAAGAAGAAAATCCTTATGTCTATTTTTTGCCTAACTCGGGAATTGAACCTGAAAACTAATAACTAACAATCGCACTCAACAACCTTTAAACGGACGAAGCAGTTAGTAGAACAAACTGTATTGAATAAAAATACAATAAAAAACCTTAAAAAAATAATAAAGTTTTTAATAAAACTAGCCTATAGCGAATGGAGTTTGAAAACTAAATTCGTGACCACGTCAGCGCCTAGCTCGGCAACGGAACTAAATTGAAAAGCTTTTGAGAGCCTATCGCCCGAGCCTATTTTCGTATCGCCACTGATCAATAAAATGATTTTGCAGCTAGTGCAAATATTCTTTCACATATGTTTTCAGATCCGTGGACGTTTTGAAACGTTGAATGGAAAATCCAAATGTTTAAAACCAATCACAGTGCTATATCTGTTATATCTATGTTCTATAAAACTTGGTGGCAAACAAGCGCTAGATGTAATGACCAAAGTAAACGAAAAATTACCTTGTTTTTGTAATAGAGTATCCGCGGGCTAGGAAATCGTTACTTTAAAAACGTATCTGAAAATGAGCCGTGGGGGACCATGAGTCATTCGACTAAGAAAGAGCTTTATAGCGTGTATAGGTCTGCCCCTGTTTCTCGCTCGAATGACTGACAGATCTGTAGTTACTTCAACACTACTATCTACTGAGTGTAGTTATATATTATGGCTGTGTTTTTTTGTAAAGTGTAGGTCCTTCCGAATATCGAAGAAATTCCGATGTTATAACGAGACATGTGTGTTCTCGGAAATTACATATAAACGCAAGTCATCATGCGTGATGCCACGTTTTGGCTCCGGGTAAAAACCCTTTCAAATATTTAGAAGAAAGTGAATTTTCTTGGCAAAAGAAAGTAAACATTCTTTTTATAGATCGTAAAAACCATGCATCCTAAATTTGGTAAGTGTACGTTCTCGGCGCTTTCTTATCTCTCTACATAATAGATAGGTGGGACATAGGTGTAATATCTACTCTATTAAATATTTTTATCTATATAGCAAACGATAACTGAATTTCGTTATAACATAAACATCACTACGTAAGTATATTTTTTCAGTTACTTATATGAAATTCTATGTATTTAATCTTTCACGAAGAGGGATCGTACTGTTTGTTTATAGGTGTTGGAGTTTTAATATTGTTAATGGTAATGTCCACACAAAGTCAAAAAAGGTTAGAACTTTTAAGTTATTAGTTTATGTCACGAATAATATAAATTATGCATGTAACGACCATACTCGTCCCTACAAGTGAATAAATTAGATAGGTAGAAAACACGATAGTTTAACTTGTTATGCGTCTCTTCAAGCGTTGATAGAAGCTACGATCCTTATCATAAAAAGTAATTAAGATGATTAAAATATTTGAATATTGACTGCAAATTATTTGAATATCACGTTCTCAAAATATCGTATAGTTAAGAGGTTAAGTTGGTCACATCACTATCACTGTAGTGCGATTCCAAATACAAATATGTGATAGTTTTTCCAAGTCTTGATGTACTTTTTGTGTCCGTAAATTATATACATGTTTAAAAAATCCGAAACACAGAGCTTGTTCTTGAGTGCGGGCGATTAAAAGTAACTTAGATTGATGCTTAAAGTTTTAAAACACTTTCTGAGAATGCTGTGTCAATGCATACAAAGACAAAGTTAATTTAGTTTTGTTAATAATACCCAACAAATTGCTACTCGCATACTACAAACAAGTTGGGTACGTATAAACAGGGTCGAAAAGATACCAACAATCCCAAATTGTCAAAGAAGCCCTGAACTACAAAGCGCATTAACATTAATTTACATAAACGGATTGGAATTCTTAGCCCAGTCGGATCTAAATAATAAATAGATGCGATTCGAAACTGTGTAGCAAGTTGTGAAGTTTATACAAAAGAGTGGCCAGAGGCGGATCATTTATTAACACCCGACTAGCCTGCGGACACCCAGCCGCCTTTTATGGGGAGATTAATAGATTATGACCTCGATCAACCGCATCGTACCGTGCCGATGATAGAAATAAATGACTTGCCGATATAACAGCTGCAGGGCTTAACTATATTCAGGGGCTGAGAATTTAAAATATATATTTACTTAATGCAGATTTTACATTCAGTATGTATAATACCTAAATATGTTGATGTTTTTGTTTATATATTTTGATTAAACTCTGATTTACAAATGGCAACCAGACAGATAAACATACTACTTATAAGTATAATACTAGGCAAACATCTTAACAAATGCGCAGAAAGCGTTTTTAGCGACAATGGACCTATCACAGGATTGAAGGTTTCACGTCATTGGTTAATACTGTCGGACTATGTACCTTTACGACTTCATCACTGTAGGTATTCACGAACTACGCCAATTTTTGTTCAAGATGTTTACCAGCTATACTCGTACTGTCTTTATGTTTGTAATTTTATTTTTTAGAAAATTCCTAAAGCAGGCGTTGTATTTTTTTAAGAAAATATTTTGTATTTAAGTCACAAGTTTGCATTTCATATACTAACTTATTACATATTTATGTAAATGTAGTCTTAGTCTAAACATTTTCCTCCACTCGAAGAAAAATCGTCGCAGCATTCTTCAAAATAAAAACATAAAGCACATCTCTAGCCATTAATTAGATTGCTAATTTATCAAGATCAAGTGAGATTTTGTTTGACTAATGAGAACGATCAACTTTATCTTAGCAACGCGTGTGTAATCGGTACAAAAGTTTCTATACTTTACGTAAACTTGTTGCCAAACAAATTGGCAAACAAGAATTCTCTGGAGAAATTACATCAGGACAAGTCAGAGAAGTTGTAGCGTTGGCCGCGCGCTTATTACTCGAGCTGTGAAAGAAACTAATAAAGAACTCTGCTGTGTCTGGAGTCTGGAGTGCTGTTAGAAACACGAGAGCTTCAGTTACTGTGAATACCTGGTTTAGACATGCCTTTGAACAGAACTTTGTAAAATGCTTACGGAATATACTTTGTTATAATATTCTGATTGATTTATACTGAATTAAGTTATAAGTAGGATTTTTAGTGCTTATAATGATAGAAGAAGAAGTTTGTTATGTTATATAATAAGTACGAGTATATCTTTTACTTGTATAAAATTCTTATGTCAAGATGTTTGTCCATGTAGTGACGGATTAAGAATACAAAATGTCACCACCCCGATGGTGTTGTAAGTGTCGACTAAGGGAGTAAGTCAAGTCGACAATATCCACTAAAAGAGAGGGAAACTCGAAACAAAACCCTATACCAACCCGTCTGGCCAGCGTGGTATAGAAGGCTAATATCCCTCCAAGTATATGGAGGAGACTTGTGCCCAGCAGTGGGAGCGTTTATGGGTTGACATAATGATGTTTGTTCACTCTTATAATCTCCAAAACTTACTTACTTGCTTGGTCCAACTTAAGACAGTTTATACGAGTTCGTGGCCCGCATAATATTCATGCAGGCGAAACCTCATGTGCAACTAATAAATATAAGTATAAAAATTAGCACCCAGCAGACCACTGCAGGATATTGAAAAAAATCGTCTCATCTAATAATTTTTAAAACTCTTACTAAGGTTCTAGTATGAATTTAAATAATATGTATAATCAAAAGATAGAATTTACTTTACCAAATATTTAATTAGATGTATAATTGCTCTTATTAAAATCACGGTATTCCTATTAAATTAATTAAGCATTCTTCCACTTTAAAATGGTTCAGCCTCTGCTTATATTTCATTTGAACTTTCAATTACAATCAGAAATTGCCCAAAAGAAATATAATTTGGAATTTTTCCGGGCAGATAAATGGTTCTTGGCAACTTTGCGAGTTATAATACTGAGGCGAATCCAACTTTCAAGGCCGGGGATAAATTGTTGTAATTTAGTGAATTTCAAAAAGTTCACGCGTTTCTATGTGTGTTCGTGAATTTATTTCTTTTAGTCGGGTATTCACAATCATATAAAAATGAAAAAAATATACATAATACCTAAGAATGCATAGAAAGGTAATTATAAATACATACCTACATTTTCTATTAGTATTTTTTTTAAATCACCAGTACCTATCACCAGTTTTCGTTAAAGAGAGAATGACCCAACTAAAACTAAGCTAAGCAAAATTTCCTTCACTACAATATGATAAATAATATTATTAATATCAAAATGTCAAAGGTGTGTTAAGTTTTAACCAACTTTCACCACAAAACCACAATGTTCTTACACACCGCAATTTGTATTATGTATTACTCGTATAATGTGTTTATAGGTAGCGCTATACTTAGCTTATTATTATTTATGTTGAATTGAAATTAGTGAGCTGTCAACTTAATACCTAGCCCACGATAGTCAAATCGCTATAGGGCCTATAGCGATTTGACTATCGTCGTAATATGGTTAGAGGACAAAAGCTAGTAGTTCAAAACTATTTTCGCAAAATATTTTTTTTTACTACCTGGGTGGCAAACAAGCATACGGCCCGCCTGATATTAAGCAGTTTCCGTAGCCTATAGACGTTTGCAATACCAGAAATATTACTTGCGTGTTGCCGACCCATTTTTTACGCAAGGGCATTAAAATCTAGTACCTATCCCTGGGATATATATATTTCTTTTTTTTAATGAAATCTATTGCAATATGCAACAAGTCACTGGACCTTACAAAGTTACAATTTTATTAATGAGCATAATAATAATAAGCATATCCAGACTTGGAATAATTATTTGTAGGTCACATAAATACTTTTCCCATGTGGGAATTACACCTGGTTTAGATTCGATTTACTTGGCGCGGTGATCACTTTAATCACTAGATCAACCGTGCAATCCAAATATTGATTGCACAATATAAACCATATCGAACCCAAATGTCAAATCAATAGCACATTCAATCTTGATGAAGGGGAAACTCGTGTATTACGGAGATTAGGATTCAAGTCACATAGGTTTGGGAGCCCGTTGGACTGCGTTATGCCTTCTATTCTCCCCGAACATGATCGTTGGCCTGGGATCTCGGACGTGAGACCTCCGAGTTCTTTGACGTAATCATTTGTCAATGCTACTGTCAATACTGATAGTGTATTTTAATTGCATACGTGAATAACTTTTTAGGCGACCTGAACTGTGGTGAGCTGTTACCGTAGCTTGAGACGCTTGAAATATCTATTGCCGATCCAAAAACATTAACGCGAGCGTTTCAAGATTTTGTACCCCTGGGATAGGAAATCGCTTCTTTATGAGTAGGGTTCTTTTGGTAAATAAATAAAGATGCTGCTTTTTAAGTATACAAATATTTAAATGGCATTGGAAATATAGATACAAAGTGCATTTTTATTCGACAAAAACGGCTCACTAAGTTTAATGTTTGCCTCAGTCATCGACTAAATCTTATTTACTAAAATCCCTTGAGTAGATATTATTTTGCATAGAAATTTCTTTCAGGCGGTAGCAAATCCTCATTTTATCTTATCTCCTTTAAGACGTGATTGTGGGTAATACCGCCTTGGGATGGAAATTTCTTTATTTTTATATTAAAATCTCTACTCTAGTAAATATCATAATGTGATTTTAGATAGACAACATTTTATATATATATATTTTTTTAAGATTGCCTTATCTTTCTACTGAATTGTCTTTTAGGAGCTTTTAAAGTGCAACGTAATGGTGGTATTTTTTTTATTAATTGTTAAGCTTTTTATATAATGGCTTCCATTTTACAGTATGTAGTATATAAGAAAGGCACGTCACCACAAGGAAGCAAGCAAACAATTTTGAGGCTCGTAACTGACAAATACATATTTCTTTTCATTTTGTTTAGTAGACAAATCAATATCATTCCAATTCATGGAAAAATAACCGGCATGCGCAACCTGCCCGCCATAAGTTTAGGGGAACTGCAATAAAAGTAAACGTATTGGTATTTGAGAAGGACGGAACCCTTTCCGAGTCGATATATTCGTGATATATACCCCCGGGTCATACTGTCGCTAGTCTCGAGACAGCTTGCGATAATAACGTGCCGCTGAAATAAAAAACCCTTTACTTCCTACCACCTACCACTATTTTTCATTTTATAATCGAGGCGCTCATAGCTAGGTGCATTTGCTGTTTGCTAAACGATCAGCGAGTTAAGTACCAAGGGCGCGGTAACCCTATAGATGGGTGACCGCATAGTGGTATTTCATCTGAGCGTCTTCGTGCTTCGGAGAGCACGTTAAAAGTCGGTAGATCACGGCAGAGGCCTAAATATAGGCGATCTAAATAACTCTATCACCAGCTTGGCCACTAACCAAATGATAAGAAATTTTTTATAATAAAACATATATGTATATTGAATAGACTGCCTATTTTTGGTTTTGCAATGCAGTTTATTTGAACGAGCGAGAGTCTACTGGAACAATTCGTTTGTATGTATGAATGTGTGTTCGACGATAACTTGAGTATCGTTGATCAGAACGTCGCTTGTAAAATTTGTTTGGCAATTGAATGAGACAACAATATTTTTGATCGCAACTCTAAATGAACACTGGAGACTGGAGCCACGAAAAGAAACTACAACTGCCCTACTCTGGAGATGTAAAGGTCCTTTTCTAGTTGGACTCGCCCGCTTCTTTTAACAGATACACAGAAATTTGTCTCTGTCAATCTCTCAATACAGGCAATCAAAAAACACATAAAGCCGTTGTTCCCGCACCTATGTTTGCTTATACACTTGTGCACTATAATATGTCATGCTTGGCAATATTCGTTGAGTGAAATCGGCCTGGACTGCTACTACTACTACAGTGTAAAGCACTCTTAACTCATTCATATATCCTTAGACTGTGTTACTACTATATACATAAGTAATTTTCAAAATCAGTTAAGTAGATACAGAGATTACCCCATAAAACACACTCACAAACTTTACCTCTTTATAATATGTATAGTATTTGTATATAATCTCATGAAGGTACGTGTTTCGTGTTGTAAACTTGAACAATACACCGTCATCGTGCTGACGTGTGTACAAAGTTGTCACAGAACAAACTTCGGTAACTTGTTAATCCGCAGGCTTAATATCATTATGATAAGAATACGTACCACGTATGAAGATAACTTGGGTATAGAGCCGCGAATTACGTAATGTATTTTAGTTCGAGACTACAAACGACTTATACATGTATACATATAAGTCATTTGTAGTCTCGAACTAACTTAGCTGCTGAGTATACTAATACTCAGCAGCTAAGTTAAAGTGGAGCTAAGTGGTTTCCTATCCCTGGGATAGGAAAACGTTGTGTTAAAAACGCATCCCTAAATGAGCGCTGGTAACCTGTACTCACACACATAAACACGGCTTAACTAAACAGCTATGTGTAGTTAATTGGCTGTGGTCTTCTGTAAGGAAGAGGTCGTTCCCCAGTAGGGCTTGCTCGCTTTTCTCTTTAGTAAGCTCGCTATACTGAAAAATATTTGCATTACTGTCGCAATCCAGAGTAGAACCAACGTTTGTATTAAACTAATTTCATATCTTGATTAAATAGCACTATATTTAATTAGTTATATGTTACTTTACTTAATGAACAAACAAGGGGAAATGTAATATCTAATTCAGGACATTTAAATTGACTATGCGTTATATTTAAGGTGGTTTCGTAGCTACTAAGTCCGTGCAGAGTGTTGTGAGTTCGATCCTCACACAAATGTTTGTGGAGCCAATAGATTGTTGTTTAAAGTCATGGCTTAGTCCCTAGTGTGCAAATTGTCTTTTTAAACTTTTGTCTGTCTTCAAAATTGAATTTACAATAGATTATAACAATGTAGCGCTTAAAGATTACCTTTAGTTTTTTCTAGTTAGCTACTCATTGCTAAATTGGCTGGTATCTATATACCTTCTTTCTCCCTTTTTTTTAAGACAACTCCGGCTCTATGGAACTAGCTGTGTCGCGGGGGATTTTACAGACATACAATTCACAAGTACGCAATCTAGACTCGGCCATATAAAGGCCTAAACGCTTAGACATCTCACGATACAGTTTGTGGAGTTTTGAATTATCCTATTGAATTTTTTGTTTTTGGAATTTCGTAGTGTAATAAAAATATTCTTTCTTTCTTTAACTCCTTTTGCCACCGGTAGTGCTATTATTTTGTCTCACGTGTTACGCTGTTTAGATGTTAATATTCATGACTACGTGTCGACGCACGTGCACGAACTGGATGGCTTTAGATATATATTTTATTCATGTATGTATCGTACACTCTTCATATAAAAAACATGCAATATTTTAGCATTTTGAAGCATGCACATAATTTTGTTTATTATTTGATTTCATTAGAAATAAAACTATTAAGACCAGAAATCTGAAATTTATAACATAGCGTTTTTATAACGTAAGTACTTATCCGTCAAAAAATAATTTTTGGAAATTCATCCTTTAAACAGTAAAATAGTTTAATCAGGGCGAAGTAATGGCAGGTCGATTTTACGATTCTAATATGGCAAAAGTTTTGACTACCATACAAACGAGCTAACCCAACTGGAAAAGGATATACATCTTATAGAAAACCATAACCATATAACTATACAGTGATGTAGTTGTGTTTGCGTGCGTGAGTATAGATTCCCAGTGTTCATTTAGGGAAACGTTTTCCTTTGAGAGTTATCCTTAACAAAAATCTCTGGGTTGAAAGTTTTTGTGTCGCAATACGCGTGCTTTACCTCTTATTATATATTATTAAGAGTTTATTACGTTACGTATAACGTTTTAATATTATATACCTACGTTGTTATCAATAGTACATAATATTATAGATATATCTTTCTCAATAAAATTGCTTCAACGGATACCCCAATAAAAGTTATGTGGATAAATCTCGTCGATGGAGTTGATTCCCAAAGTTAATATTCAATGTTGAAGAGGCAATTTACACAAGGATTTCATCTAAAAGACCCAACTGTTAACTAGATGCTTGAATAATGTTAGTAAAGAGAGAGAGGACACTTCTAAGTTGCAAAAGAATTGGTCATAATGAACAATTGTGTTTAAAAGCTTCTTGCAGGCCGCGCGCTCAAGTTGTAAAATCATTTCAAAATCAGCTGCGTTTTATGTCGAGTCATATTGTAGTTGGAATATTAATGTTATTTTAGTTTCAAGCTATTAGCTAATTGGTCTAATGTTTGATGACCCTATCACCATTTTGTGTAGTATTAGTATTTGTCGTTAGATCACGACAGAGGCCTAAATATGGGCGATCTCAATAACTCTGTCACCAGGTTGGCCACTAACCAAACAATAAGAAGAAGAAGTAGTATTGATAGTGATCTTCTGTAAGTTGAAGGTCCAGTATGGATTGCTTGTATAGTGCCCCATGTATTTTTGTCCATTTTTTTTTCAAATATCATATAATGATTTTGTCCTTTTTATGTCGCTTTGTCGTAACAGAATACCTTAACAATATTAGCTTTCATTTATTACAACAAGTTACAAACTGGTTATTTGTTCCTTTTGTATTTACTCCTTAACAAGTCTATTATATCAGATTACATCTTCTAAACAAAATCAAACACCTTTGATAACAAGCAGCGAAGCGAAAAGTTCTAACCGTCTCTAATTTTATATAACTCTTTAATTATCCTCCTTAAATGTCAAGTACCTCGAAAGAAAGTTGGTATTACTAAACTAATCTAAGTTTCCATTTACAGGATAAAAGCGTCGTTGTATTACAAAGGATTTGTTCGACAACATCTAGCGAAGCCTACAGTGACAGGCTCATTGTAGACAAAGACGAATAAGTAGGTATTGTTTTGCTTTCAACTGGCACTCTGACGGTATAAATGAGACGCGCCCGGGTAATGGGGACGTAACTCCGTCTCTTTTAATGCAAAAACAACATTACTTGAAAATGCCACAGAGTTGAATAGTTCAATATTATATTTTTGTGACTAAAGGTACTGTTTCGAACCGAGCTGCCAATGGCAACTGCCTGAACGTGCAGCAGCTGCATATAGACCGCAGCAGCACGAATGGTTTTTATGTATTTATATGAAAAGTATTATGTCATCCGACGTCGGCTGCACGTGCTGCTGCCGCAGTGTTCGAAAACCATTTCATGCAAAACAGTCGTGCTGCTGCTGCACGTACTGTCGGCAGTTGCCGTCGGCAGCTCTCTTGTGTCACTTTAATTCTTTTACTACTGATTTATATTTTATATTATACTAGCTGTTGCCTGCGGCTCCGCCCACGTGGATATCCTTTATCACGGTAGAAAGTATATACTCTCTATCCTTCCCCAGGATACCATCTATCTCTTTGCTAAATTTCACTAAGATCCGTTTTGGTGTACTTGAACCGAACAGAAACTAACTTAACATTTTAATGATTTATCAAGCGATGTATAGTTTCATGATGTTTTATTTTAAAATAATGTGACCATCACCATACAAAGCCATAGTGCAGTTAAATATTTATATACTCCTTTCGTTAAACTTCTACTTTAAATAGCCCTAATGAGCCTTTTAAAGTGAAATAAAGATTTTCAGCGTCTGTTACTGTAATGATACGTATCTAAATATAAAAGGTTAGTCATTAGGTAGCCATAAGCGCGGGTCGGTTAGCTCGTAACTGAAGAGACGGGTCGCCGTTTTAGTCCCTTGATATCGTACTGATTATAGGACGCACCCGTGATTTATATCAATTCAATATCGCCTTAATGAAAACCCATTATTTAAAATGCTTTTTTCTATCGTTACCATTACCGACTGGGGAAGGACCTTACACTTACTAAAGACCACAGCCAAATAGGACAGGTAGGGCATCAAACTAGCGAGCAAGCATGACTGGGGAAGGACCTCCACCTTACAGAAGACCACAGCCAATTAACTAAACGCAGCGGTGTAGTTGTGTTCCTGTGTGTAAGTACAGGTCTCTAGCGCTCGTTTAGGGATGCGTTTTGAAAAAATCGTTTTCCTATCCCAAGGATACTTCGTTTGAAGCCCTCGTGTAAAAAGTGGGTGTAGTATACGCTGCGGTAACTACTTAAACATAATGCCGACCGTGTGCCTACGTATAGTAGTCCGTCATTTATGAAGAGTTATGAAAATTGGTGTTATAGCTGGGGCGGGCCGCTAGTTATAAGCGAAAACTAAGTGGGCATGCTGTATGCATTTCCAGGTGGTTGTCCTCAAACGATATGCTTGGAAACACTCTTCTGCCAGAAGGTACACCAATATTATTGTATTCTAATAAACTCCGGTACCAACATTACCATACAGACATCTGATCCAAAATCGCAATATCCCACGGAATATTGCGCGGTATTTTTCGCTGCCCGCCGTGGCCCCGAAAACATATTAAACAAAATGTGGCTACAGTAAGTTTAAACGTTAAATCTTTTTTTTTATTTGTATAATTAAATCGCGATTATTGTAGGTGTTCTTTTATTTTAAAATATTCGCTGTGTAAAGGTCAATGTATTGGCAAGCCGCCTACAAGCTTCGTTTAATATTCGAATAATTCATTAATTTTGTATGCCAGAGTGGATATTTAAGGTAAATCGGATTAACATTGTATAAAATGTTTTTTTCTATCATAAAATAATAATTACGATGATCGAACGTCTTTGATGATGATATACAAATGTATTTGTATATCATCATCAAAGACGTTCGATCGAAGACGAGGATTTCCACAACTCTCGATGCTGAGCCGTCCTTGTCCATCGCGTCGATTGCCCCATTTGTATATGCGTTATATAATATTCCTATATTCGAAAACAACTTATACATAAAAAGCCACAAAGATAAACAACTTAATGTTCTATAAAGAACGACAAAGCGTATATTTACATTTTCTTATCGGCACGTACATTTATTTATATGTGACGCTGTATCTTGTAGGGGTCGAGAGCGCCATCAACTGTAATGTGGGGTCTTGGCTGGATTGCCACCGATTAGACCTAACGGCCCGTGGGAATATTGAAATATATCTGCCTCTTTTTTGTACTTACACCCACAACTGTTTCCAACAAAATGTATTGAAGTAATTCTCTCGCGTGAAACCTGACAATAAGGCCAGCTAAATCGTTTCTTAACACGTATTCGTTTTATTTATCTTAGTGTTCTATACTATAGCTGTTTGCGGTGAATTGTGAGGTTCTATGATCGATTACTGAATGTGTTATTAGGATTTTCAGTAAGAAATTTCTTATTCTAGAGTTGTGGTGTAGACATCACATGGAATCTAACATAGCTGGCGAAACATGGAAAAAGCAGACGTGATATTATGTTTATTCAGTTTTCTATATTCATTATTGTCCTATTTTTTCAGTTTAACAACAGTCACGTAGTTCCACGTTTGTAGATACAAAATATCAGCCAATTACAGTTAACTACAGATATCTATTAAAACTTGTTTTGTCCATGATCTCTCTCACTAATGCAAGAAAAATAAAATTCTTTATTTTGTACATTAGCTATAATAAGACTTAATTTTGTTAAACAAAAAATAACGGCCTCGCTTTTATGATTCATTAGCGCTAATTTGAACGAACTTCCGAAATGCACCTTCCTTTTCTATTTAATAGAGTCATTTACTGCGGAAGCTTTTACTCTCCCCAGCAAAAATAATCACGGATCTTGATTTAAGAGAGTAACTAAGTTTTAGAAGCTATTTAAACTTCCATAATTTTAATTCGCACTGGCCACTCGTTACGTACCGACCACAAAATTATTTTCAAAGATGAATGAAGTTCCGAACAAGAAGTCGGTTAAAAAGTGAATAGAATTAACCTAATTCAAAATTTGAATTTGATTCCTTAGGGTAAATTAGCTGCTCATGAATTAAATTATCCTTTGTTCGAAGTTGATTCGTTTTTAATTAGGTTAGATAATTTAGACTGACCTGTGACGAGGTTAGCATGGTGGAACTGGCAGACTGCGTCAGCTTCATACCATGAAATGCGGTCCCTGAAGTAGCGATAGAACACCGGGAACCCTTCTTCTGGTAGAACCCATGTGTTGCTGATGTTCACCTGGTTAACACAATAAACTTAAATTTAATGATATTAATTTAATATATCTATCCCATTACTGGGCATAAGTCTGTTCTCCTCTGTCAAGAGAGAAAAGGTTCAAATCAATACACGCTGGTCCGCTGCGGATTGATAGATCAGACATGAATTTAGAATTTCCTTTAGAATTTTTGTTTTCTTTCACTAGATCAACAATCCGCTCAAAGTTTAAGAACCAAATAATATAAACAAAAACGAATACTTTCAAAAGTATATCCAAGTCAAAATTCTTAAACAATACAATGTTTCAAAGTTTGTTTATCAATAAGGTTGCAGAGAGAGAGAGTCACGTCGAAACTTGACTGTAAGAGGAAAGTTTTTAAAGTCAGTGTACCGTCCTGAATACGTTTGTGTATACCAACTGCATGCATAAAACTTTTGCGGTGTTGTACAAAAACGAGTCAATATTTACACACGATTGTGCCGGAGAGATACTTTAATGAACTGTGCTGCCAACTTATTCGAAGAAGTTCTTTAGTATATAGGTATAGTACTGTATTATTTGAAAGAGGTAGGCCTATTCAAATAATAATAATATTTTGGGACAACTCACACCGCCATCCGATCCCAAACTAGGCAGAGCCTGTACTATATTGGTAACCAGACAACTGATAAACATACTTATATATTTCTAAATACATACATAATATAGATAAATAATACCCAGACACAAAGCAAACATTCGTGCTTATCACAGAAAGATTTGTCCTGGGTGGGAGTCGAACCCACGACCTCCGGCTTAGCAGTCAGTCACTAACGACTAGACCAACAGGCCAGTCAATGATAATTATTATTAGGGATGGATCTCTACCTTTCAAAAGACCACAGCCAGTAAACACAACGGTGTAGTTGTGTTTCTGTGTGTGGGTACAGGTCTTCAGCACTCATTAAGGGGAAGCGTTTTGAAAGAAACGTTTTCCTATCCCAGGGAAATTCTATTGTAAAACCCTAGTATTCGGCAACACGCAAGTGATACCTCTGGTATTGCTATAGGCTACGGTAACTGCTCAACAACAGGCGGGTCATATGCTTGTATGCCACTTACGCACGTAGTATAAAAAAGTACATACATGTAGTTGTGTTCCTGTCTCACGCACAGGAATACAACTACATGTATGTATTTTTACACAAATATTTCCTATCCCGGTGATACCACAAAACCATGGCGTTAAAAGTACCTATAGACTACGATAACTGCTTACCATCAAGCGGACCCTATGCTTATGTTACCTAAGGAAAGTTTGTATATATGTAACAAAAATTTATACAAAATATTTAACACAACAAGCACGAAATATAATTGTATTTGTTGAAAGTTGTTGTACAATTACCACCCAAAGTTCCGCACGACGTAACACCTACAAATTAGGTAGGTGTACTTACTATGCAGAGGAAATTAACATTTAAGTACCCTAAAATTAGAAGAGCCACTTTTAAACCAATCCTCAAATCCATTGGTAGGAAGTGTCTGAGCAAAATCTCTGCAGTTATGAAACTTATAGGATATGGTAATTTCTATTGTTTAGTTTATGAGGGCCTCGTGGCAGTATAATAAACAAGTAGATCGATAGATCAGCGAGGTTAGTTCTTAGATGGGTGACCGTTTTCTAAATCCATATATTTTACTGAAATAAATCTAAATGCAATTAAAAAACCCTCATATAAATTTTTAATTTATTTCAGAAAAGTACTATATTATAAGTAATATATTAACACTTTCGCGGACAGTAACGTAATAGTAACACAATAGATGTTTTATTGTCATGACGTTTATAGGCGTTCACTGTCCTTCAAAGTGATATGTGAGTAACTAATTCATAACACAAACTAAAACAAGAAAAGAGACAACCAACAACAAGTGTAAAAGGAAAACGACCGGAATGAGTACCCCCGAACCAGGGAGCTGTCTACTTTACTGCATGCAGTTGTATCAAGCGTCCCAGGATCGGAGAGTCCTAACGATCAGCCAACGTCATCAGAATAGTGTTGTTGTTAATGAAATGAAAAAAGAGAAACAAAAAGTTTCTTGAATAGTACGTAAAGCCAATGATTCGTCTTTCTCCGATGTGGACTCCAATGATGGATCCATCACACTTCATCTCAACCTATAAAAGTCCCACTGCTGGGCACGGGTCTCCTCCAAAAATTAAGAGGGATATAAGCCTACTATACCTCGCTGGCCAGACGGGTTGGTATAGGGTTTTGTTTTGAGTTTTCCCTCTCTTGCGGTGGATATTGTCTGCTAGATTTACTCCCATAGTCGACTCTTACGACACCCTCGGGATGGAAGGGGGTGGTGACATTTGTATTCTTAATCAGTCACTACACGGACAATCCGTCACCACATGGACAATCCGTCACCACACGGACACCTGTCCATCACACTATGACAGTGAATTAAGCATACTTGTGGGTCTTGTGCACTATAATATAATAATGTACCGCGCAGTTTGCTTACCTCTGTTCAAATTGGCTACCCTGACCTGTACTATTAAGTATTCTGTGCCCAGACTAAAATTTATCTAGCGATAATAATATATTATTATCTTGTTTAGTTCGTTCAAATAATGGATGAAGAATTCTAATCAGACCGGCATGTGCCTTACAAATTAATTCGAAAAACCTTTTTCCTGACTTGCAAGTTTAATCTCATCATTACTTTTTACATTTAGATAAGTGCTTTGCGTACCTTGGCTTACGTACCCTGCCTATAAATTTTAATTATACACAGAAAATTCCGATAATTGGTATTCGAGGGTAGTTGGAGCGTGCATAGCTAACTTGCTTGGTAGCCTTCGAACAAGCTGTTCCCGATAACTTAATTAACATGCTGAATTCTCAAGTCCTCCATTTGACTTCATAATTCAAACAATCGCTTGTTCTCCTCGTGTTTATGCGTTCAATTGTTAATTGATTTAATTGATATCGAGTATCTTGGCGATATTATAATACTTTAATTTATTTTGACTTGTATTCAATTTTGCGAAACGAAGTCTTCCTTAAAAGCGGTATTTTTAATCTATTTATTTGGCGCTTTTGGTTCCATGCATTTATTCATAAAATCATTTACTTCTTAGTTATTGATTTAAAATTGAATACGAAATTCAATTTTGAGAAACTGAACATATTTTTTTAAACGTCGATTTTGAATCCAATTATTTGTTGCTTACAATTCCATGCATTTTTTTAAGCCTTACCTACATACGCAATGATTTGTTTCTTATTCATTTAAAATTTACATGATGTAACTTAATTACATATAATTAACATAAAAACTAATTTAAAGATCACGACAATAGTGGACTCATGGACTAAAATTCGTTTAAAAAACTATTATAAACACATTGGACTAGCAAACTTAATTAACCTGGGAGCTAATTAAACATCAAAAGCAAATTAAGTATGTTGAAGTTTAATCTCTGAAAATATTTACTGAATCATTAAATCTGCTCCAACCACTAATTACCTAGAATTGATTGATTGAAAATAAATGTGGTTAAATATTAATATCCAAAAACGAAATGTAGTATGAAACAGATTTTCAGTGGTGAAAATACTAAATAACGATAGACTTTTATTGTATTATTTGAGTCCCACAAAAGCTTTTATTGTATTAACGATAAAGATGTTTCGTTTCTATTGTACGATTGAATAAAGATACACTGTCGGCTCTTGACATTCTATCTTTTGTTTTTATCAACTTAACAAATAAATCTTGGTGTGTGTTTGACAGCTGGAGCGGCGGCAAACAAATCACAAAGTATCTGGAGTGCGATAGAAAAACTTAAGCGTATTTAAAATATTCTACAGCTTATAGCGTTTGCACACTACGAATTTTTTGTATCGATGCATTATTGCATCTATTCATAATGCTATTTTAAGACGTGTGTATCGCATTTCTAGCGATGCAAAGTGCCATTACGACGTTAACAGCTAGCAGCTGTATAGCGTGGTAACTAAAGGTTGACAGCTAGCTAGCTAAATAGCACTTGCATCTCTTTTATATAGATGCAAAGAACCATGGTGTGTCAAGGTTGACAACTAGCGACTGTATCGCGTTTGATTGGCGACTATATCACGTTTGTATCGATTAAAAATATGATAGTATGTAAAAAAGATACTTAACGACTGAATCACATTTAAATCTATGCACATTTAGTAACTATAGGTTGACAGCTAGCGACTAAATAGCACTTGCATCTCTTTTATATCGATGCAAAGAACCATGGTGTGTCAAAGTTGACATCCAGTCACTGTATTGCGTATGATTGATGACTGCATCGCGTTTGTACCAACTAAAACCGTAGTGTGTACCGGGCTTTAGAGTTTTACATTTTTTTTATCAGCCTAGCTTTTTGTTTTACGATTTCTCAGAACTACTAGATAATGGGACGTGAAAGCTGGTTTAGTAGCGTTATACACCTTCAGAAACATTACTACTTAATGGATTTTTTTTTATTATGTATGAGTGCTCGTAGCTAAGTAATAGCCGTAAGGTCGATATATCAGTCAGGTTAAGCACGCCTTCAGTGGTTATTCCATAGGTGGATGATCGTTTTCTAAGAGTGATCTCTCTGCGATCGTTTTGGAATGCCGTCTTACTGGATTATTATGTTCAGAAAATAGTGAATACACCTGTATTTGCACACACTTATGTGCTTTAATATATTTTGCGATATTGGTTAGTACCGACTGCCGTGACCGAAATTGGTCTAAAAAATATTTTTTATTTGTCTATTATTTCTATGGTGTTAATGTTGAGCGCAGATGCCAGAATTCTACGACGTAAACACGCAAGGCTAGAAGATACGTATTTACTTTCGCCTTGAACTCGCCACATAAGTTTTCATGTTTTGCGCAATGGGGTAGTACCAGGTTTCACCCGCATTAAATTTAGTCTTGTCCCACGTTTATTTTTACTAACTTGGATTAATGGATATGCTATAAGAAGCAAAAATATTTTTTGAAATGTGATGGGTAGTTCCAATGATTAACGCATTTAAACTAGAAAAAAATATTGTATAATGTGTTATAATAATAGCAACCAATATCATTATGTCCTACTCCTGAACATAGGTCACACCTCTTCTATCAAAACAGAATACAGGGTTTAGATAGACCTTAATCCATACCCGCTGGCCGAACGGAGGTTGGTAAATCAGGCATGCCTTCAGATTTTCTTCTAAGACATGTGTGTTTCCTCACAATAATTTCCTTCATACCGTAAGTAGATAGTAAATCATCGCTTAAAGCAAGCCAAGAATTTACTATGTAGGTATCTACTTAATAAGGTACTTGGAAGAATAATATTTACAAAAATCAAACGAAAATAAAATCAATAGACCTACCTGGGGGCTAACTAACTCAAACCTGCTTTAGACAAGATTAACATCTCTACGTCATAATTGCTTTTAACATTTTGAGTAGAGATTTATTCTGTCTTCAGTTTACAATGTTACAAACAATCATAACTTTGATGTTGCTAACTTGACAACCTAGTTTAGTAACTCTTACCGCAGAACTAAATGCGAACAGTGTCTCTTCATTTCATTGATTTATTCGACCGATTTGGTCCTTTTTCTATTGAGATTGCGATTTATAGTTTACTATATGTATATCGCAATCTCAATATAATAAGTCTTTTTGACTATGGGATAAATTTAATCTTTAGCTGAAATGCATAAGTGTTTTGTGGCAGACAGCGGTGAAAGCGGATCACCTCTAATTAAAACTCAAAACTAATTTATTTATCTAGTTCGTAGGATTATAATTTTCATAAATGTTACTTACATATCATACATATCATCACGCCTGTATCCTAGTGGGGTAGGCAGACACTATGGTACGCCACTTGCTTCGATCCAAACATACTTCCTTCGCCTCCTCTACATTCATCAACCTCTTCATGCATGAACGTCGATTCTGGGTACTTTTAATTTGGCCCTTTTTACTAAAATAACTCAATGTTACTTATGTACGACAATTATCTGTCATAAAAGTAACATGATAAATGTAGAGGAGGCGAAGAAAGTATGTTTGGATCGAAGCAATTGGCGTACTGTAGTCTCTGCCTACCCCACTGGGAGACGGGCGTGATGATATGTATGTATGTAAAAGTAACATGATAGCCAGAGAGATGATGCCAGCAAATTTACCTACGGCTAGTTCTTTGACAATGGTATAACTATAAAAAAAGGACAGGAGACAAGAAACTCAAGTCACTCTTTTTAATCGCCAGATTATTCGTCACAGTAATTTAGTAACATAAACCTGATGGTAAGTGGTGACCTCCGTTTAACGTATACAATATTTTACTGTAGATTAGTTACTGTTATTATGTGTTATTATTTTAAACCAGACGGTGTCTGTCATTATTTGTGATTTCCGTAATTATTTCTTTATAATAGCAGCCCATATATATCCCACTGCCGGGTACGGGTCTCCTCTCCTTTATCAATAGAAAGAGAGTAAGAGGGCTTAATTAACACACGCTGGCCTAATGCGGGTTGGTGAATCTGACATGTCTATAGAATTTCTTCTCAGACATCTGGGTTTCCTCACGATGCCTTCCTTCACCGTCTTAATTCTTTCAAGTTTTTAAAACATGTCGCAATCCATGATCAAATCCATGATCGCAAGATTCAAATTGTTTTCTTTTTATTACAATTTTTTTTCAAGAAAACGATACTCGCACGTAGGTACTGCACATTATTCTTTAAAGATAAGCAAGGTGCTATTAACTTAAATATACTTTTATTCTTATTGAATTCAGTAGCACGACGACGGTAATAACGTTGGTAATAGCAGTAAATCTTCACCACTGCATGAACATTTACATTGCCGCATTTTATTTAACTTTAGAGAAAATCTTTTGATCTGCACTCGATTTTGTCTGTAATTCTCGTAAAGCACTGTTGGTAATTTAATGTTTCTTAAATTTAATATATGTATATACGTATATATTAATTTCCATCGTAACTTTACCGGTATAAAACTACACTTATTATTATGGCAGTTCGTGAGGCCCTGGCTTTGATCCCCGGGTGAGATACAGAGATACTGGGTTTTTCCGGTGAGAAAATTCTCAGTAACAGCACGGAGTCTGAAGTCCCGGTAAATGCAACACAGGCTCAAACACAGGACCTTATACATATATATGACGAAATTTTGAATATAGAAAGGCAGTATGTCGTTATTTTACTATAGGTACTATAGGCTTTTAAAGTTTGCAAGAATAAGTCTTTCCTTATTTCATTAAATTTTTTCATCAAACCAACAATATTATATTTGTGTATTTTTATTTTAGGCTTAGTTTCAAAATAAGTCGGAGATTCTATTTCAGAGTTTGTAATAACGACTAGACCGAATAAAATTCAAAAATAATCCTTTTAAAAAGAAGGATATTTTTACTATGCAAAAAATATTAAAAAACCATTAAATAATTCAGATTTTTAGAAAAATAATATTCTTGAAGTCTTTAACAAAATCATTATTCGTGCCTTCTTTATTTCAGATTTTGTTATGGATTAAATCCTAAAATAATTGCAATAAAAAGAGCCGTTACATAATTATCTATGTCGCAAATAGCCCAAAGCACATTAAACATAAAGCTCTTAAGAGCCAACACGGTAACTAATGTTCAAGTTTAGGCCGCTTATGGCTTCACCCGTTACTTGTTTGGAATGGTACTTAAGACGGTTATATTCGAACCCTTGGAACATAATGAGGCGCAAGAGCAATGCGGTAGAAATTTGAAATTAACCTTTTGGGAGTAGAACAAGACCGAAGTGAATATTTGAAGGCATTTAGGATAGTTAAGTAGTACAGAGGTGCACATAATATTGAATGCGCGGCTACCGCCGACGGAGATGGAAATTTAATTATTGTATGTGGTGACGGATTTAGAATACAAATGTCACCACCCCGTTCTATCCCGAGGGTGTCGTAAGAGTCGACTAAGGGAATAAGTCAGGCAGACAATATCTACTGCTAGAGAGGGAAAACTTGAAACAAAACCCTATACCAACCCGTCTGGCCAGCGTGGTATAGTAGCCTAATATGCCTATATATTACTATGAAGGAGACCCGTGCCCAGCAGTGGGACGTTTATGGGTTGAGATGATGATGTTGGATTATTATATTGAATGCAGTCATCATATTATATTGATTATATTGGATGTAGTCATCCAATATAATCACACAATAATTCAGCAACATGCAGCCCTCCCCAGCTTCACCACCAATTTTCACAACTTATAAACTCAAAGTCTTTACAAAGTCTAAAATAAAAAGACATTGCTAATAATATATTTCGATCATTAATTTTATTTTCAATAATCTTCAAAAATGACGGACTTCCATACAAACTTTCACCAACTTCCCCTTTTTACCAACTCAGAGGTTGAATTTCCATACAGTGTAAAAGGAACCGGCAGGGAAACGTTCACGGTCCTAGCCCCTGTAGTTTTAGTCCGTCAGGTTCTTCTTTTATATACATAGATATTATTGTCATATATCTAGTCTTGGTAAAATACTGCTAGGTCCGAGTCTTCTCTTCTCCATCAAGGAAGCAGAGAGGGACTTTAATCCACACACGCTGGCCCAGTGCCGGTCGGTGAATAAGACATGCCTTTCATTTTTTTTATAAGACACGTGGTTACTTTGCAACTGCTTTTAATTTTAGTTTTTAGTGCAATATTAATTCCACAAAGTGAAATTAATATAAGTACGACCAGAAAGCGGATTCAACCACATAATATGTGGTTAAATTCGCTTTCTGGCATATTATGTGTTGCTTCTCTTAAAATTACACAATAAATTTAGTTTAATTACAAAAACAATACAAATAACTATTAATGTTGTATTGTTTTTATTTAATTAAAGTAAATGTCCATTTAAGGATGGTATTTTTTGAAGAACGATTGTCCTATCTCAGGATTGTTAACAAAATATCCAAGTGTTAAAAGTTTTTGGTTGTCCCAGACATTTCAGGCATCTATAGAAAACGATAACTGCTTACCATCAGCCGACCCGTATTCTTGTTTGCCACCTAAGTATGTGGTATATAAAAAAAACTTGATCTATAAAAAATACTTTACTAGTCTTTGAGAAATATTTGTTTAAAAATACTTTTACCTATACTGTAGTTGTAGGTATAAATATATTTTATTTAAAAAATATTAAACATAATAGTGTCCTTACGCCTTTTATAAAAAACCCTGATCCATTTCTTAAACCTCTAATATACGACTTAAAAATACAAAGTTTTTTATTTACTGTCTTAATAACACGAATTGTTTCGTTCGACATCAAAGTTTAATTTGTTCGTCAAACAGTACAAACACGTTTAAAAGTACAATCTAAAACTTTATCATAACACCATTATCAACAAAATCTAACTTTATTATATTAAATAATAAAGTAAACATTTATTCAAACAACAAACAGAAAGTATCTAAGCTAAGTTAAATTCTTACACGTGTCTTCAAGTTAAATATGAGTACGATAAAAGTTGCAGACTAACTGTACCGCATGGAAAGCGCATAAGTATGGGGAAAGACAAAAATAGAAACAGAAAAGTCATTCTTACCGCTCGTCCTTGGACCGAGGCAAAAAGCGCCAGCAACGCGAACGAACACCACAACATAGCGTGGCCACGTAGATTCCGAGAGCGATCGCGTAGCGCTTGACTGTAGCAGTCAGTCGCCGTAGCGTGACTGCCGCAAGCTACGATGCCTCTACGAGTCTACGGGTATCGCGTGCCGCGTTATACGACCTCTATACTCGGACCTTCGTAGTACATTATGTAAACAAAGTATTTGACAATAACATAGAAGTAAAAGTAACGATCGACCTTTTTTGTTTACACCCAAGTAGAACTGTCTGTTTGTTGTGTGACAAGGTCAAGGACATTTATTAATAATGTAGATAATCTTTGATCTATTTGACAATATAATACCTTCCCTTTTTATTACGAAATTCAATATTTCTGACTAGCTGTTCCCCGAGTCCCTGTTAGCTGTTAACTCGCGTTTTGTTCATAATTTGTATTCGGATTTCGCTCACAATTTTATAGGATTTCATTTTATCCTATTTTTTTCTAAAACATAAGTAGTCTTGTCCTTGCCTTACTCCTTGTAACATCACCGATCTGCCAGTATTAATCCAGTAAAAAATGGGTCAGCTGTTTTGGACATTATCCAGCACAAACTAACTGACAGACCAAACTTAAATTTTTATTATAAGTGGGTACCTGACATAACAAACGGACACTTCAATTTCATTGATTTATATAGATTTGAAAACCAGTTCAATAAAATAATAAGTTTTTAATTTATAAGCGCAAAGAAAGTCGAAGTTTTTGATTGATTAAGTTCTCTTCATAGCCAAGCTACATAGGCAAATAATTATTTTGCCAATAAGTGATCTAAGTATTGAAGAAGATGTTTCTATAACTAGTTATTCTGTATTCATTTTATATACTTCTTAAGTGGCAAACAAGCATACGGCCCGCTTAATGGTAAGCAGTTACCGTAGTCTATGGACCCTTTCAATACCTGAATTATTATTTTTTGTTCTTGTTAGTTTTTTTCCCTATTTGGTATCTGTAGACTTCTGTCTATCTAGTGTTTACCTTATAGTGTTTGTACGAGTATATGTTACCACCAGGGATTTGTTAGAGTATTCATGGGATAGAGGAACACTTTAAAAAATAAAATACATATACTCACGCCTAGAAACTCTTTTACACCGCTGTGTAACTAGTTATATGACTGAGGGTTTCTGTAAGGTCCACCAGTCGGGTTTTCTTGCTCATATAGTGCATTACTTCTTAATTTATATTCATTGCTTTTATGTTGCCGAATTCTTTCATGAGTAAGTTATGAGTAAATAAAAGAGATATTAGTGAGGTGACGACAGCGACGAGTCGACGGGTGACCTGTTTCCATGACAAATGATGTTGTTTGTGTTGTTAAATAAATCATGAATAATTTATATTTCAATCGTCAACGAGTATAGCATATTGAACGATGGACTTTTCTCAGGATTTGTAGTAATTTTTCGTTCAGTAATACCTTAATTAATTTTTACATCTTGATCTAAATTAAAAAATCATATTTTTTAAAGAGAGAATATATAATCATTTTTTTGTAATTCATTTTCATCTCCACCGTCACACTGCTGGGCACGGGTCTCTGCCATACATTTGGAGGGATATTAGCCTACTACTCGTATACCACGCTGGCCAGGCGGGTTGTTATAGGGTTTTGATTTGTAATTAATACATTTAAAAACTTCTGCATTGCAAATTCTATCACTATAGAAAGTTAAATTATCAATAAGTAAGGCTATATTTTATTTTTTAAATAATATATGAAATGGAAATTAAATAGCACCGGTTTGCTAGTATATTATAAAAATAAGTTATTTGTATTTTTGATTGTGTCTGGGTGTAATTTATGAATAATATGTATGTATTATATATAAATATTTTCACTAGTTATAGTTGTAGTATAGGGACTAGCTATTTTGGGATCAGGACGTCTTGTGTACCTTACCTGATCCCAAAATAGTCTGTCCCAAGATGTTATGTATCTGTCAAAAATTATTACTTTTAAAAGAACTTTAGGCCGTTACAAGTACACTATTTGATACGTCAGTTATATTATATATAAGTAATTCTATAACTATTTATAATATTACACCTATAACTTAATAACCTATCTACACAAAAAATACTGTTCTTAAAAGCGTCAAAGAATTCCTCCGCACCGCTGTCTACTGGAAACGTGCCCAGAAGACTGGCAGCGTTACCACGTTGAATGGCAATGCTGCCATTCAACACGTCGATTTAATCTAATATATAAAATTCTCGTGTCATAGTGTTCAACTTAGAACTCCTCCGAAACGGATCGACCGATTTTTGTGAAATTTTGTGTGCATATTGGGTAAGTCTGAGAATCGGACAACATCTTTTTTTTCATCCCCCTAAATGTTAAGGGTGGTCCACCCTTAAATTTTTTATTTAATGTTTTAGACAAAATTTTTTGTTTTTATTTTTTTGTGATTCAGCATTAAAAAATACATACAACCCTTAATTTTCACCCCTCTACGATCAACCCCCATTTTTTAAAAGCGTAATTTTTTAGACATTTTTTTTGGTTTTTATTTTTTTGTGATTCAGCATTAAAAAATACATACAACTCTTAATTTTCACCCCTCTACGATCAACCCCTATTTTTTAATAGCGATATTACTATTTTAGTAGCAAAACAACGTTTGCTGGGTCAGCTAGTTTAGTATATACGAGTACTAATAGTAGAACAATGGACCTTTACTGTATATGGATGAAACAATTTATGCAAAATACATGTGTAAATTATAATAGTTGAGGATAATTTTACGACAGTCGTAAAACTATCTCAAGATTCATTAACAACATTCAAGGCAGTGTAGCTTAATGTTCTCGTTTAGGCACATGAGGCTTTTATTGTACAAGAAACTTACTATAAACAGAATACTGATTAGATACCTACTTCTAAAATCATTTAAACAATCACACATAAAAAATGAATGCATACCAATATATTTAATGAGAAAATAAGGTGTAATATAAAAAAAGTATCAAAATTGGTTTTCATAAAATTCGTACAAAGTAAGTTTGAACTCTAGCAAAGAATAGAAACTGTTTTTAAGAAATCCTAATAATTATATATAACCAATGATTTTACTACCATAGAAAGAGAATACGATCTTTTAAATAATACAACAAAATATAATACAATCTTTTACAATCCTATAAATCAGCTTTCCAGACTTCAAACAATAAATTTTCAAATTTGCGAAAAGATTTTTTACAAATTCTTTCAAAGAAATTTAATACTTCATTCTGAGATTGTTTGTTGAGCGTATTTATAAATAAGAGTAGGTAGGCAACTAAACAAACCCCTCGCCACTCAAGGGTTAATTTCAAAACTTTACCTTTTAAAGACTTAAAAGAAACTTTAATGAATTATTTCTGTTTGCAAATTAACAAGCTTTTGTAAATTATTGAAATACAGACGGATATTGAAAGTACTTCGTCGTTATTTGTTTCTTATCTGTATTTAAGTTGAATGTTATTTTAAACAAATAGCTATATACAAATATTTATCTCTATTAGTCACTCCTTCACGCAAAAACTACTCGACGGGTTTTGATTAAACTTTACAGTGCATAACTAGCTTTTAGCTTTTTTAATTTATAGCTTATCCATTAGAATTACTTCGCCCGCACGAGAACTGTTTTTTTTCGGGATTAAAAAAGGCTTATGTGCTATTTTAGACTATATAATCTACCTGTGTGCCAAATGTCATTGATATCAGACCAATGGACATAAGTGTATGACATTATGTCGAAAAGTTACATCAAATCCCTTACAATTTCTTTCTGTTCTATTCGACTACCGTTTATGCCACTATGTCTAGCCGTTTTAGTGTAATAAAAAACATCCATACATCCATCCAAACTTTTCACATTCATAATATTAATTAGTATAGATAACCCAACCTGGAACACAACTTACGAGACGTAATCCTCTAGTTTGTCATTAGCGAGAGGCACACTGACTAGCTTGTGATCATTTATTCAAGCTTGCAAGCGTAACGTCGGAGCTGCTTGGTAATCTGTACATGCTTACATATCATGTATTTTTATAAAGCAGGCTATTAGTTATTAAAAGACACCATTACGTATATCAGCCTGCACGCCTGGTTCAGTGGGTTAAGTTGTTACCTCGCCTTTTAACACTGCGTGGCGTGTTGTTCGATCCTTACACGGGACAAAAATGTAAATAGCTCTGGCAGAATCTGATTAAATGGTTTTTGGGGGTCTGGGGAAATTGTTGTCCCGAGTCTGAATTTTTTTATACTATCAAGGTGGCAAACAAGCATACGGCCCGCCTGATGTTAAGCAGGATGTTCCTGAGGAAGGAAAGCCTCCTTCACCTTATAGAAGACCGCAGCCAAATAACTACACAAAGTGGAGTATAATTTGTGTTCTTTCAGGTAGGTAGGTACAGGTCTCCAGTGTTCATTGGGATGCGTTTTGAAAGAAGATTTCCTATCCCAAAACGCTAATTGTAAAGTAAGTTTTTTGCCACTCAAATAGCATAAAAAAAGGAAGACTTACTTGATTATATGGAACTCTAGTTCTCTTAAAAGATTTTGTCGGAAAACCCCAATAACACCATACAAGACCATGTAGACGTACACACTATTACTGCCATACTGAGGTTTAAAATCCGTTAATCTACATAAAACATTGATTTAAACTGAAATGCCTACAAATATACAGTACCTATCTACGTACGTACAGTATATCACGCGGAGTCGTCGAGCGCCTATATCCGGCTCCCCGTGACGCGGCTCGTGACTCCGAGAGGAACGAAGCGATTATTCAATTTGCAAGTTTAATAAATCATAAAGTAAGCTTTGCAACTTATTATCTGTATATAAATAGGTAGAGACAAAACAGTTAAGAACATTTTTCTCTTCTGTTTGTCAACCGGCTTTTTTTTTGTTTAGTAGCTACTCTATCTAATGACCAGCAGTATCCAGTCCAGTCTTTCTGTTGAGGTGATCTATTTTTAGCCCTCTTTTCCCCAGCATTCTGTCCAAAGCTATCCTCCCTTATCAACTGATGGCAACCTTCACTGCCCCGTTGGTCTAGTGTAGTAAATAGTTATTGGATGCAATTAATGATTACGAGGTTCCGAGTTCGATTCCCGGGTCTAAAATTAAAATTTGATATTAGGTTTTTCTGTCTAGACATTCACGATATATGGCCAAAGTTTGGAAACTGACGATGTCTACAGGGACGTGAAAGACACGGGGGCCCTCGGAAAGCATGCATCCAAAGCCGCTGGTCCATAATTGTCATTCCATCGGATCACTAGAGTGAGGAAATAAAGAGTGCAAGAGTGTTTCGAACACTATCTAGCCATAGTGTTCGAAACACTCTAGTTCGAAACGGCTAGTCTCCGTCGAGATTAGCCAGCGTGACCGAAATTGTGTTAAGAGGACATTGTAACTTTTGAATGTGGCCGCCATGTTGCTATTGTTTTCGTATTTGCCCTCAAAAAACCGTTTTCTTTCGTATATATGTAACCTAATAACCAAACATGTTATCTTATCTTATCTTGTGTCGGGGCTGTCCTTGCGGCCAGCGCACTTCGACCCTTGGGATCTTTTGTGCATGCCCCTACCTTACCTCTCACCCTACGTCTTGGTCCCTGAATACCTCCTGCATGAGCTTCAGTACGTCCTTGACGGGGGCGCGCCTGTAGTCCTCTGGTTCAGGGTATGCCAGTCCCAGAAGGCTCATTCTTCTTGAGGCCAGCGCATGGCACGTGCATAGCAGGTGCCGCATTGACTCCTCTTCTTCGCCACAGGTCCTGCATGTCGGGTTGTTTGACAGGCCCATTTTGTGGAGAAGCTTGTTTGTAGGGTAGTGACCCGTGAAGGCACCGGTCACTGCCCTCATTTGTGTTCTGCTGTACTTCCATAATTTGTTCGTCCAGCCTTTTTCCATTTTCCTTAGGAATTCTTTCGCATGGCTTTGGCCTTCGGTGTTTTGCCAGTACTCGCCGTGCTTTTTGGTGGTCATTTCTGTTATAGATTGCTTGACCACCGTTTGTGCCAGGTTTATGAACGGCTCTGGGCCGCACATAGGCGATTCCGATCCACTTCGTGCTAGGGTATCGGCTTTTTCGTTGCCTTCGACGCCTTCGTGGCCGGGTACCCAGACTAGTTTTACACTGTTGTGTCTCCCTAGTCTGTTTAGTGTTTTGGCGCAGTCTAGTACTATTGCAGACTGCACCTTGTAGGACGTCAGTGCTCTTAGTGCAGCCTGACTGTCACTCGCTATGTAGATGGAGTGGTTCTTTGTTTCTCTATCTAACAGTTCTTGGGCACAGGCTGCTATCGCGTATGTCTCCGCTTGGAAGACTGTTGCTAGCTTGCCCATGCTCACGCTAAGGCTGCAGGTCTTATTGTATATTCCTGCGCCCGTTCCTGATTCCATTTTGGATCCGTCTGTGTACCATGTCTGGCTGTTATCCTTTTGGGGTATTAAGCCAGCTTTCCATTCCTCTCTGCTTGGTATATGCATTGAGTATTGTCTTGTGAGACCATAACTCGCCTGTATTCTGTCGCATCCCATCTCCATGATGCCATCCAGGTGTTGTATGGTTTCCGTTCTCATGTGTATTGACCTTTGCATGGAAGTTTTCCAATGACCGTTTATGATTAGTCTATGAATTGCTTTCCTTGCCTCCATTTCTACCACTATGTGGATCGGTGTAAGACCGAGTAGAACTTCCATCGCCGCTGTTGGCGTGGTCCTAAACGCTCCTGTCATAGCCATGCAAGCAGTTCTCTGAATCTTGTTCAGTGTTTGTCTGCACGTTGCTAGCTTTGTTCTTGGCCACCATGCGATGCATCCATATGTAATGATGGGTCTCACCATCATGGTGTATATCCAATGAACCACTTTGGGTTTTAGTCCCCATGTCTTCCCGTATGCCGAGCGACACATACCAAAGACTCTCAAAGCTTTGTTTGTCATCCCGTCTACGTGTTGTTTCCACGTCAGCTTGCTATCCAGTGTTATTCCCAGATATTTCACTTCCGTGGCTAGCTCCAACTGGGTATCGTACATAGAAAGCGTCCCCATGCCAGATAGGTCCCTTTTCTTTGTGAACGGTATTACAGTTGACTTGTTTGGATTAATGGAGAGGTTGTTGGTTTGACACCATCTCTCCACTGTCCTTAGGGCTTCCTGCATGAGTCTTGCCACTGTGCCTGGGAACTTCCCGTTTATCAGTATCACAAGATCGTCCGCGTACCCGACAGTATGTCTCGGTCCTTTGTTTAGTTCTATTAGAAGCTCGTCTATCACCAAGCACCAGAGAGTCGGCGACAGGACTCCTCCTTGTGGACATCCTCTCGTTACCTGTGCATGCTTGGTTTCTCCTAGCAGTGTCGATTGTACAACTCTGCCTTGTAGCATATTGTCCATCCACCTACAGATGGTTGGCTGTATGCCGTGTTCTATTGCCGCGTTGCGTATCGTGGTGAATGTGGTGCGATCGAAGGCCCCCTCCACATCCAGAAACGCTGCTAAGCAGATTTCTCTGTTTTCTAGCGCTAGTTCAGCTCGGGTCACCACCCGGTGTAGTGCCGTCTCTGTCGACATTCCGGGTTGATACGCACATTGCTGATGGTGCAGGGGTGCCTTTTTCAGTGCTCCCCCCCTGATGTTCTTGTCCACTAGTTTCTCTAGTGTTTTCAATAAGAACGAGGTCAGACTTATAGGTCTGTATGCCTTGGCATCTTCATAATCAGCCTTACCGGGTTTCGGTAGAAAGATTACTTTTGCCTGTCTCCAGGCTTGCGGGGTGTACCCGAAGGCCAGGCAGGCTTTAAATAGTCTGCACAGGTGTGGGCTTAGTATGGTCACTGCCTTTTGTAGTAGGACTGGGTAGATCCCATCCGGGCCTGGTGCTTTGTAGGGTTCAAACCCATCGAGCGCCCATTTAAGTCCGTTTTCATCTACTACTTTCTTTGCTGTGTCCCAGTCTGCTCTGGTTGTTCGTAGTCCGACTTCCTCAGAGCTTATAATGTTCTCCTTTGCAGATATATCTACCGCTTTTGATCCCGGGAAGTGGGTCTTGAACATGACCCGTAATGTGTCTTCGCCGGTCTCCGTAAGTCTCCCATCGTCGTCCTTTATGGTCGTCAGTGGGTTGATCTTTGCCGTGGCCATTGCCTTTGTAAGTCTCATGCTCTCTGGGATGCTGCCTATCATTGTGCAGTGATCTTTCCAGGCTTGCCTTTTTGACTTGCGTACGGCCTTGTTATAGTTTGTTAGCGCTTTGGCATATAACTCATAATTGTTAAGGGCCTTGGCGCGATTGAAGGTTGCTCTGGTCTCTTTCCGTAGCTTTGCTAACTCCGGATTCCACCATGGTACCCTTTTACCCTTAGTTTCTCTTTCCGGGCAGTTGTTTGTCCATGCCGTTATGATGGCCTGGGCTATGTGGTCGGCTTCGAACTCTATATCAATAGATGAGTTAAGCTTACCTTTTGGGTCGCCCAATTCTACCTTCACGTCCCTCGTGTATGAGGTCCAGTCGGTGTTCCTTGGGTTTCTTCTTTTTACAGGCTCTATCACGTGTGACGTCCTGTACTTAAAACAGATGTACCTATGATCAGATAATGATATCTCGTTAGGTACATGCCAGTCCGTTATATAGTTGCTAGCTGCGTTTGTGGCTAGGGTAATATCAATTACCTCGGCCCTGTTTTTATTAACAAATGTAGGCTTGGTGCCTCTGTTCATTATTTGCATTGGAGTGCTTACCAGATATTCCAGAAGTTTATCCCCCCTTCTGTTATTTCCTGTGCTGCCCCACATGATGTGGTGCGCGTTGGCGTCACAGCCTATTACTAGGCCCTTGTTCTCCCGACTGCAGTGTTCCACCAGGCTTCTGAGCTTTGTCGAGGCCGGGTCCTCTGCTTCATAGGGCAGATAGGCAGATGCTAGTACTAGCGCTCCGCACCGTCCTCCCCCTTTTTGTAGGACCTTGATTGTTGTCAGGTCCCTGTAACAGAACATGTTACAAAGAATTCGACTTAAAGTACTTTTCTCGTGCACATACAGGTAAATGAGGAAAAGTGTATTAGTTGACGAACTGGGACCGTTTTCGTCGCTCGAAACGCGCCGACCGGTAAATCCATTTCTACGAGTTTCCTCAGTACCTACGTAATACAAATGCAAATGACTCCTAATGTACGTACCAGTCGCTAACAACTCCTTTATTGTTCATTTTTCTTGGAATGAGTATATCATACTAAAACCTAGTATATATTTTGAAGAGAGGTAGAGAGGTAGAGAGGTGGAGACACAGGTAAACAGTTTTTTTAATTTTAATTTTTATCTTTTTTTTTACTAGGTTCACCAACAACTAAAACATTAACAATAATCTTAAAAAATAACAACTTTAACATTCGCTTAAATCTAAATGTTTAGTTAATTATAGGTAAACACTGCATTCATATCTGAATCTCTTGACATCCTTTTTAATGAAGCTCGTATTTTAGTAAATACGAGCTTCATTAAAAAGGCTAAGCGTGGCTAAAGGCAAAAGCAAGCTTGCCGCGGTAAATGTGTTGATGGTTAACCATTTCCTATGAACAGCGAGACCCTTCCATGCCTTGGAATCTACTAAATTCCGTTAATATTGGGTAAAGAACTAGGAATGCACCTCTGATTGCGCTTTTTCACGCACAGTGGACTTATCTCCTTCAAAGCATTGCAATATTATTTATTTCAACAATATTTTTCATTTGCATCTAGGTCATTACGCCAGCATTTTCTAGGACTGTATCTGCGGGACACCTATCTTCAGAGACCCACTGTGTGACGACTCATGGCCATCTTCCAGAGTGCATACGAAAAAAGTGTCCTGCCCACTTCCATTTAAGTTTGGCAGATTTACCGCCGACTTTGGTAATACCGGTCTGTGAGCGTTCAGCGTATGGTGGTATTTCGCACTTCGTCGCTAAGTCTGACGCCCAGTATGTTACGCTCTTTCACCTTTTGACAAATCTTGAGTTTGGACTTTTGAAGTAAGAAAAAAATATATATATACTGGTCTTATAATCTACGATTATTTTAAAATAATGACATAGAAGTTGGTCTTGATCGCAGCAATTAGCGTACCATGGTCTCTGTCTACCCCAATGGTAGACGGGTGTAGTAATGTGTGTAATTACATAGTGTCAAACTTCATAATATACAAAATAAAGACGCACATATGTCATTAAAGTATTACTTTATGTGTGAGTTAAATACAACTACCTAAATGTGTATCTGTCCTCGGCCTCATTTGTCTCGACCTGTGCAAATTTCCTTTGACCGTCATGCATTAGTCTAACCTGAATTTGTACATAAGGTGATTCAGTTCGTAGAAAGGTTACATAAGTAACTATGTACCTAAGAACCTTTCAGCCTAACTTATGATGCAAAAAAAATAGGTCTTCTTGTTTATTTTTACTCTCAGATTAAGGTCGGTTTTAGAACAGTATTAGAACTGTTCTTTCGATTCTTCTCAAATTACATACAAAAAACAATCTACGGTTTTTTGTATGTCATTTATGAAGAAAAAATTTGTGCGCGCACAGACTATAATAGTGTGAGATGTGGCCAAGTTAAAGTGCATAAGGATAAGAACTGCAGAAAGCAATAATCCCCTAGTAAACATTAAGCGCCTTATTATTAAATGTAGATTAGAATTGGTGTCATTTTATTGCATAATCTCTCATTCTGTCATCAGTAATTTAACATTCGAAAGAAGAGGACAAAGCATTAACTACAAAGCGTTCGATCGAATAAACGCGATGTAGCGATGAAAATTCACTCGCTACATTGCGTTTATTAATAAAGTGGTTTGACATAAATATTTATAACAAAATACAGATGTGCCAAATTAACCGGGGAAGACACTAACTCCTGCAACACAGTTATTACTAGCGCAGGAGTTAAGGAATTCTTTAAAATGTTAAAATTATTTTTGTCAATAAAGAATTTAAATTCAAAGTCCTCGACGCGAGTACTCGTCAGAAAGTCTGATCTATTTAAGAATAATAATTAAACGTACTTACAGATATAATATATTCTATTCATATTCAATTAAATAAATATAAAATCAAAATAAACGCAGCTATAGGCATGATTTATCGTCAATATATATTAAAAGTCTAAAAGTATACTCGTACATCTAGCTACCTACCTCAATACACTGTAAAACCTGAAAACCCCGTTGCAATATTCATTGATGTTAAAATATCGGTTTTATAATAGCTTCCCTTACCTGCGCCGGATTAAGAACGGCCGACTACCCGTAAAAATATAAACGCGAATATTTTATAGCCAGCTCGTTCCGTATAATACGAACATGGTAATAACTTCGTATCGACGAATCAGCAGAACTATGATTGCGAATTTTACTCACAAATACAAGTACGTTTAGTATTACGTTTTAGTATCGGTTGTTACAATTCCCTCGTTGTTTATTCATTTATTGTTGTTTTTTGTTTTATTATGTGACTTTCCGAGTCCACGCTAACAAGCGTAGCTCTTGAAAATATTTTCCATTATGCAGGACCCGTAGCCGGATTCAAATTAACTTTCATACTATTCATATTGAAGAGATGATGTAAGTACCAAGTCTTCAAAGGCTCTGTTTGGTCGCGATGTGAGTGCTCTTGAACAAAACATGGTGAAAGTAACATTGCATATTGATATTTTCTGTGCGATACGTAAAATTAATATGTTATTAGCTGTTTTCCTAGCTGCTCCGCTCGCGTGGATGTCGGTTATCACGATAATAAAACTTTTTTCATATAGATGAGTATTAAAATTACTTCAGACAATGTATTCGCGATGCAATGTGTATAAACGAAAGGATTAAAAAAATTAAATCATACTGATTTAATTTTTTTATCCTTTCGTTTCTAAAAAAAATAAAATAATGAAATCTTCATATATTTTAGGAGTCATATTTAATATTAGACTATTCATCTTTTTTATAATTAGAGCACTTTAAAATGATAAAAAGATAAAAAATACTATAAGCATAAAAGAAAGAGAAGTTGGGGTTAATTTTGCTCTAATTTTATTTTTCTCATTAGGAGTAACATACCAATTTAATTGCCTGTAGACATATCAAGAACAACGCATGTCGTAATAGCAGATATTCATAAATAGAGATAGCTTTTTACTTAAGTGCTAGCAATAACGTTGTAGACACAATTACTTAGCTAATTGTCTTTTATGGAGGAACTCTGTTTGCCGACTACTTAATTGAAGTGTAGCGCGACTTTTTTTCTTGAACTCAATTCTTTGACCAATTACGTACGCCCATATACTTAGTATATTTATTTTAAATGCTTAATTTAAAAGTGTATCTGAAAGTTTTGCATTATGAAAATTAAAATTCTTGAAACTTCGTAATTTTTCAAGCAATTTAAATTTAGTTTTTAACATTCAACTTTTGGACATTAGTTTTCTTTTATTTACAAAAAAAAATGTTTTGTAACAGAACTTTCGCTGTATAAAAACAGTTTCTTTTAAATCTTTTCTGCACCTTCACACAAGTGGCATAAACGGTAGTCGAATCGAATAGAATAGAAAACAATTGTATAGGATTTGACGTAAGTTTACGACATTATATCGTAATCTTATGTCAAATACCATACATTTGCTTTATATTCTATTCGACTACAGTTAATGCCACTTGTCTAGAGGGGCAGATAAAAACTTTTTTTTTCAGTCGCCATTTAGTATTCGATTATTTAATTTATTTTAGTAAAATACTATATATACCATACCGCGACCGCGACGAGCTTGTTTATCCTTGCAGATCTATCGATCCGCGCCGCTAACACTTATTTTTATTTTATTATTTAATTTTCTTAGGAAAACCAACAGCTAAAATAACAAAGTAAACAACATAAATAAAAACTTAGCTGCGATCCTCTAAAATATATTAACTCATGTTTATATACATCCAATACATCATTTTTTTCACAGACTACACATGACATGGTTATTACATTTCGTGCATGACGTCACACCGTATCAACATTACTATAAGTATGGGTATTCCGTCGAAATGGGAAATTCATACGTAACAGCCGTATCTGAAGTTCCTTATCATGTGTTAGTGGTATATGGGAATTTGTACTGTTCGGGGTCGTTGCTGCGAAGTAAAATCGTCATTACGACGGCTGGTTGCATGACGGCGGGAAGTAGACAGAGGACCTTTGTCAAAGTTGGTGGCAATAGTATTACTGGTTTGGGGTAAGTAGATTGAGATACTAACGTACGGTTTTCTGGTCGATAAAAACGCCCGGTGGTCTCAGGCTGGGATGCAAATAAGGGCTTTCATGTTGATTTAAAAATTCTTTATCTGCCATTTGCAAAAAAGGAATGAAGATTCTCTTTCTCGGTATCTGTGAGCTATCATCTCATGATGTTGTGCTGAGTGACATCTGGTCTGTACCTATATATTAGTAGGTATTGGCGTCGTCGTAACATAACTGAAAAAAAAATCACAAATCAAAATTATTATTCATATAGTTCACACAGTGGTGGCGGTATATGACGTCAGCTCATTTGTCTGCTGGATTCGCTAACTGAAAGAAGAAAGAACAACCCCTCTAGACAAGTGTCATTAACGGCAGTCGAATCGAAAATTCAGAAAAGCAAATGTATGGGATTTGACGTAACTACGTAAGTATACGATTTTACGAAAACGTATAAAATCGTATCATCATCATTTCAGCCAAATGACGTCCACTGCTGGACATAGGCCTCCCCCAAGGCTTTCCACAACTCTCGATCCTGAGCCGACCGTGTCCATCGGTTGCCCGCAACCTTAACCAGGTCGTCGGTCCACCTTGTTGGAGGCCTGCCCACGCTTCGTCTTCCAGTTCGTGGTCGCCAATCTAGAACCTTTCTGCCCCAACGGCCATCAGTTCTGCGAGCTATGTGCCCGGCCCATTGCCACTTAATGGAGGCAATTCTTCGAGCTATGTCGGTTACTTTGGTTCTCCTACGGATCTCCTCATTTCTGATTCGATCTCGCAGGGAAACTCCAAGCATAGCTCTCTCCATTGCTCGTTGGGTGACTTTGAGCCTTCGCACGAGGCCCATAGTGAACGACCACGTCTCAGATCCGTATGTCATCACTGGCAACACACACTGGTCAAAGACTTTCGTCTTGAGACACTGCGGTATTTGGGACGAGAAGATATGACGTAGCTTCCCAAACGCTGCCCAGCCGAGTCGGATTCGACGAGTGACCTCTTTCTCGAAGTTGGACCTACCTAACTGGACTGTATGTCCCAGGTAAACATACTCGTCAACAACTTCGAGTGTAGAGCCTCCAATTGTGACAGAGGTGGGTGCGACATGGACATTTGCCATAATCTTAGTCTTGTCCATGTTCATTTTAAGACCCACTTGTAGTGAGACTCTACTGAGGCCATCGAGCATTGCGCTAAGGTCTTCCATGGTCTCAGCCATGACCACGATATCGTCGGCAAATCGAAGGTGAGTGATGTACTCGCCGTTGATGTTGATGCCGAGTCCATTCCAATCCAGAAGCTTGAAAGCATCTTCCAGTGCAGCGGTGAAGAGTTTCGGGGATATGACATCTCCCTGTCTTACACCTCGCTGCAACTGGATAGGCTTCGTACTCTGATCATGGAGACGGACTGACATGTATACTTACGTCAAATCCCATACATTTGCTTTTTTGATTTTTTGATCCGATTATCGTTTATGCCACTTGTCTAGAGGGGCTGGCATATTACTTATGGCACTCTTTTTAATAGGAATTAAGAATTACAATTTGGTTAGAATTCGATGTGATACAGTTTGAGATAGAATATAAATAATCGCAACCAAAACAAACATAATTAAATACTGGTAGAAAATATGGTGGTCTGCCAGTACGTAGCCCCTAATATTTTTAAAGACAAAATTGAATTTTATAATACTGTGCGGTAACGCAGTAAAAAGAGACACAATACGATAAAGGGCCTTCATATCAACATAACATACCAACTATATAACACAACTCATGTACTAAATTCCTTTTCCCAGTCAAGTGATACCGGTCGTCGACATAAAAATACATGAGTACTTCAGATACTACAGCAGAATGGATAATGACATTGCCATGTTGGTTCTGAAGGTATGAGAGTTCATTTTAACTAACTTTAATTACTCCACGTCTGACTGTAGGTACTAACGTGGAGAAATGTATTGTACGAGCTCAGAAGGGTTATAAGTGAGAATAATTAACAGAGTTTGTACTATTAGATAATTCGAGACGTTCTTGATGTACTATACATGTCGTATTGTCAGCTGGCCTTTGGGTCTACTTGTTATATGCCTGCGAAGCCAGAACACGTGGCTTCGGTTTTAACACATAAAATCTTTTTGTAATTAGATGATTCTTTGTGAGCATTTATTGGTAGTTACCTCGCCATTTACCACTGCGGGGCGTGTTGTGGGTTCGATTCCCACACAGGACAAAAAATGGTGTGATCCATAAATTCTTTGAGTCTGTGTACTTTCTGAGCATTATTTGTATGTTTGTGAAGTACCCCGGATCACAGGGCTTGTACCCCAGTGCGGGAGTTGTCTTTAAATAAATATATAAGTGCATAATAATATCGAAGAGTGTTGTTCCTACTACTTTTTATGTGGTTTCTTTGCCTTACGGATAAATACGCCACTGTGGTTGTAAAAAAATGTATTGTTTCCATTAATAATGCCTATGCTATACATAAAAATAAAAATACATTTATATTTATAAACACAAAAAAACAAACAGAATTTTTGTTCTTACTCTTGTCTAGTCACACTTCACTTCTATTCGTTCAACATGAAATAGCTTCAGAACAAAATGCGAATAAATAGAATGAACTATTTCAAATATGCACATTGCACAGTGCAGACTAGAAGCAGAGGCGCGCAGGTAATTTCAGAGGTCATTGCCATCGCAAAAACATTGGGGAGAAATCTCTCTTAATATTATAAATGCGAAAGTACCTAACTCTGTCTGTCTGTTGCATTTTCACGACATAACAGAACGGACCCGTATCCTGGAGAAGGACATACATATACTTTTTATCTAAACTACTATTATAAAGAGGAAAGATTTGATTTTTTGTTTATTTGTTACGATTTGACTCAAAAACTGCTGAACTGATTTTAAAAATTCTTTCACCAATAAAAAGCTACATCATCAGCGAATAACAGCCTATATTTTACTGAAAAAAAGTTACGGGATCTCTACAAAAACCAATGTCCACTCGTGCGAAACCGGGAGGTGCCGGTAAATAAACGAGATCCACCTTTAGTATAATACAAAGCTCTGCTTATTCAAAATATTAATGTAAAATAAGTATATTTGAAATATTTATTGATTAAAAAGGTAAATCACAGACATAGGTAAACAATACTTATCTTTACATATTAAAAAAAGAAAAACTGCTGTCTGTACGCTTAGATCTTTTGTGTTTCCAAGTAGCCTGTTTTACGGCTATATTGCTGGACATAGGTCTTCGCGATGAGCGAAGCAATGTAAAGGTTAGAGTAAAATATTCGAGGTATTTTTCATATAAGTACTACTTTTTCACAGTTTCGTTTCACAGGAAAACGTACAATTCGGCAACAGGGTGAAGAAAGTGGTTCTCATAGAAGCTGAAAATGATATCGAGCCAGGAGTTATGATTGAAGTATCAGGGTGGGCAAGCCAAGTAAGTTTATTTGATGGCGGTATACAAATCGCTGCCTTAATTCAATTGTAAGATATCTTTAAAAAAACATAATTAAAATAAGTTTTGTTTCATATAAAAAAAATGCTCTAGCAAAATCCGGATATCTGCAAAAGCCAAGCCTAAATTTTTTATGTCTTACTGTGACACCAGTTTAAGATTTTAACTTTTTAAGATATCTAGAGAGTCAGGAATAATCATTATAGAGACTTCTTAAAATAAAATTAATAATACCTTGGCACATTTTATATTGTCCAGTGTTGTCCCAGTGAAAATATAACACTAGAATGAGCCTCGAGGTCTCGTAACAGCATAAAAAATCATAAATTAAAAA
Source organism: Trisateles emortualis (assembly GCA_947095525.1). Lineage (NCBI taxonomy): Eukaryota > Metazoa > Arthropoda > Insecta > Lepidoptera > Erebidae > Trisateles > Trisateles emortualis. The sequence goes on along the minus strand of OX352732.1, from coordinate 16,256,863 downwards.
GAGATTTGATATCATTATGTACTGCCGAGGGAGATTATTCGATTTGCACGCAAGAGGTGTAAGTTCGATCGCCGGTGGCAGTACCAATGAAAAATCTTTACTCTCCATTTGGGTTTAGCCGAAGTCAGGTACGACGTACGACAAATTTATAATACAGGGCCAGTCAGGGTGTGTTCTATATGTCAATAATATTATTGCAATAGGTATTTCTTGTGATTCTTCAGATTAACACGTATTTTTCCCAGAGATGTGCAAAACAATCACGTTTCCCCAGAGTGCCGTCGTCGCACTACTTTATACAATGATAACATAATAATATCCCATTGTTTCTGTTGCTCTAAATTTGACCATGGAAAATGTTACTTTTGTATATTAGTACGCCATCTATCTGAATTATTATTAACTACGTGCTTGGGCTCAAAACGTATTCTAATGGTCTAGAAATCTCATGTACTCTTGAAAATATGTTACATTTTCTGCAACGCCATCTTTTTATCGGCGTAGAACTTATTTCGGCACACGTAGCTTGGAAATTGAAAATGTTTCTTGCATTTTCACATAGATGGCGGTTTTAATGTCACACGCTTATCCTTTGAAAATTTGAAATTTACTTTTATTATTTTAGAATATTACTAGCTAATGTTATTGTTTTGAGCTTACCGACTATAATTTTATTATATGTAAATGGGTATACAAATATTCGATTACCTACGAATTTAAAAGATATGCCGTAATGTGACATTATAACGGAACAAAACCATCAATTCAATTATACACGGGACAAAAGAGAAAAATAATAACAAAAATACATAAAATTACATAGAAATCAAAATGCTTAAGTTATTCTGTGTAATTTTAATTCGTTTTTTGAACAAGCTTAGCACATACAGCAACACAAGGTACTTTATAAGTAAAAAGCGGTGGTGGCCGAGTGGGAAAGTAACCGACTTGCATGCAAGAGGTGCGAGTTAGATACCGAGTGGCAGTACTAATGTGAATTTCACTTTGTGAAGTTGTTATGTACTAATCAAATGATTCGACATCTGCTAACGGTGAAGGAAAACATCATGACAAAACCCACATGTCTTCAAAGTAATTTTAAAGTCATGTCAGATTCATCAACCCGCAATAGGGCAGCGTGTGTAAATTAAGGCCTAAACCCTTTCTCTTTCTTTTGATAGAGGAGCGGAGACCCGTGCCCAGCAGTGGGACTATATGAGTTCTTATTAATTACTTTATAAGTTGTAATAATTTATAGTATAATTTACTACGTAGTAAAAAAATATATTTAATTTCTTAACACATTATTTAATTTGTTCAATTCTTTTATTTTCTTACAGAGCTTACCGCAAAAGTATGCTAATCTTCTGTTAAGAGCAGACATGGTCATAATGAAGAGAGATGAATGTATTGTAAAGTTTAAAAACCTCATAACTCCTTCAAATTATTGTGCTAAAGTTCACCCAGTAAGTTCATAATTTTATAAACTTACGCCCTATTGAACGTCAAGTAAGAAATTTTATGCCGTTGTGGGAGAAGCAGGTCAGCAATTTTAGTAGTACAGAGAGGTAGATATTGCCTCGTGAGGCTTGCAAGTCAAACAAGATTTAAAATTAATATGAAAAATTTTAAGGTACAATTTCGGAGATTGAAAATGGCACAGATGAATGGGTTTTCTTAACTAAGGCACAGATAATATAATACTAGTACTAAGGCAAGCCAACTGAGTGAGTTATTTTTATACTAGTGAGGAGCCAAACAAGCATACTACCCGCATGATGGTAGGTAAGTAGTTACCGTAGACTATGGACCACACTATGGACGCTTGCAATATCAGGGGTATCACTCGCTTGCTGCTGACCCTGTAAAGGCGAGCACTTAACTGTACAAGCAGGAATTATACCCAGAGGACTAATGACCCCCAGGGGACTAATGACCCCCAGGAGACTAATGATCCCCAGGGGACTAATGATCCCTAGGGGACTAATGGCCCTGAGAAAAATCTCCCCGTCTCCCCCTTTGGGCCCAGAGCAGTGTGTTGTAAACTAGCCTTTACGAAGTGCTGATATTTCCCAGACACGTCGCGCTCTAACAAACAATACACTGTTTGCTACTTCATTGGACGGTCTATAGTTGTTTTAGTTGGGTTATAAAACGTGAATTTCTCCCAGGAGCGTCGTGTAAGTGACATCGGTGGTCCCGCCACGCACAAACAAATGCTAGTCGGGATTTTGTCCTTCGCAGGCACGAGTGAGCACAAACCAGACGTTGCTGTCTTCACTAATATTACTTATTTTCATAGGTTTGTATTTTTTCATACTACCACGGTAATAAATATGTGTACGGGGCGCCTGATGGTAATCAGTTATCGCAGCTTACAATACCAAGAGCATTATATTTATTGTTTTTTTATACTTAGAAATTAGGTTGCAATCAAGCATACGGCCCACATAGGGTTAAGCAGATATCCTAGGTTATGGACGCTTGAAATCGTTGTGATCTCTAGAAAAATGCATTCCTTAATGAGGGAGGAGAACCTGAGACCGAACTATGAAATCCTTATAGCAATTTATATTCAATCTTAGTCTGAATTTCAAACAATAATAACCTTTTGCTTTATATACTTCGCATGGCCTATAAGCACTTACAAGACCAGAGGTGTCACTTTACCTGAAACCTAGCATTGAATGAATTTCAGCTACTAAGTTAGTATAAAATAATACCTAATGTCTTCCTGACCTGTCTGTCACGGCGGCTCATCTAAGCGAAGACTAACCATCTGCTCGGACGATAGTATAGTGCACAAGTGTTTGCGGAAAAACAGAAGCAATCTATATTATCTTGACCTCTCTAATCAATGGAACGGCAATCCGTCACGATCGGAGAGATATCAGCCATAGGACTCTATAAACACTGATAATTTCCAAACTTAGAGCTTATCTGCTGTCTTGTGAGAAAAACCCAACTCCGCGATTTACGAGGCAGTGTTTTAACTAATTCAGTATATATGCAGTAGGATAAACGGATAAACCGGCTTCTTATGAAAATTCTAGAAAGATTGCAAAACTCCACACAATAACTTACAAAGAATTTCGCTATCATCCGAGGTATTTCAGGATCATTGCAAAAAAAGGATTTGCTTGTTTTTGTAAGTTTTTGCTATTTTCCTAGGGTTTAGGCATAAATCCGTTGGGTATTTCAGATTATCCTGCGACATTTATATACAGGTCTTATTTCTTTATCTTTTTATTTTCAGATGGATCTTACTGAACACCAAGCGGTTTCTAGAAAAATACTGCGTGTTACCAAGAGACCAATTACTTAATTACTCAAATCTATCTAGCACAGAAGTACATATATCTAAACTCCTGTAAATTATTTTAGGATAACCTGTAGTGATAGTGATGTTGAGTTTAAATAAATGAATAAAAATATTATCCTTTTATTAATGCTATTTTCGATTTCAAAACCTAGAAAAAAATGTAATGCCAGGGGCCGTACCATGATGTGTTCAAACGGGCGTAGTTCGCTATATACGCTATATAGCTCCATCTCTCTTTCTCGCTCGAAAGGCTCACGTTCTATCTTTTTAACCCCAAGATTAGTTTCAGGTTTTTTCTTTAAATAACTCCCGTACTATGTGCGAGGATTTTAACAGTCAGCTTATGAAGAGGGTTTAATCAGCTTCAAAATGTATTTTATCAGAAAACCAAGTGAATTGAGCTGCTTTTTATATTTTATTTAGATGCAAACAAGCATACGGCTCGCCTGATGGTAAACAGTTACCACAGCCTATGGACGCTTGTAATACCAGAGGCACAAATAACATATCTTAATGTAGTGTAATATACAATGTACACTTGTTTGTTTCCCCAATAAATTTGACATTAGGGTTTTGTGATGGAGTATCCCTGGGATAGGAAAAAAAATCGTTAAAAACGCATCGCTAAATAAGCGCTGGAAACGTTCTATATGAAACCCAAAACCGTGTTATTATTTTATTCTACAGAATTTGTTTTAGCTTTTCTCTTAGTCTCATACTTGTCTAAGCAGTAGTTAACGATGAATTCGTACACATGTTTCTTGATCCAGTTCCTCAAAACCCATAGATTTGTGTAGACGCTTGGACTGTCTTTGTTTGCACATCCATCGCCGTGGGACGTCAAACCAACCAACATACTGTAAATTAAAACAATATTTAATAATTTGCTCCCGATACCAGTGCAGAACTATTTTTTATTATTTTTAAATGTAGTGTTATGTTAAAATAATAAAAAAAGAGAATAACAAATCTTCATAATTATGGTAGTTAACATAATATGTATAAACTTAGGTGTATCTAACAAATTTATCCTTGGCATAAATGCAAATAGCACAGAATGTAAGATATAAGAAAAATCAAAGGCAATCAATATGGTATAATCCGCATATTTGGCGTGTTTTTTTTATACTCCTAAGGTAGAAAACAAGCTTGCAGATCGTCTGATGGTGAGCAGTTACCATACGTAGCCTATGGACATCACTTGTGTGTGCTGAATGTTGATGTATAAGCTATAAGAAAGAAGATAAGAAAGAGTTTTCTATCTATTTATTTATCTGTATAACTAACTGTGACTTCACTAAGGCCTGAGCCTCTAGACAAGTGGCATAAGCGATAGTCGAATCGAAAAGTCAAAAAAGCATATGTATGAGAAATTTGAGTAAGTTTACGACATTAAATCGTAGACTCTCGTCAAATTCCATACATTTTATTTTTTGACTTTTCGATTCGACTATCGTTTATGCCACTTATCTAGAGGCTCAGCCCCTCTAGACAAGTGGCATAACGGCAGTCGAATCGAAAAGTCAAAAATACAAATGTATGGGATTTGACGTAAGTTTACGACATTATATTGTAGACTTATGTCAAATCCCATACATTTATTTTTTTGACTTTTCGATTCGACTACTGGTTATGCCACTTGTCTAGAGGCTCAAATCAGAAAATCAGCGCTGCAGTATAAAATGCCGCAGCACAGAGCTGAGATTAGGACCCTTTCTGACATCACACAGTATATATTTTTGTGTTGTTATAATGTCTATTGTTTTACCATCTGTTATCCTGTGTATGTTCGAATAAATGCTTTTCTTTTTTTCTTTCTATATCATTGAAAAGTTTCAACGAAATCCGTCGAGTACTTTTTGCGTGAAATCGTAACAAACTTCCATCCTCACAATATTTCGCGTAGGATTCATATTATGCAGTCGAATTATAGGTCGTATCGCCCGCCATTTGTTCGCCCAAACGGGCCACACGACCAAATTACAAAATTTATAATATTTGATTGGGCGTTTCGCCCGACAGCATCAAAATCTGTCTGTACATGAAAAGTAATAAAAGCTCCATCGGGCGAAACGCCCAATCAAATATTATTAATTTTGTAATTTGGTCGTTTGGCCCGCTCGGGCGAACAAATGGCGGGCAAAACGACCTATAACACATGCAGTCTACATTTACCCACCTGGTAAAAGATAATTATTATCACGGCTAACTTAGACATTTGCACACTTTTGTCTTTTATAAACACAACTGAATTCGAAATTCCTTAAATTCAATGCAGATGCCAGACGTCTGCAGTCTGCACTACATAATATCATAAAATTCTGAATATAAATTCCTGAACTGCAATCTGATCTAATATTAAAAACTAAACTTTCAAGGTGTTGCTAAAGCTATGTTCAATTGTTTCTATTTTCCTTTAAGAAACTATGTGAATATAATTTATCTTTTAAAAGGCGGAGCTTTTTGTTTATTTAAACGCGTTAATCTTTGGAACTTTTAGTTGATTTTAAGAATTTTTTTTAATTAGATTGCCCAATTCTCGTGGAAGGTTCTAGACTTAAACATCACGCTACTACCCAATGGAAGCATGGCAGTAAAAATTAATGAAACACGGAACAAAATCCAACTTAAACGCGGGTAAAACTGCGAGTATCAGCTAGTTTGTGTTATAAAGGAAATAGACCAGTGCCACGGGTTTGATTTCTGCCCGGAAGCAGATATCACCTATCCTACCCATATTTATTTATTTAATATCCTACTTCCTACTAATATTATAATATTAACGTGAAAGTCTGTAAGAATGCATGGATGTATGTTTGTTACTCTCTTACGCAAAAACTGAACGGATCTGGATTAAATTTGGCATAGAGTCTGGTATAACACATAGGCTATTTTTTATTTCGGAAAAAACCGGAGGTCATAGTACGCGCGGGCGAAGCCGCAGGCCGAAGCTAATAAATAAAATAAGAAAATTCTACAAGTTTTAAATACAATGTTGTTATTATTTAAAATAGAAATTTAAACAGGCCATACTTCTGAAAGGTAAAAACAGTCAGGATCACTAACAACTAGACTCCAAGGTTGGTTCAGTGGCTGAAGTGGTTACCTAAAAAAAAGACCAACAGGCCAGTCATCTAATAAATTCTTCAAGTGAATAAAATAACCTTATGCATAGTCTGACAGGCCTGTTGGTCTGGTGGTTGTGACTATGACTGCTACACCGGTGGTCGTGGGTTCGATTCCCATGGGTGATGAGCACGAATGTTTGTTGTGTCTGGGAGTAATTTATCATTATTTAGTATGTATTTAGAAATATACATATAAGTACTAGCGGCCCGCCCTGACTTCGCCCGGGTTAAACTGTTTTCAGCTCAACTTTCTTATTTTTTTTTTACATAAGAACCTTGTCCTAACAAAAACGAACATAGCAAAAAAAGAATTAACGAAATCTATTCAGCTGTTCTCGAGATTTGCGCTTAGCAACACATTCAGCAATTCATTTTTATATTATAGATGTTTATCTGTTGTCTGGTTACCATAG